>CM036593.1:24409603-25609603 GCA_020745705.1 Hemiprocne comata
TGCTAAGGTGTGTTGACAAAGAAATCCTGTCCCCTGCACCTTGGCAGAGACTCGGGAGGTACTGAAGTCCAACGGGCAATGGCTTAGTCTCTTGCACAAAGAAGCAAGCGGGCTGGAAAGCTCCTTTTACAGTTCAAACGGGTGTTTCCTCAGGCTTGTAAAATACACAGTTTAAGTAGTAGTTATATTTCTAAGACTGGTCCCACACCTGCAACAACCTTGTAAATGGCGCTGGGATATATGGCTTTAAGGTTCCTTGTAAAAAGTAAGATCAACACAAGATTTACACAGTTTTATGGGATTGTTTTATAAGCTATTTTGACAATGAATCTTGCTATCAAAATCACCTCTGGTGTTAATCATGGAGGAAGCATTTAGCAGGAGCCAACAAAGATTAATTTAACTCCTTTCTTAGCTAGCTGTGGGACTGGGCTGTCTGTCTCTTGAAACCTGGGGCATCACTTGTGCAGTGGTGTGTAGAGGCTTTGGGGTGATGGGGCAGGTCTTCAAACACTGGGATGTTTCACCATGCTCAGATGGGGATGGAAACTGGACAAGGAACATGGGTGGTGAAGCCAGAGCTCAGCCTCCCGTCCTGCCCAGGCATGGGAGACTTCAGGATGAGGGTCCAGGGAGGCAAGGGAGCAGGAGGGGATGATTCATAGAAATCCAAGACCGAGCAACATGTTATTGGGGTAGCTGGGAACAGTGTTGGTCCATCACCTTGCATCAGGAGCGCTTCCCTTACAGATGTATATGGGCATGCTGACTCCCAGGTATTTGTATCCTGTAGTGTTTCACCCTTTCTGGGGACTGTCAGGCATTGTGCAGGTGAAGGGCAGCAAGAGGTTGCTGGTTGAGAGGAGAGCAGTAGGACTGGCAATGGGAAGGAACAAGAGATGCAGGCTCATGCAATAGCCTTGGGCAGGAAAAAATCAACAAGCAAGGCAAAGACATCCTATTTCCCCCAAGAGCTTTCCCAGAATGAGTGTCTGCAACACAGGGGATTTCCAGACACTGCTGTGGTTTGTCTGCTCAGTTACTCTCAGTGGAGACCTGTTTTCCCCATGTTTGTCCAGTCTTTTCTTTGACCCTGGTGCACTTTCTACATCCCCAGCATCCTTTGGCAAGGACTTCCTCAGATCCTTTGCTGATCAGAAGGAAAACACCTGCTCCTCCTCCTCCTTGAACATGGCTCCCAAAGCTTCACCTGATGGTTCAGAGTCCTGCACTGGGACACAGGGAGTGGCTGCTCCCTTTCTGGTTTCTCCTAGTGACTTGGGATTTTGTAGCTCTCTCCCATCCCCTGCCAAGGTGTTTCTTTCTTACACACTTAAAAGTCCCAGCTAAATGGGACGTTATAGCGACCTTTCAATACCTGAAAGGGGCCTATAAGAAGGCTGGGAAAGAACAGGTCACAAGGCATGTAACGATAGGACAAGGGGTAATGGTTTCAATCTAGAGAAGGGTAGATTTAGGTTGGATATTAGGAAAAAGTTCTTTAATATGACGGTGGTGGATCACTGGAATGTGTTGCTTAGCGAGGTGGTAGAAGCCTCATCCCTGGAGACATTCAAGGTCAGGGTTGATGGGGCTCTGAAAATCTGTTCTAGTTGGAGATGTCCCTGCTTATTGCAGGGGGGTTGGACTAGATGGCCTTTATATGTCCCTTTCAACCCAACACATTCTATGATTCTGTAAATGCTGTATGTCCATATTTCTAATTTCTTCGTGCTCTTAAGGCAGCCAGAGAGAGTGGCTGGAGGCTGAATTAGGTGCACGGTATTTTGGTATCCTCTGCTGTTTGGCCCAGTGTGACTAGTCATCACGCTGGGGCAGTTCTTGGCCCTCGCTCAGCACACAAGATGTTTGATGCACAAAATAACTCCTTTGCAGTAAAGGATATGGCCACGAGATGTCTCTTCGAGCCTTACGGGACTCTAGCCTTCTAAACGGGTCCGCAGTGGACTACGAGCTCTGCAAGAACCTTTTGGGACCAGCAGTTGACCCCATCCCTGGTAAACACCCCCCTGCTGCAGTTAACAGGATTGGAGAGCAAAGCTGTATGTGTAGGCAGAGGTGATACCTTTTATCAGACCTGTAGGTATAGGTGGGAGAGGCACCCCCCAGCCCCAAACAGCTAAGCTTTCAAACACACAAAGTCTTTTTCACTCCAAAAGTAAGAACCATCATCTTAAAGCAAAATCTTTGCTGAGGACAATCACTCTGGGTCTAATTGGATTTTGTTAGTTATTCAGATTTGTGGAGAAAAAAGCCTGATTGATAACCGTGGAGAAAAGGCAATGGCATTAGCAAGGAGAGAAGTGATAAGATTGTTAGCCAAAGCAAGAGAGAAAGAGAGGAGAAAAGAGAGATGGATGGTTTCTGGCTGTGACATAATGAAGGTTCCCTGCTGCTGATTTTAAGGAGATATATGTGCCATGAAAACTAGTGAGTCCGTAAGTTCTAATAAGGAGCAGATTAGGGAATGAAAACTTATCTTTTAACAGCATCTTGTAGGTTTCCCATGAGACTCTGGACCAGAAAGCCTGAAATGGTGTGATTGTTTTGTGAAAAACATCTCTAATTGACAACTGAGTGCATCAGATGGTAATGTCACATAATGTTCAAATAATAATTTCCAGCAGCTTATCTCTAGCATCAAAAATGGGCAACAACTTCCCAGCACAAAAGTGACCCTGATGAAAACCTTGCCTGTTGCTCTGGACACTATGAAATGACTGTTTTCCAGCTGAGAACGTGCTGATGGCTATGCCAGGAAAAAAACCTCATCAGCCAGTCTTTAGCTGGTTACCATCCCAACTCAGGACCAGAACCGTTTCTCCAAATAAGTGGCAAAATGTTTGTTTGATCTGATAGCTGGAGCCCTTTGTTGGGAGCTCACAATGTGTGAAGAAAAGAGAAGAAAAGCTCTGGCTGTAATGCAGCTGGGATGAATGCTTTCCTTGCCTGCTGATCCGAGCAGATTATAGTTCACCTGCTGTGAACTAATCTCTCGGGGAGAGGGTCAGTTGTTTGGATAGTGTTGCTAATGGAAGGCAAAACCTTTCTCCACGTTCCCTCCTTCAGTGCTCGGTCTGTTTAGGAGGTGAGTCGGTCCTGGGTTATTCATCAACCTAGGAGCCATGCACCCAAGTTCACAAGGACCTCTAAAGCGCTTTACAATTACAGGAAATTATGCTTAGGAGCTAATGTTAAAACACAGCTATCTTCTCACTTCTCTGACAAGAGAAGCAGAGTGTCAGGTTCGTGTTCTGCATTATTTCATTGTGTTGGAGAAAATATGTGGGAGGAATTTATTCCCTACTGCAATGCTCCAATTTGTGCCCCTGAGCCCTGCTAGTGCTGGGGGGGAAATTTACCCAGGGAAGGCTGGGGAGGAGGTGAGGCAGGGCCATGGAGAACCTTTCTGATGATTGCCCAGGTCCTTGGCTTGCTGCAGAAGGCCAAGTCAGAGCAGTGCTGGCTCACCCGGGTGCAGTGGGACACATCTCATTAGCAGGGCTCGGCCCCATACCAGCAGAGAGGATGGTGACAGTCCCCCTCCGAGTCTGCTGCTCTTTAACTCCCTTCCTGAAGGTCCCTCATCCTCAGACCGGGGCTCTTAACCACAGAGGATTTAATGGGCAAGTACCTTTTGTTTGTCTCATCCATAACCTTGCTTATGTAGGACTGATGAATATGCAGGATTCAACCCAAAGAGTCCCTGTGTTAAGGCAGGAGGCTCTCTCCATCAGTCCCTTTGACCTATCTCCAGATCATTCTCTAGACTCTCCTTGAGGGCCAGATCCTCAGCTCCACCTCTCCCTCTATTTGTGGTAGATTCAGCAGCAGAATACTCTCCATAGGTTTGTTGCTGTTAAGGAATTATTCTTTGTGGATCACTTACCTGAACTTGGAGATGTATCATTTGGTTGCTTTCTTATTTTTCTATCATTTGCAATGGGGGTTTTGGAACAAAGTCAATAAATGCACACATGAATGTCAATGACTCACATTTTTGTCACAGAGACAGCCCCTCAGTTTAGACAGTGATTTTTAACCTCATTTCAACCCTCTTAGTCCTAAGTAAAAGGTAATGGAAAGTCTTCTGTATGGTCTTTGTAACTGCTTAATAGATAGTTTGTACTAACAAATGCCAGTGAGAGATGTTTGGAACAAGAGTATTTGTTCAAAGATGACTTGACAGAGGTAGTAAAAATGATAAAAATGTTGAAAAGCTCAATATTTAATACTGTTCCTTTTAGCCCTTTATTATTTTACTGCTGGAGTCTGCAACACCAGCGTTACTAGCCAAGGGCTCTCAGGAGGGTGATTGGCCAGTATCACATCCACAGACCTCCAAGTGCTGGGCTTTGAATGTTCAAGATGTCCTAGAGCATGGGTCCACCCATGTAAGCCTCACAGGCAAAAGTAGGCTCAAAATACACATCTCCAGATGCTTCTACCATGTTCACATGTCCTCTGACCTGCACAGGTATTTAGATACTGGTTCTAGAACAAAGGAGCTTTCCTTTTTCCCAGGCAAAATCAGTCCATCGATGACATTTTGATCATGATGCCTTTTGTTTCCAAGTGACCAAAAAGATACTTTCCATTCAGATTCCTTTTATGGGAAAATTTATAACCATGGGTAGCGATAGACCTTTTAGGGATGTATGAAAGAATCGTATTTTGCTGGTGTGCAGGCACTGAGAGAGATCTGTATTTTACTGCCTTCCATTTAATCCAGCTTTCTCCTTGGGACACACAGATGCAGTGGAACGTAGATATTTTGCCATCTGAGGCCATTTGCCTTATGATTAAGAGGAGGTGTTTCAGTGCTTGCACGATGGTCATCAATTTTATCTCCTGCAGTTTCTCTGTCTGTAACTTTACAACATTTCCATAATTTGCCTTTGACTTGGTAGCTTAAATTTGTCTGTAAATGTGTTCTTCTGGGAGTGTAAGAAAAACAGCTTCTTTAAATAATTCTTATGTGGAGAGACACTTACAATACTTTTTATTAATATTATTCAGTGTATTTAAGACAGTGCAAGCTATGGCACTGAGGTACTGAGCTACTACACAGAGCTCTGAAGGAGGAAAAAAAAGGTAAAGAGAGAGTGGAGGAGGCACTTTCAGTTTTCTGTAAAGGAAACAGGGAAACTAAGGCACAAATGCCTCAGGTCCTGCAGTGTCTATGAGGCAGCTGGAAATCTGGAATTAAACCCGTGTCTTCTCTGCCAGGCCAATACTGTAAATACCAGCATCCTATTTTCTCCTCTTATGTGACTACATTGTTAATTTTTACTGTTGTGAAAAACTTTTTTTTTGCGTTTCAAAATACTTGCTTTTCTTCAGGTTTTAACAGGTACATGATGATGCTAAAATATCAGAGCAAGTAGCAAGCGTTTGCACTCTCTTTCTCTGTTTGTACCGGTTTTTAGGGAAAAAAATATTAGTAGTAATTCCAATAGTGTAATGTAATTTTTGTAGTTCAGGTACCTCTGCTCCTGGAGTCACCTACACAAGTGTCCAAAGCTGTTTGTTGAGGCAAGTGCTTGGGTAGCACCTTTATGTTAATAAAGAGCCAACCATGAGATCCTCACCCTGTGGAGTCAGGACAAGACTAATCCTGACAGCCCTGAACCCAACTGAGGTCTTTGTCTTGGCCTCAGTGGGGTTTGGTGTCAAACCGTTGGAGCACAATGTTAAAATTAAGGGCTCCTGGATTAGTAAGCAATAGCCATTGCTGGGATATGACCACATAAACCCTCAAACACCATTAAAAGCTAACCTTAACAAAACCCCTTTAATTTCTTTAACTATCTCTAGATGGCACTGTGGCAGTAGAAGTTTTACAGGGAGAAACTGGAAAGCTAGGAGCCGGGGCGCTGCCTGGGAGCCAGGGCTCCTGCCCTCTCCTACAATGTTCCTGAGCTGGAGGGGAAAGAGATTGTATCATTTTTTGAACGCTCCACAAAACATAAATCACAACAAACTCGTGTTTTTTTCTCGGAGGTTAAAACTAGTTTTATGATCTGGAGGAGATTAATTTCTTACAGCATCTGTATGTGCTTCATAGGTGGGAGAAGGGCAGAGGTGGATCCATTTCACCTTCATCATCAAATTTTCCATAAATTCTTCCCCATAGGGAAGGATTCATTTTTGTACACTACCCACCTTATATCAGGTTTTCAGGTGTTATTTGTCTGCTGGTACCAGCTGCTTCTCTGTGATTTTCCCACTTAAACCATCAAGAGGACAGAGGTATCACTGAAGCCTGAATTCCCTGTATTAAAAAATTGGCTTCATTAGAGTTCTGTTGGGAGAAAATATTCTTCTTCAAGACAAAAAGATTGGTGGGAATTCATGCTAATGAAGTACTTAAAAACCCAACAGAGACAATACTTACAGGGCTAACAATAAGAGGATGACAGTGGAGTAGGGAGTGTACAAATAGCAGGGTGGTATTGCATTTTCAGTTTACATATTGTTTTGCATAATTGCATCACTGTTATTGCATCTATCAGAAAATCACTTGTGCCTCCTGCCAGAGCAATTCTAATGGTCTGTGAGTTCAGGCTAGCCTTATTGTCTTGCTTTTCAAATGCTGTTTGATTTTTCAGTAGTTAGGCTCAAGGGATATTTTCTCCGCAGAACAATGAATTGTTTGACTTCTTTCCTAATAATTAAAAAAGAAAAGAAAAAGAAAAAGGAAGCAATCTAGCTTCATGACTGCTAACTTCAGTGCTGGAGGAAACAAGAAGCTGAAGTGCAGCCCTGTGTTTGGGCAGATGGGCTGTTCTGCTGCAGAGATAAAAATGGCATCAAGGGTTTAGCAGCTGTAGGGCTGGTCACTGCAGCAGCAGAGCTGGCTCTGGTTTCTGTGTCCTGTGATGAGCTTTGAGATGCTGAACTTTTCCCAAGGTGTTCTCATAGCCCAGTTTTGGAATCTAACTGAAGTATGGCCACCAATGTCTGTGGGTAGGTGCTTCCAGATAATGGGAGAAAGCATCCAAATTCTGTGATTTAAGTTAGAACTGTCTTGTCCTCCTTCCTAAGTTTAGATCCTCCCCAACGATTTCAAAGCTTCCTCTCCCTGGCACTTTAGTGGGAGCTACAGACCTGGATCTGTCTGAGGAGGTGAGCCTTGGTCAGGACAGGGTTGTGCCCATAAATTTAATTTCAGCTGAGCCATCAAGCTGCCTGAAGAAGTCAACAACCAAATACTAAAGCTGGCATGAAACCCATGACCACGGAGGAAAGAAGCAGGACATTTCAGTATAGGAAGATAAGAAGTCAGTTAACTTTCAGGACTTTTCTTTCAAAAACTTCTTTTTTTTAAAGGCATTTAATGTCTTTTAAAAGGCATTTTCCTTCCATAGTGAACAACATGCAATATGCAGCTCCCCTTTTTAGATGTGTTACTTGAATTTCCCAAGGAAAACGCAGCTCTCCATCCCCTGCTTTCAGTGGTGTTGCTCTTCCGACATTCAATTGCCCCTTCAGAGCAGGGATGCTTCTGCTACAATGGGGACAGCTGAGGAAAATTAAGGTGGCAGCCCCAAACAGTTGCAGAGCATGTGCATGCCATGTGTGGAAGTGGTTGATGATGTGAGACTTGTGTCCTTGGAAGCCCCCAGTCTGTCCCCACCACAGCCTCGCTCTGGGCCCTGCCATATGTCAGTCCCTAGGAGCTGTGTTGATGCATTATAGGTTGTTCCTGTAGCATCTCTGCATATGAGTTAAGTTTTGGGCTGTTTTCAAGTTCTGTTCTCATGGAGATGTCCTAGAGCACCCAAATCTCCTGCTTCCCCCACACTTTACATTCATACCCTACTGTTGCTGCTCCTCAGTCTTTGGAGGCCATCACCCCAGGGCAGAGCTCAGGCCCAATTAGAGTTTCTGCTGCTCTTTACCCTTGCTATGGTAAGTGCACAAATATTTTCCATGCCTGAAGCTACTTGTGTTTTTCTTGCCAAAAGCAAACTGGTAGGATCCATCATCTATGTCCTGGGAATCACAAGTCCCTAAGGCAAAACAAGGTGGCAGTCACTTGCAAGGTCCTGGTGTGGCTTCCCTCTTGGGTCATCTGCAGCAATTCACAGAATCACAGAATCCTAGGGGTTGGAAGGGACCTACTCCAATGAGAATCACTGGTCTCTAGCTAAACTCCAGGGAGCTGGGACACTGTGCTTTCCCTTCAGCAAAATGTGAGCAGAGGTGAACCATATGTCATGCAAAAATTCATTGCCCCTTCTGATGGCTGGTCTTTGGAAACTACCTGCATGTTGGGAGCGTGCAGCAGCTTCAGGCAGCTGCAATGGAGCCATTATTGTTATTATTATCATTATTATTATTATTATTATTATGAGATAACTTCAGTGCTAGAAGACAATCTGTTCTTCAGTTCCACTGAGCAGTTCAGGATGTAAGCAGGATGTTATGGCAATCAATACATTAGGGGGCCTTTCCATTAAGTGATGAGTGAAACCAAAGGAGGAAATTATGCTTTGTACTAAAAATCCATTTAGCCATTAGATCACAGTATCGAAAGCATAAAGGAAGGGTTATTTTAGCTTTCAGCTGGCCAGAAAATGCCAGTTGGAAGACAACAGGAGGCTCCCTTTCACAATGTAAGAGCCTTTTCTTCCCTGGATGACAGGAACATTTCTGGCTGTGGCCTCCTGCTGCTTGTGTGTGTTTCATTCTTCTTACTCCGGACTGAAGTGCTCCCGTCAAAAGGTGGAAAACAAATCTAATTTCTCATGACATAAATGAAGTCTTGGTGTGTATCAGTGCAGTTTTTACTTGGCGTAATTTTGGAGTGCTTATTTTGTTGCTTTTGCTATAAACTAAAGCAATTTTGTAGCAATAGCTGAGTCCTATCCTTGTACAAAGCACCCCAGTTATAGAGAAAATTGATATCACACCAATAGCCAAAAAAAGAATGATAAATAATGTCATAGGCCATGGTACAGATCATGTCTGGGTCTGACCTGCTCCAGCCTCGGTGCTAGACCCAAGCATGTGGGAAAGCTGCTGTGGTAGCTGCTGTCTGAGTGCTGCTGCAGTTTGCACTACTACAGTGTAAGTGAAGAATGAGAGATGCAGGGATTAAAGGCTACCTGCTTTGCTGTCCCCGTCAGCCCCCACCACTCACTTTGTGCCTTTGGGGCCCAAATTATGTGGCAACCCCTCAGACAATGCCTCTTGTGCTCGCCTGCCCCAGCCCTGCACAGCAGCAGTTCTTGACCTGCCTCTGAGCAACATGTGCTTAAAGATCTGCACTTGGGATGTCTTCAGGAATTAGGCTTGCAGAACGCTGTGGTTTTGGGGTGGAGAATCATCAAATGTCTATTATTTCTGCAAAGGACAATGTGTGTTTGGGATAGCTCTTCACACAGTCTTCAGCTCTGGACTTGGCATGAATTCCTCTCCAAGCCACCCACCTACACAAATCTCTGGTGCCAGAATGCATTTGTGTGAGGATATTTAGTCTATTTAGTCTAGCTCCACAGTGTAACCCTCAATCTAGAAGCAGGGTGATTTAACTGAGGACTAATTACATTTCTTTTGGAGTTGCAATACCTGAGAGCAATTATGGACCCGGTGCCAGACTTCCAAGCCAATGCTGTCAGTGATGTGGAAATATTTCCTGGTATGTGTTTGAAATTGCATTGCTCCTGATGGCTGCATTGCTTGTGTGAGGTTTTCTTCACTTGCTCATCTCATAGTGGAGCACGGAATGCCAAGCTCGTGATTCTGCCTTTAAAACCTAAGAGCAGATCAGTGAGGCATCAGGATTTCAACAGGGGCTGAGGTGACTCATGTCAGAGGCTTCTCTCAGCCACTAACGTGTTTGCTAAGACAAAGATACCACATGTTAAGTATTCAGTTCGTACTGACAGCACTTGTTCTTGGTTTAATCTGTAACCATTTATACTCAGCAGATCGAACCATCAGCTTTGTGGTCCCCAGTGTCTTTGGGGTGATGGACAGGACCACCTAATGCTGCTCCCTGGGGAGCTGGTCCACGGGGTAAGAGAGAAACAGTAGATTCCCAGACAACCAATCTCGCATGCCTGACATATCTCCAGCCCCTTGAACTCAGCAGGAAGGACCCACCAGGACTGGTGGTCCTCACCTCCACACTCTTCCACGTTTGCTGTCCATCATGTCAGGAGTTCACCTCATTTCACACACTCACAAGAGTGTTGCTTCTCCAGAGCAGTGTCACTAGGACTAATAGGGTAATGATGTTGCTGGAGTGTGTTTCCCTTACCCAAAACCAGCTAAACAATCATTGCTTTTCATTGCCACAGTCTGGAACCACCTCCACATCCCTCCACTGACTGTGGTTTTGGCAGTCAAGAGAGTTTTCATCTGTTTTTAAACATAGCACCTCCTTTTTTTTTCTCTCCTACCTCTCTTCCATTGCAGTGTTCTAGCTTCCAGCATCAATGAGTTAATTCAGGGACAGCCATTTAATGCAGAGAGCTGCTTGCAAGATGAAGCTTTCAGTCATCATTCATGGAAAGGGAAGGATTCCCATGGCAGTGAAACAGAAAAACTTGGGGTCTGGCAGGCTGGTCATGTAGTTCCAAACAGGAATCTGTTTGCTTGTTTTTGATAACTCCCTTATCTCCTCCCTGCATATGCCAGTAAGAAAAAAATAAATCAGGTTTTACACCAAAACATTTCTCTCATGGTTTGTCAAAAGTTCAGGTGTAGCTCCAGTGTCACAGAGCATCTGTGTGACCTGATGGGGCAAAACTATCTCAACAAGACAGGCATCCTCTGCATTTTCTAAGACTTCCAGGCCTCCAAGCCCAGTCTCAATGATTTTTGCACTCTCTCAGCCTGTCCCAACTGTCATCAGAAAATTGTTACCAGGGCAGCAGGTAGCATGAAACTGAATGGAGCTCTGTCTGGTTGTGCTTCAACTCCACCTACCCCACAAAAAGGCTAACCCACGTTGGCTTTGCAAAAGACCCAGCTTTTTAAAGGAATCTTTTATTAATGAGTTCATTCTCCTCACTAGAAACTACTCCACAGAGCAGGGCACTAGCTTTTATCTGTCCTTTGAGCCCACCAGCAAAGCACACAATCACTCCCAAAGCAAACACATTCCAGCGTGGCTACCAGCAGATGAAATAGCAGACTCTGTTGGCATAGATGAGGTTTTTGCTTGAGAAAAAAATTGCAGGATTGGACCCCTAAGGAGTGAAAGCTGAGCAGAAGACAGGGTTGACAGGATGTTATGTGTACTCTGCAATTCCACTGTGTCCACTACCAGCCACACGGCCTGCTAACATCTTGCCCTTGCTTTTCTATGAAACAATCCGTATGTTTTAAACTCAGAAATAGATTTCTTTTGAAGTTTAGAAAAAGTTATGTCATAGCTGGAACAGTTGCTCAACAACCACCCCAGCAAGAAGCAGCACACTGTGCTGCCTTCTCTGTGCTGAGATGGTTCTGTGCATCTATGTGTCCCACCATGGTGGAGAAGCACAAGGAAGTGTGAGGGGGTGAAATGCTGCTGCAGAACTAGTCTGTGGATGGGTTTCAGCCCCACAACATGTCAGTGTCCAAAAGCTGGTGCAGAGTGGATGTTGCCTGCCTGTGCTGCGCTGTGGTCAGCAGAGACAGACCAGACCTGGACTCACCCCTACTGCCTAGAGGTCTCTTTCCAGGTGGGAAGAACTGGCCCATTTGGCCATTCCATGGATCTCAGAAGGTTGCTTCAACACAAGCGTGCAACCCTCAAACCTCTGCACCTGTGCATTTAGGGAATTTAGGGTGAGGTTTCTGCTCTTTCCCCACTGCTGCCAGCCCAGGGGTCTTGCCTTGCTAGTGTTAGCTGTGGTGTGGGCTGAGCAACCTAATCACAGAATCACAGAGGACAGCAGGACAGTGTGACCATCCACAACCCTTCACATGGCTCCTCCAAAAGCTCAGTCCCAATATGCAGAGACCTCAGAGTAAGACAAGACCTTTACAGAGATCTTCTGCAGCTTGTAGATCCCCATGGCAGCTCATGACACGCACTGGTGGCACGCCAGGCTTTGTTTGTCTCCTGAGAAGGGGCTGGTACCTGGGCTTGCTTTGCTCAAGTCAGGCAGTCTTTTTGGTACCTGTAGCACATGTTTGTCACATTTGGTAATTTCAACCAACGTGATGCTCTAAGCATGACTTCAGACCACTCTTGTGTAAGAAATAATGGGTAAAAGAGAGTACAATTTATTTAAATTAAGCTGAGATGGTGCCTCATTTCTCCCAATCAGGAGAACAGGGGGCTGCAGACTTCATCTTCAAACAATGGGTCTTACTTATGAACCCTGTTTTTCAAAACAAACCACAAGCTGATGACCTCTGGCCTGGGGTTGTGCGTGGCACAAGATGTGAATAACAGCATAAATACATTCCTGTCAGTCTGCTTATGGCCATTTCTCCTAACATCTTGGAACAGCATGGGAGACCACACTGAATATGAAGTTTCCATGATTACCCAATGGTTTCCAGTGCTGTGATTATGGTTTAACCAAAAATTATTACTTTGTGCAGCCCGGTACTTTGGCAGCATCATCATCAAATTATCACGTTGCAATGACATTGTGCTCCACACAGTGGTTGCATTCAAGGCAACATTTGCTAAGTTGAATGGAGTCGAGGCCTTCAGCAGCCTCAAGTATGGGAGGATTACAAGAAGTTTGATTTGGATAGAGCCCATCCATTAGCTATTATTCTTAATAACAGGCTTTAGAATCTCAGAAGGAAGGAGTACTTAAAAGGCCCCAGTTATAGAGGCCCATACCAAAGCTGAACAAAGTCCAACTCCTGGCCTCAAAACGTGAATGAACAGGGGGATGATGCTGCTAGGAGAGAGGGGAGGAGCAACTCAAAGATGAAACTATAATATCAACAGTGTAAGCAACATTCCCATAGAGTAGAAATGTTCCTTTTTTTTTCCCATTCATTGACATTTAAGCATTTTTGCTGCTTATCAATGAAAGATGTAGCACTATTTTGGCACTTAAAACTTTTTTGTTTTAATATAAATTGATTATTGGGTTGTTCTATGTAAGGATATTTATTTTGAACAAAGCCAACCGCAGTGCTTTTTTTTTTTCTCTCCATTCTGAACTCACAGTATGAAAGCTTATTGTTTCAAAAAGTCCAAGACAAAGTTAAAAACCTACGTGTCTCTGTCTCATAGGGACCATTTTGAGTTTACCTTATACATATATACTGAATTAAAATATCAGCCAAGGTTAGGGGCATTCACTGAATGTCTCAACACCACTCACTCCTGCAACTCTACCAAAATATGTTATGCAGACAATGATGGTGGGCTCTAATTCTATGAAATTGTAAGTTTTGACATGGTCAAGCTCTGGGCAGATCCTGCAGTGGAAAAGTGTTTTAGGTGAAGATTACAGCTCGTTTTGCACTTTTGTCCAACTCCTAGCTTGCCTGGCAAATTCTGCTGTAACATGGCCTGGCCACATCAGAGGTATCTTGCGTGGTCACAGCAGACAGTGGAGCTGCACAAACATTGACTATGAGTAGCTCTAATTGAGTTTTGCTTTTTTTTTTTTTAAATTATTTTGAAGTTGGTCAAGCTTCATAAGAGACAAAGTGAAATGCCTTTGCCAACATTACACATACAACTGCATTCCCAGGTAAAAGCTGGTTGGGACTAAGCACAGCAGCATCTGTTAAAATAGCTGACAATAAGTCACATAAGCTAGAAATATTTCTCTAAGGGAAGAGTGAATCTGGGTGGCACCACTGAAGGAAAGGGCTTTGGTGACAGTTTCAGACAGTGCATCGTACATGAACTGAATCCCACCTTGCATGTTTTTCAAGAAAGGAAATGAGGAGGCAGTGGACTATATGCATTATGCTTTTTAAAGAATTCCAGCTCATGTGGTTGGAGAACCCATAATCCTGCAAAGTTTGAGTGAATGTTGTGACAGGAACCAGTCCCTGGTTGAACCACTTGACTGGTATTACACAGAAAGACCACTCCAGAGCTGAACTGTGGGGTCAGCCTTGTCTGAGAAAAGATTTGTTAGGACATTTATTTTTTTCTTGGTTATTCCTAAGTTTACTCTTTTGGGCAAATTTCACATATTCTGCTTTTCTGGAAAAGGCTTCTTTAAATACTAAATGAAAATGATGCCCTTTGGTGCTTTTAATACACTGTCTTTGCAGTAGTTTGTGCCAAAAAAAGCAGGCAGGGGAGTCCTTATAAAACTGTATTAATTGAAATAAATGAGCCATGCTTCTGGGAACAGTGGACCATAGAAGAAGGGCTGTCTCTTGAATTCTGCTCCCACAGCTGTCCCTTGTGATTTCAGGCATGTCATAAAATCCACTGTCCACCTCATTTTCCCACCTTATTAAGATGGGGTTGAGGTTGTTTCCTTACCTGACACCCCTGGGTGTTGTGAAGTCTCACTCAATGCTTCAGAAGTACTAGGAGGAACTGGAGTTTTATTTGGAAAGCCATAGCAAGCGCTGGCCTTTCCCAAAGAGTGGCGTTTATGAGAGCACTTTCATTAGTCCCTTGGTTTTTTCTTTTTCATTTGGAGTCTGGAAAAGCGTGTTGAAAATAATTTCACTGGGGCCTGTGGGAGAAATCAAGCTTCTTGCAGAGCAAGAGCCCTTGGAGATCTGGAGCAGCAAGGTCAGCCCCCCAAACCCACCAGACAGCAATGGGAAGCCCCCAACAGCTTTAGGATGGACCCAAAGCCCCCCTGTGGCTTTAGGCTGGACTCAAACACTCTTCCCCAGCTCTTTCATTTGTATGTTCAGGCTCAGAGAAAGGGGAAGGTGAGAAAGGCACACCAAGACGTATGTGTCTGCTCTCTTCCTCCTCTCTTTCTCCCCAAAGATAATTTCCATGCATCCAACTTTTTTCCCAGATACGGTATCAGTTGCTTCTGTGACTAATCTCTGGGCAGGAGAGAAAAAGTATTTTGAAAGTTCAAGAGAAACATAAGCCAGCACATTTATGAGTGTTTTTCTCCTCTTCCCTGCCTCTGAATGACTAGAGTTTTATTATTCCTCTTGACTGCATGCTGAGATAGGTACTTTCCTCTCAAGCAGACCCTGTTGCTGGCAGCAGGCTACAGAGGCTCCAAACCTGGTATATGCTTTTGTCTTCATGTCTGAGACTTCCATTAACACCAGTACTTTGGCCTTTTTTCCCCCTTAATGTTAATGCTTAGTGTTTTTTCTCTCTTAGTGTTTATGCTTCTGGATAAAGATGGCCCAGGAAGGTTGAGGTTTCAAGGAAAGTTACGGTATTATGAAGAGAAACCGACCAGATCTCAGAATTTTTTCTCTCTCCACATGCATCATGATCTCACTTAATGTGCCTTTTTTACAGGCCTGATCAGCTACAGGGAAAGCCCCAGCTGTTGGGCAGCAATGGGCAACCAAGCCTTATCTTTAGCTCCAGGCTCTGCATGGAGATTACTCCATCTGCCCTCCCTCATGGACTCAGTAGTGGCAGATGCACTCAGTGCACATTGCCACAAACAGGGTCAAGAAAAATGTTTGGCTTTGCATGAACTGCTTGTGTTTCCCTTGGAGGAACAGGCAGCAGCAGGATAAAGTATTGTGTGGGATGGATCCTGCCCTCAGGGCCACACTTAGCCCATGCATAACCAGAGAACACAGCTACCACTGTCCATGATACAGCCACAGAACCACCACCATAGTGTTTGCAGTGCACACAGTATCTGAACTAATGGGTCTTCAGGAGGATCTTTCTGGTTGAGAGATGATATCACAGGCTCTGTGTTCACTTTTGGTCAGGACCGTTGCTAAGAGAAAAACAATTCTTGGCACATTCCTTGAAGTTCTGGCTTCCTACAGTTTGGATGAAGACAGCTTGTTCAAGAAAGATGTGTAGGTGTGAGTTTCTGTCTCTTCCTCTTTTGAGAATTATTTCTGCCAGTGCAAAAGGGAAGATGATAAAGCTCCCATTAAAAATGAGGTGAATGCTCAGGCTAACTTCAGTGGGTGGAAAGGACTTCACACAGGATGAAGCTGGGGACAAACCTACCCTTGCCAAGACAAACAGCTGCAGAGATCTCTGGCAAGGAAAAGGGCTCTCTTGCACTGCTGTTCAAATAATTCAGCCACGGAGAGCTAGTTTGGGGCTGTGTATCCATCACTTTATAATTAAAACCAATGGCTTTCACATGAAAAAAGAAAAGGTGCATCATAAGTCATGCAAGAGGACTGGAGAACTAATATCATTAGGACAACAAACTGATATTCCTTAGGACGATAAAGACACAGGACCTGCACAAATCAAAGCAGAAAGCTCCCACTTTCCTTCCTACATCTGTCTTTCATTTGCTTCACCTCTATCTGCCTGTTGTTGATGTTTTCTCACATTATCTTGGTCCCTTTGTTCAAACTGCGTTTCATTCCAAGAAGGCAGGGAGCTCCAGGTGTGAATGAGAGCTGTTAGCATGAACTCACTGTCGCCGTTATTATTGTTATCATTCCTCTGAAAATCAGCTTGATGGAGGTTTGGCTCCATGTAATTTGTTCTGCATCTTCTGTTTTGGCTTGCATCTGAAGGTGCAGCCTCACCTAATGAAGTGCTGGCATGGTGTGGAGCAGTGTTTGAGATGGCAGGATTGGGACCTGGTGTTCAGGACTTAATGCAAAGCCCTGGGCAGCCGGGGAAAGGCTTTTGACTGGACGTTGGCTCAGAGACTCTCCATAGCTGCACAAGTGGTGTGATTTACTAGGTGTTAAACCTGTGGAGAGGGCAGAGTGGTTTGTTAGGTAGACAGGCTGTCACGTAGGCACAGGTTAACTCAAAGATGTACCTGTTGGGATTTTGAGTCCTGACTAATTCTTTTTTACCACTGCAAAAATATGGTGGCAATGCTGGCACCCTGGCCTTGAGGTCTGTCCCATCATCCTGAAGTCGTGGCACCTAAACCTCACACAACAGTGCTCATGAGATGTTCTTGTGCTGACACAAAGAGCATCCTTAAGTGTGTGAGATGGCATGGGCTGGTGTAGGTGTAGCACATGTGGCTACCTGACACCATTTTATCCCAGCCTGCTCATGTTTGCACTGCTGATACTATCTGCCCCTCCAAAATGCAAGAGCTGAAACTCACTCACTAAATGTACAGGGAGATATTAAAGACTCTTCTTTGTAGTGGGAGAGACTGTATGTTAAAAATCTCTTAATACAGAACTTGAAATGCTCAATAATACTTCAGTGATTTATATCTTAAGACCCCAGTGAAATTAAATAATCTTATTCCCACCATCCAGCTATTTAGCAATCTAAATCCATACTATTTTTCCCATTACTATTGTTTCCATTGTTGGCAGTAGACGGAATTATTTTTGTCTTTGGACATCCCCTGTGATTTTTGGAGCTCCTCTGGCTCCACCTTTATATCCAACTGGGCCCTGACATTTTAATATACTTCTCAGTGTTCCTCTCTGCTCCAGTTGAGCCCCTGGAGATGCAGTGGAGCTCCTTTGTGTGGCTGTGTCAGATGGGCACATCTTTGGGATGAGCTTGGAGCCCAGACTGCCATAATATTAAGCTAAACTCCAGCTTTCTCTCAGCCTGGTATGACAGGTTCAGTCCCTCCACAAATCAGGTGCAGTAGGAACAGCTCTGCCCTGATTCAGTGGTGATCAACTGCACAAGCAAAGATGCCTTTTCCTTCAGATGTGCTGCCTCAAATACATTTTTCCTGGAAGTCACACTGCAGCCTCATTTTTGAAATGATGATGGTTATGTGATCGCAGTGTGCTGGAACTGCCCCTTGGCTAGCAATTTTTGAAACTGCTCACGTGGGGTTGGAGGTCTCAAATATAATAATTTCAAGGAGTTTCATGAGAAGAGGCAGCAGGCAATAGATAACAGGGGGGCTCTGTTAGTAGCTCTGCTCAGGGAGAGGTAGTAAGTTCAGTCATGAATAAATACTGGCAAATCTGCAGTGGGGTGAAGGGGAGAGATGTGCTATAAAACCCCAAAAGCCTTCATTAGGATTTTTGCTCACAGCACACCATGTTTATTAAAAAAAAAGAAATGAGACTTGCAAACGAGGAAGACATACAGGCATTTTACACTTGAGTTCTCTACTAGAAAATGATGTGCTTCCCCAAATACAAGAGGACTCCTGAGTATTTTTCCCTCATCTAAATTCTAGTCAGAAAGAGAGGACCAACAACACTCTGCATTATAATTTAAGATCAAACTAGTTAAAACAAAAATAAATGGAAAAAAAAAAAAGCAAATATGCAGCAGACTGAGGTTGGGTACTTCTGCACTGAGCTGCTCTGCAGAAGCCATCCATCCTCAGCCTGAACCAAAGATGGGTGCAGGGCAGGGGTGCAGATCTCCACTCTGGGACATCTGCCTGTGGTCCACAGGCCCTTGGGGATCCCTGACCTAATTCTTCATTTTGCAATAGACTGGGAAAAGGTGTTACACACATTACAGGTACAGCCAGGGGGTTGCACTCTGAGTGGAAAATACTAGAAGGTTGCAAGCTAAAACAATTGGAAACCACCAAGCAGACTGAAACATGGAGAGGGCAGAGGGGCTTCATTTAGCTGAATCCTCCTTCCAACCCACCCAGAGTGGGGAGCACTTGTGGGTGGCACTCAGGCAGTTTGGGAACTGGAAAGCACTGATTCAAAAAAGAGAGAGGCTGCTGGACGGCAACCCAGAAATGAAGCTGTTCCAAAAGAAACTCAATCTTCTGCCCTGAATTTTCTCGTCACAGCTTCCTCCCTTTCTGGTGCAAATCTATAAACAGGAAAATCTCAAGTTAGAGTAAAAAGCTGCAGTTACACTCTAGGAGTACAGAGAGAGGTCAAGGGAAGGAGAAGCTTAAGCAAACAGCACCACTGAGCCAGTATCTGGCTCTGCTGGCTGAAGGTTTATATTGTTTTCAGACCTGTGGCTGAACAGGACCCGTAAGAGCAAAAGGACTTGGCAGACTGGGACTGGCCAGGGCCAGGGATTGCTGGCAGGGTGAGACTGGTCAGGGCAGGGAGCATGGGAGTAGGGTTAAGACCATGAGTGGGCCACATGGACTCTCCAGTCCAAAGACAAGAGAGGGCAGCAGCTTTGACTGTCTGGTTGGTATGTTGACAGATGGGCTTTCTAAAGAAACTTATGTTTTTAGGGAGGTTCCTCTCTATGTTGCAACAGCAATTTTACTTCCTGTGTTGTGGTAGCTCAGTTCAAACCAACTCAAGTGTTTACACCTCCCACTGCATTTCCTACCATGGATATTTCTAAAACAGCTTCACTGGTGGACTCCTCTTGAAACTGTGTAAAAGAGAAAATGATTTAGCACATAATTAAGAAGTCAACAATGATGCTGTCAGCAGCAGGAAGTCTGCAATGTCAGCTACAAGGCAGGATTTGGATGCAAGAAAGAGGAATATGCCAAGAAAAATTAGTTTATCTCTGTGTTTCTGTATCTTGGTCCTGAGAGGTAGCTTCTGCTCCATCCTTAACACAGACATATTCCAGGGTTATTTTATTTGCCAGCAGCAACAACAGTGGTTCAAAGGACACCAACTGTTAGCAACGGAGAAAGTGCTTCCTGCTGCCATCAGGAGCGATCACAGATGCTTCATCTGGGCTTTTTCACCCAGCCTGTTTGAGCACAAGGACTGGCTGTGTGGCTCTGCTGTCCCTTACCCCATTGGAGAGCTGCCCTGTGCTTCCCAGGGACTGTGCCTGAGGACTAATGGCACTGACAGGAATGATGGTGCTAGTGCAGCTCCATGGCTTGCTGTGTTGTTTTACAACTGTGAGTATCCAGGCAAATGGATGTAGTAGTGAGGGAAGGGAGTTTTTAAAAGGGGAGAATGTGGTTCTGCTTTCACTCTGGCAGATGAAGGTCCATTGACTGCAGAAAATACCACCCTGCAGAGGTTGTTAGGGTGTTTTCCTCACTGTTTCTTGCTGCCTGGGATGAGAAGGTGAATCAGTTTGTGGCACAGAGTGGCCTACTGGTGTTAAGCCTTGTTGGGTTGGCAACACCACTGTCAGCCCCATGAAGCACTTGCTGGCTCGCCATGAGATCGTCCTGCTCCATCCCCAGCTGTGGTCCCATGTCCCACTGTGTCTGGCCCAAGGGCTGTGGGACTCGCTGTGCACCACCCTGGGCACTGTGCAAATGAGCAGATGTAAGAATCAGACACCCCAAAACACTCCCTCTGCCTCAGACTCATCCATATACTAGGTTTCCCCCAGAATTCAGGCCAATGTCCTTTGGGATCCCCGGTCCTGCATTCCCCAACCCTTCCACATCCCCAAAAAGGCCTTTATGGGTTTTTTTGTGCTTTCCCACTGAGCATTAGATATGACAGCAGCAAGGCTTTCCCTCTCCACATGTGTCATGAGTTTAGCCCAGTGGCTCCTCTCCAGTGACATGGATCAGAGGCTGAGGCTGCTCCAGACTGACTCGTTACACCCCAGGGGCAGCATCTGCTCACCAATAGAAAGGCACATAGAGCGATTCTCCAAATCTCTGCAGGAATGGATGTGACAAAACTGTATCATTTTATGACAAGCCTTCCCTAAAGAATGATTTCCTCCAGCCCATGGGAAAGCAGAGCCCTTTGGGAGGCTTTTAGCTGACACAAGAGGATCTTGCAAGGGGCAGGCATGAGGGTATCACAGCCCAATGCTTTGCCATCTCATCTTGGGGCCCTTTGTATTCTAGAGTAATACTTAGGAGCAAGAGACACATCATCTCTTGAACATCCAGATGCTCAAGATGCGGAGGGTGTGAATCATCATGTGGAAAGCCACATCTGAACAATAGTCAGATTCCTGAGGGTTCATATCTTTGGAGCTTTCAGATGCAGCCATGCCAGGAGAAGGAGGCATAGTTCAAAATGAGACACTTTGAAGTCTGTTTTCTAAGGGCCTAGAAACCACTTTACAGCTTCAGTCATTCATGCTGCATTTATTGCCTTAGTAAATACATCAACATGGAAGCATAAACTCCTCTAAAGCAAAGGAAAGTGGGGGATCCTGTTTATTTTAATACTTATTGACACTAGAAAATAACAGTGTCTACATCATTTGGGAGTCACAGCCAAATGTCAAAAAGGAAACTGTCCAACATAACCTAACCAGACTGTCAGCACTCCCAGGCCTCATGTTTGCTACAAATGAAGGGATCCTTCACTCCCTGGTTTATCAACTGTTGCACCTATGTCTCTGGCCTAAACTTAAGGGGAGTCTCCTTCAGGTCATTTTTGCCCATCCAGGCAGAATAACTTTCAGGATCAAACCCTCACTCTGGATTTGTGTGTCAGTATTTGCAAGGCTGACTTTCCAAAGAATTTGTCTCAGCATGTCACCCTGTCCGACATTAGTGTTGCTTGTTGAGAGACCAAAGTGACAGATGTTGCTCCTTGTGTCCCTTTTCCTGCCCCTGTTGCCTGCTGACACTGCTCAGGTCCCTCCAGTCATCTTTGCTTCTGTACCTGTGAAACGGGTGTAATTGAGCCTATTCCTTTCCCCTCCTTTCCCTTAGACATTAGGAGAAAATTCTTCACTCTGAGGGTGGTGAGACACTGGAACAGGTTGCCCAGAGCAGCTGTGGAGGCCCCATCCCTGGAAGTGTTCAAGGCCAGGTTGGGTGGGGCCTTCAGCAACCTGATCTAGTTAGTGGTAGGTGTCCTTGCCAATGCAGGGGGGTTAGATGTAGATGATCTTTAAGGTCCTTTCCAACCCAAGCCATTCTATGGTTCTATAACCTAGACACACAAGATTCTTGTGCTATGGATTTATAATAACATTTTATTAATATATTAGGCTACAAAAATATTTTGACAAAATAATATTAGAAAGCATCTTTTAATTACACTCTTCAAAACAGTTCACAAAAGCAGGAGGCGGAACAGGAAAAAATATTTGAAATACATTTGATTCGAAAACTGACAAACATGCAAGTTAAAATTCAGTGTGAGCATGAATCTGCAGGAAGTTTAATCATTCCTGTAGAAGAAAAGTATTGACTACTTATTGGCAAGATGTCTCTGCCTTTAGCTAGATTAAGGTGCCTCCTGAAAAGCTAGTCATAGGAAAGGTTGCATTTGGGTTGGGATAAAACACAGACAACACGCACGCGTGCACACATCCAGGCACACATGATCTCAAATTAGGCAATTATCTTTCTGCTTCAGTTAAGCTGAAACAAGCTTAAATTGAAGCTGAACTCTAGCACACTCCATGGAACATCGATCACTTCAGAGATATGACCAGCCCATATGCTTTTTGGATATAATATAGAAATATCTTACGGTACTGAGCAAAGTTTGGAATGATAACATTTATGCTGAGATAATAACTTTGGCACTTTGATTTCTCTAACATAAATATATGATGGGAAATTCCTCCCTAACAGTGGTATATGGTAATGACTGGTTCATATCATTCGACTAATCAATGCACTAAACATAGATTAAGTTCCCCCTCTTTCCATCTCTCTCCCTCTCCACAACTGTATATTGAAGAACTTAGATAAATATACAGCTCTGTACCTTGGGTGTTCCTAAATTACAGTGGAGCTTGGAGGAATGGGAAGGGAAGTTCAACAAAGCAGATTTTGACACCTGTATAAAGCATAGTTATCATAAATCATGTTCATCGTTTATTGCCAGAAGAGGAATTGCATTATTCAACAGCCCAAGGGATTGCAGAGAAAGTACATTGGTCATAAAATATAAAATATCTTCTGTCCCAGCCTACTAACTGGTTCTCCAAGTGGCAATGCACGTTAATATAGCATCCATAGTTAAACATTGGCAAGAAAAGCACTAAAAC
Source organism: Hemiprocne comata (assembly GCA_020745705.1). Taxonomy (NCBI): domain Eukaryota; kingdom Metazoa; phylum Chordata; class Aves; order Apodiformes; family Apodidae; genus Hemiprocne; species Hemiprocne comata. Next base: position 24,432,477 of record CM036593.1, read on the forward strand.
AATGAGTGAGTTGAAGTTAGAGTTGTTGCTGGTGGTATGGAATATTTATTCCACTAGGGCAAGAGCTTGGCAGATAATTAGCATTCATTTATAATGTTACAGTAACATATAATGTTAATTGCATTGGTGTAAGTTGTAGCTGCATTGAAAAGATGAGTAGCTCTGGACTCATCAAAAATCATGTCCTTGATTGATGGATATTCTTGACTCTCTTGATTGTGTTTGTCAGAGGTAAATAGTATCACTGGTTGTTTGCTACTCTATATAGAAGGCATGAATGTGTTTGTTAAATCTCCTGCTCCTGGAATCTTTTGATTACATGGGAATCTGAGCTTTCCTCCAGAAAAAAGAAAACGGTTCCTAGTTTTCTGAGAAACCCACAGGGAAAACAAAAGTCCCATGAAGCTGGTAGTCAGTGTTCAAGTGCATGGATCACATTTGATGCACACTTTTTAAACTCATGGTAAATACAATCATGATCCATTGCAATGGACGTGCATAGATCTGTGCTAACCAGTATTACTGTATTTCAATTAATACTGGGCTGCTGTAGCTGATTAATCCATTTTATCACAGTGAGGGTCTCATTTTTAGCATTGCTATGCTTACATGTCATGGATTGAAAAAAGTTACCTCAAGTCATGCCTTAGGGTAAGACAACAGAATAGAAGAAATGTTTGGTTAGAGAACTGTGCTGAAGCGATTCATGTGGGGTTCCTGAGCTAGGAACCATGGGAAGCTACTTAATTTTATATTTATTGTAAGTTGTTTCTTCTCCCCTGACCAGAGGAAGCTCAGATGACTGAGTGAGCTGGATGCTTTTAGCTGGCAGAAGCCAAGTGTGTGGACCCCAAAGCCAGGAGACACCTTGCCTTCAGTTTGCCCATCGCCGGGCACCAGCGCACGTGGAATTTGGTGAGCTCCAGTAACATTCCTTCATTTCATGGGAATTACAGACAAAAAATGCCAAGAAATGCAAATACATAAAAACTTGCTAGCCAAGCTATTTACATACTGTGGTATCCAAACATACCGTGACATCTGAGCTAATGAATATTGAGCATTACTGTCCAGTGGAGAGATGCCTCAGGAAAAAAAACCCACCTCATCAGTGACAAGTGTGGGGACTATTCCATGTGGCACAATGACAGCTGGGAGTGTGGAGGTCACCGGGTGCTCCTAATATAAAAAAAAGCCCCAGAGCCTTATGAAGAAAGCCACAGGTTGGGAAACTGTAGAATTGTAATTTCTAGTCTTGGCCCTATTAGGGGTTTTACTTCTGGTCTTGAACAAGTTGTTTCTGTTTTTTGCTCTTTCCCCTCTCCCTTATCTTTATGTGGTCTTGTCTATTTACACTGTAAATTTTCCAACACCAGGAACTATTTCTGGGATGGTACCACAGAATCATTTCTGGATTTGATCAAGCTACAATAAATAAACCTCAATGGGTTTTGGTTCGTTGGATGTTCACTTTTACTATGTAACTTATCACCACCCTTAAGATTTGCCTACCTTATTTCCAGTTCCATTTTTGTGAGTAATACTTTTTACTTCAGTTCTGCTCTCTGTCTTGAATACAGCAGGGGAACCAATCATCTTTTTAAGTGCATTAAGGTTGAGTTTGAAGGGCTGTTAAGCCATTATATTCAAATGAAGGCATTTCTAGGGTAATAGCTCAAATAAAACTAAAATGAAAATACGTTTCCAATATCCAGCTCCGTGCAATAAATATTACGCAAGGTGAATGGCTTCTGTCCAAAACTAACATCTCTAATCTTCTGCTAGCCAAAATACACAATATAAAAGTATGCACAGAGTGTGCTCAAAGCTCACATCTGGGGCAAAGCTCAAAGTTTTCTGTTCAGCCTTATCAACTTTTGTGCTTGGAAAAAAATAGGGACAGCTTATAGCACTGTCTGCTGTACCCACTTAAACTGACCACAAATCTTCACAACTTTCTGTCAAAAAAAACAGAGCAAAGGCTGGAGAGCAGAGAGAAGTTATATGAATTCTCCCTGGCCTTTGCAAGGCAATGGGTTGGGATTCATGATGGAAAAGCTCCATATTTCATCATGGTTTCAAATACAACTATGTGCCTTTTGTAGTGTAGTTATTTCCTAACCTATTTTTCTGAAATAACTGGTAAAATGACAGACAAACTGTGACTTCTAAAACATCTCTCACTGCAACAACTTTAACATTGCATGGAATAATTTCTCCAGACCTGGATACCATACTGTAGGGCTGGTGGGAAAGTGATATGACTGTTTTCAGTCAGACGTTTAATATTATTATCATCATCAATATCACCTGATATTTTTTTCAAGATGAAAAAGCACTGTTTTTTTATAAAGAAAAGTTTGCATTGTATTTTTCTGGGTTTTGAGTCTTCTAAGATTTTTGTCATCACGTATTTTTGATTTTTGGTTCGTAGATGACACAGAAAAACACTATTTCAACCAGAATTATTTTTCTGGTTGAAAGTATTGTATCAAATGGCATTTTGCATCATCCACACACCTTGATAAATGTAGTAGTTTTTAAGATGGACATGTTTTTTTTCCCTCTTAGATGTTGTCTATCACTTTAATGAAAAGTAGCTGCTTGGAGAGCGAGTGTAAGATGTCCTAACTTTTCATCCAAGTCAGCAGAGGTATGGGAACATCCTCCATCTAAGTGAACAGAAGGATGTTCTGTAGGTCTCCATCACACAGGGGTTATTTGGGTCCTGTGGCCTTGAACAGATTTTGGCCAAATCGTAAGTCAGCAAGGACATACCAGCTCTAAGTATCATAATAGCAAGCTAAAGAGGAATTTGTAGATGGTTTTTTAGCCCTCCAGGTTGTCCATCTGCATCAACACAAGAGTTACAAAAAAACTCTATAAATTATCAGGACACTACATCTTTATACCCTATAGACAGACCAAGTTCTGTTCTCATGTACGCTGGGAAAGGTTGTAGGCTTTTGTTTATGGAAGACAAGGGAGAGAAGAAAATAATTCCAGTGGGATTAATCTAGACTTTAAAAGCAATTTTTTATTAAGAAAAAGGTGTCTTAATTTGCATTAGCTAAAGAATTAATCCCGGAGCAAAGAGGGAAATTGGTATTTTCCAAAGAAGTCAAATAGTTGAGTTAAAGACAGCAGGGGAACTTAGAGGGTTATCTTGACTAATGACTTGAGAAGTCATAGAAAAATAACTTGTATTTTAGGTTGTATTTTAGGTTGTATTTTAGGTTGTAGCAGCTAACTTAAAAATGTGCCTATTTTTCTAACGGGCATGGGCCACAGACAGCAGGACCTGCTTTATTCAGTGTAAGCTATGCTAATGAGATTTAAACAAGTAAAATACAGAAGTTTAGCAGATATGTACTTATTGAACAGTTTCGGTAAAAAGTAAGGGTTAAAAAAAATGAAGCTATTTGGTGTCAGTTCAGACATTTGCAGAGTTGTCAGTTAGAAAACAAATATAGAAAATATTAATTTATCTGTTTCACCATCACTACTGATTAATAGGGATGTTATTAACATATACAACAAGAAAAAATAAGTTTACCAGTCGAATAAATACATTTTTCCTTTTCCTTTTTTTTCTTTATACGAACATGTATATTTTACAAAACCCCATAGCACTATGGGAAATAAAGATCCTTCTACAAAAAGAAGATGTAAGTCAGTGTTACAATAAAGCTTTAGAGTTTCAAAATGTATCTGGGCAAAGAGACAAAATCAGCTAGAAGGCACTACTGATTCACTGAGAAGGTCCAGTTTGTAATTGTTGTTGTCATACCCTCCAAGTCATTCATAAATTATCTCTCTTCTCTGTTCCAAGGGATTGCACATAATACTAATGTGGTCAAGAAGGCTGCAGTAGATTCAGGAGAAAAGAAGCTATGGCCACGCAGAGAGAAGTTATTGATGGCCACAAAATGCTGTCTGAAGCTGAGCTTGCAGGCTGAGGCTGGGCTGGGTGGTCTGAACGTGGTCTCTGATCCAGCCGGTTTGAAATCCAAATGGGAGGTTTGACTGTGATGTAGCCATTGGTTATCCTGATATAGGAAGGCAACGTGGTGGTGCTAAAAGAGAACACAAGAGAGGACATTAAACAGGAGAACCCTTATCTCTACTCCGTGGTAATAACAGCAGTGATGACCACAATTATTACTATTTGCACACATTGGACATGCCGGGAGATCCCCTGGGGCTGGTAAGTGCCATGGTCTGGAAACACCTCTGATTCAGGATGTGCCTCAGCTCCCAGCTGCTGGCAGAATATAACTGAAAGGAGGATCACTCTTGATGTATCTAGTTTATGGCACTCATTTTTTTAAGCATTCACTGTTGGCCAGCATGAGAGACTGTGACAGATGTCTCTTTGTGCTGACCCAGGACAACACCATTCTTAGGCAGCTTCTTGCTACCAAACGTCTCAACATTTTTTTATGTCGCAGAGACGTGTCTTACCCACCATGGACAGGATACTAAGCCCAGGAGGAGCCACAGAACATCTCCTTCCCCTGTTTCACAAGCCATAAAGAATTTCCCAGGATCCCCTTACACAGCTGATAACCTTGAGAGCAGGGGATCACCCAGCTTAGTTTCTCTTCCTGGCTTCAAGACATTTTGGAGCAAATCACAACACCAAAACTAGGCCCAGTGTGAAGTTTCCCAGTCTGTGGATTTGCCTCATTAGTGGCATGCTTGTGTATTGATTGTAGCTGGAGTTAGTACTTTGATTTGAATGGGCAGGTTGGAATTCATCATGATTCCCATGACACTGAAGGTCAAAAAGGTCCATTTACAATTGATTTGGAAGTTTCAAGTTGTAAGCTCCATTTCATAAAATCCTTCCATTGCATCCAGTATCAGATGGTTCATAATCCTTCAGTTGTCACAGAGCAGCACAACTGAGCATGCAGACTGCACAGGGTGGATTTTGGGCTTAAAACCAAGGCATTCTGCTGGGGAACAAGGAGGAAAAGGACAAGTTCCCCTGAAAACAAGATGCTAATACTTGCAGATTCTCTGTGTTACTGTTTAGATCTTCCATGAAGGGGATTTGGAGGCACTGAAAATGACTGGCAAATGAGTTTTTATGGGGTAAGAAGCTATGCAGTCTTATAAATATTAGCTACAGTATCTGAGATCTTGACCTTGGAAGAAAAAGGTGGTGTCTTTTATAAAATCAGATAAAAGGAATAATACCTTGCTCCAGAGTCATGCACAGAAATAGAAATTAGTAGCACTGAAGGTTTTTTTGTGTTTTTCTGTCTAAGCAATAACAAGAAAGCTGCTAGCTCAGATGCTTCAAATGTGTTGAGTCAATCACAAGCTGTGAGAAGATCAGAGTCCACCCAGAAGAGGGCACTGGTAAACACACACACAGGTCAACATCAAATCCAATAGACAATGACTGCACATTACACTTCAACCTGGGTTTTGGCATAATTGATTTCATTTCTTCCCTCATCTTTTATACCATCACCACATGATCTGGGTGGGATAGTTGTTCTGTAGCTAGAAGTGATCTGAACTAATGTGCAATGAATTACAGTAAAAGGGCAGTCTAGAATTAATAACATGGGAATTGCTTCATGGGAGCAGATAATCCATCTAACCAGTATTTAAGTCTTTGAAAGTGAGAAGCAGTGTTTGTTCCAGAGGAACCCACTGCTGTAAATAGAAAATTCTGAAATAAAGCCTTGCTGGAGAAAACTCTTCTCTAAATTCCCATGGTGAGTAGTTGGTTTATGTCTTGAACTGATGATACAAGACATGGAGCTTCAGGGCTTCTGCTGTATTGCATCAAACCCACTGCAGTCACTTAAGACATTGAGTTGATCTGGGATAAGCTAATGCCTCTGTTTAAAATTTGTCCAGCTTTTCTGAGTAGTTAATTTAACATTGGTAAGAATGATACTGGATTAGGCAGTGTCTATCCAAGCTCCTGTAATACACAGAATGGCCTTCCCACAGTGAATATAAAGCATCACTAAAGCATGCTTCTGACAAAACTAGGTACTACACACTCTGAGTCATTCAACAGCAATGCAGCCATGCTCCAGATCTCATTTATCCTGTTGAGTGATGCTGTGGTGCACAGATCTGGCAACACTGACAGCAGGATCACAATTTCAGGGTTTTTTTTTCCCCCCTGTATCAGTTTTCCTTAAGGTAAGTATGGGTAAGTGCTTGTACTCATCTTTTGGTTACAGTTTATCACTTCACAGAACTACACAATTTAGCCCTAAATTAAATTTTAAGCTGCAAGAAGGGTCTGGTTTTCAATTTCATTTTAGGAAACATTGCCAAAATGCCATTCAGACTTGCAGTTTGGGTGTATCCTGCTCTAGACACCTTCTTCGGGCTTGATCCTCCAGTGAGATTAAAACATCCCCTGTGCAAACTGCTTTTCTGCACCTCGGGGAAGTATTGTGTGAGACACCTAGTGGGTGACACAGGCTGGCCAGGGAGCCCATAAAAGAATCATGAGCCCGTTCATCAGCTAACTACAGCCAAGGGATGCCTAAAGCAGACTTAAATCAACACTCTATGTTTCTATTTTCTAGTCAACCTATCTCGGTCCACGACAAAAGGCTTCCTTGTTAAGAGAAGTACTGTTAGGTGGGGTCATTTGTTTAAAAATAAAATCTGAAGTGCTTTACAAGAGAAGAACAGCATTTTCATTAACATGTACACAGCAGGCTAATAGCAAATGAATCAGTTTATCCATAGAAGACATGTTCTTAAATGCAACTTACCTTCTAGCATGCTAGCTGACCACCAAGGTGGCTTAGAGATATGTAAAGAGAATGACAGCTTTTCCCAAAAGCTGCAAAACTCCTTGTAATATCTCCAAGTTTGTTACTAGGCTGTTTCTGTAGCAAATGGGGAGAGAAACCTCTCCAAAAGGTGATCTATTTCATTCCTGTACAGGTCTCCAGTGGATACTTACTCTTGCCCTGGGTCTTTCTCCTCCTGGGGGTTACAGAGGGGCCCTGGACAGCCAGGTTAGATTACAACCTAACCTTAAATGTGGCCCTAGTGTCAGGAGATTACTTCTCCAAATTCCCTCTGAGCATGTTTGTATGTGCATGTAGGACCTCACTGACCCTCAGACCTTCTCTAAAGATGAAAGCAGCAGCAGAGTCCCCTGAACTCAACTGGAAAGTTTCCACTGTCCTCAGGGAGGTTTTGATCATTGCTGCAATGTATGTAGAGAATAATAAAAATGAATCACAGATCTCAGGGATAATCATCTCAATTATTATCACGCCTTCTCTTGCCAGCCCAGGATATTCTGTAGTTTTAGTCTTTTGTGTCAGATAAAAATGTCTTTATTAAAACGTTCCACATGATCTGTGGTGAACAGGCAACCACTGCCTCCACTGTTCATACCTCTATTTCTTGCTTCTGTTTATGGGATTGTTTTAAAAATTTGGAAGACTCCAGCTATCTTTTAGCCAAATGACCTGCGGGATCATATTCATGAGCTTGTACTTTTGATCAGATAATAGGGCAGTTTTTTCAAATCAGAGCATTAGTCATACATTGTCTTACCATCATTAGAATGTGCAAAACTTTCCCAAAGAGTGGGGCCCCAGGCACAGGCTTTGTGAACAGACCCTACTGAATCCAATTACAGGATTCCAGTCCTCTGTGCTGGAGGCATGCTGAAGCACCTTGATGATTTGGGAGCATTTTAAAACTGAAAAATAAACAAACACACATGCAACCCTTTGGGGGAATTTCTGTTCTGGTTTAGCTTGCGAGGACTTTGCAAGGAGATCACAAAATAATTTTTAGCATGGCTTGGTTTATCCATCTAAGCAAGACTCATCTGACCATATGTGACACAACAGCAGAATGTCAGAAGACAGAACCAGGAGGGACTTTCTGGCCCATCTGTCCCAGAGACAGGAACAAGTTCTAAACCCCTCCTGACATTTATGTCTAATCCAGTCTCAAAAAACCCCTAAAATGATAGCAATTCCAGAGTCTCTGCAGACATCTATTCCCACATTTCACCCTTCCTGACATCCAGAGTTACTGCCTCAAGTTTCCCCAGATCTCCCTTGCTACAGCAGAAGTTCGTGACTTCCCCTGTCCCCGTGGACAGGTTTATTCCTTTCCTCTTCTCAGCAGCCTTTCACATGTTTTGAAGACTTAACCACGTTTCACCTCAGCCTTCTCTCTTTTAAACAAACAATTCCCTCTGCCCTTCTCCACAAGTCTGCAGGTGCTCTCCCTCCATCCTTCCTTCCATTCTCCCCTGGCTCTGCCTAGCTCACCTCTGTCTTCTCTGGGGTGAGATCCCCAAAACTGGGAACAGTAGGTCTAGCTGAGATACTGCCAGCCCTAGGCTTTGTGCAGGAGGTATCACTGGTTCTTTATTTGCAAAGCAAAAGAAAGTCCACTAAAATATATAAAGATGGTCTTTTTACTAATTTTTGCTCCCAAAGTCTAAATCACATGGTCCCAGTAACTGTTCCATAGCTGATGGAAAATTGTTGGTGCTCTGAGGGGGGGAGGAGGAATGACTTGGATATCTCTATGCATTTTTAATCTACTGCCATGCCTTGGTCCCAACACGGTTTCTGTTCAGGGTGGAGGAAGTCACCATTTTAACCATAACTTACAAAGCATTCGGGGATTTTTCTGGATCAAAGGAGCTACATAAACACATGACAACTATTTTTAATAAATGTAAACAAATGTGGATTCAGCCGTTCTTACAATAGCATCTGATGAAAGAAGCTTATCAAGACAATGTGCCAGCATAGATTGAACCCTGAAAAAAATGCATATTTCAATTGAAGACCTAAAGAGCTAGTAAACTGAAAAAAAATTTTTGAGTAAATACAATAATGGCTGTTTTGCATTTGTGATTTGATGTTAACCTTATGATGGCTAGGGTTTTTTAAGTGATATTAAGCATATGCTTCCTGTTTCTTTTCAAACAAATTTTGCCTTATTTCTTTTTCATTTAATGAACAGATGTGAAAGGAGTTGATCACATTATTTCTCTGGTGATCAGAAATAATGTTCTGCTAGTGAAGACAATTACTCTTGGAACTAACCAGACCTATTTATGTCACCAAAATTTATTAATGAAGATTTGAAAAATACATCTGCTTCAAGTGCTGGGACCAACCCATTGGAGTATGTAAACAAGCTGGCTGGCAAGAAGTCTGACCACACATTTTAAAGAAAAGAATAGGTGCTCAACCAAGAAGAAAAAAGAGTACACTGGGGGGGAAAAAAAGAAAATCACACTAGAAATAAATCTCAAGGATTTAACTGTGAAGACTACTAGAATAACCTCTTAACAGGAATTTGAAGTCTTAATGTCCGAAATTTTCAGGTTAATATTTGATGTGTTTCTGGAAGGGATTCTTTAGATGAGCACAGGCTCCGTTTCCCCCAAGCTTCATCTATCTCTTCATCACTGCCTTCCTTATGGACCCTGTTCGTGCAGCCTGAGGGATAAATTCTGCACGATCTCAAGTCTCCTGGTCCCAAACTAGCAGGATGCTGAGCACAGCAAGCACACAAGTACTCCCAGCAAGGCTAGTATTCACATACCTACAACTCAGCACGTCCTAAAGCCCTTTAAAGGATCAAGGCCAAGAGGCTCAGGCTTTTGCATGGTTCAATTCATTAAAATAAAATAATAATCCAACCTGGATCTGATTAAAGAATCCAGTTTTTGGTCCAGAGGAGGCCACTACTTCTTTTCAGTAGTGTAGTAAACAGCCTTTGCATGTCTGAATGAGCAAGCAATATCACATGCTGGTTTGTGGCCAACAGGGAAGACATGGGATGAGACAAAAAAGAGCCTTATCTCTACCATTTTGCCTTGACCCCAGGATTATTTGGAGCCTAGATCTTTGGCCACTTTCCACACTGCAAGCATCCACCCTCTCCATGAGCACCACAGCCACAGAGTTGGGGGTAGGCTGCTGCAGCCACACTGTTGACAAGACGGGTCAGGCAACAACATTGGGAGCATTTCAACAACCCGTCGCTGTCGATCTGGGCTTTCCTTCTGATGAGACTCAAATGGGAACCACCTTTCCACCTGTGAGGAACATCAAGCTCTGATCTAGCCTTATTTCAACACTCTGGCTCCTCTAGAGACCAACAGTAAATAATTCCCATCCTGGATGCAGGCAGCTGAGAGCCTCCAATCCCAGGCAGAGGCACAAGGCAGAGCTATGTCCACTTACAGAGGCCTCTTCCCCCAGCCCTGCTATTTGTTAGGACCACATCTGCCACAGGAGAAAGAAGAGGCTTTCAAGGTAAAAGAGGGAAGGGGAAGCACAAGTTTCACCAGGCAACAGGTCTGAGAGGACTGAGAGCTGTGAACAAGCATGCCAGGACCCTGAGCCCCACTGTCATCACATGATGAAGCTCAGGAAGGGTGGTGGGCATGAAGCAGGACACTGCACGCGAGGATGGGGTGCACTTAGGGGGGGTGAAGGGAAGCAATGTAAGCCACTTTCACCTTCTGAATGTGCAGTAGGGAGTCAGTCAGCAGCACCTGCAGAACGTGCCATCAAGGAGAATCACAGGCACTTCTTCAGATGCCCAGGCCTTTAGTAGGATTTAAAGGATAGGATTAATTGTAGCTATGTCAGAAGCAGGCTTGTAGTTGGAGCTACTCTGCTGTGTTCCCACTACAATTGATGGGGAACAAGATGTCTCCAGATGACAATCCTTTCCCCCTAAAGGCATGTCTCTAAGGTAGGTGAGATGACCTTCTTCCAAAGATCTCTATCTCTAGAATTCAGGTCTCCTGAACCCCAGCCAAGCTCTTGCCCCATTGAAGGCTCTGACTGGTGAGGACGGGTTCCTTAACTTGGATGGGGCCACAGAAGAGGAAAACAGCTGATGGTGCAGTGGAAAACTCATCAGCTGGTGGGGATGCAGCTTCATGGCAGGTCTCCACCAATGGGCCGGGCAGAGCCACTGCCAGCTGTCTCCTCTATGGGGACTTGGCTTTGAGGTTTGATACGAAGGAGGAGAAAGTGGCTCCCTTGGATCAAGGGCTCCAGGGAGGACATGATAGTGTAAGTAGGAGGAGGCTCAACACTGAAATCCAGCTCAAATGGCTCTGGTGCATTTTTGCCCCTCCCTCTGGAAGGGCCACAGGCTGGAAGCCAGAATGGCTTTTTATCCCCATGTCACCCACCGAGGAACCATCAAAACCTTGTTAAATCACTTCATTTCGATTACTCCCCTGACTCTTATCTGAGTCAAGACCTTGAAGCATTAGTGTAACACCACCAGCACGAACCCAACATTAAGTGTTTTGCAGGTTCTCAATGTGATTTGCAGGTCCCAATTGTCCAGGCCACCTGCAAAATAACTCCACAACGACAAATTCAGCCCCAGAGTGACACTAACCTGCAGGAAGGCTGAGCGCTACAGGGGCACCTAGAAGCCACAGGTGGCTCACATTGTTAAGGCAAAGTTTGTCACCTGCTATGGGGTCAGAGGAGGGGACAGGAATGGGACAGGAAGGGATGGGATCAATGGGGACTGCTGGATCAGAGACAGGGGAAACAGGAGGAGGGGAGTTTGCTGTCACAGTCATACAGCCTGAGGGGCATGGGGACAGAGTGATGCAAAGGTGGACCTGAGCACGCATCTAGCAGGTAGGGAAGGAGCAGGTGAGAAAGAACTCTGGCACAGCCTGAGTGCCTTTTTTCTGAAGTGAACTTCTAGGGTGTAGGAGCGTTCCCTGCACATCGTGGTCAGCTTTCTCTTTCCTCCATCCCCAGAGGAGACTGTGTGTGGCCCTTTTCAATCTCCCCCCACCCCCCCAAAGTCCTTCAGGAAAACCCTGCAAATATGAATCCTGCACCCACACATGTGGCAGTGGCAGAATCAGGCCCACTACTCCTTTCCAGACAACTTCAGAATGGTGTAAAAACACTGAATGCTGTAAAAACCAATAACCTTTGAAGCACACCCTCTGAGTAATTACCCCATTCCCATCTAATGACTTAAAGATGTTATATTCCTCTCTGATTTGGCAACAACAAAGATTTCACCCTTATTAAAACCAGCCTGTCAGGAAACTACATGTCATCCTCGAAAAAAAGGGGAAAAAAAGGGGGGGGGGGGGAAGGAAAAAAAAATTAAATTCTTTAAAATCCCTGTGAACAATAATTCAAGATACTGTAGCTGAAGACCCATGATTTGTTGTGGAGTGTCTGGGTGGTCCTGAGGCAGATGACGACAACATTAGCTCTTTCCTTTGCCCTTCTAAGAAATGCTTTGATGATTCTCTAATATCCTAAGAGTATCCCCCTGTGATTCTGCACTGGGACGAAGCAATCACAGAGCTGGGATAATGCATCCCAGTTTTACCCAGGGCCTGGCCCTTGCTAAGAGGAGAGCGCTCGGAGCCCTTTGTTTCACCAGTTCTGCACAGACATCTGAGCCAGGATGTGTTCATGATGGTCTAAATAGTGATCTGGGCTCAAAAGCATCCACCAGCTCACCCCCACCCACTGCACACATCTGGTTGTGTACCTGATTTGTATGTGCAATTAAGGCACTCATCATCACATCTCGAGTAACCAAGTTCTTGTTTCACTGGTCCTTGGACAGATAATTGCAGTTTTTACAGCCAAAGTAAGCAAGAACATCAAGGGTGCATACATGGATGGCCTTAGTATTGAAAAATCTTGCCCGTGATGCTATCTGTGAAGATCTTTGGGCAACCTGATTATACACAACACGTAGAGTTCATTTGATGGTGCTGCAGTCAGGTGGTTTTGAACCAAATCCCAAGCATGAGCAGAATATCTATCGTTTGTCTGTATTTTGCAAACTGCCTGCTCTCACCGATACAGCCCCACATGCAAAACAATTTGTGTTTTTTGGGGTGCTTAAAATCATAATCCACATTTTATGTCTTAGGCTCAACCTTTCAATTAATTAGAATCAGAGTGACTCGGTCTGCCCTCTCCTATGTGCACTCCAGTGTTTGTTTGACATTGTGTGGGCCTTATGGCTCAAATATTTTTTGCAGATGCACAGAATTAACCGTGCATGTTTAGATGTGCTTGGGGAACACATACATTCATAGAGATGTATATATTTGACCCTGTCACTTTCTTGTTGAACACTGTAAAAAATACCGGCTTTCTCCCTCCAGATTTTAAAATGATTTAGGATCAGCAGTAGTGGGGAAATACCTAAACCATCCTGTCAAATTAAGTATTTTCTCCAAGATTGTTCTCTAAGACACACAATTATTTCAGCTAAGATGCCTGTACAACATATTAAGGACCAGAATGGACAATCAAAACAGAAACTGGCTTAAATGGTTGTCCAATATACTGCATTTTCCCATTTGATTTTAATTTTCTTTTCCTCTCCCTGCTCTTTTTCCATGTCCATGTAAAAGTTTTTCTCTCTGCTTAGTCTGTATCACATTTTTCTCTCTAATTTACTGGGCTCATTTTCCTGCTCTCTGCTTGTATTTTTTCCAAAGTCTCTCTCTTAGTAAGAATATTTAAGGTTGGGTCAGATCTTTGAACCTGTTATTTGGAGTAGTATTGACTTCAAGCTTTTCCCACTGAACAAAAGCATTTGCTTCTTTTTCTTTCTGAAAATAAAATAAAAAAGGTTCATAGGGCATCTCTACCAGGCAGAAACACCAAGGACATTAAATTGCTGCTTGCAAAGAAACTACAGTGGTACCAGCCACAGCATGAACTCCTTCTCGAGCACTTCCAAACCCTCTGCTGCAAAAGCTTTCCCTGCCAGGTGTCATAACCTGGACCCTACAGTGTCTCTGCTGAACTGAGGTCTTGTGAGCATGTTCTGCATCACATTCCTCTGTGGTACTGCTCCACGAAGCATCCCTGACACCCAGCAGCTCACGGGCTCGGCCCCTTGCGTCCCAGCACAGCAGGCTCAGCCCCCAGGTATAAGGCTTACTTTGTTCAGTTAAGTTATTCAGGAACTGTAAAGAGGAGATCTGAGTGAAATCAAGATTTGCCCTGGCATTTTCATAATTGCAGGAACCCTGCTTTTATAGCATTAAAACCATATGATTTTAAATAAATCCTACTTCTCCTTCATCCCAGTGAGTAACTGGACTTGGACCACAGTTGCCCTTTGGGTGCTGCCGAGTTTTCAGCAGGCATCAGATTTCCTCCCCTTTCACTCCACAATGACTCTGAGTTCTTAGATAAACCCTCTACCACAGCATAACTGTGGTTAGACTCCTCTTATAAACCAACTGCCCACCACAGCACTGATGTCGCTTTCCTCTCTGTCATACCTTTCTTCACTTAATTTCACAGGGCTTGAAACTCACTTGTCAGAAGGGGAATAGCAGAACCAGAAATCAATCCTATATCCCTTACTCTTTTTCCTTTGGGCTAGCACAGACAGGGTTGTGTGTCAGCACTTCCACTGAATTTTAAAGACATTTCTTTTCCTTTATGGTAACCCAAATGCCTTCACTTGAGTGAAGTGCTTTTTTTTGTTTGTTTGTTTGTTGTTTTTTTGGGGGTTTTTTTTTGTTGTTTTGGTTTGGTTTTTTTTTTTTTTACATTTTATGGATTTTTTTTTTATGTAGCTCTGCTAAGCCTGGAGCTTTCCCTTGAGGAACAGCAGGTTTGCAATCTTTGGGGCTTAGATACTGCTATATCTGAAGGTCACACATGTATATATAAGTTCGACTTGAGGTTGCAGCATTTGAGATGAAGTTTTGTGCTGGCTTTTAGATGGTGAGTTCTTCACCACATCTACATACCACTGGGGCAGAGAGGCAGACAGCCACATCCTTTCAGAGGTCCCATCTTCAACCCAAACCCAGCTTTTGACGTGACTATTAACTTTTCTCTCTGTTGGGTGCAGGGCATGGAGCAGCTATGGTCTACGCTGCTTCCATAGCAGTGGGGAAGGTCTTGCTCCTGACCCCAACAGGTCCAAACCTCACATGCATGGGGGTCCAAGCTGCCTGCAAGGTCAGTGCTGGCTGTACCATTGGTGAAACTGAGGGAGCAACATAGTTCTCTCTAAAGAAACAGCCACATTTTGTCAGCCAAGTAAGTTAGTGGTCTGAATGTGGAGCTGCCACCACTCCCTCAACAGGGAAGACACCACACTTGCTAAAGGAAAGACCTCTGTGTCAAGAATTGCAATTTAGGGAGTGCAGGTGCTTTATTACCCACTTCTGCATTGAAGGAATGCAACTCACCCTGGGCATGAGCCCACTCAGCACTTGCAGTCTCTGCAACTGCAGGCAGCCTTGCAAGTTTAACACAAAACACACTCCTCACCCACCCCAAACAGCAGGGTACAAGTGCTACTATGGATTGAATTTTCTCTGCCTGTTAAACCAGACCACTTAGTGTTCAGCTCAGTGACTGTAGAGAGTATTGCAGAGCTGTGCTAAAGTGCATTTCAGATTTAGAGGCACCCCATTTACCTGAGGACATCCAGTACATTTTCTCTTCTCATCTGTTTGATAGCAGCCAGCAACATGGCTTTATTGTGTGTGTGTGTGTGTGAGACAATACACCATGAGGAGTCACAGTTAGAAGCTCCAAGGAGCCAATCCTCAGAACATCTGGCTAGTGAAAGCCCTGGATATGGAAAATATAAATGTCAAGGCTCATATTTATAAATTGGAAGGGTCATGACGACATCTGCTAACAAGCTTTCTTCCAGAGCCCATTTGCTTTACATGGTTATTCACAGGCAACAACAAACATGTGCATGGATCACATGCGCAGTCTGCCCAAGGAACACACAAACCTTCTGTTCTAACAACACAGAAATACAAGTGTTTGCAAACCTCACAGCAAAGCTCTTGCATACCAGACCGCAGTGGGCTACACTGCTGGAACCGACTAAAAATAGCTGGAGAAAAAGCCTTGCATTAACACAGAAGACAGTCAAAATCACTTAGCGTTAACTCTTTTTGCAGAATAAGCGCCAAGCCCCCCCCATTTTTGCCTCACTTCACAGGAGACACTTTGTACTATAGGTCCAGTCCTGAAACTTGATTTTTATGACTTAGTAGCTGTTGATGGGAATCTCAAGACTTAAAGAGCGTCTAATCCGTTCAACCATGGTAGCTTAAGAGTAACATTAAAACAAGAAAATAAACTTGCTTCTCCACTTATACCCACAGGCAACTTTTCTCCAGCTTAATGCCAACTGTAAGTGCATTTCTGATGCCAGACAAAAAAAAAAAATAAAATTGATCAATGTATAAGCATAAAGGTTTCACTAATGAGTTAATTATTGTAGGTTCTAGACCACAGTTCGCAGGTGCAAAGGATAAACCCACGTGGCATATGAAGGGTAGTCCTGAATTTATCATAGAATCACAGGATGGTGGAGTTGGTAGGGACCTTAAGGATGATCTAGCTCCAACACCCCTCCCCAGAGACCATGTTGGCCATGAGAACTGAAATATGGCTGGGGCAAAGGCAGGCCCTCCCAACACTCTTAGCATTGGCCACTGTCACAGAGGCTGCCCACAAGGCTGCCAAGTTGTCAAGAGAAGGAAAAGCATCAACAGAAAGAGCCTGGACTGCTTTATGACACTCATGAATTTAGCAAAGCATAAGTGGAGCCGATGCTGACCACCTTCTCCAGACAGCAGCATGCTTGGCTCCACATGCATCTGTGTAAAAATGGTAGGAAAAAGCAAAGATGAAATAACATGGATGACATCTACCTCCTGGTTAAACAATAAAGAAGCAGTGTGCCTAGCTATGCTGCTTGCTGTCTGCAATAATGTCAGGTGACAAAGACATGCTAGCTACAAGTGAGGTACCCCTCAAAAAGAGGTTCTGCTGAAGGCTGTAGGCTCCCAAAGCCCACACTTTCATTGGCATGAACTGACTGCAAAGTGAAGTGCTGTGTTTGTAGGATCACAGCCTTCTACAGGATGAGCTCAGAGAGGCGGATGTGGGTGCAGAGGTCTGAGGATGAAGATGGGGATACTGGAGAGGTCCCTTTCTAATCCTTGCTCCATGCCAAGCACGTGTGGCCAGAGTTGAAAGGGCAGGTAGAAAGAATTAAGGAGAAAATTTCAGCAGAAAATGGAGAACCATGGAACTGAAAAGTTAACAGGTTCTCCAAGATCAAGAGGAGTCCTGGCACTGGATGAGGAAATGAGACTGCGCTGGCTGAGAAGCAGCGGAACAAGTGGGGATGTGCACCATGGAGGAAGAGATTATCATAATTCAGCAGCTGCTCCTTCTTGAAATTGAATCCTAAGCAAACATTTTGTTTGTGTTCCATCAGACAGATCTAGGTGGCTTAACAAAGCTAGCTATGGTAGGGCTATGTTCAGCCCAAGTCAGAAATACAAACCAGGGCAGATATAGATATATAACAGAGATTATCTTTACTCAACACATTCCAAACGGAAAGTAGAAAACAAGAAAGGAAGAAAAAGCTCTTAATAGGTTCCTTAAAATATCCTGCATTGTATTTTCAATTTTAATCTGCACTGAAAGGGCTCTTGGATAACCAGTGGTTAAAAAAAAATACCTCATTATTCAAAAATCCTAGCTTTATGTGCTCCAGTTTTGTTACTTGCTCGCCTTCAAAAATATGGATTTAATATTCGTGATGGATTCAAATTTCATGAAAATAAAATACCTAAATGCGTTACCAATAAAGAATTTAGTTTCATGAAAGAAAACTGAAATCTGTGTACACATTATCTCTATTTCTAAGAGACTTCTGTGTTCTTTATCTCTAATGTTTTTTTTCAGGTATTTATAGCTTTCATAATGTCGGGTATGCGTACTACTTCGTATTAATTGCTCATACTGGTAGTGAGACACTTAAGCCATAGTGAAAGTAAATATGCAAGGCTGTTTCTTTTTTTTTTTTTTTTTTGTAATTTATCTGTGTTTGATTCATCACACAGTGGCAGCATGTTTTAGAGAACAACAGAACAAAGTAAACCAAAGTGAACCACACAGATGTCGTGTCTAGCAGGTGAGAGTGTGGCTGCATGACTTTTCAGCTCCATCTGGAAGATAACAAATTAAGTCTTTGACTTTATAAGGGGAAAGAACACTCACAGCCAGCTGACAGCGAGGGTCTATTAACGTGGAGACGCCAGAGTTTTGGACACTTAAGTCAGGACTTCCCATCCGTTCCTGCGATGCACGAGCTGTGTGCTGAGTGCAGGTTTCACAGCTTTAATTAATATGTTCTGTGCACTCTGACCAACCTGATAATCCAAGAAGCCTCAATAAAAACCATCCATGGGGGGAGGATATGTCATCACCATTTCATGTGTTACAGCCAGGAGATTTACCTCTAATTTATACCACACTGAGTTATGCTGTGCTGTGATTTTACTTCCTCTGGAGGGCTTGTGTACCTGGGGCTGTGTGAGGGGCAGGATGAGAGACTTGCCAATGTGAGTGCTTGTTTAAAGGATGCATCAAGCCATCTGCCCATCTTAAAGGAGGATCAAATGGAAACACTAAGAAAGTAGGAAGGGGAAAATGCCCTATTCCCTGTGCTTTGCTCTCTGCTCAGGAGGAGCTGAGGACCCCCTTGCAGAAGCAGGATTGCATGTTTGAGAGAGCCATGCAGTGTGGGGAGAGAGAAGGACCAATTGATGCCCTGCTTCACTGCCCCCAAATTGTCTTTTTCTTGCCACTGTATATCTGCCAGAGTTCATTAAAAAACTGAGCAAACTAAGAGCACAATTTAGGCCTGTTCAAGATACAAAGGTTCAGCTTCTACCAAGGAACCAGGAGGAAGCATTTATCCAGGAGGTGTTTTGAGATCACTCAGTATGACAGAAGGATCTTGTACCCAAGCTGTCAAACCATGAGATTTTTCTGATACTTGTATGTCATGTCCTGGAGACTGGATGCAGCCAGTCATAGGAACTGTGATCATGAAAGCTTCCTGAGAAGAAAATCCTGCCAGGAGAACAGCAAAGGAAGTGGTAGATAGAAGTGCTGGAGGAGGAACGCCAAGGGACCACACAACACAGCTAAGCCCCAAACAGCAATGAGGTGTGACAAGGGAGGGAAGGTGGGACTCCAACACACCTAAGCTCCTGCTGTTCCTGGCTGCTGGAGCACTCCCTCTGGGAAACAGGCTCACTATAAGAAGTTGGAAAGGGCCTGAAGTTGCATCCTCATCCTTGGTTGAACATGGGGCAAATAAATGCAATGATTAGCAACTGCTTACCCTGTAGGCTGGAGGAGGGGAGTGATCCCCCTCCCCACGCATCAGTAGGCATGCGCTCTCCACCCAGGATCTTTACCAAGGAGGTGGACAGAGTAATTTAAACAAACAAGGCCCCAGTGATGGAAATTTCAAGCTCAAAGCGACCATACGGAGGGAAATCATCTAACCACAATTTACCTGTTAGACTTCAAAAGTGTCTAGGTCTCCTCTAAAGAAAAGCAGCCTTTTCTTTAATGAAGTTAAGTACTGTATTTCAGCACCATGTGTTGTGAAAAGGAAGCAATTTGGATTCATTTACTGAAATTTACCTTTCAGATGCAGTTAAGTGAAATTAAAAGTTTGTCTGAGTTGACAGAGTTCTGTTTTCCATCACTGCATTGTCTTGAAAGAAAGGATAACAGGCTAAGTGCTTAAATTCCATCCAAACTGATAAGGTTCACTCTATACAGGCACACTTAGTGCAGTTTATTACACATTGTCTCCCTTCATCCATCACTGGTATAACTTTTTTCTTTTTTTCTGGCCTGAAATAACTGTTGCTTCCAAAAGAAATTGATACTTGCGATGTTTTTGTGTTCATCTGGGGTTGAATAGTCAGCACTGGGCTATCAGAGAAAAGCCATTTCCAATTACAGAGGGAATTAATTTCATTTCCCACTAATGGCAGGTTTTGCAGGGCTGAGCTTACATCTAGGACAATAATTTCTTTTTTACTCTTCTGATAACAATTCTTCTCCTTTAAATTTCTTTCCTGTGCAAGTGAAGCATCTGTGTGTCCTCAGTGTCTTTCCAAACATCATCTTCACCCAATTGTCTTCCTCAGCAGTGGGAATGAACCTCTGAATTTGCCTCTGACATCCTCTCTAACTCTTTTTTCCCACCATTGTATTTCTCTCTTTCACATCCCCCAGCTGCCACCGCTCCTTCCAAACCTCACACCTCCTGAAACACCCTCCCAGCCATCAACTCTCCTTGCTCCATTTTCCCAGGAGCTTTCCTCCCACCCTGCCTTCAAGACTCCAGGAGCGCTAACGCTCCCCTCGAGCTGGGAGAGGTTCTCTGTTCTCTTGGGCTGGTTTTGTTTGTAGCCTTAAACCATTTACTCGCTAGGACAAAGGTGTGAACCTGATCTGGCCTTCATCGACTACCCTGAAACATCACATACATTTCTCTGCTCTTTCAATTAACAGAGTAGCTCATCATGAAAAGCCAGTGAATGATCTGTAATTAATTATTTATATTGCAAGGGGAAGCTTAGCTAACAGTGTCAACAGGAACAATAACACACTCTGCATGCCAAACTGCAGCCTTCCAGCCCAAGGGTTTTGCCTCCCCTCCCTGCTGCCCCAGCTGGCTTTTGGCTACAGAAGCTAGCTGGGGTTTAAGTTTTGTCTAAGTTCAGATTCCTCTCAAAGACAGACTTCAGATCTGCACATTTCTGCAAAATAGTTAAAGAAAAAATCCCACGACTTGAAATCTCCATTTAATTTTGATTCTTGACAAACAATTTCATACACAAACTGCAGCCAGGCAGGACTTTTTCATTTTGTTTAGATTTTGGGGGAAGGAGGCAGAAGGGAGAGGAAACCACACATTTCATCAGCACTTTTTATTTTTTAATAGCCTTCAGTGTAGCCAATTACCCAGGAGATCAGCAAATCTTAGCTCTGTCAAAGACAGGGAGAAGACAGAGCAGAAGCTTTCTCATCCTCCACAGAGGTACTAACCCTCCAACACACAAATCTAAACACCGTCCACTCAGGGGTGCCAACTCAAATGCCTCAGCTGCTAAGACAGAACAAAAAGGAAAGGACAATCTCCAAGGTATAACTGAAAGTAAATACTAATAATGATGTGTGACATTAAATGATGACTCATTTTTTCACAAGGCCATTTCAGATCGTAGCTATAACCTCAGATCAGACCTGAACAACTGTGTGAGCTGAAGTCTTAGTGGAACCATTAATTATGGATTTCCTGGCTTTTATAGGTTGGAGTCAGACCTTTGATGTTCCTTTAAGATTGTTCTCCTGTGTTCATTTCCTTTGTTTCTATGTTGGTAGCTTAAAAAAACACCCCAAGATTTCTATGGAAGCATATGAGATAGCCTGGAAATGCATAGTCCATAAAAGTCCTGCAATTCATGGCTCATAAAGTCCTCTAATCCATGGTCAATAAAACTTTGGAAAAGAACTGTATGAACCACAGTAATTTCACAGTTCAATGAGGTTCATACAAGAATCAATAATCTGGTTTAAATTCCCTGGATTTGTCCTCCACCTGTGTATTTCCCTTTGACTTTTCAGGTTAAAAGGCAGCTCAAACAGCTGAATTCTGGAGACCTTGAATGGAAACAATGAGTTTTCTGCAGCTTTCACCCAAAAGCTGTAACAATGACCTAAATGTCTCTATTTTGTCTCAAGCCAAGTTTCAGGTGACAACAAGTGAGCTAGGAAACTCAAACTGGACGAAGAACCATTTGGAACTTCAGTCCATATAGAACATGGAGAGCTCCTACTTAAGTATATGCAAATGCACAATGGATCTGTGGGACAGGCCAGAGTGTGAACTTCTAGCACATCGATTATCTTCCAAAAATGTGTGCTCACAGACTCACTGTTGGGTGCTGGTGAACATTATCAAGGCAACACAAGATAAATTCACATGCTTCTCTCCCTCACAGGTAAGACTCCATTGCCTATATTATAAGCCATCCTAGAGGGTTCCTCCCAAGAATGATCACGCCACAAAGTCTGGTGATGGGCACACATTTCTGCTCTTTGCTTGCCAATCAGAAAGGAACCAGTTAGAGAGAACTCACTGTTTATTGCCTTGTGCAAGGTCCAGCTTGCAATTCATGCTGATGAAACCTGACTGCCAAAAGCACAGTATGCAGCAGCTGGTTTATGAAAGTTGAGACCTTATCCAATTTATGGGGAAACCAGAGCTGGTTGTGAGTCTCTGATTTAGCTGAGCAGTTTGTATTTTTTTGTTTTGTTTCCAGGAAAACACCAGAAGTTACTCCAGAACTGTAGAAGCACTAAAACCATCTGAAACTGCTAAGGCAGACTTCCCTTCTCCCAGCCTTTCCTCATTTCTGGGGCTCTGATCTCCCACTAATATCTCCCTGGGATCTTTCAGCACGGCAGGCGACACACAGCGTCTGGTTCATCACCAGTGTGGTGGGAGCGGAAACTTATGTTTCCTTATCCCAATCTCCATCCTTATGAAATGGAAGCAGAGGGATAAAAGGTTTTGATTCAGATGAAATCTCACAGGAGCACAGAGTGAATAATTTAACTCTAACCTGGGAAACCCTTTTAAATACTTTTCCTAGGAACATTTCTTACTGAAATAAAACCCACAAAAGGCACAAACGTACACCAAAACTATGCAAGCACCACTGCTTTAAGCCTCCAGCTGCACATTTCCACAGCCATATCAGGCCCAATATCCAATATCCTTTCTGGATAGATAGGACAAGGGCAGGAGGATTGTGCCTAACTGCTAGGCTCCCACCAGAGCTATTTAATCACCTCACTTGTACGACACATACAATGAGCTGGACCAGACACCCTTGTGAAGTGCTGGGACAATGTGGAACACCATGACTTGGCAGTCCCCAGGCAGAAGAAAGATAGGAAAGTCCCTTGTCCTCGAGTTAATCAACTATGTTTAACCAAATGCTTCAACATCCTGTGTGGAGAGGATCCAACCACTGACCACACTTTGAGAACAAAACACATGAAACCTCCTTACTGAGGCTGGCATTAACCTCAGAAATAGCCTTACTATGTTAAGATTTATAGACACCACCTTAATAACAATGCTTACATCACCCACCCTGAGAATACAATAAACTACAAAAATTAAGAAAGAATTAATAAAAATAATAAAATAAAATATACAACCACAAATAAGTGGAGTTTTTTCTTCAGCAAAGGGAGAAGCCTCTGAGAGGCTGACCCATTTTACTTGCAAGGAACTTAGGTGCTATGAAAATGGTAATTAAGAGTAATGCTTGAAGACAATCATAACATGTAAAGGCAAGCAGTGAGTTCCCAACAGACTATTTCATTCCTTTTACTTGTTAGATCTATAAACATTGTGGATGTTTATCTGCCCATAACTTGGCTTGGATAAAAGCACTAAGAGCTTTCCCAGTTTTAGAGGTGGGAAAAGAAATTGCTCAGGAATCTTGAAAACACACATCAAGAAGCCCTGGTCAAACACGAAGGCTCTTAGTCAAACACCGAATGGGAGTTTTTTAACCTCAGAACAAGACTGGAATGACCATGGAAATGTGCCTACCACCGTTCTCTTCACATAGAGGCCTTAGTTAAGTACTTAATTTTGCCTCAGTTTGCTGTTTTCAATGCAGTCTGAGATGTTAAAACATTTCAGCCCCAGAACACCGCTAAGAAGACTGAAAGTCAGATACGTCGGAATCTTAAAAACTCCCTGCATGGTTGGAAAATGGGTGAGTCTTTGGGCTGAAAACTGGAATTGGAAAATCATTATTGGAAGAAAGAGGACAAACAGAATATTTCCCATTCTAATTTTTTTTCCCTGTCTTTACTCTGACAAGTCTTTGCTTCTGTTTATTTCACGTATTTTTTTCTCTTTACTTTTAGATGAAACTTGCCTATGAGCTTTCCTCCTAGTTCTTCACTAGGCTCCAAAAACATCACCTTACTCCCTGTCTCTCTCATCTACCCTTTTTCCAACCCTCTTCATAGTCTAATCAACAAGAGCTGGAATCTGTAAAGAGTAACTCATTAGGAGACAACAGGAAGAGGACAAGGACGATGAAAACGATTACTCACCTGTCTTCTATCCGAACCCAGAGGTCATTGAACTGCCTCTGGCGATGGTGTTTGTGCTGCTTCTTGTGCCATTTCTTCTGCCTGCCAAACTCTTCCAGCTGGCTGATGCTATCTGGCAACAGGAGGTGAGGAGACAGGCTGTCGTCTTCGTCCATCTGCAGGGGCTTCAGGGAAGGAGACATCAGAGGGACCTGCTCAGAAAGCTGGACAGCAGGCAGGGCTGTTGCTGAGGACCCTTCCAAGGCTGGGCTTGTCTTTGTCGTCCTTGAACTGCAAAACACAACATTTAAACATTTTGTGCTAAGAAAAAGTGAAAACAAAGGACTACAGTACTTGGTGGGTACTCCTAACTGGTAACAGGGTGTACAAGGAGAAAGGCTTTGCTCTGGGGTGGCAGCTAAAGACAGCAGTGGCCTTTGCTAGCAAGCTTTGAAGTAGACACTAAACTAAAAATGGGAGAGGCAGTTGAGAAGCTATTGCTGTTTGCTGGCATTTTAATGACTTCTTCAGGCTTTAGAGCCTGTGGTAGGGGTCAACATCACCTCTCCCGCTGGGCTGAAGGTTACATGGCAACACTGTGACTCTCCCAGAGGAAAACAGCATAACAGAAGCTGATCCTAAATTGATGAGATAACACTAATTCCCCCTTCTTCTTTTTTTTTTTTTTTTCTTTTCAACTTCGAATATTATCTATAGAAAACAAGTCATTATTTTGAACTGCAACAATAATTATGCGTTTTCATCCGAGTCAGGATTGGTGGCTGGGAAGCCCAGGCTGATGACAGAAGCAGGGTTACACAGTTGGGCTGGGGGTATGAGAAACCTGAACTTAGTAGTTTTGTATAGTGGAGAAATGAAGCAAAAAAGGGGGTAAATGGCTTGTCCAAAACCACCTTGAAGCAATACTGTCAGAGGTCCTCACTCTTTCTTGAAATCTTGCACCTCTTGCATCTGACTGGAAATATGCAGAAAAAAGGCCTTTTCTTGTTTTCATCTTCTAGAGTTTCACTAATTTTAGAAAAAAGTCAAAACAAACTCTCTCCTTTGATATGCAGCCACATGAACTTACATTTGTGGGTGAACATATCTGAACCAAAAATCTTTAATAAACCAGTACTGAGACAAAGTGATTTTTGTTTTGTGTTTTTTTTTTGCCTAACTTCTACTGAAGTTCCTGTTTGGTCTTAATTACAAGAGAGGAACTTTTTCTGTCTCTGGGATGGCCCAATGAGTTGTAGGTACAGAAAATGAAAGAAAATTAATAGGCAATACAAAGCTGTGGTCTGCAAAACTATTCTTATTACATGGATGCTATGACTTTTATGACAGAAACAATTAAAGCCACGTGAAAAGTTTTGCCTCCTGAGTGAAACCAGTAAGACATTTTAATGAAAAAAGTAATAAAAAAACCTAAACTTCATTGGTGACAATGTACAAAATGTGCTGCAAGTGAAACCACATGTTTCATTTATGGAACATTTTGCTCTCTTCCAAAGAAGTCACATCTACTACTAATGGCAGCTTTTCTTCTTTTTGATTTTTTTAAAGTCCATTACCATAACAGTCAAGATGGCCATCTCTCTTTCCACTGCATCATGTTTCACCCAAAGGTCCTTCCAATAGCTACTGATAATTAATAGTTGCTACTATGAGACTCACTGGCAAAAACTACAGTAACTTTGTCACTCTCAGCCAACATTAGTGAAGTTCTCAGAGATCGTTTGACAGATACAGAAAAGCAAGACGTTTGTTTAAGCTAATTCTAAAATTCTCCAAGGTTGCTTTCATTAATAAATGACACAAGAAAATCCCATATTCTTCCTCTTTTTCCAAGCATTCAAACTCTCAAGTGAGTCCTTTCCAAACTCATTCACACTCATTCCATGCTCTGTTTTACACCACAGAGAGATCTGCTGGTTCTGAATGTTTTTCCCCCATTAAGAATTTCTTCCATAATTCATGTTGAGGATGAGTTCTCATCAGTGCAGCAACTTTGAGAGATCTTGGTGCTCTCCAAAGCCTTCAAGATTTAGGCTGTGAAAAAGGCTCATGGCTGAAGTGAAGCCATTGCCAGACTCATGTAAAAGCAAAGGCTCTCACAGGTTTGCAATGGGTGGGTTCTCAGGCCACAGCAGACAGTTCTTAATTTTTATCCAATCGTGATGGTGGATTAGTGAAGTATCAACATGCAACTGCAGCCATTTAGCACCTTGGAAGATAACAATGTGAACTTGGATAGGACAGGTTAGACAGGTAGGAAGAACTTGGACCAAACATCTACAACACCATGTGCAATGGCAGCAGGTAGCAATGGGTGGCAAGAAGGTCCTGGGCTCATTGCCTGCTGCACTTATGCCAAAGCAACGGGAATGCAAGATGATTGATACTACCCAAAGACAGCTTGTTCTGGTACTGCTCTGGATACCTCTGCTCTTCACTAGTTGGTGTGAATTCACACAGGTCTTCCTGCAACCCAAGAGTCCATCTGCACGTGGGATGGAGAGCACTACCCTGGCCACAAGGCTGTTTTGGGCAGAAACATGTTAAGAAGGCAAGAACATGGAGCAGAAGTGAGAGCCCAAAGTAGACAATGTGATCACCACAGCTGGAACTGAGCCCTTGCCAAGATTTCTGTTTCCACTGACTTCCTTCTCCTTGCCACCAAAACTGTGCCTCATGTTCTGATCAGTCAGTAATTCCCTGAGACACTGAAGGTAGAAGCAGCCCCCATGTCAGCCCCCATCTGCCAGCTCACGGCTGGGGCCACCATTTTGTTCCTTGAATGGTCTTAGAGACATCTGAACACATACTTTCCACCTTTTAACACCTACTATTTTGCTACACGTGTTTACCTTGCTCTGAGCCCCTAGTAAACTGGAACCAGTAGTGAGGTGTTTTTATGGGTTGAGATTTTAGAAACCACTTAAGATGACTGGCAGCTCACTTCTTATTAAAATTAATGAGTTTGGGCATCAAAATCCCAGTGGTAGCTTTGAAAGCTTCTAGCTTAATTGTTTCCACTACCATCACATGAGCCACAGGTTGTAAACTCGGCATTTCAGAACTTCCTCTGTGAAGAGAATAAATAAACACTGAAGAAATGTTAAAATGTAGTAACCTAAAGGGGATTATAAACTAACCACTTGTACTTTAGAGTCGACACGGGGAATAGCTCTGCTGTGGCAACTGCATATTACATTTGGTCAATATTTGTTCCATTATTCCTGTACTACTGGTAATTACCTCAAGACCTAGGAGGGACTGCTGAAGGCTCTACATTGATGCATGCTTGCTTCTTTCAAAAGTAAGACATTTTTTTTGACACTGACTTAATACACCTAGAAACCTGGTTGTTTTCAAATCTGATCATCATCCCACAGACCTTCAATCAGAAGAAAACTAAAAAACTTTAATCTCACAGAATACAGATATTTAATACAAATATATTGTAAGACTAACTCAAGATTTGTAATTCAAAGTATGGTAGACTTCCTATCAGAAGGCAACATTTCTATTGATTTCAGTAAAAATTGTATTCAAAGGGCATGAATGTATTAATATTCTGG
Organism: Hemiprocne comata; assembly: GCA_020745705.1. Lineage (NCBI taxonomy): Eukaryota > Metazoa > Chordata > Aves > Apodiformes > Apodidae > Hemiprocne > Hemiprocne comata. The sequence continues at coordinate 24,460,084 of CM036593.1, forward strand.
ATTTTTTTTTTGCCCTTTAAAAAAAAAAAAAAGGGACAAAGCCCTCCCATCTGCAATAGGATACCTGGACAATACAGCTCCCCACTGTGTGAAGCTGTATTGATAGATTCAACTGATCGTTTCATGGACTATTTGGTGCCTTTCCTTTGGTCTCAGTCTCAATGCACTCTGTTAGCACAGCTGCACTGCAGAAACCATGGGGATAGAATACACTTTTTTCCACTCCTTCACTACTGCTGAGACAGCTTTTCAAGATAGACAGTTATTTTTAAAGCCAGAGAAAAAGCAGGGCTAGTTTTCAGTTTGTGAGGCCACAGTGCTTCTTCTGAAGAAAGAGTGAGAAAGAACCACCCAAATATCTTGGTCCAGACAAAGATCTCAGAGATTTTTCTTGAATAACTTGATACAACTCCAGGCTTAGAGGTTCCACCCATTTAAATATCTATCATTCCCACACAGGGTGGTCTTTGAGAAACTAAAATTATTTCAGGCCCTTAGGTGGGTTTTCCCCATCTCTGACCTTAAATTCCCTCCCTGGGATGTTCTGCAAAACAAGTTCTCTGAAGTAACAGAGTCCAAATGAGAAAAATTGGGAGTATCAGCAAATATTCTACATGGCTTGGTCCTAAGGTAGAGAACACAGAGTGAAAACAGGAAAACATTTATTCATGCTAGTTCTTGAAAACACTTAATCCACAAACAAAGACCCTTGTGGTTTTGTTTCAATTCTGGTGAAATTTGCCATCCTTTTCTAAATCTTTTCAAGAATTAAAAGAACAAAACAAAACACACAAGTAGTTTAGGCTGAGCTGTGTGCCTCATTGGGCTGTCCAGCATTTCTTTCTCTGACTTGTGGTCTCTAGTGTTGCTCTGGGCTGGCACTGACAATAGAAAATAGAGTCATCATCAGGATTTGCTAGGGTTATCGAGTGGATCTGGTTAGAAAAATAACATTAACATCATGAAGTCCTGCAACAGCTTATTTTCATAAAACCCAGGCTTAAAATTGCTCAGGTCCCACTTTCATTCAACTCCAAGCCACCTGGTAGTCTGGCCATGCCTTTCTCCCTGCCCAGGCAAGCATTTTCCTACCCCTCACACCAGGTGTCCAATTTTTGCCGTTCAGAGGGCCACGACCATCTCTGAGCTTGATAACCTTCTCTGTAGGAGGAATCAGGTCATCCACATTTCATTCCTGCTCTGAACAGCCCTTGCAAATAGCCCACCTTTCCCCACCTGTGGAGGCTGCACGGTGCTCACACTACACCTTGCACCACACCTCATCCCCACCAACAGGGATTTTCCCAACATTGATTCATTGACAGTTGCCTGAGGGGAACATCAGGCAGGGCAGACCCCACTAACACTTCTGCCCACTCCCCCTGCTGGAGTAACGCTAACAATGTTTGGGATAAGTCCCATCAAGCCTCTCCAGGGCTTAAGCAGGGCCAGGAATTTGCTCACGAGAGAGGACACGCTGTTGCTGCCCACACACATCTTCCACAAAACTAAATCATCAATCTACTTTTTCAGAAATCTTGCGGTAAGGTTTCTGTTCCCTCAGATATGTGCAGATTCTTCTAAAATGCAAGTTTGCCAATTTGTTATTTGTATCTTGTCTTTGCAGTGTCAGAGATGGAAAAGTTTTGCTCAGGAGACTGCCATGCTTTGCACGCGCTTCCAAGGACAGCAACATCACTGAGGTTTTCTTGCTTCAATTCTCAGAACAGTCAGACAAGGAAAGATTTGGTTTCATCAAGAGAGCAGCTGTGGTGATAGCAAGGAATGTGTGATGTGGCAGCTCTAGCCTCATGCCACCGTTCTTGGGATGTACCCGGATGACAGCCAGACACTAAGTTAAGAGTATTTTATTATAGATGGATTCTCATAAATTCCAGTTTGGGAGTCTTCGTCAAGGCAAGAATTTGACAGTCTGTCCCAGGCATCCTTGCTCCCTTTGCCACAGGCCACAAAGACATCTGCTTCTTGCTTTTTTTTTTTCCCCTTATGCCTCTCTTGGCGAGAGCAGTCATGCACACCCACAGTACGGGCACCAGAATGTCCTGCCCCACAACAAGTTTTACATTTTTTTTCTCTTCCATGCTAGGACAAAACTCAGATTTTCAAAGCTCTTGGGAGAAGCAGCAAACAAAAGGAGAACAGAAAAGCAGGCAGAAATCCTAACCTGCATGGCTCACAGGGCCTCTTACTAGTGATGTGAAGTATGGATTTAGACTGAGGTCTCTCTCATAATCAGGTGAAACCAGTGCAGACCAGCATGGAGTTCATCTCCTTCAAGAGGAAAACATATATATATATATACACACACACACACATATATACACTTCTTTTTTTTCAAAGAAGAGATAAAAGAATTATCTGAGCTGCTTCAGGTAAGTCCTTTAAATTAGTGAGGATCAATTTGGGCTTAAGAGACAGCAAAAGAGAACACCTGTGAAATCCCTGATTATTCACTCATCTGATTGACCTAATTTATAATGAGTTTATTTTATTTAGGATGCAGTCGCCTTAGGCTTGTACACTAAAGTTAAAGCATTTCTATTTCTTAACAGAATTAGGAAACAAAGTTGTTTTTTTTCATTTCTGCACCAGAGTCAGCTACATCTCATGAGCAGTTAAATTAAGTTAAGCAGTTAAATTAGATTACAGTCCACCCCAAACTTGGATGGTATCTCTGGACTCAGAATCCATGTCAGAATATTTCTCTGGGAAGAACTGCTGTTGTTAAAGGACTGTGGCCTTAGTTTGAAAGGGAATTTGGTCCTCATTATACACATTTTATATATATATATACACACACATATACAAAACCTCAAGTCTGTGCATAAATGAAGTGAAAAGCTTGAGAGGTCAAGATATTCCTACAGATGGTGATGTTTTCCTTCCCAATTTGAAAAACTACAAAATAAGAGGAGTAAAATTTTTGTTATCCATTTTGTTTCATTAAACATGGAGCTGATCTAGGGCACAGAAGAAGAAACACAAGCTTTCTGCAACTTGAGCAGTTGAATTTGCTGAAAAAAAAAAAGAGAGGACAGCTGAAACATTTGTAATGCGCCATTTCCACATTTTCATATGAATTCTTTTATTTCAAAAAACTCAGAATGTTTCATTTCAGCACTTACTGAACAAAGCTTTTAATTTTATTTTGTAGTCTTCTATTTTCAAAGACTTAAATGCTACAAAGTGGCCTTTTTTGTTTAAAAACTGATCTCAATTAAAAAGAAAAACCCAACTAATAAATAAGTTGCCTTCAAAAATGCCCTCAAAATGATCCTCTTCAGAACGCTCTGAACTTATTTCCTTTTCTCGACTTTCTGGTTCAATTCTTGAACTGAATAATCCTTTGTTCATGTATCTTTAGTATAAACTGTGTGAGCTGCACACCCCAGCCTCAGCAGATGGGCCGTGCTCACTGAGGAAGGATGGCTCAACTCTCCAGTCTTGCTTCCATCTCCTATGTTAACAGCAAGTAAGAACCTTCTCTGCTCATGGCACAGAAAGCCTCACCTTAGACTCTACTCCCTAAATCTTCTCTGACTTACTATCACCATACCAATTTACTGCAAAGCTATTTCTGCCTTGGTAGTTTGATTTAAACAAAATATTAATAATGCAGCTGCCTTTGGTGCCTCACTGGCTTATGGAAGTTGTACTTAAAGCTCCTTGGACAGAACACCTATTCCTTAGATTGAGGTGGGCTCCTTTCTGCTTAAGCATCCTGGTTCAACACAGGAGCACGTAGCTATGCAGCTCTCCTGGGACAGCTGGTTCATTCTGGAAGTCTGCTTCACAGAGGAGAGAACAGGCTTCACATTCAAACTACAACTCCTGTATGTCCATGCACCACTGAAAAACTTGCCACATAAAGCTAGCTGAAATGTTTCAGCATCTTCTAATACACTGTGAGGACTGACTTTGCAGTGAATTTTCAGTATTTCTGCTTTTCCTCCCTGATTTTGGACAGAAACAAATGTTGGAGTATCAGCATTACCTCTGGATTGGATATCATGACTTCTGTCCAAATTTACCAAGAATACACAGGTTTTCTGATGAATCTAAAGTGCAAAATAAGATTTTAGGCTTGCACTTTTATTGAACTGGAATATTTTCAAGCTTGATTCCACACATTTTTTTTCCACTATTGTTTGACAACCATTAGTAACAAGAATAAATATATAATAGCTCTTTCCTTTTAATAACTTTACTAAATACATATATATTGCTTTAATAAAGAACAATGGTGGACTTATTACTGGGCAATGTAATCTCTGTTTCCTCTTTAGAAAGTCGCTAATCTTTCTATGTTTCTTTGAGGTGATGTCATATTAATTATACACAGCAGATTTTTCAGGTGCTGGGAATTAACTTCCATCATTCAACAGGTTCTGCAAAGCATAAAATTCTTATCCAGTTTAGCCCATTCTGCAACACCAAGTTTCTTCAGGTCTAATTGTGACATTTCCAGAGTTTTGGTTTGGACTTAGGTTTTGGGCCAGTTCTGATTCTACAGCTTATTTACAGTGGTTTTGGCAGTGTCTGGCTAAGGGTGACCAAATGCCAACATCTCATCTCATCATCAGTTCTGATCTCAGACTCCAGTGACCAGAAAGCAAGTCAAGGGCTGAACAAATCCTTCATTCTCCTCCAGCTGCCACAATCAAACTAGAAATACTCAACAAAACTCATCTCTCTCTTACTTCCATTTTAAGCCAATGGGGCTCCCCATGCCTATGGCTGGCTGCTTCTCTCTAGTCATCATCAACTTTTGGGACACTGAGCTGCACAGCCACATGTAAATGCAGGTTTACTCACTCACTTGCAAAACTCATCTCCTGTGTTGTTATTGCCAAACCATTTCTGACCTCAGTTTAAGCCTAGAAGAGAAAGTACGAATGCTTTTGTTCTATCCCAGTAGTTGTCATCCAGACAGGATTCAAGACTAAGGAGCTGGCTGACAAAAAAACCCCAAACTGGTTGCTCAGTTTTGATTCCTCAGTAGAATTCCAGCTAACACAAAACTGTTGCTTGTATCGTAATCATCTGCAATCCAAATTGAATTCTGCTACCAGATTGTCTCCTTTGGAAATTGGTTTCCTGTCTCTGCTGGATCCTCTCGAGAGAAGAAACACCTGCAGGAGTCCGTATTTCTCACCACATCTTAAAAATAAACTCTCTACAGAGACATCAACTGAGCAAGGTACCAAAAGCTTGGCTTGAGGGACTATAAGATTTTCACTGACTTCAGACTCAAACTAAGGGCAGATTATTCAGTGTGTGCCTGGTGCTGCTTCCTGCACTTCTCTCTTATGCTCTTGAAACTGGGCCCTGGCAGAGATGAGATACTGGGTGGATCAGAAATCTGTACAAGCATGGCAACTTGTCTTCCTTAAGTATCTGGTTCAGTCCAGGCTCTTACAATTGCAAGATGACAGATAATGTAGGCACACAAGTAGCTGCTATCACTAGAAGGAGAGAGACATGGACAGTTGTATTATGTGGTCATGGACAGAGCCAGGATGAAGGCAGGAAAGTTCTTCCTCCAAACTGCACCTGCTTTAACATCTTACTGCTATTCTATCACCTCTCATGTTACCGTGCTTCACATAAGCTCACTCTACATACTATCCTGGTTTCCCTCTCTGTATTACCTCATGCTGATGAAACTGCTTGTATTAAACACTTATTTCTGTCTGACAAATCCATCCTTCATTAAAATTCTTCATTAATGAAGCATGCACATTGCTGCTGAAACCTTAAGGAAGAAAAAAAGGTTTTATGTACTCTTTTTTCATTGTTAATTGAAACCTATGAGATTAGACCTTGAACTACAGGGCTTGAATATCTAGGAGGCATCTGGGGCCACAGGGAAGATTGATTTTTAATGAACTCTCACTGACTAGTTACAAACAACAGGGCCAAGGTCTTCTCTTAAAGCAGGAAAACTTACATTGACCCCAGAAAATACCTCTCACTCATTGCAATGTCCATTATTATTATTATTTTTATGGTACATTTCAGAATCCCAGAAATAAACTATGCACACATTAAATAGCTCCATCTCAGCAAGCTAACAAGTGAAGGGTTCGTAATGATAACAGCCAGAAACAGCCAAAACATCACGAGGATACAATGACACTCAACTATACAAAACGTAGGGCCTTTGCAGCCTTCCTCCCTGAACTCTGCTGTAGACCTCATTGTGAAGGAGCTCTGAGAGTTCAGCTACTCCAAGGAGTTAACAACACAGCTAAACATGCAGGAGGAGGAGGGTGTGCATAAAGGCAGTGCTTCCTCTCTCTTGCATCTAAGTGGCTAGCACTGGCCACCAGCAATCATGGTAGTCTACTTAGGTCCCCTACTAACAACCTAAAAAGGGGGAGGAGAGTGATGGGTTTTTGGAGCAATTCTGGTGCCAGCCATCTTCCAATGGAGCAAAGGGAGGCAATGTCCATGAATGGCTACCAGGGGCTTTCTACTGTCCCAACAGAAGAATTAGGTCAATTAGCTTCCTTGACCAGAGAGATATTAAGATTCTCAGGTTCCTTTTAAGCAATCTACAGATTTGTCAAGGAAAAAAAAATAAATTAGACTGGGGATTGGCAGTGGCTGAAACCTTCACTGGGGATGCTTTGTGGACATGAATGACAAATGGCTCTTGTCACAAGCTTGAGTAGACCCAACTTCTACATAAACAGTTTAGAAACACACACACACACAAACATACACATACACAAACCCAGTGATTATGCCCAGCTCTCCTCCCACGAAGAGAACCCCACACAGCAGTAAGTGAAACACCAGGAAAATGAAAACCACTTGTTCTGCTGCTCCCCAGAGCACATTAAGACAGTTTGGAAGCCTCCTCCCTCCATTGTATGTGCACGTATGTTTTCTTAGTCTGTGTTTGTTTGTATGTCTGGAAAAGCTTTATCTAAGTGCCAGTTGTTTGAGAGGGTACCACAGCCTAGCATTTGTAGCACTGCCTAGCTACTGAAAAGCATGTAATATCACAAGTCCAACAGAGATTCATCAAAACTATGCCTGGCACCTGGCACAGGTTCTAGCAATCTCTTTAGCTTCTTGTCACTACACAAAGCTGGAACCCTTTTAGGGTGACCAAACTAGGACTTCTCCTGAGTTCGTGCTGTAATCCAGCTCAAACTACAGGAAGGTCAATAATCCTTTGCTTGCAGAGTGCTTTTTACCTCAGAATCATTCTTCTATTCTCAGAATAATTTGGCAATTTAAAGTCGGGTGGAATTAATATATATTACTAAAGTGAGCTGCCTTTTGTATCCATGGAGATCCATGTCCTCCTACCAACTTCATGGGATCAGCTTGTCTCTGCAACTTGGCCCTACACTGGACTACACACTTCATTTTCAAAAGGTCTGAAGAAGCAAGGGTTCAAATTCTATGCTTCCAACCTTCATTCAGCTTTTATCACTTCTTCTTAATCCACACCAAATGTTATTCCTTGCTAGTTCTCCTGTAAGGACTTAATCTTATAATCAGCAAGGTCTCCCCTCTGGCTCAAACCACCTTCCACTCTAAGTGTTGGATTTGCAGCACAAGTCAGGGGTGCTGCCTTAGCCAAAAGGGCTCCTAGGGAACCCTATTTTCTGCTATGCTGTCTGCCCAGTAAAGTTGAATTAATTTTGGTGTCAGATACAGAAATCCCTTGCCTTTTTTTTTTTTTTTCTGCTGTTGCGGTCTAACCTGGCAGCTAAGATCAGTCCTGGATAGGTGAAGTCTCCGTATCACAACTGTGAGATTGGCAGGCATGTACCAGGCAACACTAACCCCAGACACAGAAAGCCCATACACATCATCTGCTTTCACTGGAAACAGCTCCATGTAGGAAACATCTGCATAAGGAAGGGCTGAGAGGAGTGGGTGAGTCTCAAGCACTGGGAAGGAGACTCGGATGACCTCTGTATCATGCTCCATGGTGGCTGGGATGTGTCTTGTATTTATTTGGAGCAGCACAGCCCCACCAGTGCTTTCACAGCTCTCCTGGCCTGAGAGTTGCCCATCAAATCCAAAAAGAGGAGGGATTGTCCAGTGGTTATGGGGTCAGTAGTTTAACTGACACTAAACTAGCTGTGCTGTCATTGTTTCCCTCAGGGAGTAAAAAACCTCTTTATGCCCCAGTTTTCCATCCACCCATGGAGGTAACTCCCCATCAAAGATGCAGAGATGCTGTGCTGGTGGGGCCACGGGAGCATTGCAGACAGACAAGCGTGGGCCAGACTACAAATCTGCCACCTTGTGCTGCTGAGGTGCTGCCCACATAAGATGTTGTAATTAAAACAGCAGAACGATTCATCTGACTCATCTCTCAGCAATGAGCCTCAGAGCTTGGAGCTGCCCCACCAGGCCAGCTGAGACAGAGATGTAAATTCTGAACAGCAGCACAGGCTCCTCAAGCAATGCTTTTCTCCTAAGCTAATGATGACACCCTGTACACATGCCTGTCTGTCCCTCTGTGTCCTCCCTGCTCTAGTAAGACTCAGTCTGTCAGCCAATTGTAACTGGATTATCCCAAGTAACAGAAACCAAAAAAGCATGTATGTCCTTATTTATTTTAAAATAAGCAGGAAGGAGTCAGGCTTTATGAGGAAAGGCTCAGGTAGGAACTCAGTGCTTTCCTAGATACCGAAATCCAATTATTAGAAAACCCATAGGAGCTTATCAGGTCTGTTTTTCACAGACTGACCAGGGATTTATTGGAAAGGCAGGCGAGGTAAAGAGGGATGGACATGAGACAGTGCAGCCCAATAGTGAAAGGAATAAAAAAATAAAGTCAGTCTCCTGCTCCATCACCTCATTTAGAACACTCCTGGCTGCCTGTGCATTTCATTCACTGCCCTTCACTGATTTGAGTGGGAATTGCTGACCATTCTGCAATGATTGTTATCAGTATGAATGCTTGAATACATAGAAATTGCCCTAAATTCATGGCTGCATATGTAAAACAAACGAACAAAACCCCTGTCAGCTCTGCTTTCTTTCAAGTCGATGTCCTTTCTCCTTGAGGGGGAAGTTTCTAAAATTGCCTCAGGGATTTAAAACCTCCCTGCCTGCTAAATGTCAGTGGAACCTAAAACCTAATCTACATAGAAGTTTGATACATGTGCAAAATTCTCATTTAACATTAGCAAGAAATCACATGGCTCTAGGGAAAGAAAAATGATTCCTTTGTCACAAATACAGAACAAGGTTTGCTTTAACAAAATGGTGGCAAAAAGCTCATCTGTGCATCTATGGCATCCACTGACTGTAGGTCAATGGTTAGAATGACCCACTGCTCCTGGGAAGAGGTTTTCAGCCTGGGTGGCACTACGGAGGAAGGAAGGAGGCACCCAACAAAACCATCTGTGCCAAAATTGGAGTCAGAGGTGAGGACACAACAAGGTATTTCAAATCTGTGTCTGCCAGGATGGGAGAAGTGGAGGAAAAGCCACACACTGACCTGGACAAATCACCACCATTACCACCCTGGTGTTAGACAGCCTTGATTCTTAGCACTGCTGATTTCAGAAATCAGCTTTTTCTTTTCAAAGTTCATGCTGGGACTTCTGGATCTTCCTTGTGCTGGAATATGATGCCTTGGCTCTATGGGTGTTAGGAATAATCCCTCAGAATTATTTAAAATGACTTAAAATGCCACAAATGCAGGCAATGTTACAACCTAAACCCACTACAGCAGCAGAGGTTTACTGGTCTCCTTGTAGACAGCAAGGAGTTTATTTCAGCTAGCTAGTTTTTCTTTCCCCTTCAGAAATCAGGAGGAGACAATACCACAAAGGCATTTGAGATCCATGTGAACCTCCTTTAGCTACTGCAGATTGGGAGTTAGATTCCAGGGGTATAATGAACCCAGAGACGCAAAGATGTGGGCACACAACATTATTAAACCATTGAAGATTATCCCAGTCTCACTCAGTAACTTAGTCTTTTCTTAATGATGCTGGCATGTACATGAACTACAGCCTTCAGCAAAGCTCAATGCCAACAGAAATCAGCAACTCTGCAGAGACTCAGCCCAGTGTAGTCCTCTGTCTTAGAGCTCTGGACAGGCTGTATCGTTTTCCTTCAATGGAGAGGGAAAGTGTTTATCTGGGAAGCGTTTCACATCAAGGACAATAGGGAACTGTTTAGCTTTCCACAAATAGGCTGGTATGCAACCAGCACTCTCCAAGGAAAACTTTGGAACACTGGCCACCTCTTTCCAGCAGGGATTTCATGTAAAGTAGTTAATGCTCCACATCCTTCATCCTGATTTATTCCTGCTTCATCCTTGTTTCAAAGTGCTGTGCTCACTTCAAACACAACATGGGGCTCATCTCTCTGAATATGCACTTTGATCGCTGGGGACTCCAGATCCGTATCGGCCGTTCAAACATAAACAGGGATGTGTTGTCTCGACAGAGGTATTTCTGTGCCTGCCTTTATTTTTGCAAGAGTAATTTAGAAATGTGAAGCTGGGGTCAGATGACAGGAGATTAAAATCTAGTGGCCAGACAGGGCACAGGATACCAAAGCACTTGGAGACTGTATACAATTTTGCTGCCGAGTTGCTGCAGGGTAGCAAGAAAATCTTGGTATCCCTGACTTGACACGTGTCCTGGGAGTCAGTGGAAAAAGGCTTTGTCATGCTCTTACCCACAAACAAGAGCACCAAATTAGGTGTCTTCCTTTGCAAGCTGCCACCAGTGGAGAGTGGCACTGCAGAGATGTGAGATGGTCTGATGTCCCATACAGCAGTAGAAAGGGGAAATAGCCCAAATCTAGTTCTTCTGTCAACTCGGGTCCCCTGTGGGACCAACCATCTCATTGCTGAAGTCAGCAGGAGTTATGACCAATTTGATTGTAAATTCAGGCTAATTCTTCCTGCTGATGAAAATTCCGTTCTATAGTAGGGCTACAGGTGAGGCAGACAGGCATAGCCAAGTCTACAGCAGCCATGATGGGGTAAATCCCAGGTTCTTCTACAGGTCAACTGGAGTCTCAGAGGCTTGTGACATGGCAAAGGATCCAATTTTCAAAAGCAGAACAACTGTCATCCACCCTCCTGAACAAGAGATCAAGGTGGAGGCCCAAACAGATAATTCAATTTCTGTCAGACACTTGCTGTGCCTCAATCTTTCTCTCTAAATTTGCATGTATTAATTCTGAAATAGTATTTTTAGCAACGACAATTGCAACAAATTGTCTTCATTTGGGATGTTCTTCCATAATATCAATTGACGGCCACTGTGTCTATATCCACATACAGCATCTGATCTACTTTTCCTCCCTTCCATTTCTATTCACAGGTCCATTTTTCATTCTCCCCAGAATGTGGAGCATTTGGGAGCGTAGGTGGAAAGCAAAAGTCTTTCAACACCCACTAATAGAAATTTGTTTTATTAATTAACTTTGTGGGAAGCAAAAAAAGAGAGCTGATCCTCTGCTCTGAAATCATGAATCACTGCACAAGAGAAGACACGTTCTCTGAGACACCAGAGGCTGCTTCAGACAGGGTGATTGACTGAGCTGATTTCTTGGGAAGTCCTGAGTCATCAAACACAGCAGTTTAATCCCCAGAAAATGGGAAACACATTGGCATGACATTAACTTGCATGGAGCATGAGCTCCAGAGAAGGGTGAAATTCCAGAAGTTCTGGAGATCAGTTTAGCTTGTGGAAGGATTTAAAACCTTAAAGCTTCTCTGAAGTATATCTGATCTGGAGCTGGGTACCTTATTCCCAATGCATGATTTACTGGATGAATTAAACTCTTTACATATTTTACAGATTACATATGAATTTACTCTGACTTCTCATAAAAATGATTCAATGGTTATGACATGAAAATGTATTGTGGCTTCTAAGTTATTTACTGTGACAAGTGAGCTTCACACATTCACCATCCTTAATTTACTAGTCTTGTAAGAACCTACTTTTTTTGGCATTCCTACTCCTACTACTAACATTTATCTAGGAGGAGCCACTGATAAATATGCTTCTTAGTCTGACCCTTCACCATGGTGCTCCTAAAGGGACACTCATGCAGTCATTTCAGACCCAAAGCTGGGTTGTGGCCAACGTAAAGCCCAGTAAACGCATGGCTGAGATACTGTAAGTCATTAAAAGTGACACTATTTTGTACTGAAGTGGAGAAGAAATGGCACAAGATCACATCACATTTGTATGTTACAGTGAACTACTTGTGGGGGCAATTCAGAAAGGTCTAAGTAAATTTAATAGCTTGCTGCAACAAGGTCCACCTGCAAGGAGTCATTTGGCCATGCCACCAGTAACACAATGTTGTTTTGGAGGGTTTCTAACCCCATTTAAACTGCAAAGAATGTCCCTATGAGCATCTGATCGCTCAAGAAAGATGGAAAATGTACTTGTCAGTGGATTTGTATGTAGAAAACTCTATCCCCAACTGTTTTCTTTTAAGGCAGTATTCTTGAAGGAATTTAAAGAGAAAATGTCAATGAAAAAAAGTAATCGACTCCCTTTCTTCTGGTTTCTTTTCCTTGTGCATGCTGAAGAGCTCCTGCAAGCTAAATTACTAGCAATTACACTCACACTGAATCAAGAAGCTCTATTGGTTGCAACATAACCCACAGACCTCTTGCTGAAGGAAACTAAGTCAGCTCTGGTAGTGGAAAAGCTATCTATCCTAACGTGTGAGGTCTCTTTGCCTGACAACGTGACAGTGAAGGTAAGGGAAGTTGGGACTGCAAAGACTAAGTGACAGCAAACAGACCACAAACTTCCTTAGATAAACGACATCTTTCAAACCACACAATACCACTTGATACCTTTGTGCCCCTTGAGTTGTTACAAAGTGCAGCTGCACTTCAGCCCAGATTGATATCACTTGGCACGGAGGCCATCAATCCACAGGACAAGTGCAGGCTGAATACACAAAGACACACAAACTCACTGTTTTACTCTAGTACTGGAGAGGGGATAGTGCCATTTTTCTAAAGCCTTAAATGGGTCTAGTGACATTGTCCGACTTGAACATGGGGCCCAAGTCCTTCAAACAGCAGGGGAATTAATCTCACAAAATTTGTCATCCAAAACCAGCCAGATACCTAGTGCAAGCAAGTTGGGCTGGCTGTCTGAGACCCCCCATAAACAGTCCTCTGGAAAAGCCAGTCTTCTAAAATTGACTATATTAAGCATCTGCACAACTCTGTGAACCTACTCTTAGTTTTTGACTATTTCCCTCATGACTCCTCACAACCAAAGACAGGAGAGAATCAACAACAATCTCACATTTGCAATGACCTCTAAAAAGCTACTGGCACCAATAAAAGTCTTGTTGTTGACTTCAATGCGGTTTGGATCAGCTTTATCCCTAGTAATTATAGACCAGAATTTTTATCTTACACTAATGACCTTAGGTGAAAAGATCTGCATTAGAGTTGGCTGGAAGGAAAAAGAGGATGAAAAATCAGCTTCTCCTGTGGAAACAAGAACCTTGAAATTTGGCTAGGAAATAAAGTAAGAACTAGCTCTGAACTTTTGAAGTCTCCAAGGCTCTGGAAGCTGACTATTAGATAGTTTATGAAGCATGAGATACAGATCTCCTAAAACTGATGGGCTGTAGAGCAGTGAAAAGCCTAGAAACCTTAGCACTGGCTTCAGGACAGCTCAGCAAGCAAGCTGCCCTTGAGCAAAAAGAAGCAAGCTCAGGTTCCCCAGAGGTCCTGTGTGCTAGTTCCCAAGAAAAAGAGTGATATGGAATATGAAGGAATTTTTTTCAAAAAAACAAAAGAGAAATTTTGCCAAGGATAAAATCTTATTTTAGAGAAAAGTGAATGTCCCATTGGGATAACTAGTCAAGCACAAAATTCCTGAGTTCTGTTCCATATTCTTTCATCAAAACCATGAATTATCTTGCTCTTTCCAGATTTTTTTGTAGCGAATTGCTGAATTTCACTCTTTCAGAAGGTGTTCAGCATTCAAAGGTGGCCTAAAGAACATGCAGATGCACTGGCCCTAAGTAGTGTGTTGCTCAAGTGATAGGATAATTAAGTTTCCATGGCTGCAAACTTGCAAGTTGACTTTGCTTCTCTACAACATCTTGGAGATTTTCTTCACCTTCTTTCCCCCTAAGAGTTATTTTGACTGGGTCCAACTTTGGGGCTTTAAGGTAATTATAGACAGAAGGACAATTACATTGCAAAGGAGGATATTTTCATGGCACGTGGGAATCCCTTGAAAATATAATGTGCATATTTTCATGGCTAAATATTTTAAGCATTAAGGAGTCACATTCTCCAAGGTTAGATGGGGCAATAAATTTGTCAATGCATGCAGATGAACCCCATTTAATCCCTATACACCTCTTCCTGCAAATTACACTGTCAAAGAAACCCCCTTAAATAATGGGTTCGCTTTTCTTCTGAGGGAAGGAAGCTAGTGAAAGGAGTACAATCTTCAAGCTCAGATGAATTGAAAGATCCAAAGGTTTACAATAGGATTAAGAACTGCAGCATCCCAATGGGGAGATTATTCCACCCACAGAAAAAAAGTGTACATTTTCCCCTGTCTCAGAAGAGATGGGATCCAGTCTTCTTTTTTTCCTCAATTGACTCAGTTGTTTCCAATGACAGTGTCACAGGTCTCAATTTTTTCCTACTTGTCTCTTTACTAAATAGAATTTTACTTATTTCACTTCAATATGATCCCAAATACATCCCAAACATTAATAGCTAAGCAGAGTGACTCCACTCTGGCTGGCATCAGAAAGCTGAAGTTGCTTGGGCATCCCAAGGAACTTGGCAACTACTGGGAAACTCCTGAGGGCTCAGATGGCATTCATAAGTTTCTAGGATGTAATCTATTGAGTTGGCACTTTTACCAGTTTCCAGCTGTGGGGAATGTTATGCCAAACATTTTCCCATCTCTGCATATCAGCTCATGAAGGTTAGGGATCCTGATGGAGTGAAATGGCTGCATCACTGTGTGGATTAGGTTTGCTTTCCTCCCATGGGGCAGAAGAAAGCATTCATAGCAAAGACCTCAACTGTGAGACAACTCTGAGCAGGATAGCCAGGGTCACACCTGTAGGATGCTATAGGAAATGGTGAAGGAGCAAGCTCTTTGCTTCAGAAAGAAGGAAAGGAATAAGCTATAAGAGCAAATGCATGTTGCTTCAACTGGGCCAGGAAACTCAAACAGAAGGAGGAAGGGCAATTAAATTCTACAGCCAAGCTCTGAGGGTTTACAATAAACTCTCGGATGGGCAGAAATAAAAGCTTGCCCTGAATTCTCCCATTCTGAAAGAAAGAAGCATCAAGCATAACTCCAGAAAGAGCAGTCTGATGGAAATGAGCACTGCTGCGTGTTTTTCTGGCCAAGAGAACAGTGTGCAGTACGTCAGGGCCTGGCGCGTGGCAGAAGGTCAGAGCCAACTCTGAGAACCCACCAGCAATGGAGTCATCGTGGACACAGGTGCTTCCGGCATTGATCTTGCAATTTGGCTGTTTCCAATTAAATATGAAGCAGCTGTAGCCTTTTATCTGCTCAAGACACTGGAATCCATTTGAAGGGAAACTTTCTCCCATCTCCTCCTCTCTCCCCTCTCCAAGCATGCAGCTCTGCCTTCTGAAGCCAGAGAGAGGCAGGGACAGCCAGTTGGCAGAAGCCCCACCAAAAAGTTGCCTGTCTTATCTCAGGGCCAAGCAATGAGATACTGATTCAGCCCTTCATTTTCCAATGCCTTTGTTTGGGGACAAGGAGGACAGCCAGCAAAGTAAGAAGCAACTATGAATGCTGTTGAAGGTTGTCAGGCAAACAGATTTGGGATGCTTTCCCACACGCAACAAAATAAACAAATGAAGCCAACGTGAGGATAAGTTCAAGTGTTTATGGCGTTACTCTGCATATGAAGTACAACATGGTTTCTTTACAGAAAGGGATCAAGCTTTAAAGAAGGTATTTCCAATAATCAGCTAGTGGGATTCTAGAAGAGGCTCAGAAAGGTCAACACTGGGCCACCAGGCAAATCAACAGGAGCTAGGGGATTTCAAAAATCCAGTTGGTGAGAGATCTCAAATAGCTCCACACCAGCCAAATGTTCTTTATATGAACTTTTCTTTGCCAGTTCATAGATCCTGGAGCCATCAAACCCCTCCATGTCTTGGCTATGTCTTCTAGCCAGCCAAGGTCTTGCTTTACTTTTCCCCAGTACCTTAAGAAACTTGGCTCAAATTTGTGCTTGTCACAAGACAACAGAAACGTGAGACTCTAGGTATTCATTTTCATCTGGTAAAATAGCAGCCATTTCATAACCCATGCTTAGCATTTTCAACAGAGGAAGCCAACAATCTTCTGGCTTTGCCCAGCCTGTATGTAAAAGCATAAACAGCTTCAGTCTTTGTCCTATTTCACTCTCCCCAAGGCTTTTCTGATACACAGGAACAGAACTAGTTATATTCTAAAAAGGTATTATCTCGTCCTTTCCGAAATGGTTGGCAGAGCTTAAACATCATACCAGACTACCCCACCTATTTATGGTAACACTGCTTCATTATTGAACAGTGAAGATCAGACTATTAATCATTTCTATAATGATCATACTTTCTTAAGAACAGAGATAGTCAAGTAAATAGTATTTGCTTCTTGGGCAAAGCAGCATTGGTAGGAAGTAGGACGTAGCATGAGTGTTTTGCTAAAGTTACTTCCATGGTTTCACATGCCAGGGCTTCTGACTTAACCTGAGGAAGACTGTCTTGCAAATTACTGTCAAGGAATCAGATATTCAGCCAAACCCACCCTCCATTTCCATATGCTATACCTCCAAATGTCCCTATGTGCCAGCTCAAATTGTTCCTTTTTGTCCTTCTGCACACAATCTGTACACAACAATCCTTTTTTTTTAATTCCCTTGGCCAAAACATAAGCATGCAGCTGCTCCAGTTTTTTCCAACCCTCACATTTTTTCCATGTGCTGTCCACCCCCACCAATCTCTACATTAGAGTCCAGCTGATCTTCCCTGAACACTATCCAATTTTTCAATTGTCAGTGCCAGAATGCAATGCAGTGGGCTTGACTCCCTTATACAACTTATTTGGAAGTAAAGCAGAAATGTCTCCTTTGGGTTTCAGCACAGGAGAGAAATACTTCTCATTTCATGTACGGCTCCACAAGAATTCAAGACAAAACCACTTGCATCTTTATAATCCATAAACCAATTTCTGCTTTCAAGCTCAAAATTCGTTGAGCTTCTACTTGTTTATTCTATGTATACATGTTGGTTAGTTCAGCCACAATCCTTAAACAGTTCCTCTTCTGGCCCTTTCTAACTGTTTTCAAATGGTTTTATTTAATCTTTTAAAAAGCAAAGAGTAGAGCAAAAAAAGAAGGGTAGACAAAAATGCAAGTTTCCTTAAGATTCTCAATTACAGCAACATAACCCAAACATCACAACAATTAACTGGCCATGCTTTCTGAATATGTTGTTAACATCTTTCATAATTGTGTTTGACTAGACTGACTTCTGCAGCTCAGCCAGAAATCATAAAACACAAGCTATTCTAAAAGAGAAGCAGCAGCCTCCTCGTTTCTAAGAGGGAGCCCCAAGCACTTCTGATGGTTACAGCCCCAGCTGTAGGACAATGAAAATACAGTCCCTGATGTGCAGGTCAGGGAATCTTTTTTTTCTAAAGGCATCAAGCTGTTTCCTGTGAATATATTTAAATTATCTTTATTTAAACTTTCTATAATCTTCTACTCTTTTTGCACCTTGAGTAATGCAATTTAGTGGCAACTCTGGATTTCCTTACCATGCCATTTTTTTTTTTTTTTATTTTTTTTTTCTTCTGTATTCTTATCTTAGACTGGATAATCTGCCTGGATCATCAGACCACAGGAAAACACACAGAGCATCTAGTCTTTATGGAATACAACCACATGCTCTCTCTCAACTCAATCCAGCACTCAGGCTCAACAGTATACCCTTTAATAAAGTTCTGTATGGCCAGTGTTCAGAACAGACCCCACTGGAATTAGGATACTAGTCCAGAAAAAAGGATCAACCTGCCCAATGCACCAGTCTGGAGCTGGGAACAGACACTACCAAGTGTAGGATAATTCAACTGAGGACATATGCATCATTCTAGGCAGAAGTCCAAGTCCACTTGCTTTCAAGTACGTTTGCCCAAGGGACTAACAATTTTAGGGGAGACGTCATGAACCAGAGACACTGCTGCCAAGGAAGGGGAATGCATACACAAAGCTGCCCCATACTGCAAATAAGTCAACATTAGGCAGTGGCTTTGTTTCAAGTTTCCTGTCCCATCATGTTATTTTCAGTCTATGACGACACGTATAGACATATCCCAAGACCACGAAGGGCAAAGACTGCTCTTGGACATCTCTCACTACTGTATATTTCTTTCTTTCTTCTCAAGGGCTTGCAAAAAACCACTAAATTAATAGTTTCACAATTTCCAGTTGAAATACTTTTCATGGGAAGATGATGATTTCAACTAAATAAAAATTGCTGAGGAAAGTGCCTGCTTCCCTGAGAGGAAACTTTCTTTGTCAGAAATCTAGGAACAGTATATCCCAACTGTTTTGGTATAGTTTACTTGTTTTTTTTTCTGGTTTTCTGTAGTTTTAGACACAGTTTTGTTTTTTTTTTATTTTAGCCAAAATTTCCAGCTCCAGCCAGTTAGAGAGTTTACTGCTGTTCTCTATGCCATGTTGACTTTCCTCCCTCTGTCAAAAGTGGTTCTTAAACCTCCTCTGAATATATGCTCTTCCTTGTGTTTGATAGCTTTTTCTTCTTTTCCCCATTGTTATTTAAGATTGTGCTTTTATTGCTCAACATATTCCAAGAAGCATTTAGGATAAATGCCCTGTCAAAGACACTTATGTACAGTTGAGCCATATTATATTGTATATGAATCATGGTGGATATTTCACAAACAAGGTTAGTCCAGCCAGATTTTCCAACTATATTAAACATAACTTTTTCAGACACGGTCTACTAGCCTTGTGATTAATCCTCCATATTGCAACTAACCTCATATTTGGACCATGTCTGCCCACCAGGGACAGGAGCATGCTGCTAACACTTTCTCCTAATGAGGATAACAATCCTATGACAGAGCAATCTCAGCCAATTTTTATTTGCAGACTGCAGGGGAAAGGCTAACTTTGCAAAGGTGGTCTCTTGCCATCCCTCCCAGTTTTATTGTCTATGATACCTTTAGGTAGAGACCTCATCTAGATGGCCAGGAAAGAGAAAAGTCTAGTGGAGGAAGGAAGTCTGTTTCACCGAGGACTATTTTGTGCCATATTTTATCTTTTACTAATGAAGACTGTCAACAGCCTAGAAATCAATCCTTCTTGCCTGCTTCACTTGATCTCAGTGAATATTTAATCCCTTTTTACCCACCCACCACATTTTCCAAGGTGCATCTGCTGCATTAAATCTGGTCCTTCTGGCAAAACTGAAATTCCACCTGATGAAGAGCAGCCTGACAGAGAGGCCTGAAAAATGAAGTTGGTGGCAGTCTACTGCCCTGCAAGGGAGAAGCAACTAAAACCTCGTGGAGAGAAAAAGACAAAACTACTGTAGGGGGAAATGAGCTGAAGGAGAGATTTCTTCAAAACAGAAAGAAACTGTGAAACTTCTGATCTGGTGCAGTGAAGCAGCTGCGATACAAATAATGTCCCCAAACAGCCACTGAGGCTCCATATGATTCCAAACTCACACAATGGATGCTTTATAATGCCCTTTTTGTCCAGAGTTTGGGTGGGAAAGGGAGGTTCCTCACCCAGCTCCTATAGTAATGCAATAATCTTGCTTAGTCACAGAAAAAGGCAGAGAAAAAAAAGAAAAGGCGAGAAAGTGACAATTAATCTGCGGGCAGCTGCTTACTTTCCAATTGGTTGTCCAGGAGGGGTGTGCTCCACTTCAAATCCTGCTTGTCTCAGTACATCAATCACAGTGTTGTTACCCAGGAAGTGACCTAAAATACAGGTAGAAAAGAGCACTGTCAATCAAACTGCTCCTCTCACTCACTTGAGTTTCTCCTGTTGGAACAACAGGTTTGGGAGGCAAGAAACTAGAGCAGCTTCAAAAGCAAGAAAGGCACGTTATGCAATTTGTTGTAATTCAGACTCAGCTATTCACCACGGAGCCACTGCAGCCTTTGGCAACAGGCAGAACAGACAGTGTACAGCCCAATATGGTCTTCTGCCATCTTACTTATCTCTTCCTCCCCTCACATGGCCAAGGAACTGGGTGGATAATAGAAAACCTAGATGAATTGCTAGTCTAGCTTTAACATGTGCATGGGCTAAATAAACATGGACATCAGAATGACCCTGCAGCGGCAAAAAGAATATTACTGGGGCTTTGACTCATGAACTGGAAGAA
Organism: Hemiprocne comata; assembly: GCA_020745705.1. NCBI lineage: Eukaryota > Metazoa > Chordata > Aves > Apodiformes > Apodidae > Hemiprocne > Hemiprocne comata. Next base: position 24,480,515 of record CM036593.1, read on the forward strand.
CTTAACAACCCCAGATGTCCGCCCTGCCCATCATTCTAGATGGACATCTGCTTATGAAGAAGCTCTGAAGCTGCTGCACTGCACAGTCAGTGCTTATCGACCTAAACCAGCAGTGATTCAGGAATTGCTTCGTCAACTGCTGCTCAGCCACCTGCACAGCAGAGTTGGGAGGAGTGAGGATGGTAACTTTCTCTCTCTCCAAACATGAAGACTTAGTCCCGTAAATCAGGGCTCTTTGCTGGAAGTGTAAAGGTCGCATTCCTATTCACAGAAGTAACAAAGAGCCCAGTAAGTATTGCAGCGTGTTCGGCCCTTGAAAGAGTTTATTTAAGGGAGTTCTATATACTTGAGGTCTGAACCAAATCCCACTGGAGTCAATGGGAGCCCTCAAAGGGCCCTGGGTATAGACTCAATAAGGCAGTGTAATCCCTCCAAAGCTTTCAACTTATTGTCCGAGTCCCACATTGTTTTCAGGATGGGTTAGACATATAAAGTAAGGAGGCAAGAAGTCCACTAAGAGGTTTATTAAAAACCACGTAGCCCAATAACCTGTCTACAACTATAGCCCATGGTGAATGTTAAACGTATCTAAATGTATACATGAATGACACTAAAAAAGGGCACGAACAATCCTCCTCCGTTGTGTCCATTAGATCCCAGCTCTGCAGGGCTGAGTGACCCCCATTTACACCCAGGTCATCACGTCTCACTGCCAGCTCTGAATAGACCAATTCACCACCAGTGCACTCATGCTTCTGCCTCCATGTACTTTTTGCCCCATGACATCTTGCAGCAGGGAGTTCCACCACGTGCCTTGTGTAAAAACACATTCCTCTGGTTTGCTGCTGCTTGGAGAGCGTGTGCTTGCCCAAAGCACAGTGTAAGGGTTTGCAGGAGATGTTTGTGACTGCCCGGCTCCACTGCAGAGCCAAATGCTTTGCGCAGAAAAAAACAAGGCAGGTGGGACATGCCCCAGTCTCTCCATGCATGGCACTCTGTAAGGAGCTGGTGTAACCGTCGGCAGAGTCACCTCGAGGACTCTTCACCCATACTGCACAAAGCCTCTATGAATTTGAGAGTAATTCAGTCCCCAGCATTCCCTAAGCCTGCATCTCTCTGCTCACGCTGCCAACAAGGGCGCTAATTCGGATCAGTTGTGGGAGTGATGTAGTCGTATGGCTTTTAGTGCAACTTGCAAGCACTGGTAAGAGCTTTTAGCCAAAAGACATTTCTTTAAATGATTAAACGTGCATTTGCAGAGCCCGAGTGTGTTCCAGGATTCCTCCACTTCCTTTTAAGAAAACTCAAAATTTTATTTTCCCCTGACTAACTTACTTATAACAAAAGCCAAAGGAGCAGAGAACAGTCCCAAAAATGTGTTACACACCCTCAGAGATTCAAGAAATGAGACATTTGTGAGTGATTAACTGGATTTGATCATATCCTGGTTTTTTATGCAGTGGCCAAGGCAAACAAAAGTCCCCATTCTGTCACTGACAAAGTGACGCTGAGGAACCAAAGTCAAAGGTGTCAAAGTCAGAAATGTTTCTGAGTCCGTGGTACAATGCTCTATTTTCCCTGAACCAGAGTCTTAAATGCAAAGAGATTCCATAATGTAAACAATTGTCCTGACTCCAACAAATCTTTGACATCATGACAGTACAAAAGAAACCAATTTTAACTGCTTTAAACACAGGAAAACCAGTAACTATGCAACAACTCTGATTCCTCATCCACAAAATGGCAGGACCGCCAACAATACCAGCTCCTCAGCAAAGCCTGTGAGTCCCTTCAAGTGATGAAGACCAAGAGGTGATACATCCTGGACTTCCCATTCCTGCCCTCTGCGTGGAGACAATGAAAGCTTGCTGGACTGGTGTTTTGCTGTGCAGGATGGCAAAAAAACCCCTAAGTGTGGTGAGATGCGTGTTTCCATTGGGTAAGTCACCTTGAGCTGTCCAGCCCTGTGCCATATCCCTTCCTCTTGAGAGCTTCCTCCAGCTATCCAGGAGTTTGTGTCAGATTTGGACCGCGCCTACAGGGAACAGAGGAGGTTCCTGCCAAGATAAAACCCATCCACTTGGGGACTGAATGTCCCCAGGACCTTTTCTGAGACCACAGTCTGAATTATTGTACCACAAATCTCCTTACCCCTGTGCTCCAAGCTCCAGGCTTATTCTTTTAATTTTGCCTCTCCTAACATGAAGGAATACCAGCTTCCATTAAAAAAAACCCAGCAAGCTCAAAATCCCTGGATAAATGAACATCTTCATTACAAACTTCAATGTGAGTATAATTATTTCATTTGAGGTCCACAATTCAACACAAATGTTTTCATTGTCCCACTTCAACTAAGAGAGAAGAAATAAAAATTAAACAAACAAAAAACAAAAAACAACTTCAAGTTGAACCCCAAATAATTCTCCATTCCACATACATTAACAGAGCCTGAAGCTTTAACAATGGCTAGGAAATGGCATGAGGAGGTCTTTGTAAAGCTTTACCTTTAGATTCCACTTAAAATTACTTGCATTATCCCATGTACATCTGGGTAAATCACCACCCATCTCACCATCAGTTTGCTCTGCTAAGACATCCTTTCCACCTGATTGCAAGATTTCTACACAGACCAGCTCTGACTTCTACTTAACTCCTCTGCACAGTTGGAATTAACATATTGTGATTGGTTTTGTACCCATCTTTGTTTTACATCACAGTAAAGCTGTGGTGGCCAACTCATTCTCTCAATGTGCACACTACAAGCAACTGAAGTCATGCTCTACCTCAGCGATGGAAAAACTGAAAATCCACATGCTCAGACCAACAGCCTTCCCACCCAACACAGCCATCTTCCCAACAGTGATCCACGGTATCCCATGGCAAGCAGCTCCTCAGGATTAGAGATATGTGGAAGAGGAAGGTTTGAGAAAAAAGATGGCGCTTGAGAGGTCCAGTGAAGGTGGGTAAAGCGAAACATGAAAACACCCTCATGTCATTGCTGTACTTCCAGGGTTAAAAACTTCCTGGGAGAAATGTCTTGACTTGCCTCCTGCTGCTAAGTCCATCATAATTATCCTTCTCAGTTTTAAAATCCAGGACAATTTTCTATAGGAGAAATTTCTTACATGAAATGACTCTCCTTGGTCACATCCAACTTAAGATAAGCATCCACTTGTTAGATATTGACAACAACACAATGCTTTTGACAGCTTATGGCATGCAATAAAACCCAATTTAATCTGTATATTAGAGACAACTGAGCTCAGCATCAGTGAAAAACATCAAATCCCTGCCTCTAGCTGCCCATATGTCCAAACAGAATACGTAATAATTGCCAGGTTTTTTAATAAAATGAGTGTATTTCATTTTTATTTATAGACATAAAAAAAATTAACTTTATCTATATATGTGAGTGTGGATGCTTCTGCTAAAAACTTTTAAAAATTTCTGTCTGGCCTGAAAATTTTTATTAAAAGAAAAAAAAAATCAAGAAAGTGTAAGTATTGAAAAGTTAGTGCATCTAGAGACATGTCAGCTAGGTAAGAGAGACAGGGCAATGCTCTTGCTTCTCTGTCACTATTCCCTCTTCAGTCTAAAGCTGAATAAACTATTCCTGCAGTATTAACCAAATTCACCTTGACAGCTGATGAAAACTAGATCCAAGAGGTCAGAACACCAACTATCTTGGGAAATCCATGCAAGTATGTAAAGAGGAGAGAAAGCAGACATAAAAGATTTTCTAGATAGGGACTTGAAGGGAAAGTCTGTACGTGGGCATGGAGATATGCAGGATGGCCTCTCCTAACAGCTTAAGATTAGGAAAACCAAAACAAACAAAAAAAAGGAAAAGAAAAGAAAAAAAAAGGTGTGGATGCAGCCCTTCCATCCTCTAAGGGTAAGGAGATACTCATGGAATTTGCTTGAGGACAAGACTCAGTGCTAAACACTGAGTGGTTGTGTAGTTTGAACACAAATGCAGTGGAGTGGCTCCTGTGGCTTACAGCACTTGGGGATGTTTCTTCATTACATTTGATGAGGCCACAATTATTCTCCTTTCACTCCTGGCTTTTTCTTTTTTCTAGACAGAGGATCTGGAGACACTGGAGGAACATGTTATACAGCATGGTTGGTAACATTAAACAAACACTTTCCATGCCTGGTTTTCTTTTTTTATTTTTAATTAAGAACTGTGCTATGGACTACACAAAGCAGATGCATGTAATGCATTTCCTTATCTCCCCAAGGTTTCATTTTTCATTGGAAGCAAGCAAGGAAGAATAAACTACTTTGTTTTTTTTACTTAAAAGTGAAAAATACAGGGTTTCCCTGAAGCACGTGCATGCACACACACTGCTGAAAAAAATGCATTTTCTTCCTTTCTTAGTGGAATATCCTGAGGTGAAGAGAAATATACTTCTCAGCCAACTCTAACAGTAAAGGCCACGTCTTTTCTAATTGACCCCAGAAACTAAAGCTCTCCTTTACCACTTCAGACATTCTGGTGGCCTGCATTAATAGCACACCTAAGCATAAGGTTCCATCCCTCAAAAGTTAAATGAGCTTGGGTGTTCCTAAACAGAAAAAAATATAAACTTATTTTGATGACAGAAGCAGAAAAAATGTTTTCAAGCAGATGTTATGTACTTTATCTAGGTCTAGAGATCTACTACAAATTACTCTGTCTCTTCGTTTCTCAATTCTTTGTTCCATGGCTTAGAAGGATAAAGGGGTACAAAGGAGCAAGAGATAATTCCCTCACAAAGGACCTTCATTGCCAGAGCCTTTGAAGTTGTGCTAAAAAAGCCTTGCTAGCCCATTAGCTGACACACAGCAGAAACCTGAACTGTTTCCATGCACACTACAAGCAGAGCTATTTTCTGCACAATTAGTCATAAAAAGGGCCAATGTAAACTGTGTCGGGAGGTCTCAATTCTTTACATTCTCCACACAGTGAATCAGACGTTATGTATAACGTTTTGTTGCCATTTAGACCTCGGGCTGCTCTGCAATCAGGAGGCAGCAGTCTCTATTCCTCCTCCTCTCTCGGTGCTGCTTTTCATACCTCTTGGCACCACCAGAAAGAACATTTCTGGGAGTTAGGCTTCACAAGACTTAGTGTAGGCAAAAATGCAAATGCCAAAAGCTGCACGTTTCACAGCTGGGGCAAATACTGGGTCCTCTGTGTGTTGCCTCCAAAAGTGTGCCTCCATGTCTCTTGTTCTGAGAATGGTCAAACTGAATCTTTTGGAAGCTGAATGACGAATGCGTCAAGAAGTGGCTGTAGTGAGGAGCTACAGCAAACAGTTCAGGCCATGAATTTTATCTGAAATTTGCTGAAATTTCTCCATGATAGCATTCCACTCCAACCCAATGGTCTCTGGGTAACAGCACAAATGTACTGGCGGGAACCACAGGATATCCCATATTACTGTCTCCTGTCATCGCAGATGTCCCAGACCCATGATAGGGAATCAGTTTAATGGATAAACCCTCAAAATTTTTAATTCCCTTCTACTCCTTCTCCAGCATCATAGCTGCTCCTACCCCTGCATCCAGCCACTCTTTGCCAATGAAAACCATTCTTTAAAAATTGGAGGCTCGTTCACCCTTTCTGACGACGACTCAGATTTAGACCATTATCTCTGCCAAAGGATCACTCCTCTTTCTTCCTAAACCACTTTCTTGAAATCTTACACTAGTGCCTTGAATCAGGATCTCGAGTGTACTTTGACAAGGAGAAAAAGGACCTTCACACAGATCTTGCTTTTTTGCAAGTTGGATCTAGATGTCTCTACAAGTTTCCTCCAGCCTGAGTACCCATCTATTGTGAAGTGTCTTACCAGAGTATAACGAGTGACACCAGGTAATGGATGAGGTGGCTGATGTGCAGCATCTAGTGATGAGTAGGATGTTAAGAGTCCCTGAAAATTTCCATTTTAGATTTTACTGATAACATGAACAAAATTAACACTTGTTGGGGTGCAGCAAAGGAATTCTCTGGGAATGGCCTGAAGGACTCCAGTGTCCCCCAGTTAGTATGAAACAACATGAGCCATGCTCCATGCCAGAGGATGAGACACACAGTGTTTGTACCATCAGCATCCCAAATGCATCCCACACCTCAGACAGATCAGATACAACAAAAGCTTTCTAGAAGCTAGCATTCAGGTTCAAGTCAAGAGCTGAGCGAGGGCTTTTCAAAGAGAAAGTGACTCACAGATACAGCACAGCATTAACTGCATCCTGGGGCAACTCCTGGATAACAACAGCACCCAAATGCTAGGACAATAGATACTATGAGACACAAGCTCATATCTGAGTGAACTGGCACCCCACAGAAACTCAGCAGCCTCAGAGACCACCCCCACTAGGTCTGTTGATGCTACCCCAACCATGGAGGAGAGTGTTTGGTAATCAGACAAGGCTGGGAACTCCCCACCCCACCTTTCAGAAAAGTCTGTCACCCTAGGTTGCTGGTTTTTCTCTGCTGCAGGACACGGTTTTGGACTTGGAAATTTCAGCATTATGAAAAAAGCTGGGGAGGAGAGCTGGAGATGTCAGGAACGAGCTTTCTTCCTCCCCTGTTTGGCAGGAGTAAGCCTTAAAAATAATTTGCACAAGCCACGTGCAATGGTCTTGTAAAGCAGGCTTTCATCATAGCCTCCTTACATCATGCCACCCCTTCTCCAAGGCAGATGGAGAAGTAATTTTCCCTTTCTTGTTTGATGTTGTTATTCTCTGCAGTTGTGAGGAACTGACTCATAGCCACTTTTGGAGAGTCATGGGAAGCAAAGCAATAAAACATAAAAGGCCAAAGCATGCAGAGCTTTGAACGTCCAGCAATTCTCCCGTGGCTCTCCATTCTCTCCTTGCATGTGATCACCTCGCTCCCCTCTCACCCGTGAGCACTTACAGAATATGGCTCTGGAGAAAGGCCACACCATAGCTGGGGGGTGAGAATGGAGAGACATGGGGCCAAAAGTTGAGAGGGTTATTCCAGATTGACACCAGGGTAATGGAGCACAGATTTGTGTTTCCCTGGGGTGTCATTGAGATCTGCAGTGCAATACTAAACGCAGAGCATCTCAGTCTGAAGGACAGACAGATTCTCACAGACTTCTATTTTCTTGCTGTCCTTCAATATGATAAACTCCCCTCATGTCTCTCCACTTCAGCTCTCCCTCTCTGCTCAGCCCTTCCTAACTTCCTTCCTTATTGAGGGTACAGAGCTATTCTGGAGGCATCCAAATGTCACCCACTGGTATTCCTTCACTCGAAGTTGCCTAGAGTGCAAGGCACAGAGATCTCAACAGGCTCAGCATGAGATGGGACCAAGCTTACCAGTCTGGGACTGGTGCCATGCTTGCAAATCTCTCTGCTTTCAGACCCCATACAGTGCCATTAGGTGGGCTCAGCCACTCAGTTCTGTGCTATCTTCCAAGTCTTTGCACACCTTCCCTAGAAGACTTGCCCTAAATATGTGATAAGGAAAATAAGAAAATGATTTTATTTTTTTTTTGTACAAAAAGCTCAATTTTCTTCAAGTCTAAACCAGCTGTTTCACTTATGTTATGAAAAACACAAGCGAGAACTGAAATGAGGTCACCTCCCAGGCATCTTCTCTGGCCTCTGTGTCAGACCAACAGAACATGGTTCATAGCTGTGTCGCACATTTCAAAACAAAGTGACTACTCTAAGCTGGTCAGTCTCACTGAAGAGGGTGGATACCTCCACAGAGCAATTAATTCCAACATCTCATATACCAGGTTTGGGAAGAACATAAGCCCTCTGTGCAGTTCCCTCTCCATTGACCATATGAGTTTAAATAGTCCTTTCACCTCAGCATCTATCAGCCATGGCATGATGGCCCACCAGGCTACCCTATCATTGCCCAGTAGCTCCTGAACACTTCACAGAGCCCATCCTTCCATCTTCTGCCACGTCCCCCACCTTTCTCGCTAAGAGAGAGTTTGCAAGGGAGGAGGAGCTGTACTGATCTGTGCTGGACAATGTGCTCTGGTTGGTTATGGGGCCTTTTGGGCTCTTTCAAATTCGAGCTTTACTTACATGGTACTAGAGGAGTTCTCCATAGAGGTCCACCAGATGATGACCCTTTCAGTATATAAACGTAAAGAAATAACTCACTGGATCCCAAGGACCCAAGTTTAAAAAGCAGAGGGAAGTGGATGAGTAACTCACAATCCCATTACCTCAGCCCAGTATGTTCGAGATGTGATGAATTCAATCTCTTCCTGACTATGCTGAGGAAAACACCCCTTGAGGGTAAAAAATGAAGTCTACAGATTTGAATTATTTTCTAAGATGTGTTTGCTGGTATAAGCTGGAACAACTTACAAGGACAAATCTGTAGGGGAAAAATGACATGGGCAGGTCTGCAGTAAAGGCCTGCGTGTTACTTTGCCCCCAGGTTTTACTGTGAGTGCAGACAAGGCTTGCTCAGTCTGAGATATCCCTGGAAAATGATTACTGGCATCTTCCCCTATATCAGAATGCCATGACTACATGGGATTTCAGGTTTTTTTGTTTTTAATGTGCATGCTCATCACAAAATCATGATGTTGGGAACACACCTTTCTACATAAAGATGTGATCTAAGGTGGGACAGAAGGTGCGTGTCAGCCTTGGAGCTGTGTGACAGAGAACATGTCTATGTTGTTCATGTTCATCCTCTCCCATGGACAGGGCCAATACACAAAATCTCATGAACTTAACCAACCCCCAGCCCTGCAGCAGGAGACAAGATGAGTCTGAGGAAAATCTAGAGAAATCTAGAGAAAACCCAGCATCTCTAAGAGTCTTCTCAGGATGCTGAGACATCTTGGAGACTGGGCCAACTAGCTCGGACCATTAGATCATTTAAATGCAGATGGTCTGGTATGAAACACACTATCTCCACATACAGTATTGTTTGCAGAGTGTCATCAACCCCTTAAGCAGTGAGGAAATTGGTAAGGAAATTAAGTATCATTTTTTGTCCGAGGTGCCTCATTAGGGTTCTTGCAGCCTTGCTGAAGTAGACAACACGCTCCCTTCTGAACCCAAGTTACCAGGTCTTTTCACGTAAGCCACTGTCTGGCCCCCTGGACAGCCACCACAGTAAAGTCCTGACAGCTGGTGCTAGGCAGGTAGCCTCCCAGCAAAGTGTTTCATATCCCATCACAAATCCCCCAAGCCATCCCAAACTAGTTTGGAATGCACATGGATCTGCTTGCCAAAGTCAGGCAAGGGCTGGGGCAGGGGAGAGAACACTTGTTTCCATACTTCCCCACTTCATGCTTTGCTCCACTTTGCAAACTAGGTAACTGTGAACATGTTGCCAGAACACCTACAATGACTTGGTGGTCTGAGCTCAGGGCAGCTTTGAGCCTTGGAAAGCTTTTTTGCATGTGTAGTATCTTACTGAACTTGTGGGGACATTTCTGAGGCATGGCCCAGTGAGGACTATATCTTGTGGCACTCTGATTTTCTCTTAGGATAAACCAGTACTTTGAAATGCAGCATCTTTGCCTTAGGCAAAAACTTCTGGCAGGTAATAAGGAGGTACTTAGCTTGGTGTAGGAAATAAATAGTGGTGAGCACTCTAGTACATCACAGCAGATTCTGGAAATCAGAAGTTTAGTGACTTCCAGAGCTAGACTATTAAATTTGTTGAATCCCTTGTTGGCCTTATGGATGCATCTGGCTTCCACAATATCTGATGGCTGCACTGTAATCATGCACAGTGTGAGACAGCATTTCCCCATGCCTGTTGTGAACCTGCCCACTGATCATTTCATTAGGCTTCCCCATGTTCCTTCAGTTTGCTCAAGCACAGCTCTAAACTGAATGAAAAAAAATTGTAATCTTGCTCTAGTGTGAGATTAAACCACACCAGGGAAGTTGGTTGGGGGGCAATGTCCACCAAATCTATGAAATGACTTCAAAAGACTACAAGACAGGCTGTCATTTTCTGTTTGAAAATGAGCTTGACAACCACAAATCAAAGCTTCCACTTGACAGGACACAGATCTTTGCTTGCTCTTTCTGGTTGTGACCTCACAGCCAGCTGTTTTACAGACTACACTGGTTTCCTCATCTTTTCCAGAAGGCCCCTTCTGCTGGTTTATGCGGACTGTGGATGTTTCACAAGTGAAAAACACGGTGATGCAATAGCACAAAACACAGCGATTCCTCAGCAAATCGCTGGCCCTTGAAGGTTATAGACACCAGGACATACTCTGTGCTGGAGCTGAGAGTACCAATACTTTCTAGCCTGCTTCTTGAGCAGTGCCTTGTTGGTACAGGAAAACAAATGTCATTTTACCAGACTTTTTAAAAGAAGAAACTCTTCAAGAAAACCAAAACCCAGCCTTGTTAGTCAGTACCTCTTTAAATAGAAAATATATATATAAATATATTAATTATTTTACATAGAAAAGCTTCACATTGGTAAGACCGTTCATGCTTTCCCAGAAAAATCCAGCTGGCCACTGGATGTCACTGTTGTTGCAGAAAAACACATCACAAAGTTCACAAATCAGGCTGTGAATAAGGTGAGGTGAAGTCACCCAAACCTGGAAACGGCCTTTTTTCTTTCAGTTAACCAGTACAGTCCCCGTGGCACTCGGAGACCGTCCCCTCACCAGTGTGAACAACTGGAGGCAAGGGGCACCAAATGGCACTATGGTCTCCATCACCATCTGAAGGCAAGTCCTTCATGGAGCTCATGGACCCTCTTCTTGCTAAGTGCCCTCTGGTTTTGCTGAGATGTGTCCCCACTGAGTCTCTGGGTCTGTACAACACATCCAACCTGGTCTCCAGTTTGGACTCAACCCTTTGTCCTCTGCCATACAGCAGAACATGCTGCAGCAAGCATGTTTCCAAGCTTGTCCATGATCATGGATTAAAAGCAATTACACATAACTTTCCTCTGTGATTTTGGCTGGCACTGCTGAAAGGGCAGCTTAGCACAGTTGCCTGATTTTCAAGGTTTGAGCTAATATCTCCATTGAAAACAGCCTTGTGTTATGTATATCATTTACCTCCTCTGGAATTACGCCAGGCATCTCCAAATCCGCTTCACCACATAGAGGAAACCTGCCCTAAAAGACATGTCTCTGCACCATCACATGGTGAGCCTCACCAGTACAGGCAATAGATATTTTCCAGGAGTGCTTTGGGGCTGCAGGCTGAGACCCTTTCCCCTGTGAAAACAGGAGAAACAAGGCCCAGGAGCCCACAAAATCCTTTCAGATTGGGTTCACCAGGTGCAGATGGTACTGCCGTGGCATTTCAGGTGGTGTAAACTGGGACTTGCTTCCCACCTTACACTCCAAGCTCAAGGCTTGCTGCCTTGATTCATGCCTGTGCTCATATCAGGAAGCAAACCCACAAAAGACATATCAAAACAAAGAACTCTTGCCCCTGAGGAGAGAAGGAAGGCAGGACCACACTGCAGACATTTGTTAAGCTTCTTAACATGGTGTTGGCAAGTCCCTCAGATACATGTGGTGTGGGAAGAGATCTAGAGTACCTACATTTGGAGATCTGTCTCTTTTAAAGTGCAAAGCACACCCAAGGCTGTGGAACAGTAGAAAACTGGTCTAGAAAATACCCATTTTAGTCCATCTAAATGTCATAAATCAGGATCAACTCTGCCAGGGCATGATGGATCAGATCAGCTTTGACCCTAAGGATACTGGTATAAATTAGAAAAGGATCTCCACAGGACACTTTGATTGCAGTATTTTTTAATCATTAGGGGATTCTTTGGCTGTGTCTTTTCTTTATTATTTTTTTATTTCTTTAAAAGCAAAAGAGAAGAAATAAATGCTTTGGGAAGGACAGACAGTCCTGTGGTGGAAGAAGTGGGGATTTCAAGCCAGTAATGGCAAAGACTCTACTAGGAGGGTCAGTAAATCTTATCTGTCAAGGAGACCATCTGTGTAGTGCGAAAAGAACATAAAATAGTCCTATGGCATTTAGAGATTCTCAGCTGTAAAGGTGCTGTATGAATACAAGCAGTGGTCACTCCCAAGTTCATATGCCACCTCTCTTGGACACTGCCTGTCACAACCCAACAGGGATGAGCTCCATCCTGAAAATACTTCAATTTGTGAGCTACTTGTGTGTGCAAACAGCCGTATCAAGCCTCCACATCCCCTTGCACAAAGGATACCTTGCTCAAAAATTGAAATTTAAACGACCTAAAGTCATGGAGAGCTGTATTCCTGAAGTACTAATTCAGACATGCTATCCACGCAGAGAACTTTTTTAATTAAAAAATTTATTCCTAATTAGAATATCAAATGTGTATCTACATTCCACTCATTACTGTTTGTCTTTTTGAGTTCCACCCACACAGCTCTATTCTCAGCCACATGGCCAAACATCCTGACTGATTTCAATTTAGGTTTCTTATGTATAAACACACAGATTTTTTATATACATCCATGTTTCAAGCAAGCAGAAATATTTAATTTGAATCACCATTGCATTACTCTGGTTTTACACTGATATAAACACTGGTGGTTGTCACCGTTATCTCCTGCTTCCCAGCTGTGAACATCAGGGAAAAGGACCAACAATGAAGATAAGCACAATTTATCTGAATATCCCTCTCATAATATTGGCCCAGTGAGCAGACTTCTAGTGAAACCAGAAAGAGGGAGATTCAGTGATCCTGTTAGTTTTCCATGACACGGCTGTCCACTCTGACACATAGTCACATCCAGAAGTTGAGCAAGTTATTCTGGAAGTTTAGAAACCTCAAAATACACACAACAGATTTTGAAAAACATTGTGGTTATGTGGGTTCAAGCATGCTTGAGGAATATGTTAAAATCCAAGCAAACAATCTACGCCTTTGCCCCCTTTCTGTTAACACACGAGTGTGTGCACACATCCCCGAGCCTGAGTTGCAATTTGTAGCTCTGTTATTCACAGCCTTCGTTAAAGAATAACAGCCCCTGTTTGAGCACCACGAGGCAAAATTGCTCGCACATGTGGACCAAACAGACACATCAAGGCTGCACCCTTATGGTTTCTGAGTGACAAGCTTAATAAGATTACGCTTGATCTTTCTTTTAATAAAGCTGGATGACATTCAAGCAAAGCCTGGGTTTTGTTTTAATGGTACATTAAGGGAACCCAGAGTTTGGCACAGCTGGAGGCCTGAACCATCGAACAAAACTTGGCACTGCCAGGATTCCCTTACGATCTCAGACCTCACAGAATGAATATTTATATCTATATACACACACACACACACACACATATATATATAAAATACCTATCATTAGCTGGTCAAGGTCAATGCTCTGGGTAACAGAGTTGGATGTAATACCAAGAATGATGATGGTTCTTTTTTTCTGGTGTTATGAATCACACAAATTAAGCAACTCACAGTTTAGAGAGCCTGCAATGTGATGGACTGCTTTTAAGCCACACATACCAAAAGGAAGGAGCACAACCCCAAGAAATAACAAAAGCAAAAGAGAAGTGTCATCACCTTACTCTTTAAACCTGAACACAGCAGAACACAGAGACTCCTGCTTAACTTTAATAACACCAGCAGCCTCAGCTGACTCCAGGGGAAGCAGTTATTTGCTTGAGATAAGTCAGGGCTCACATGTTGTGAAGCATTATGGGTTAGAAGCTAAATAGTGTTAGCTGAGTCACGCTGATTTAAAACATCACTGCAACGGGCCCAAAGATTACAAAAGACAAAACACAAAGAAATCACTTAGAGGAACAGAGAAGATATAATACTGAACTTTTATTTGGGGAAAAAAGAAAAGAAAACCAAATCAGCTCCTCTCCAATCTCACCAATTAAGGCTTTACTTTTGGAAAAGGAAAGCTTCCATAAGGGCAAACTGAGCAGTCCCATCTTCTCTTTCCCTCATCTCTGCCAGCTGTTACACTAAGGGTACAGCCATGCTCTGGCTGTGTCTCTGTGTACACGTGCCAGCCCTACAAAGAAGTCAGTGGGTCTCAGGCTCAAACAGGGAGTTCATGATGGAGCTGGGAACTGGATGAAAATGGGGTGAGGATGGCTTAGGCTGTGTAATTTATCTGCTAAAAAATTCATTTTTGGGATAACACAAACAGTTCCCAAATTACATTTGCTGAGGAATACACAGGAGAGATTCAAGAGTACTGAAATGCTGTCTTTTGCTGCTTCCAATAAAAAAAAAAAGCCATGGTATTATTTCAAAGCATTCAGAAATAATTTACTGAAATGTAATATACATTCATTTCATCTCAAAAAGAACACAAACATGGACATTAAATTAAACAATTAAACACTCTGCACAGTCTGAATTTTCTTCCAGGCTTTTGTTTTGGTGAGAAAATGAAAACATTTTTGTTCAGCATTGACCCAATATAACATTTCCTTCAATCATCTGGTTCAGCCAGCAAAACAGGACATAAATCATTTCCACTGCTCTAGACTGAGCCCAGGTCTGTGTTAATGTGGATGAATTCCTGATCCTCAGCCTCCTTCTCTTCCTCGAGATCTACAGGCAGTACCTTAAAGCCTGAGCACAGTGGTGGGACAATAACAAGACTCCCATTGAAAATTCAAGGGATCAGAACTTTGTGCTACAGAAAAGCACATGGGAAAACTGATTCCTTCTGTCTTCAACTCAAAGCACTCAAATTCACTTTTGGGGGCTATATACTTGTCCAGCTCAACTCTATTCTTATTTACAGCATTTAAAAGTCTTCCCTTGTGTCCAATCTGATCAGAAGCTCACTGAAATCAAGAGAAAAATGCCCAGAAGGCATCTCCTGTGCAATCTGTGGTCCTTCCTTTCAGCTGGTTTGAAGATGGAAGATCTCCAGAGCACTGAGCACATGCATTTAGAGGTAAGCAGAACATGAACAGGAGACAAGATCCTCTTGCCTAAACAGAGGCCTATGTTAATAAGTAAAAGCACTAAGAAAATATGCACTCGTGCAGGAATTCAGCCAAGAATTATCTGCTTCAATCATTATCTGCTCCCTTCACTTCATGAAACCGAGATCATCTCTGACTGAAGTAAGAAATTCACTGCCTGCCCTATTTATTGGTATTTTTGTGTCCAAACTCTGCATTAGTTTTCATCCCACCGAACTCCACCTATGAAGCTTTTGCACTGTATTTTGGCTGACTATTCCGGGCTATTATATAAACCCTTTGGCATTAGCCTGTTCCACATTTCTCCCAGCCTCCACACTTCTTCTCACAGCCAAGTTTCTGCAAGAAACAAAACACTTTTCATTTAGGCCAATTAGCTCAAGAACGTCAAAAGAAAAAAAAAAATCAAAAAGCTTTGGGTCACTGACAAGAGCAATAGAGAAGCCAAGAAAATTAAAGGGACTTGTTCTGAAAATGTTTTTTACTATGTCAGAGCCAATTCCCAATGGAGTGCAACAAGAAAAACATTCCTAGAGAGATTCGAGATCTGTCGTGAATTCCCCAGGCCCATTAAGAAGTCTCACTTTCCCCTCTGTCTCTCATTCCTTTCCAAGGTACCTCATGGGGCTCCAGAAAGAGGATCGTAAGTCAAGAGGTCTGTACAGTGGTCCCAGACATTCACAGTCACAATGATCCAAGGGTTTAGGAATCCTACAGTAACACTCCAAATTTTATCTTAGTTTTGAAAAAAAAAAATAATCAAAAAATAAATTGGAATCAAAACTCTATTTGAAAATATTTTCTTTGTGGTTCCTCTCAAGAAACACTCGCTTGGTTTTGTTGCAAAGTAACTGGTCTGTGCCCCTGCTGCTCCATCTTTAAGAGAAGAATTATCCACTTCCCTCCCAGGAAGACATACTTGTCCCACTACATGCCCGTACATTGATAAAACTACTGACAACTGAACTTTGGAATGAACTTCAGGATATCACGACTGCTGCCTGTCCCACCATCGCCACAATGCTCACCACTGACTCCACACAGAGGACAAGGAACCCCACCAGAGCAACAGACACCTCTTCTTTTTCCATGTTTGTAGACATCAGACCCACAGACTTGTTAGAACTGAGGCTCACCTTTCAAGTTGTTTGAAGTATTAATTCAAAGCATTATTAATATCAGTTTTACAGTGTCCAAGGTTGCTATCAGGGGAAAAAACATCACTGTTTTCCAGCTGAGCTTTATTTAGTGATGGACTTTGCACTTCCTAATCTCTTTGGAAAATATGTGCCACATGGCATCATAATATACTGAGCAAGGGCTAGTCAGGCTCCCAGCAAATAATTCATAACGACATCCTTTGGGTTAGTTTTTATGATGCTCTTTGTAGGACAATGCCATGAGCTCATCTTGAATATTTCACCATGAGAACAAAATATTCCTCCTGACATGTAGCTCTGTGTTCATGGGTTCATTTTTTCTGATGATTAATTCTGAGTTCATGCAGAGTGTGCTCAAGATTACACGGATTCATATTCAGTTGACCATATCTGAGAGGATTATTTTAGCGTGCCCCAGTTTATGGCCCATGAAACACGATCCCTCTTGTCTCTCTGTTTCTCTCACTCTGCCAGCAGTATTATTCTAACAACCAGTACTGGGAACTCATATTATCAGCATAACAGCGGAAACCAGCAATTTTTCTCTATGAAAACCAGCTCTCATTCAGTGCCTTACACTTGCTCTGCTCTCAGTGCCAACAGCCAAACAGAACCCATCAAAACTTCAAAGTCTTTTGAGAGAAACACCCTTTATACTAACTCCACATTTCAGGTTTGCCACAGCCTTGATAATTTTTTGGTGTGTCTAGCACATATTACTGCTGTCACTTCTCATACTAACCTGAACAAGACGAAGCACAGTGGAAACACCCTGATGCTGACTGAAGCCATTGCTTGTGCATCTCTGAAGAGCTGTGACCCACGTTACCTACACTGGAAGATGTTTCCATCTCTACCCAAGAGACTGATGCCGGCAGCACAGTTGATCCTGGCATGCAGCAGGCAGATGTGCTGTCTGACAGCTTTGGCAACGTCTGACCATCTTTCCTATAATGGTATCATTATCTTGAGCCAACTGCCAGCTGGCCTGAGCAGTGCTTCATGCACAAAACACAGAGAAGCTTTCAACTGACAACACCCTGTAAATTATACATAGCAATATCATTTCATGTGCAGCCTTCTAAGATCTCCATGCAGTTCAAGAACAGAAATTAGGGTCCAATGCTGTGACCCTTGCTTAACAAGTGTGAGCTAATTAGAAAGCTGTCCCATTTAACTAAGCAGAGTTGCTTGCAGAAGTCTGTTAAAAAGTGCAGCTGTGCAATTTTTTAAAAAAATAAATTAAGAAAATATTTATACGGTGTTTTTTTCTCAAAGCTACAGCCCGACCGTATCTCCTGGTGCTGTATTAAAGTAACTGAAAGATGGAGCATTCCTGTTCCAGAAAACCCTGTTGCTGGTCAGTAACACAGTTCCTTTGGAAACAACAACAAAAAAAATCTTTTTTCCAGATTTGCCGGCAATGTACAAGATACTTATGTTTTGCTAAGTAGCCTAAATTCACACAACTCAGTCGCTGAACCAGAACTTGTGCTGCATACAACCTTGCCTGAACCAACAGGCAATGCAACTTGCTCATGAGTGAGAACATTTGAACTATAACCTTGGAAGTAAAATCCCTATAGCAACAAACCATATTAAGCTACTGGCTTTCAGTATCATCACTGCTATGACCAGAGTTGCTGGGATTTTTCCTCTGGTATTCTCGTGCATCCCTTCCATCCTGTGTCCCCACGACTGCATGCAGAAAGCAGAGGTTACACGCACCGCTTTATTTCAACAGAGAGGGCCTTTCACAACCCCTCAGCAATTTTATTTTTCTTTGACTGATGCTGTCAACACGTTATCTGAAGTCTACCTCCGAGCTCAAGAGCTCGGTGAGAGTGTTTGCATTGCACTTGTGCGTTACGCTCCACCCCTGCCCGGGCACCCTCTGCCCCATCACTCACCGATCCCACTTGCTGATCACTTGACTGCCATTTGGATGAAGCCCAACTCCAGCCCTCTCTGAGCACAGAACACAGTCAAGGAAGGGAAGATAGTTCTTTCAGCTCAGATTTCAGCTGAGACTCAATGAGTTGGGTGTTCATTGTTTCTTTCTTGAAAATAGAGCTGTTCTGTAATAAATGCTACGCTTATGGGAAAGATAAGACCCCGTCATTTTTTCACTTATTATTGGGGAACTGCAATTTGCTCTCTGCAGCACACTGCTTCTGCATATGAAAACAGGAGGGAGACTACCTTTCAGGAACTAATAAATATAACACATTTTCTTTATCAAAAGATCCTGAATTCAGTAATACTATGTAATGGCAAACTAAACTTTCTTTCCTTTATTGCCTCTAAACATCACTATTATTATAGTGATATATTATGGGAATCCCTTAACTGATGACAGAAAAGTCAGCATACTTTAACCTTGACTAGCTGACAGTCTGTGACAGTGAGCAGCAAGGAATACTCTGCGCATCTGGAATTACAGGGGAAACACATCCCATCCAATTTTGCAGAAAAGAATTTGGCCAGGACATCAGAGCAAAGGAGTCTCTTTGCAAAGCGTGCTACTGAACCATTAGTCACTGCAAGCCCTGCCCAAGGCTCCTGAGTCACTGTGCAAGAGAGGACCTCACCATCCCCTGACAGCACGTGGGGAAGGGCCAGGGCTGATGCACGAGGTAGAGAATTTCTCCTGAGCTTCCAACAGCTCCCCCAGTGCCTGGGTTTCTCTTCCCTGGCTTTCTTCCATTCATGGCTTGTGCCAAGCGACAGCAGTTAATGAACAGCATTAAATAAAGACAACTTGCCAGCCCATGGCACTGCAGTGGCAGAAGTAAGATGTGAGAATGGGATTCCCTGAACAGGGATCAGTTTTCCTTTCCAATGTCAAACTCCTTTTCCATAATGCTGTTTTGCTGTATATTCAGCATCCAGTACCTTGATACCAAAAACTCCTAATATTAACAACTCCATGTCCATGCAAATGCAGATGTAATATACAGACAGATACACAAGTATGTATATGTTTTCCTGTAGAGGAAATATGATATTTATGCTTTATAAGATGAACAAGGAGAACAGAAACTCAAGAATTCTGGGCTACTGCCCAAACCACACAGCTTTGAAATCAGCAGTGCGTTGGGAAAAAAGTCCTCACAACAAAAAAACCTCTACACTTCCTTCCAAGGAAAGTGTTTAAGTTTTCCAATCTGTTTATGACTGATGTCTACCCACAAGAGACTAATATCTGGGCTGGATGAGACTGGACTGGCACACAACATCAAACACCTCTCCTTCCTGAACCAGGGAACAATACCACGTCTGTACAAAGAGGCAGACCTGGTGTTGCAGAACTTTTTCCCCAAACTGTTATATCTGTGTTTAATTTCCAATGAATCAACTAACACATCTGCAGGCTACTACTCTTCCAGACCAATCCTCTTTATTTTTTTATTCTCGGAACTCATCTCTCTTTTCCCGACACCTGCTCACTACTCCCTCTGAAATGCAGTTCAGAAGTATTCAAGTACTTAGAAGTATCCAAATTTCTTTCTCTGGAAGAGGGTCTCCTCAGCTCTGGCTTCGATTAACTTGTATTATATGTGATAGAGAAACAGGTGAATTAAAAAAATACAGTGACTAAGGCAACTATGACTCTCTAACAGACAAAGGTAGGATGCACCATGATGTCCAAAGACTGCAGGTAGCTGAGGAACATAATAAATACCAGTTCTACACAGAAACAATATCCAGATTATATAATTGCAATATATCTCTGCCTAAATCTTTCTTAAGTAGTATCTAACTCTGAGTCTCTTTGGGGATTAGTGTCAGTTCTCAGTCACTGCCTACCACAATGGAAACAGTCCTTAGTATCAGCTAGATCTTCTTGTACCTTCTGCTCTGAACCAAGGAATTGCTTGTGTGAATCCTAAGTCACAGATCCAATGAGGCATTAAAAATGGACCCGAGCTACAAACACCCTCACTCCCACTTCCAGACGACTGAAGCCAACCCAGAGGCCAGGTTTGGAACAAGCCTGGTCTGTACCCCAGGAGCTCTGAGGGAACGTAGGCTCACACCCCACCACTGTTTTTAGACTTAGCGATAAAGCCATCACAGAGTTGTTTCTCCTCTGTGGTAATGCAGAGATGATGCTGCAGGTGTGCAGGGGTGTCTGGGCAGAGACCAACTCCTGCTAATGGCTTGTTCTTTCACCTGCCATTGATTGATGATGCTACTTCAAACACTTCTGCAGCCAGGACTGGAGGCTGGGTCTGCATGAAGAAATGAACTGCTGTTTCACCCGCCAGTCATCACTGGGGCCCAAGACCTTGCAAGCCTCCACATCAGAGCTAGAACTTGCTGGTGGGGAGGTCTCCATTATTGCTTACCTCCCTGCTACCCTCCTTAACCCAGTCTCCAAACATTAGTGTGCCATTCATGTTTGCTAAGGCAGAGGAGGGAATTGTACCATCCTTATTCACCAATGGGACTCCAAAGCATAAAGAAGCTAAAAACTTGTCCCACGAGCAACAGGTGGCCAGTAGCAGAGCAGGAATATGAATGTAGATCCCCCAAGACTGATGGTCCTGTCCCTAGCTCTCAGAGCATGCTTTGCAAGCCGAGATGAAGCCTGACCTGATAACATTATGCATGACCATTTCCCTACTTATGCTGGGGCCTTTCATCTATGAGACTCCACAGCTCTTGTTGTCCTGTGTTTAACCTTGTGCTAAACAGATAATTTATGACCATTCCAATTCCAAAAAAGAAAAGGAAAAGCTGCAGTACTATATTTGAAGTGAAGTTTGGCAAGATGTCCTGCTCTCTCTCCATGAGTACTTTATGGCAAAGTCTGAAATGGTTTCCAGGGATGTAGTATATCTGGCATGAATCCCTTCCAGGCAAAGTCTTGTCTCGTTTAATTAGCTCTCACAAATTTTCACCATTCTGCTTTCTCACTGAGGTCTGAACCACAGCTCCTGCTGTCCAGACACCATGGGGAGCGAGACGCTACGTCCAAGGCCACTGCTGGTGGCCTGGTTGTGAAAGTGCCTGGTGGAAACTCATCTCATTAAACTTTTGAAAGATGGATGCTCTGGCATTGGAGCAGCTTCCAGCTCTCAGCTGGAGTTTCTGCTGGCCTCCGACTCTCTCTTTGTAATATTTTAGGTTTTGCCTGCTGGAAAATGACTTGTAAGAATGTTCTTGAGTGCCAGTGTTTGGAATCAGATCTGTTTCCAGCATTCCCAAATCCTGGGATGCTCAGAGCTGATGTGCTGACTCAGATCACTCGAGACAAGCAAGTTAGTGAAAAGTTCAATCCACCAGTAATGAGATCTGGTGGAATTAGACCCCTGGATGATTTATTCAGTGTTTTGTAATCAGTTTAGAGTGTTAATGTCATCCATTTACTCCCAAACCTCTGCTTGGAAAAGAGCAAGGCTAGTCAAAGCCTCCCAAATGCCTCCCAACCTTCCAGCATCAGCCTCTCTTCTTTGTGAAACAAGCTGTTGCAGATCTCTGCAGAGGTGCCTGGCAGCTCAACCCGACCAGCTGAATTAGCATCTTTACTCCTATCGATTACTAATTGGTTCAGCCACATGATACTTCCCAGCTCCCTGCTAGAGAGACCAAAATTTTTATAGAGTATAACAACAAAACTCAACAAGTGTTGAGATAAAAGCTACCATAATGGAATACAGACATTTGATGAAGAATTCACAAATTTCACAGACTATGGAAGATTCACTGACAGTAAATGACAGGATATGGTGGATTCAAATTATGGCAATTTATCAGGGTTTTTCAGGGCTCACACCCCCTCAGCTGCCTTCTGTACACTACAGATTTTTCCCCAATAATTCCTGGAAAACACGTTTTTGCCTCCTGAGCCCTGTGGTCTCAATTAGAGAGCTTTATAGGGCCCAATCTGGTATGTTTAAAACCCAGAGAGAATATGCTATGGAGCAGGAAAGCTTATGGCTGTGGTAATTGGGAAAGTCCTCTGGCCCACAGCAAAATACCAGGGACCATAAGGGAGCACCAGGACTTGCCACAAATGTGCAAGGAGCTGGACGCATCTGTGGATGAGGGAATTTGGCTACTTCAGTGTTTCCTGCAACTCAATTGGAACAAAAGCTCTTCAAAAGACCTCTTCTTTCTCTGCAGTTTTCATAGAAAGACAAAGTTAAGGCAGAACAACAATCCTTCTTACTATTCAACAGGCTTGTCAGCTACATCAAGTCAAAGATTTCGGCCTTCTGAGGTAATCCATCTTATTTCTTCAATTGAATCCTACATCTCATGCCCCAGTTTTTCAAAAAACACCTTTTATTTTTTCCCCCTACAGTGCTCATAATCAAATTGGCATCTTTTTCCTTGCTTCTGCCTCTATGGCTACATGTTTTCCTTGTTGTTCTTTCAAGTTTGTTTTTTTTTTTTTTTTTTCTTGTTTTGTTTTTATTTTTAAATCTGTGTCCTGCACTTCCATAGGAAAGGAACTACTGCTAAAAAATCCATTAACATGGTTTGGCCAGAGTCCAAAATTTCAGCTACCAAGAATGTTAAATCCTCCATCTGTTTGCTAGTTAGATAATGTTACCTTTGAGCTTTCCTTTGGCTGCTAAAGACACTTTATCTGCATTAAATGTTGCAGAAAATTACACTTTAGGTCAAAGCCTGTGTGCCATTAAATAAGGGGGGAGGGAAAAGTTCTTGGTATAAATTTCCACCTTTAGTCCCTCCTAACTCTTGGTACATTCAGACACAGAGAAGTCCCGAGCTGAGCATAATCATATTAATGACCTGGATAATTGATGGTGAATGATGGATATATTGAGCTAGACTCTAATCCACTCTTAAATATTTGCTTGACTTTTAAAAATCAAGGGAATACCCTGAAGGGAAGGAAGTTCTTTCGCACAGGAGAAGTTAAGCAGCTATGGTGTGCTCAAGAGAACATTTGGCTAAGACATTACTTTGTGCCTCAGCTGGGGATGCAGACTGGGCAGCAAGACTCAATGCACTCTTCAGTGCCAAGACCTGGCTGTAACATCCATCAGAACACCTCCAGGGAGAGGTGACTCAACTGCTTTCATACATGGTCCTATAGAGGGCAGGCCAAGAGATGACCTTGCACAGTCATTCCCTGCCTCTGCCCCCGGCCTCCACCATTTATGTGCTCACTTCTTGTTAAAGCTGATGGGACACACAGTTGGCCACCTTCTCCCCAATGAACCGCTCAGATGTGGAGCTTGCACAATTGACATCCATGGGAATTTTCCTCATGGCTTCAACTGCAACCTCTTTACACCTGGGATTTCATCAGAGAGTATGAGTCGCTCTCAAGTCACATCGTAACTTTCCATACATCCATGATCCCACTCCACTCCCCAGCCTAACACAGCAGGTGCCTTCCAGATGAACACTGGAGATGAAAAACTGCTGCTGCTGAAGCTTCTCCTGTGCTCCCTGAGGAGGGAGCAGCCCCTGCTGAGAAAAGCTAACAAGAAACCACTAAGCCTAACTGCATGGGACACTGACAGCTACTTATTAGGAAGGATTAAAACAAGGCCTCAAACCTAGAGAAATTCTGGCATTGCATTTAGCCGAGCAAACCCACATCTGCCTCTACTTAGGCCTATTCTATACTCCCCAGGGGCAGATGGCTCGACAGGATTGGTCAGAAAGAGCAACAAATTTGGCCAGAGCACAAAAACTTAAAATGGGATTGGTGGAGAACAGAGACAATCTGGTTTAGGTCAGCACGTGGATCCTTGCATCACACCATCAGGAGGACAGCAGCATGAGGCTGGTCTTGCCAGCTGACCTCACCTGGGAGAGGGATGAGCATCCTCCAGGGCAGCAAGAGATGTGAGGATAGGGCTGTGAGTCTGAAACAGAAGGGACAGACCAGCCTGCTCTGTCTGCAGCTGGGAGGAAGGTTTCCTTCCAGTCCTGTTATGAGAGAGTTTCCCAGTATCCAGCCAAATTTCCTTAGCAGCAACTGAGGGACTTAATTTTTAGGGCTAGAAAGATATTTCTAGGCACAGAGCCCCATCTGCAGCAAAGTCAAACTGAACTCAACGGCAACTGTGGGAGGTCAAGAGAAAAATGACTGTGAAATAGATGGAGTTGTCACTTCATTAAGGAATACAGAAAGCACTACTGTCAGCATGAAAGGCACAGTGGGAGGACCAGAGAGATACTAAAAAGGTCATCCTTCAGCTGAAAGTCACAGGTTCAAATCTGGCCTTGTGTAGAGCAACAACAATTCATTAGTCATTAGAGTAGCTTGTGACTGCAGTACGGAAAAGTCCCTGAGTAATTTCTAATGCAGAAGCTTCTGCAGAAGAACAGTTGTGCAAGGAAGACAGCTGCCCAGTCTGCCTGATTTCAGGGTAAACAGGGTCTCCATGATTACTGGTCTACTTGAGCTTAAAATGCATGAAAAGAGCAAAGAGAACATGTGCCTGGATTGTGCAAATCCCTTCCTCAACAATAGACCAGAATCCTGCCAATGACCACGATAGGTCCTGCTCATTCCACAGAGAAACCAAAAACAGTTGCTACCATTGACCTAGGAAGTGTGAACGAACCGTTTGTTTAGAGAGAGATGAAAGGAAGCGTGCAAATGAAGCTTGTCTCCATCACCACGACAGATTTACTTCTTCAAGTGGCCTCAAGTAGCCTTGAAAAGGAAATCTGGAATGCTGTAACATTCATAAATATTTGACTGTTCTGTCTTACCTTGAAAACAGGCAGAAACTCTATCCTAAAGAAAGCACTCCCAGGTTGAACAGTCATTTTGTTAAGCAGGCCGTGACCTGGGGAACTAGGTATCGGTGATGTTTAATCTGTATCTATGCACATGTACAAACACACACGATAAAATGCAGTGGTTGTCCCAAAGAAAATCTGGGAAGTGTGCAAAAACAAAGCTAAATCTAAGCTTGGTTACTTAAATATACAAATGAAGTTTTGTAAGGTTTAGAAGGGGATCACAAATACTTTAACATGTTAGAAGTAATAAATCATTATTTCTCCTTTCTTTTAGTTACCCCAGAACGATACAGTATTTTATTATTTTCATTAGAGCACAACGACCAGAGTGACTTTGGTGTCTCCCAACTGACCTAAAAAAATAATCAAGTTGTCTCACTTTGAATACATCACAACAAATCTTCGGATGTTTTGATATACAGAAAATGCTGGAGAAAGGATTTATTTCCACTATTTCTTTACCACCCTTGACTCAAGTTACTATGTAGTTTTCATTGCACCAGAAAAAGATTTTTAGGCAAGAGAACTAGTTCTGCTTTTAGCATAATTATGTTGTTTGAACAGCACTGGGATTGAATCTGGTTAGTTTTAGAAATTCTCTTTAGAATAAAGGGAAAACAGAAGTTTTACTGACATTGCGCATCTAGAAAAAATTAATGAGCACCTTAAATCTGCAACTGATGGGAAGCATTTAAAGACAATATGGAATAAAAAGCAACACAATGAAAATTGGCCAAGCACACTATTGCATCAGGAACTTCAAAAGCCATCCCTGAAAGTTTTAAGATTATGTTTTGCTGTTCTGCAGAAAGGCTTTGTTACTGCTTTCTGTCTGAGAGGAAAGCAGCAAAGCTTTTCATAGGCTTTTGAGAAGGAACAAATTTGCAAAGGAGTAAAAAGCAGGAAATAAGAACTCTTCTGTGGGGTTGGGTTTTTTTTTTGTGTGAGATAGTTGAGAGGGTCAAAATAGAAGAATAATATAATAATAATAAAATAATAAAATATAAGAATAATAAAATATTTTATGTGACTGTTTTTGCATGTATATCTCATTTACACAGAATTTATATATGGGTATAGACATATACATTAACATATATTTTATATCCATACATGTACACACACAATCTACACAAAAGGTCAAGTGATGTGAAGACTGTGCCTCTGAATTTTAACAGTTATTTTTCAGATCTTCTCCTTTGCTAAAATTTCACTATTGAAAGAGACAACCAACTCCTATTATTTCTGAGGCATCAAAGAAAGATGAAGGAGACTGAGGATGAGGTGGAAAAGCTTTAGCTGAAGATTAGAGAACACTATACAGATTTTTTTCATCTGAGCAGGGAAACCTTTCAAAAATGGCCCATGCTTCAGGTGGAAGAGGCCGTTCAGATTAGCAGCTTCAGTTTTGTGCCATCAAAGACATAGCTTCATGCAGTCTTTTTCATAATTAAGCTGACATCCACCTGGCTTTGCCCTGAACTCCTCCTGAAGGCATCTGGTTTTACCCCTGAGCCAACTAAGGCTGAAAAAGCATCCAGTCTGTCTTCACTCCTAGCCAATCTACAACCTTTGTTTCTTCTGTTAACACTGACTCTAAGCTAAAAATGTTCTTCTGTCTTCAGCATCCTACCTTTTGTAGCAAACATATTGCCTGTCCTCTCTTAAGGAGAACTGTAAAAATTAATAATCTTCTAGGTCCTCAGTTTGGTATTGGTCAGAAGATGCTCATGGATTAAGCATTTGAACCCTTCACATACGTGGGATTGTGTTTCGTCTCATGCCACATGTGCTGCTGGGTTGCAGAGATGGAGTGCACCTTTTCCATGAAGCTGCAAAAGGTATTGTGAGAAAGGCTGACAGAAGGAAGCTGCTTTCCCATCAAGAAAAAAAAAACAACAGTGCCCATTTGGCAAGCAGTAAATTGAGGGAAACTGGCAAGGGCTCTAAACAAGGAATACAGTGCTAGGCAAGGATGGATCCGATGACGAAAATTCTCCAACTTAACAAAAGAAATTAGAAAAAGTCAGTGCCTTGAGGGTGCAACCCATGCTGGTAGTAATTGTTTAGCAGTCTGTTGTCTAGTCAAACCCTAAAAGAATTTAATTTCATACATGTTTCAGATGACTGAAGTTTGCTCTTCTGCATTTCCAACCTCAGTCTCATTTATAAACGAGACCGCTCAGAGATGCTGAGATGGAGTAATTTATCCTCCTTCCATGGCTCTAGCTGGACAATATCTGGACTGTTGTTTTTTATTAGTTACACAAGATTTATGAATAACACTATTGATGGGACATATAGTAAATTTCACGAGGGAGTAAAGAAAGTTGGTTCATTAACTAGATTTAGAGAGAGGGAACACCAAAATAATTAATCAATGGAAGACAAAAAGGAAATCATATTAAGCCCAGGGAACACGTACATATCCTGAAGGCATATGTTCTCTCACTTAAGTAATTTTGCTAAATACTCACAATTTAACAAGTGAGAGATTCTGCAATAAATTAGGCACAGACTCAGAAATGAAAATTAAATCTAGATATGAGAAGAGGAAAGGCATTTTAATTTCAGTTTTCTTGTGCAGTTCAAGTACTTGACATTGCAAATCCTCTTTTTTTTTTTTTTCCAATGCCACCTACTACATTATAGGGTTTAGGCAAGCAAATAAACCTACACTTAAGATACAGGGGAAATAAATAAAACTTAAATTAAAATTTAAGTTTTTCTATCAGTTTAGTTGACTTTGGTTGAATGAACTAGTTTGGAACAAATCCTTGAAGAATCAGGATGTGGGATAGAGTACTCACTGAGCAGAGAAGACCCTTAAGAAAAAATTAAGATCATTTGTGGTAGTCAATACAACATAATCAAAAACACTTGTGTAAAAAAAAATTTCCTTTCCCTTCTGAGATTATTTAACACTGGTTGGTAAAGCTGCATTTACAGTAGTAAGCTATTTACAGTAGTAAACTAAAGGAAATTAAGTTTCTGATTAGAACTATGAACTATGAACTATGAACTGATAAGAACTAGAACTATGTAATGTTAATAGAAAACACCTCAAATAGCTAGAAAACTAACTATACTGAAAGATTTCAGAAAGCAGCTGTAAAAAATGGAGAAACATCAGTGATTGGGGCTTTTTCTAGCAAAAAAATTTATAGGGGCTGGTAATGAGCCCAACACTAGTCAACACTTTCATCCATGATTTGCAAGTTCTTCTCAAAATGCTGCCAATGAAATCCACACGCACGAGACAGACTGTCAGCATGATGAATTATGAAGACAGAGCCATCCGAGGAGATCTGCCTCTTGAAACAAGGCAGGCAGGAACACAACTAACACTGAGAGAGAGTTTTGCAGATGGGGGATGCTTGCTAGAGCTCTTGGGGGGTGAGTCTGGATGCACAACGGTGACCACAGGCCCCAGTTCCCAGCACACTGCTCTCCTGGGCTGGATGTACAAGATAACCTGGTTTGGTATCTTGAGGACAGCAAGACCAAACCATGACCATTGTGCACAGCTCCAGGAACCAGTCATCAAAAGAAACATCATCAGAAGCAGCACAACTCAAGAAAACTAGTCTTGGCAGTTCGCTCCAGGATGGACTTTCAGATGTCAAATAGTAGCTGAGCACACACGCTCCAGCTTTTCCCTCTTTAGGGCACTTACAGGATTTCCCTCCTCTTCCTTCCTGGCTGTGTATCTTCAGGTAACATGTGTAGCCTAAAAACCTTTAAGACTCTTTCTGCCCTTGTGAAATTAGTCAAGGGTTAACAGGGAGGAGGGAAGGAGGGGCGCAGACAGACACATAAATCCACTCAGTATACCCACATAAGCCTTGTTTTCTTAAGAAGCCACAAATACAAAGAAGATCAACAGAATAATTCAAGGACCAGGCCATGCAGTTAAGAGGAGATTTAAATAGTCTATACAATTTAGCAAGAGATGGAGATGCACTGACTGCAGTTATGCATGTCTTTGCTAGGAAAACTTGCATGTGTGGAAAGATTCATCAGTTTAGCAGGGAAAGGCACAACCCAATCAGTCAGAAACTGAGACATTCAAAAGAGAAAGAAGGGAATTTATTTACCTAGCCAGTTGCAAATAAAAACTTTCGGAAGAGCTTATCAAACGGAAGCAGAGCGAGATCCCTCAATGTTCTTAAAATTACTGCAGATGCCATGAAGATACACTTTAATGGACTCCACGTTCCTGGTTATATGCAGGACTGCAGCACGCAACAGTGCCCCAGCTGGATCTAGTTTTTTATGTGGCCCCTTCCAGCCTCAGGGCCACACTGACTCACAGAGGACACAGCTCCACTGCAGCGCCATCAACTTGTACAGGCCTCTTCCTTGTGGGATGGGACAGAAGTGGTACAATGGATGTTCAAAAAGAGAACATGGAACAAGCTGTATAACTGCTCCCTCAACAGGGTAGTTCTGTGGGTTGGATTTTCTATGGGCCTGAAGGCATTCAGCACCCACTAAGATTTGGCCTTGGAGCCCTTGCTGAGTCTTCCCATCCTGCCCCCTTCACCCTCCAGCCAAGCCAACCAATGAAACAGAAGCCTGGGGATGGAAGATGGCTGGAAAACAGCCCCATTTCCATACTCAAAGCTCTGTTAGTACTCCTCCTGCCAATACCATTAGGCTTTTTTCTGTTATTTCAGTGGGAGGAAGATCAGGTCTACCTCATTTTCCCAGGATAACACTGCAGAAACACTACTCTTGATTTGTCACAGAAAAGGTCTCACAAACTGACAGTTTTCATCTGATTTTCTCTGGGCAGTGGGGGAAGGAACATATTTTCTCTTCCAAAAGCATTCAGCAAATTTGTACTGCAGTCAGCTAATTTTATTACTTCTCATAAATGTCTGTTTCTGTAATGCTCTCAAGGTATTTTCATAATTCTACCTTGGGAATTACAAATCAACTTTCCCTTTGATAAAGTAACCTGCAGTATTTTATTTTATTTTTTATGTTATGAACAGCTGAAAATGTATGACATCCCATAAAATGTCTGGGTTAGGCCTTTGAATATTACTTCTTTTAAGAAGTCTTTTAGCATTGAAGCAGAAAAACACAATCCAAGGATTGGAGTCTATTAGGCAAAAAGAGGGAAGGAAATCCTTAAAGCCAACGTCTAGAGTGTCTTTAAAGTTTTCTTTTTGTATTCCAAAGGGAGCTAACTTCCATTTAATTAAATTTTTGTTTAAGAAAAAGGAACCTGGATTATTTTATTTATTTATACATTTTTGCAGAAGTTTATGATGAAGTATATTAAGGAGGGGAGAGGTGCTCCCAAAAGACAATGCATATTTAAGTAATGAAGTATTTTACTAGAGAGTCTAAAAATTGGCTTCATGGCCTCAGAGACAGAACCACAGCTTCTCTCACATAGCAACAACTGCTGCAGAGGAAAGAGTCCTCTACACTTTAACAACTCAGGCCATGTTTTCATTTAGTCACTTCTCCAAATCCCAGGCTAGGGACTATCCCTGAGGTTCTCAGCCAGTTTTCTGTCATACAATCGTTATGGGAATTTTACAAGGCTGATTTTGGAAGGAGGCTTTTTGATCAATTTCTACCAAATCCCACCTTAAGGCATAACGCATCTGTTTGTAAACAGGAGAAGCTATAGCAGAGACAGCCAGCAATTATTTTAATACATTTAGGGATAAAAATTACAGTTGGAAGATTTTATATTTTCAAATCAACAAGCAAGCCATTTTTCCCCACAGCCACCCTAGCCCAGGATCTACACATCACCTCTGTGCACAGAGAAATAGTAAAAAACCCACATATGCCACAGATGAGCATTTCTCACCATATCCTTCCACTCTCTCTGCTTTAGGGAATTGCTGAACCGGAGGTTACACCTCAATCATAACTTTAATGAGCCACTGGTGAACTTGTCTTTTACAAACGTGTCAAAACTTGCTCTGTTTCCACTAAAACGAGAGCAATTAATAGAAAACAGTTCACGAGTGCCCTTGTTCCTTGACACAGCTATCCCAAAGCTGTGATGGTTTGCAATCTGCATGTCCTCCTCTTCTGCTGAGGTTTGCTAAACAGTACAAGAGGTGAAACTTCAAGTTCCCTTAAAAGACTGTGCTTCCATTTAGGACTCCAGAAGTTTCACTGTATCAGATCTAGCAATTGCTCCTTCTTTTGGTCACCTACATCTGGGGGGCCTGGTGGTCAGAGATTATTACCTGGTTTCTAACCACACAGCCCTACTTCTAACGAAGTCCAAGGATGCTTCATCACCCATGACCCCCTGTCCATCCCTAACGAATGAATTACAGACACAGCTAATCAAATGTAAATACCTCAGACTTAGCATTTCTGTTGCAGGACCTACATTATTTAAAGGCTCTCAAATTCATAAGAATAATTACCTGCCACAGACCCACCCAGACCTCCTTAGCTTAACATCACTAAAAAGCACCAATCTGGAGTACAAAAATGGAGTGACATCTCTGGCATTGCACCTGGCTATCCTGGGTCTGCTCCCCTACAGCAGGAGCAAATGGCAGTGGCATTTAGTACACATCCAGACCAAATGTCAAAGCCAGTCCTCAAGGTTTATAGCAAAACATTGTAATCGTTCATGCATCTTGTCTTGGAAATCATTGCCAACAGCACAACTGAGATTATTCAAGCCTGCATAGAACACCTGAAGTCCCTGTTTGACCCATGGCACCAGTTGTGCAGAAAGGCTTTGTAATCACTCAGACCTGCTGGGTTAGTGCATGCCACACTTCCAGCAACACACACCATGCCAAGCACAACACTCCTGTCTCGGCAGAGTCCAAGGGATTCCTCTCACAGCCAGAGTTAGGCATGGCAGGAAGCACCTTGCTAAACCAAATCCTCATCAGTTACATGGAAAAATCAGGCAGCACAAGAGATAGGCAAATACAGAGGGCTTTTGTTTGTTCTTTTGTTGTTTTGGTTTTTTTTTAATCCTTTTTATCTTGAATTCTAAGGGCTGCCTTGAGAATTATTGCTGATTACTATGCTTTTGTCTGAAATATATGAATATTTCAGGAAACTCTGTCTGATTTACCATGCAAACAAAGCTTCTGTGATCATGCTCTCCCCAGGTTCTTTTTAGGGACCTTCCAGTGATTTGGTCACTTTAGTGAAGCTTAAAATCAGAGTAGAGGTCTCAGTAACATTAAATATTGACAGTTTTCATCAAAACAGGCACACAGGTAGAGAAGACTGGAATGATCAGTTCTCTCACTGGAACTGCTGGCACAAAAGAGACAACCTCTTCTTTGGCATCAGAGAAATCACTACAGCTGCAAACAGATCTTCATTAATTGCTCTCTTCACAGTAAACTTGTTTGAGCTTATAGATTACATTTGAAATCTGCACAGAGCCATTGCCAAATGCTGATTTACTTAACCCCAAGACCCTAGCCACATTTTTCCTGCTTCCTGCACTAGTCCCCTGCAAAGTTTATAAAAAATAGCTGTAAGACAATTAAGGAACTGCTGACACATTCCTTGATGATATACAAAAGAGTGACTCCCTTGATTGCTTGGGAACAACCAAATCAACCATACTGGAAGAAGAGAAAACATGCCAGTTGGTAAAGTGTTGAGAATGGACACACCACCCTCAAGCAAGTTTTTGATCAAGGGATGATCAGAAAACTTCTGAAGGACAAAGAACTTTGTCAGGTTCAAAGAATTCCCTTAGCGCAGAAGAGAGATTTACAAAAGAATGACTACATCAAGAACAAACTTGGTAGGATCTACATGGGATAAAGAATAACTCCATGCTCGTGGAGTTAGGCTATAATTTGGAACAGAAAGCCATGGACGAGCTGTGAGCTACAAACAGCCACAGCTAATTTCTCACCCTGGATGAAAACACAGTGTATGGCCCTGAAGGCCTGCAAAGGGCAGCACCACTGACTTCACTCACACTGCTGCCTACAGGGCTAAGCTAGCAAGCCAGTCTTTCTCCAGTGGAGGAGAGAGGCTCCTCTGAAGGCAATTCCGAGCATCTAAGGTCATGTGGAAATGTACTCTTGCTCCCCTGTCTAATAAAGCAGCCTGTGTCTCCTCCTTTAGTCTTTGGACTGAAAGGGCAGATTCAGGATACACACACATCGTGTGTTGACAAAAGGCAGAGGAAGGCTTTCAAC
This sequence comes from Hemiprocne comata, assembly GCA_020745705.1. NCBI lineage: Eukaryota > Metazoa > Chordata > Aves > Apodiformes > Apodidae > Hemiprocne > Hemiprocne comata. The sequence continues at coordinate 24,513,498 of CM036593.1, forward strand.
ATTCCTGTCTGGAATCCTTCCTATCAGAGGATGCAGGCAGGTTAACAGAGCAGTTAACATGACATCAGGTACTCAGCACCAAGATGCATGGCTGGGGAGGCCTCCTGTACACGAGAAGCTTGTGGAGCTGAGAAGCCAACACACTGTCCATTGCCCTCAAGCTTGCTTTGTAAGAGAGATGTAGACATAGCCTATACATATCTAAGTTAACCCTATAAGCCTGGGGAGCCAGAGTCCCAGACTGAGTTCAGGACTAGGAAGGGCTTTGCAGCATTAGCTCATTCTAAACAATCAAACCTGTTTCTTGAAACATTTGTGTAGATTTATGAGGCTCTGGTGGGTGGGAACCTGAAATAGATACCATGCTCTTCTCTTCAGTGCAAGAATGATTTATGCTGCCAGGCAGGTCTTTGGCACAAAGCCAGAACAGACCTATCAGATGCAACTAACAAATGTTGTAAAACTGAGTAAACCAACTGCAACACGAGCATCAGTTCTCCAAGCACGTGGGCCCCAATGGGGAACAACAGGTGCATAACATAATTACAAGCAAGAAGAAAAACAAGAAGTATGTACAGAAACAAACCTCACAAAGTTGTGCTCATTCCCATAAATCACCGTGACAACTACAGTACCAACCAGGAAAAAGAAAAAAAAAAAAAAAGGAAAATAAAAGAATGAAAAAGGAGCTACGTGCATGGAAAAAATGTCACAGCATATCGAACAACAGAGCAAAAGAATTGGAAGCAGCCGTGTTAATCCCTCATGGACTATCTCACCATAATTATTATTTATGCCTTACAAATGGGAATTCTAATCTGCTGATTTTGTGGTTACATTTTTGTGGCTTAACATTCCACATGTCACAAGAAACATCGGCCTCCCCACCCTGCCTAAATCCTCCCCTGGTTAAATTGATCACATGTGTGGCACACAAATGGAATGGCCGTGCAAACATCTCGCCCCGATGGGCTGAATCTTGCTTATCCTCACAAGAAAAGGGAGTCTGATAATCCTATCTTCACTTCTGCAATAAAATGTCACTGCACTAATTTTGTCCGCAACAACAAAAAAACAAGGAAAACCTCAAAAAAACACTGTAATATTATAATTTAACCCAGAAAGTATTTATTAAACCTACCTGTATGTTTATACCTAAATTAAAAAAATCCCCACACCTCCATGCATAATAGATTTGGATGCAATTTGCATTGGAGTGGACTCCACTGACCATTATTTTGTAGCAAGGACAGCAACCAGGTATAGTGACCCTAGAGCTCCATCTACCTCAATGAATCCACAATTTGCCTGCCTACAATTAAAGAAGTGGCTTATTAGACTCTAAAATGACAAGAACCACAAGGTCAGCACCATTCAAAACTTCTCTAGCAACTGATGAGACCAACCTACAAAGCCCATTAACCTCATCAAGTCCTACAATGCCACAGATTATTCCATGGCAATTTCTCCTATCAGTAGTAGCCAAATCTGTCTCTGGATGGGCAGGATGATGCCCAGTGGCCTGAAAGAGAAGTTACAAATAAATTATCCTTCTGTGGAGCTTACTTGGAAGGCAAGGCTTCCACTTGATTTGCCCTTGAAGATGCAGAGCAAAGATCACTTAGATATTCTGTTGTGGGAGATGCAGCATGCCCCTCTGGAATGAGCAGTGCAATGCCTGGCTCTACTTTCTCATGCCTTCTATAAACATGAAAGAAAATTCCCTCTATTGCTCTCAGGTTTGGCAAACTAGCATAATAAAAACCAGTTTAATAAAAAGCAGTCTCCCAGCATCACTGAAGATCCATGAACCAACTTCCACAGACATGCTGCTTGTGCTTCTGGTCTTTACCACAGTCTGGTGACTTTTCCTAAGCTTTGAGACACGTTGGAAACACAAAGCTCTGAAGCCACATAAAAGCTACAAGCTCTGTGCTTCCCAACTCCCATCTCACAGGGTGTGTGTCCTGCTGCACAGAAACCAGCCAAGCAGCCCTCCTCAGCACTGTGCACCTGGTCATCTACACAAGTTCCCAGTCAAGCTCACTCCCTGCTTTGTACTGCCCCAAGTATGACACGTGGACACAGGTCTGGGAAGTCCATGCTGGGAACTGCTCCCAGAAGGCAGTATGAATACAGCACTTGGTTCTGCTGGTCCCCAATGCTATCACATGAAGCAATAGACAACCAGAAAACCTGCACAGATGCAGTTCACCACCATGTGATTGGAGGCTTCCAAACACATGCACCCATTCTGTAGTCTCCATGCACCAAGCATACAACCCAGCATCCAGACACCTGTCTTCTCAGCACAGCACATGGCATCCTGTGTACCCGTGTTCCCCCAAACAAAAAGATCTGCCAAACTGTGATGGAGAGGCCCGACAAAATTGACACCAGATGCATCCTCTTCCCAAGTCAGCTAGGACAAGCTGATGAGATTGCTATTCTGTGATGTCTTACAGCTGGAGGCTCCATCAGCATGAAATATTAAAGTACATGTGATAAGAAGGTTGTGCCAAATAGCCTTCCTCTAACACACCAAATAACAAGGCAAACTCAAGCTAAATTAGAAGGCAAACAGTGGATTAAGTAATGTAACAATTGTCATATGTATTAAATTTGATCTTTTACTACAGCAGGATGTTAGTAATGAAAACAATCCTTTAGCTACTCAACCTCGTAAACCCACAAAAGAAAGTGTGTTCATCAGATCTCACTTTGTCTTCCCATCTAGGGGATGGTTTGTAGCAGGAGGCCATGCGAAACAGAGCAAAGATGAAGACAAGTACAAAGTAGGTTAAAACACTACCAAATTAGCTGTCTGCATTCAGTTACATCAAGGAGAGCCTTTCCAACCCAGCTGGCACTCAGCTGCTAAAGAAGGTGGAGAAAGATGGTGAACCAGATTCACAGTAATTTATTGATTAATAGATGCACTTCATTAGAACATTCTGCTATTGAATTCCACATTGCTTTTCTCTTACAAACCTAAACAGCTATTAATTTTCATAAATCTGCCTAATTAAAGAATTTTTAAAGCAATATTTTTCTCCTGGGAAACTGCTGTCTCAGCTCCAAAACCTCTTGCAGAAGATGCCAGTTTTGACAAAACTAATGAAAGGGAAAATTCGGTTTCAATCATTTAGACATTGTAATATAATTGTTAGAATTTTTGTAATTTCTTTCTAGTAGCATTCATTTACTTTTTGAATAGCACTCACTTTTGACTGCCATGTTATTTTGAAATATTACCATCAATGTTAAATTTATTCCACACATCACAGCTTTGCATGATGCCTAATCTGCTATCTTCAATGCTTGGCATTGTTTGGTCATCCTCAAGAAGTAAACACAGTAGGGTTTCCACTGAGGTTCACTCTGGAGCAGGCTGGAATTTCTGTTTCAAACCCTTTTAACACTGCTTTTTTTGATTCAACTTAGAGTACAAACACATTTCTTTCCCTGGAAGAGGAATCCTGCTTTCCAGCATCCTGCATGTGTGGTGATGATAATGACATTCATTCCTACTGATTTTCAACCACTGTCTTGGAAGGAGTTTAGAAAAACGTGAGGAGAGTTTTCCTCTGGTGGCACAGCTATAGAGATTGCCCCAGAATACACACCAAAGCTACTAGATACCTTCAGTTTTAAGTCCTTTAATAAAGATGCTTAAAAAGTGCATCTCCTGTGCTGGGAATTCTTATATAAAATAAGGACATTGAGCTTTTTAATTATTATTATTACCTGCTGCACTACAGTAATTCCTTGAATTGGAACTTGTGTGTAGCAGAGCTCATGGTTAGTCCCTCCATCACACCACAGCCTGCTGAAAAGGCAGCCCACTAACTCTGCCACTGGAGATAACCATACTTGAACACGGATTATATTCTTAAGACATTTGTTCCTGGCAGGATCTGCTCCTGGATTTTCACCCAGCGGGACAGACAAACCCAGATAGGCTCGAGGCACTAGTGATTATGGATACAATACACGTAAAAAATCCCAGATGTGATGAACACTACACGTCCTGACAGTGACATCAGGACTTCTCCCCCTCTGGCACATGCAGTGGCTGACACAGTGGGGCAGGGCTGAGGCAGTGGCACCCCTGTGTCCCCCACAGGAGCCCCGCTCCCTGGCCCACAGAGAGAGGAAACACCTTCCCACAGGGGCCCACAAACAGAAGCTGGCAGAGCAGGTCCAAAATGCAGCCTAGAAAATTTTCAGCCTCCCTCCCAAGCAACTCCCTGATTTTCACCAACTCCCATTTGCAATGGAAAGGAAGGAAGAGAAGATTAAAAACAAGCAAGAACCTATTAACACATGTAAATGTCGGTAAGCTAATGAGATTCCAAAACTAACTCACTCCCAGGATGAAATTTCCCAAATCAGGCCAATCTGAATAATAATGAGATGACATTTTGTCCTCATGGGAGGCCTCATCTGAAGCATGTGAAGCTGCTTACAACCCTCTTGTCTGAATGACCACATCAACCCCATAAACTTCTGTTACATCAATATTGTTCCTGTCACTGCACTTAGCATAATTAATTCAGATGCAATCAGGATGGAGAGCAAAACACTCTCTGCAAGTGCTCCCCCAGTGCTGCAGTCATGCTGGCATTTTAAAAGTGGATTTAATCAAATGTTAATCAGGAGTAAGAAAGTTCAGGCAGGTGCAGCCGCAAATAATCCAACAAGATCAAGGATGTCTCGGTGGCTGATTATCCTGCAGCACGGGAAATGCACATTGGAAGAAGGCTGACAATATGTTTTCACCTCCTCCTTTAACAAGGGACATTGTAATTGCTTGAATATTTATTTTTCCAACTGGAAGCATCTGAAACATTTTGCAACACGTGACCTACCACCTCTCTTTTCTCCTTGTCTGTGCAAAACAACCTGAAGTTAGAGTGACCCGGTCAAAATTAATTTCTATGAGTATTTTTCCCTGCAATAACCTATTTGTATTACCATTTAATGAAATTCTATTATTAAATACATGTTATTTTCCCCTTCAGTAACTTAACTATCAATGAAGTTGAGGTATAGCCACAACAAGAATTTCCATACAAGGCTGGTGTTCCAGGGAATGCTGTGAATACTATCATACTTTTGCTAGCACCAAGAGGGGAGTTTTCAACAAGTCTGAGCTCCTGCAGACACCAGGGCAAGCAGCATGGTACGTACAGAGCCTGATATGCAGGTTTCAGGCAGCCCCTGGGTCCCTGCCCAAAGTTTATCTGCTGCACAAACCAGGGCTTGGGGACCTTTTAGCTCCTGGATGTTATTAGGGCTGGTATATGTCACCAGTTTTACAGCCCACTCCTTTGGCTCATTATCAGTCCAAGAGGGAAATACCAATGCAGGAACTCTGGGTTGAGCTGAGGCTGAGCAAGAAAGGCCCATTTAGCCAACAGTGCCAAGGGAGGGAAGGAGTGGGGCGGGTGGGGGCACAGAGACAAGTGTTTCCATTCAGATGCCAAAACACGCATGAACAGACAATTTATTTACATTAGCCATTTTTTGGAAGAAGAAATGGGGAGAGTATGGCTCCAGTGTGGATTGTCTTGTTCTGCCTCAGTAGATGCAAGCTGTTGGGCCCTGTACTGTACCCCCTTGGTGTTATGTCACTGCCTGCTGGCACAGGGCCAACACATTCAACAGAACATCACAACCCCGTGGAGCCCTTACTTCTTCCAGGCCACTTTGCTGTTGGTCCATCCAGTCCCATCCATCTCCTTTCACTCAAAGTCCCACCACTGGCCTCTTTGAAGAAGACCACCACTACCTTCAGCTCAGGTGGAGCTGGATGTAGAGTTACCAGGCTTCATCCCAAAGGGGTTTTAAATATTCCTGGTATGTCTCTCCAGGCCATTGACAAGGGGAGCAGAGATGAAAGCAAGCACAGCACTTCCCTTTCCACAGGGCAATGAGACACCATAACTCCAGTTATGACCTGGAGTACTCATTTGTTCCTCAGGGACCACCTATGAAAACAGGAGCTGGCTCCAGATCTCAGTTCCAAGCTTCTCTCAGCTTGAGGGTTCTTAGGTTTGCAGGTCCAAGTTTAGGTCCAGGTCTCCCAAGAGAAGTGGTAGATTTCCCCACATTGGACAGTTTTAAGTCTCAGCTCAACAGGGTGCTGAGCCATCTCATATAACTAATAGTACTACCTAGAAAGGTTGGACCAGATGATCCTTGAGGTCCTTTCCAACCTGGCATTCTATGATTCTATGATTATCTGGGCTAAAGAAAGCAAAGCTAAATCCCACATTACCCTACTAGAGCTCACACAAGTGGGATGCAGATGATTCTTTCAAAATGAAGGAGAGCCAGAAACTGCCTCAAATGAGATGTAGGACAAAAGTTCAGTAGCTACATTTATGGGAAAAACTCCTTATGCAAACTCCAAGGATATTGCCCAGTGGACCCAAGATGGGTCCAGCCTGAAAGAACAAGTTGCATTTCAAAGACAGTGGGAATTTGTGCATTTTTGACTCTCCAAGGCATGAGCTTATCTTGGATGTATCACAGCAGGGAGCAGCTGACTAAACAGTACCATGTGGTTGATAACGAAGAGCCAAGAAACCAGACTGATGCCTAGATGCCAAAGGCATCTCATAGGCCCCAAAGGATGAAAATAGCTTTTGAATTGCACTTGGGAACTAATTTTTTATATGTGATGTTGTAAAATCAAAGATAAAGATGAAAGATTCTTCTACAATTACAAACTAGAACTGCTGATGTTGGTAGCCCAGTAAAGGAATGTAACACCTCCAACTGAGCTTCCTTCACAAAATGTTGCTAGATTAAACCTATGAATAATTTTAACCTTAAGCAAATAACATTTGCTGGGAGAAAATGATTACCTGAAATGTTATGCACCAGGTTTTGTTTTCAGTTTGCAAAACAATAAAACGTCAGCAGAAAAAAAAAATAAAATCCCCAAGTTCCCCATCAGACTTTAAATTTAGTATCTGAAACAAATTCAGGACTTAGTGCTCCTCATTTGATCTCACAAACTGCTGAACTCAGCCCCATAAAAACCAGGATGTCTATTCTTGGGAGAGGTCCTTGTAAATCCTTAGACCTACTGGGGACTGGACAGGTGAGGTGAGTAATGAGAATGTTTTTTCATGTATTATTCCCCATGTTTCCCAAACTCAAAATACTTTAGGGTTCACAGTCATCTTAGCTAGCTCAGACAGAGCTGCAGCTGCAGAAACAGCTGAGTGGAACCAAAGGGAACCAGAATAAATTGAACTGGAAATGAGTGCCATAAGAAGTCACATCATACATGGTTGTGGTGAACTCTGTGAGCACTTCCACTGCCTGATGACCTGGGGCAAATACACCTCACATCAAGCTGCCCATTATAGCCAATTACACATTTACTGGCTAAGAAACTGGTCCCTGCCAATAATGCATATCATAAATGTGAAATATTCACCAAGGTGACCAGGCTGGCAAGGGTCTACACTTCCAGCACCTCCAAGCACACTCAGCCCCTTATAAAATCAAAATCAGCAAGTCTGACAGCAGAAGTTCTCTCTCATCACTCTCAAATTACTTAGAAGGGCAATTTAAGGAAATATTTTAGGCACACACCTAAGTCCATCTTTATCCAGCAAAGGCTGTGAGCGCAGGTTAAACTTTAAGCAATGTTTATGTCAAAATCAAGTCAAGTTGAAGGTAAGCATATGTTTAAAGTGCAGCAGGTGTTGAGGAGAGTCAGCAAAGGGGAAAGGACATCTGTCCTGGGAGTGGAACATGTTTCTCATTTTATAGTCCTTCCCGACCTCCAGACTAGCAGGTCTATACTCTAATTCTGGCTACTCCTCTGCTACAGTTTATAAATGAATAATTGCTAGTAAAATAGAACTGCTGGGTTGTTGGGTTTTTTTTATTGTTTTATTTTTTAGCCACAGCTGCATCTATTACCCGAGTGTACAAATACTGTGTTAACAAGATCACCTGATGCAGCTCTGTTACTTATCATGGCAAACGTGTTACAGATCCATAATCAGAACCATGCCTCTCAATATGATTTGTGGGACATTTTAACTGTTTATGCTAAAAATAGTCTTAACTCTTATAAACTTAGCAGCATCACAATATCCCATGAGGCTGTCAATGTTGGATTCTTGAGCATTCACAGCACTGCAGTTATCGGAAAGTTGAACAAAAATTCCTGCTTCATGCTCCTTGATACACTACAAGAGCCCACCCAGGCTCTTCTTGCTCTTTCTGGGCAAAGTTGTGTTGTCAACTTGTAGCTGATTTCTGGGACATGGGGAGGGTCCACCAGGATTAGGCTGAGTCCACTGAAGAATTAGTATTTTCTACCATAACAACCTAAGAGCAGAGATTCCAGCTCACAGTAAAAGTCCATATAACTCATAATCCCACCACTGCCAATGGCCAGTGCAGATGTCCAGTGAGGAGTACAAACACTAGAGTACCTCTGTAGGGATTCCTTCCCTTGACAGCTTCCCAGCCTCCAGCCATTTGCAGCTCAGGGGCTTCCTAAACCAGGTGAGGTCTTTGGATTCAGTAATTCTCAGTGGATTTATTTCCAATCCAAAAATCAGCCAAACTGGGTTGGACCTAAACAGCCTTTTTGTGAAAAAACGGTACATTTCAATAACACCTGGGAACTACAGGATCAGAAGTGCAGGTGTATCTTACATATTCTATAAATACACACACATACTCACACAGATATCTTAACAATATCTTTGAAACAAATACCTTGTTTGGGAGGGTGTAAGCCACCAGCTGTGTGCAGCAGCAGTGGCAAGCAAACAGTTAAAGCCATAATGGGACTGCAGAACACCCACAGTCAGTCCCTAAATCTTCCACAGATTTTCTGTTTTGCTTTGGGTACATTAGTTCAGTCTCTCATCCGTCAACTAGGAGGAATTGTGCTGGTTTGTTCTCCTCATAAGGTCCTTGGGATGTACCAATTCCCAGCCCAGATTTCAGCTAACTTTAGATATTTAACCACAGCACTTTACTTAGGCCCTACTGCAGTCAATGCAGAGATATGGACGCTTCAAGAGAGAGATCCATCTCTTAAGAGAGTTGTATCTTTCTCTGGAGAGGTGTACTTCTTGCTCCTGAGATAGACATGAAGAATCCTATCATGCCTGAATAACCAATAAAATTACCTTGCTCAAGTACCTGGAGTCAGCTACCATGAATATCCCAGGTCTTAGTGTTTAAAACAATGAGCTGATACAAAGAATACTTCTAATAACAGCACTGAACAACTACATCCCATCTGCTGAGCAACTGACAAGCATAACTATAACTCAGCTATGCATTCATGGCAGTGCTTGAGCATAGCAAATGTGAAACCCAAAGGCCAAATGCATCTGGATGCAAAGCATTGGCCTCGCAAGCCTCACACTGATTTTCCCATCAATATTCTGAGCCAGCTTTTGCTCTGCACACAGGCTACAGCACACAGCTTCCACGAGTTACATTTCTATTATAGTAACTCAACTTTGGAAAGATTTCACTGGTTTAATATTACTTAAAAATAAGCACTTTGGTACAGTTTAGGTTCATTCCAGCTTATGTGTACAATCTAATGCTATACATATGCTTTTTTTTTTTTCTTTCTTTTAAATTCACCTTGGGGGGGGGGTGGGCATGTGAAGGCATAAAGGAGATGGGGGCAGAGAGGCAAGAAAGGGAAAGAAAGAAGAACGATGGGATCTAAAATTAGTTATTTAAACATTCTGTATATAATTGAATAAGAGGTTTGATAGGGCTGTCAAACCAGACTTCCTCCTGAACCTTGAGCAAATAAATAAGGCCATAAATGAATTCAAGGAAGCTCCAGTGCAGTTTGTCCACACAGTGGTTATGTCATGGCAAGACTACTGTAAGAATTCCTGAGAAAGTTTGAGCAACATTGCAGCTATGACACTGACAGAGGAATTTGGCATTTGACTAATTACCTTTGATGTAAATTCAGATTGCACACAGTGACTTTCAGACTGGAAAGTCAAGGACAACTCTGAGTACAGCAGTAACTCAAATTAGAAGGTATTTTTGGAGAGATTAATCCCACTCAGCACTAGCCATCTAAACAGAAGATGTCCAATTTAAGATAGTTGTATTGGCTTCCTCTATTGTCAAAGGAAACAGTGAAATGCAAACAGAGAAATTCAGTTTTGACATCTTGAAAAACTGTTCTAGGACAGGTGAAGTAACTTTGGAGGTGCCCATTTCTGCTGGCTATTGCTGAAACACCTGCATTTTAAGTAACTAACTCATTTGAGATAAATCAATTGCAGAAACAGTTTGCTCATTTGTGGACATGAGATACTGATTCAGAAGGAAATTCTTTAGTGTGAGGGTAGTGAGACACTGGAACAGGTTGCCCAGAGAAGTTGTGGAGGCTCCATCCCTGGGGGTGTTCAAGCCCAGGTTGGATGGAGCTCTGAGCAAATCTGGTCTAGTGGGAGGTGTCCCTGCTCATGCAGGGGAGTTGGAAGTCGATGATCTTTAAGGTCTCTTCCAACTCTAACCATTCTATGATTCTATGATTCGAGCAGGAGACATCTCACTTGCAGTGGACAGGGTGGGAGGACCAATCCTTCACTGCAGAGTTTTCACCACTCTGCTATGTTTGTGTGTGCCGAACAGATACTAAACCCTACAGCACCTCTCCTCCTCTAGTTTAAAACTGTCCATGCTATGGCATTCACTCCAGAGCAGACCAGAGAATCACACCTGCATTAGCTCAGCTACTTGGTCATAGCAAAATGACTCATCTCTCTACTCAGTGGAAATAAGGATCCATTCAAAAGCCATACTCAAACCATCAGTTCAAGAGCCATCCCATACTCTCAGGCCTCCCACAGTAAGGGTGGAGCTAACACACAGCTACTGCCAAAATCATTACTACAGAACAAAGAGACATGTCTCTTTGCTCAGACTAATGGCCTAGATATGACTCAATTTCAGACCTGAACTCTGGAATTACATGGGGAAGCTACATAATGAGCAGAGTGTGGGAGTGACTTGTTCCTGAGTACCAGGCATTTGACTTGGGAACAGTTTCACATAAGGTTGAGATTTGTTTGAGTGCATCAGTTTCACTTTTAAAACTGAGCTGTACTAGAGAGAGACCTGGGATGTCAAGGTGCCCCACTTGCAGTGGCCAGTTCATTGCCAGACTGGAAGATGTGCAAATCTGAGTTGGAAATGGAAGGAGAAAAAGTCCTATCCAGTTGATATTTATTCACATCAGTCCTTGAAGCAGTGAGAAAACAACAAAGACTTGGAGTCTTTACATGCTACCTGAATCCATGATGGAATGCAGCTCAGGGGTGGAATGGTTTGATTTTTCCCTGTGTGCAAGGTGTTTTATGCACCTGATCCATGGCTAGAAGCACTGAAATAAAGGATGATGGAGAGATCCTAATCTCAAAGAGGAGAAAATTAGGAATGACTCCATTTAATATATTTGAACAACTGTAGGATGCAGCTGGTAAAAGACATGAGAAACAAGCTGTCCACTGCTTTTACCCAGAGATGAATATTCATTGCCCTAGTCAGCCTCAATCTACGCTGCGCTGGCAAGATCCCAACTACTTGCTGTAAAGACCATGGCTAAGGCACAGATTTACTTTATGTTCTCTGCCTTGCTGTTCATCTGTAGCACTGCTTGTTTATCTCCCAGTGTATGTTTTGCTACAGCCATAAACTGACCTCAGCAGAAGCATCTGAGCAGTGCTTGGATGGAGAATGGTAAGCAGGCATGGCAAACAGCAGCCACCTGGCTCACGTCCCAGTACTATTTCATTTGAGCAGCTCTGTTCTTTGGTGGCCACTTAAGAGTTGTATTTTATTTATTTAGTGCTGCTAAACCTCATCTTTATTTGTTCATGTAAATTGCCTGAGTGGCCCTGGACTTGGAAGGGAAACACATTTTCTTCCCTAACAAAGAAACAGATGATCTCACTGGCAAATGAGACACATACGGCATTGTGTTTACATTAGAGTAAGTTCACTTAGAAATCAAGCCACTTGACTTATCAAGCTTTTTTCCTCCCCTTTTCTATTATGGAGAGAGCTCAGTCAATGAGAAGAGGATATCCCTTCTTCACCTCACACCATTTCCCATTCCCTGCCCTTGGGGTTGCTGCCCTTGTTGCCATGGCAGTGCTTTTAAGTATGGTACTAACAGGTCACATGCTGAAGAGGTCTGATCCAGCCATAATGCTCACTAAAATCAATAGGATTGAGCTCCTCCTAATAAAGGCATGAACTTACAAGACAGTCTGTCCCTTTGTGCTCAATGAAGATATAAAAAGGCTTCTAAAGCCAGGCTTGCACTGAAATGCAGCCAGGTTTTCAAAACTGCTGTCTAAGGGCTCAGGCCTTTTGAAAATCCAGCCCTCACCAGAGACTCTGGTTACCAAGCACTTCTATTTGACTAAAGAGCCAAATTGTCTTAAGATTCTGGGTACTTGGAAATCTAGCCCTTGGATCTGCACGTATGGAATCCCAAGAAAAGCAATGCCATCCAATTAAATTTGCCATGATAGGAAACAAGCAACAATCTACTACGTGATAAAGCTTCTGGATTAGCTCTTCTTGGAGATGCTCCATCCAGTGCTCTCCTCCTCCTGCACTAATGACTCTAAAAACAAATCAAACACTAAATTCCTTGTGATAACTCAAGAATCAGGAATGGACACGAACTTCTATTTCCCACATCTCAAATGGAACTAGCAACCACCTGGCAAACACCTATTTGCAGAGGAAAAAGTGAAAAGTCCCAATGCGTAATATATTGATCCTATAACGTCATGGGTTTTTTTCCTTCCCTGGGGAACCTGTCCCTTATGTTCCTACAAAAAACCACCATAACTTGGCATTCTGGAGTGAAGGACCATTTGTCACAATGTTGTCATCCAGCTCTTCCCAGGAGACTCTGGCCTATTTCTGGATAATGGACAAGTGGCCACCCACAAATTCCCATCCTGTGGAAGGCTCATCTAGCCCTTAACTCCACAATTTTCCCCAGTAACTCTGTTCAAATTCAGACAACCTTTTCAGCCCACAAAACTTAAGGTAAATTTCCAAGTCCTTTTTCCTGAATTTTCTTTGTTGCAGCTGATGCTCCTCTGACTTACAAAGGACTGCAAATAAATCAACTGAATGACAGAGTGGAAGAAATGAAAGACTCATCACTAGTTCGTGCATTAAACAGCTGATTTTCCAAGATGTATGAGCACAGTTACATAGGGAATTGTTTTGAAAATAATTCTCTGCATACAGAAGACGTGACCACAAATGCTTCTAATTCATGACCTGTTGCTATGACACTCCACATAACCTTTGTCCTTAGCTGTTATTAATTAGCAGGACAGTTTTCAGCCTGGGGATTGCTGCCATGAGTGTTACCACAGCTATGAACTAACACATTTGTAGACTTGGTAAAATGAATTGCACATGCTACCTGGTAGTGCCATTAGAGTCCAGGGCTTTTTACAGTTGTTTCACTTTTGGTTTTGGTTTTTTTCCCCTTTTTCTTCTTCTCTTTCAAGAACAGACTTTCTGGCAATTGTAGACCTGTTGAGAAACCCACGTGAAATCTGTTCATGAGGAGGGGTGCAGAAAGGCACCCTTTTATAAGGGTTTGCACAGTTGCATACACATTGTTATCTCTATGTGCTGATTCACTTCTTCATCTAGGCTGTCCCAAGCATAAAAATATCTGTGAGCACACAGGAATCTCATGTTGATTTGCAAGGCAGCACAAGAAACCAACTAGCCAAGGGGACAGGACCCATAGCTCCCCAGAAGAGACAGCATGAGGCAGCTCTCTTGAAGTTGCTGAAAATAATTCTGCAGCTGTGAACAAACCCCAACAGAAAATCTCCCCTTGCAGCAGTTGTTCTGCAACATTGGGGAGCATCCCTCCCAAAATATCTGTCTGGCAGGTGATATTATAGTCCCTGCAATTCATCCCACTGTCCTTTATTACTCTGCAGTAGCCAACAGAAAACGTAAAGAGCAAAACTCCCTGCTCTTCTGCAGATGAGTTATTGTACAATGTCTCAGAGGCAGAGCTCATAACATTCCTTTTATACATCCGCCTCAGCTTAAACCTATTCCTGGGGTTATCTGCACATTGCAGGGAGGAGCAGTGTGGAAACAGCTATGAGATATGGTTGGGTGCCTGGGGGTGAAGGATGCCTTCCCATGGCATCACAACCACTTGTATTGTACGTGTGCATGAGCCTTGGGCAAAGCTAATTGCAGCCAACAGCCCAGGTCAACCACACAGTTCACCTACAAAATCAAAAGAGCAATCAGCTGGGAACACATTCTGCTGCACTACTTTAGTTGCGTGCTCCAAAAACCCTGACTGATCTTCCACTCAGGGGAAAAAGAAAAAAAAAAAAAAGGAATAAGAGATTCCAACATCTGAACTGAATATATAGCTATTGGCAGCTTTGGGTTTTGTGTTTCACCCTGAGCTTTTGCTGGCAGGAGACAGCAAATTCACGAGCTTTTTCCGAGGAACCCAAGAGAGGAGGGAGTCTGCTTGACAGAGTTATATCTCTGGCGAGGAGCAGTGCTGATAATCACTTTCACTGGAGATGCTGTAAAGTGGCTCATAATTCATTCCTTTTGTACAATAAATGCAGGACAATTAAATCCAGCTCTCTTCGATACTATGCATAGAACTCTGGGACAATCCATCATTGCCTGTTTATGCACAACTGTGCAGAATTAACAAAAAAAAGCAGCAAATGTGCTTGGTACACTGTCTCCTCACATTTTCCCACAGTTACAGTGATCCAAGGCTGTAACTAGACTGCACTTAACAAAGCCCCTTCCCTTTTAAGACTCAAGTTTTGTTTTCCTGTATTCATTTCCCTTTCTCATCCAGCAGGCAGATATTTCAACACAATTATGTTTGTATCTTGTTAATACTAGACTGGTGCCCGTGCCATACTGGACTGGTACCCATCCTCCTCTCTGCCAGACCCTGGGTAAGACTCAATCAAATACCTCCTTCGTTTCAGCCAAACTTCAGCAAAGCCTCCTTATTTCACTGCCTGGATCCAATGGAAGCAGATGACAAGCCGAGAGCCTGCAGAATCCTAACACTTAAGTTCAGTAGAAAATATCACTAAAACACAAGCTTTTCCTGATCCATGGAACCAACAAAGTGTGTTTTCCTATGGATTGTGTTTGGAGAGTGAGCTTCTTTTCCAATACCCACTACAGAGTGAGTTTGAGTTTATATCACAGCCTTTTCCTGAATGGGAAAACTGACAGAAACTTCCTCCTCTTGCCAAAGCCACCTCTTTCCAATTAGGAACACAACCCCATGAACAAAACCTTCCATCAAATTCAAGGGAAATTAGCCCATGGGCTCAAATGCTCCTAGCTGAGATGTGCAGAGCCGGGCTAGTTGATCTGATGGGAAACTGCAACCAGTTTCCTTCCTTACTACCCGCTGCCACCACATTTCAGAGTTTTCACCTCCCTGTTGTTACACATCTCAGCTTGTCATCACTGGCCTCCTGAGAAGCTGGCCAGAGCACTGTGGTACCTCCATGCAACAAAGTTCTGAATATTAACACACAGTCTCTTAATGGCTCTCTGAGGAAGTGAAAAGCTTTAACAAAAAAGTCAGTCAAAGGCAGTGGTCCTTGTCCAGGATAAGAGCCTATTGGGGCCATGGTTAACTTTGCCAAAGGCAACTGTCTTCAGGAAGATCCCAAAGCTAACCTTTTCAAGTGAGACATCCTTGTCAGATCCAAAGAGGAGAATATAAACGAATCAGGGCCACGTAAGGGTCCATGCCACACATCTGAAACCAGGCTGACAGGACTTGGCAAGCTGGGGATGAAAAGCAGTTCTGGGAAACTCACAGCATCGCTGTTTGCAAGTGTTTAAAAATAAAAAAAATAGTTCATGTGAAATTATTTCAGCCTATGACTTGTTTGCAAGCTGTCAGCTTTGTGTTATTTGCCATTCTTGGGATGCAATTAGCCACTTCAGCTTCTTGATACAGTGATTAAGATTAAAAACAAAACCAAAAAGAGTAACAAATAGGACAGCAGATAACGAACAGTGAAAGCACGTCCACAAGCCAACATCTTTACATTCATTAGAACACTGATATCAAAGATTATTGCTTTGCTCCAAATCAGCATCATCACACTCTTTACAGATGGCAAGCAGCAAACCCATATTTTTTCATGTTTTTTCTTACACAAAGGCAATCCTTCAAGATGTGTTTCTATCCCTAACCTACTAAAAAAAAAATAAAAATGCACTTACAGATAATTTGAGAGCCAGATTTATTTGTTTAAATATTCTACAAGACTAAATGACTGCAGAAATGATCAAAACCATTTGGTGTCCTCAAGTTGTGCAATATTTACACTGCATAAATATGGCACTTTCATTTTAACTTTCTTTCCAAAGAACATGATGCTTACAGGATCCTGCTGTCCCTCTGTGCCTCCTGCTTTTGTTTTTATTATCTCCCCTGAAATATTCTGAACCCATGGGCAAATTTCAAATTTATTGGACAGAAGAGTAGCTTTCTCCAAAACAGTCCTTTTTTATATATTTTATGAAAACAGATGGCTGGATAGAGAATCACTGACCTCTCCTGTGGAAAGAAAAGTTGCAGGGTGAGCCTTATTAGGGACATCAGAGACCCATAAAGACAATACAAATGCTCTAATTAATAGAAACTCCTCTGCTACAGTTCAAACCTTATTGGACTGCTGGGAATCCAAGCAAATGACCTAAAACCATAGGAAACCAAGTTTCATTAATGTCACTGCTCATGGAAAGTGTGTTTGAGGAGCAGAGCTTGAAGTCCAAATAGCTGCATGTAGGCAGACCTTCAGGTAGTTGATTCCCTCAGCCTGGGATCTCACTTGCTCTTTGCATCTACTGCATCCAACACAACTAAGCCCTACCCGGGGGTCCCCCTTGGGACTTCTCCATGTGGTGTATGTCACCATCCTAACATGGTGTAAACTTGGCTGAACTACATTAGAGTTCTCATGGGCAGCACACAGGAATTTACTTCACATAATTTATTAAAGTCGTTGTGCAAACTGAACTTTTAAAAAAGAAGTTCCAGACAAAACTGGGGGGTTTCTCTGGAAGAGTCAAAATTTGATTCCTCCAGCCATCTCCAACAGTAAAACCCAACATACACCACTAAAAGCTGCTCTTTATTTCACTTTTTAATATTTTATGTTCTAGTACTTTATTTCCTGTGGCCACACACAACACTGAAGGAGTTTAAAAAAAATAATAATAAATTGTTACTTGTGGCCCATGGTTTGAAGCTCTGAGATAAACACACACTATTTGGGTCCACAGACAACCAGAATGAAATTCCAGGAGATCAGATGGATCAATCTAATGGTCTCTTCTGGCATTAGAAGTTTTGAGGTGATCTCCAGAGTTTTTTTAATTGATTGAAACAATCTTTCGAATATTTATAAACATCTCAATATTATTTATTTTTCTCCTTTTAATAAAAAAAGCAAGTGAATGCATGAGTAAGGAAATTAATCCTGGATTCTACTAAAATATCAAGGGGAATTATACCAAATGTCAGCCTCCTCAAGCTGCGTGTATTTATTTAAAACATTTCAGTTAACAGCAGACTGAGGGGGCAACTTTCAGCCTAGAAGTTTTGCAAATATTTTAAGTAGCGTTTTAATTGACCCAGTTTGACATTAAAAGCACTTTTTAAACTCCTGATATTGTTAGCCATTTAAGATAAGTGGCAATAAATACAGATTAATTGTAACACATGAAATGAAATCTTGGAGCTGCGGTGGGCCGGTGAAAAGGCCCTTTGTGTGCTGGGGAGGTGGAAGATCGTGTGTTAGGGTTAGGCTAACAGAATATCCCGTCAAGCTCAGCGAGGTTTTTGGTAGCTCATGCTGTGACCAACTGCAAAGACAACAAACTTTGGGCAAAGGCAAGCAGGGTGATTGGCAGGTATTAAGAAAAACAAAAACGCCAGGAGGAAGGGCTCCCTTTTGACGGGAGTGCTGTACAGAGCAGAAGTTAAAGGCGAGCCAACACTGCAGCTTTTATTGTGTGGGAGATGATTGAGCTGGGAATGTAAATTCAGCAAGACAACTTCTAAGATGCTGCTGTTTCAGGGAGATGCTGAATAAATACTACAGACTGGATGAGTGGCCCCACAGGGGAAACTCTCTGGCGAGTCTCTCCATAATACTTAAAATAATGAAACAAAAAACCCACCCACACACCTTATTATTTTTCTCTAAGTCTTGCATGCAAAAAAACAAGTTATATCAGAAGGGTTTCAATGGGTCTCCAGGTCTGAACCACTCAGCTCTGAAACAGATTTGACCTGGTTGCTGCTCTAACAGTGAAAAAAATCAAACACATGGTATGTAAAAACATTTTTTTGGGGGGGTTTGACTGCTTCTTCCCTTGCAAAAGGAATAACCATCCTTGAGGAACAGCAGTGAGAGCCTGCTCTCTTGTCAGTGGTTCTGTTTCCTCTGCACAGCTCCAGGCAGACCAGGCTTATGAATGCACTTGCACCAAAGTGGATTTTGTCTTCCTCCAGCCAAGAGGGGAGGAAAGATGTAAATGCTTTACACTTCTGCATGTCTGAATCCATTGCTTCTGTGCAATCACATGGATGGAAAGTTTGCTCTGAGCACTGGGGCTCACAGAGGGATCTGGACAGTGAACAGAGAGGGAGCTGTAACCCCTCTGTAGTAGGGTACAACTTCTGCATCCTGTTATGTGCTATGGTTGAAGCCCAAGGTTGGCCAGCTGACTACAAGGAAACCTAGCCCTGGACAAGTTTTCCAGAGCTGGTGGCAGAGAGTGTTCTTTTCCCCTAGAGTCCATGCCAAGATGCTCTCCAAGGCATGATGGAAAGCAATCCTGTGTCAGTGTTCTGCTTGCAGTTTTTCCTCAGGACTAATATGGCTCTGCCATTGGCAGCAGTGCAAAACACTCCTCAGGAAGCTCTTAGTACACCAAGCAGCTTGCTCAAGGTCAGGGAGAGATAAGGGCAAAACACCCTGAGTCCTCAACTACTGCTCTCAGGGTTCAATTAATCCCATTCATCTGAAAGTCAGGCATCTGTTGGAGGCCAGTTGTCTAGGTTTCCTCTGTAGTCAGTGAAAAGATGTCTCCAGAGGGCAATTCCTTCTATCTTAAAGTATGCATCTGAGATAAGTGGGAGGATTTGTCCTCTGGGGGCTTGAAAGGAACCTGATGATCTTATACAGAAGATGCACTGAACTTTCAGACACCTACAGTTCAAGAGGGAGAGTCCCACTCCAACAGTTATCACTGTTACCAAGATACCAGATACATAATTTTCAATCTTAAGGAAAAAAAAATAAAAATTAAGAACTAACTCTAGCTTGTGTTTTCTGATCCCCACTTGTATTTTCCTCTGGAAAGGTTTCAAGTACTGTCCTCATTACAATATTTTCTGAACATCGTCTCCAACTGCTAAGTGACAACCATCCCCTTGTCTGATACATTAATGTTGCAAAACTACTTTCCTCCATGTCGTGCTTTACTCTTTCCTTTGTCTCTTAATTTTTGTCCCCCATTTGTAGTGAGCTGTTTCAGCTCTCCAGGGAATGACCTTCGTTCTGGGGCAAGCGTTCCTGAACTCTGCACACAGGAATGCTGCCCCAGGCTGCCTCTTGGACTCTAGGAGTTTCTGATGATCTTTTCACCCCTTGGCTACTTAAGAACATTTTTGGGCATGGTTGATGGCACACTTGACCAATTAGCAGTAGTGAGGCTGCACAGTTTGAGTGCCCACGACTCATTAGGTTTATAGAGAGTCCTGGAGCCATGCCTCGGTCACATTTATAAACATGCTCCTTGATATTGCTCTGGCCTTGAGAATGAACACCTCATTAGAAGGCAGACAGAGAAAACACGTGGCTCTTAAGATACTCTGGGTAATAATTATTTACTCTAAACATCATCGTTCTGCTCAAACCATGTCATGACTGATATATGTACTACATGCTACATCCTCCCATGTGCAGAAGAACCAATAAAGTGCAGTTGTCTATGAAGATGTGTCTCACCTCCCTCTCCCACAGGTATTTTCTGAGGCCTAATAAAAGTTTGGCTCATGCTGTGCTCTGTCAGTAGATGCATACTATGAATTTTTTTTTCTATCCAATCACTTATTTTCATGGAGCGTGCAAGAACTTATTATCTTGGAGACTCGAGGCATCTGTCACGTTTGGTTATAATCAGCCAAAAGGGGAAAAATTTATGAGGGGGAAAGACATTCACACACACCTATATACACACACACATACTCACAAACACTGTGATTGCTTAAGCCTCATTTCCTTAGGAAACCAGATTAAAAAGAGCATTGATGTCAATAATGAAGTCTTTATTTCTTTGGCAAGCTTCTGTTCCTTTTAAACCAATCCTCCCAGTGAGAGGTACTGCAAAATTTTCAACTGGAACCAGACCAGATTGCTAAGTGATAAGAACCTCACAGCAGTTTCACTGTACCTCAAACACCTCAAGAAAAAATGCAGAATGAATGTGAATTCTGTATGAATACTGAAAACTGGTGCTGAATTTCATACTGAGTTAACCCAGTGGTGGCATTTGATTTTTCTCTCCATTTAACTTCAGTGTATAAATACAATTTTAGAAAGTTTGCAAACCTCAGTATTTAAGGTATTTCCCATAATAAAGCACAGAAAAGTACTAAAAATACTCAAGCTGTTTATTTTAGATACAAGTCACATTGGTTTCAGTCCTGCAACGTTATTCCAGGAAAATTATGGAGATTTCACTTCCTGCCAGGGACAGATCCAAAGCTGAACACCAAAATGTTGTGTCTAGAGTAAAAAGGTGTTTGGAAGTTCTTCAGCAGAATAATTTTGAGTTTATGAATAACAGTTTATTGAAATGAAAGCAATTGGTAGGTCTTACTGAATATCACTTGAAACACAGAAGACGTTCCATGATGGATTTGAACAGCTTTTTGCTTATCCATCCTCTTTCCCACTTCCTTCCTGGAAGTTGATAGGATTAAAGCCTGGTAGTTCTGAAATAATATTTTGCCATGTTTAAGTTCACAACTCTTTAGCAAACTTGTCTACCACGAGCTAGACCTCTGGGGCTACCTACCTCCAAGACAGTCACCTGTGGGCTTCCAGCAGCCACAGCTCTGGAATTTCTACCAAAAGAAGCACCTCAGTACCAGCACACCAATGTCCTCATGTTTTGCTAAGATTTCTCATACTTTTGAATTTTGTTACTAATTTTTTTTTAAAATCAATTTTAAACAGCAACGTTTTCTGAAGATTGGAGCTGCTTCTCACTCCCCATCAGTCACATCCAGACTAAGGGTTTCATTAGGCCTACTGCTCAGAGCAGAAAGGGAGCAGAGATTCAGGCATGAACCCCAACTTGTTCCTATTTCAGACACCAGCTGAGCTACTGGACTTGAGTTTGAGCCCAGCTTTAGTTGCCACCAGAGCAATTTTGTCCTGCAGACCTCCGTTGCTTTTTACAATCCCCTATAAAATGGCTGAACAGTGGCAGAGTTTGTGTTTTGAATGTCTAAGCGAGGTGCATAACTAAAGTTTACAACATCTCTTCTTGCTGGCTAGAGCTCTAATTATTTCCCCTTCTGCCTCTCTAAGTAATTCTATCTTCACTTTATATCTCTGATATTTAATTATTTTTCTTTTTTGGGCAGAGGTATATTACACATACATTTTCTTTCCTTGACACGTTTCTTCTGATCTACCAGAGAAAATAACAATGGAACTGGGATTTAATAGGCTTATTAAGAGGATATTGATGTTTTCCAGTAATGTGAAAGTAGTAGCCTAGATTAAAGAACTGGAATGACAACAAATAGATGTTTAAAAATAAAACTCATCCAGGTGCATATGCCAATCACCTCGATGTCAGTTGCAGAACTACTCTTAATTCAGTGAGAATAGGATCTGATCCCAAATCCATAAATCCTTTTTCAGCAAGCTTACTCTGATGGTATTCCTGGCATAGCCATGACCAAGAAAACCTGGAACTCTTGCAAGAACGCCCAGTTTAATGAGATTTCCAGTCCCAGTTTCCATACCAGTAAAAATCCTCAAGAAATGCACATAAATTACAGCCAGGCTTTTTAAAGCTTTCAGTTTCACATCTACTTTTGCAAAACAACTAACTCCAGCCAGCAGCCATGCTGTGTCTTTCCAGTGCATCAAGAGCACTAGTTCTCCTTCATATGTAGTCCTCCTGCAACTTGGCCCTAAAACTGGTCAGAAATGGTTCAAACCAACAGGAGATAACACCACAAGCAGTTCAAACTGGTTCCTTGCTTTACCTAATACCCCTCCCCAGCTGCTTCTCTTACAGCCTGAGGTTCTGACAGTGGAGCTGCACGAGATGCAGCTTTGGTGGTCTAGGATGCCTTGGGACATCCACACTTCTCCACTGGAGTGAGCACCCAGGCAGGAGAGGCTGCAGAAAGGAACATGAGTCCATGTCAACCCCATCGACTTACATTAACATAAAACACTGCTGAAGGACTTGGGCTAGCGTAGCAGGCTCTGAATTTAAGGACACTGAGTAGCTACATTTCCTTCTCCTCTGACACAACACCATGCAGCAGGCTGACTGGAACTACATGTGGGTGCAGAGGCATCTTAATCACTGCAGGTACCACACAAAGGTACCCCAGCTGAGACAAGATTCTTGGATTCTTTGCAATCTGTATCCTGTCTGCATTTTCATACGTGCATCCCACAGAAATGCCAGTGTTCGAGGAACATTGCCAATCTGGGTTCTCCACGTTGCCCTTTCAAAATCTTCCCAATAGCACTGTTAAAGCTCATTGGGAACTTTCTGATCAGGCTGTTTTGGGATAGAAAGCAATGACTTGTCTGGCATCCATATATTGATTTCAACACCCATTATGAAATCTAGAGTTATGTCGGACCTCTGCCTGGCCTCCTGAGAGCTTACAGGGTGGCCCATGGATTCACAGCAAGTTCTTGCGTGTGTGTGTGTGAAAGTATTTCATCCCATGTTTAAGCCCATTCCTGCTCAGCAGAGTGCTTAAGCCTGAGTGTAAATCTCTCATGATTGCAGTTCTGAAAAGAGAAAATTTCCTGAATTATGCCTACATTTTACATCTCAAAAGTTGAAGAGAAATACAGCAAGGGCATAGCCAAAATCTGTATTACAGGACAGGAGGGGCCAATATAGCTTTCTTTTCTTTGAGAACAGGCAGGCAGAATTAGACTTATACAGTAGAACTTGGCACAGGCATAATAATAAATATGATATGAAAATGTCAGGGACCCAGAGGAGCTGACATTAATGTATGTGTTTCTTTAAACCAAAATCCTCCTGCGTACAGGCAATTTTCCCCATTCATCATGGGAAGAATTACACCAGAGATGGTAAATGTATACACTGAGGTTTGCAAGGCCCATTTTTACTTGCTTTTAACATTTACTTGAATACCTGTAACTAGGAGACATAAAGGCCTGGCTTTGGGGCTGTACCCTCCCTTCAGTGGAGCAATGATGAAAGCAACGGCGAGGAACAGCCAGGCAGGACTCTCTGGTGGGAATGATGAATTCTCCACTGGACCACCAAAGGGAGTCCAAGGTTTGTCCAGCTTCCCTCAACAGTTTAGGTGGTGACACACCAGGAGAAAAAGCAAAGTGTAAAACCAGTTGCACAAATCTCTTCCTCCAGTTGCTGTCTTTTGCCTTTGTTGGTTGGCAGAGGTGAGAGCAGTCTCAAGACTCTCACCATTGCACATGCTACACTGTGTTTCTACGATTGATGCCTTGTTATACAACAGGAGTTTTTTCCTTAAGTCAGAATTACTGGAATCAGCCTTTCAGAATAGGTCCCTTTTCACTATAAGGTAGTGCAAGAAGGTTTATTTTGGCCTGCCTAACTCAGGCATGCTCTCTCTTTGCTGATTTAAGCTTCAGGTGAAAAGAAAAAGATTCAGGACCAAACCTCCATATTATACAAGATCCATGTACTTAAAGAGAAGAAGAAAAAAAAAAAATCAGGGAAACTTCTTTTTATTTTAAAAGGCTACAAGCTGGATTTGCACTTGGAACAAGCTTTTCCCTAGTGCAGCATCTCCTGATTTACAACCGAGTGTCTGAAAAGAAAATCAGGCACTGCCTGTTTAATGCAGACTTTTAAATGAATCACTTACATGGGTTTGGTCAAAATTAGCATGCAAGTCTATTTTTAAAAGCAAAGTGATACTTTGCCTTAAAAACTAACAGTAAAACAAGTCCATACACAAAAACAGGCCAACCTCACTATATGCATCTGGATGCCTAAATAAATATGAGAAGAGGGAATTCTAGCATCTGCAAACTGTTAATTCACTCTTTTCTTCTCTTTTGTAGGCTCGCCAAGTTCAATCTCCTGGTCGCCAACTTCTTGCTCCACTGAGAGAACTCACTGATGAACTGTGCTAGTGATGTCAGTAGCACCACTAATCAGTGTTGGACCAGGACACCTGATCTGGGGGATAAAGTCTCTTTATATTCCAGCCTGCAAGTGTTCTAGTTTTTCTTTTTATTTTTTTCCCCTTTTTCTTTTATGTTCTACAGAGGATCCAAGACAAAAGAATGGGAATAGGAGAGAGCTACACAATCCTGAAAGACAGAGGGCTGGACTTCTGGTGCCAGGCTGAGTTGGTTCCCAGTGACACAGAAGTGGGTGTAACTTCATGTCCAATTTGCAGCAACATTCCATCAGTTGGGAGTGCAAACCAGCTATTTGCATATTCAACATCTGTAAATCCCCACTCCTCCCTGTGCAGCTGAATGGTGGCCTCAAGGCATTTCCCTTTTGAAAAAAACACCTTCAACTAACACATGAGAACCTGAGTGCCAGATCTGGTGGCAGGTGCTAATGGCCTTCACAAAGGCTCTCTGGATTTTAATTACTTGCATTTAAGCTGCATATAGTATCCATCACCTCCTTTCCCAAAACACTGAGTAGAAATATGGTTTTCAGTAACAAAAAATCCCACCTCCACCTCCCCCCACCTCCCTCTTCTACCTAAATTCAACAGCCATTGTGTTCCATCTCAGCTGTGGTCACCTTTTTAGCTGTGGACTAAGCATGTTCAAGACAGCTACACTGTCTGGGTATCTCCCCACTCTTTAGTGTTTGGAGAAAAATAAACACATCTCAGTTATGATCAAGACTGTGCAAGACCTGAGTCACCTTGGAGATGTCTGTCACTCCCTACTCGCTCCACAAGGTCTATTCCTATCATTGGTATCTCCAGTATCTAAAATTATCTGTGCTGTTAATTCCCCTTTGTAGAGAAGACAAAAGGGAAAGAGCTGGAGCTCAGCACCAGGAAAAAGATATTTTATATTTTCACTGTGCTCTCACACCAACCCCATCCTACAGAAAAGTTGCACAATTCTCTCTTTCCCTAGTGCAAATACAATGCAACTCACTTCTGAGTCTCATTATGAAGAGCCACCAGGTAACATTTACAAAAGACTTTGGATACCATATGTAACATTATTGTTTGAGAGGTTGGACTAGACGACCTTTAAAGGTCCCTTCCAACCCCAATTATTCTATGGTTATTGTTAACAGTCTAATTTATGATGATCAGAATCATTACCTGCCCAATGCTGGTGGCTGAGAAAACTCTGCAAGATGGGGAGGGAATTCACCTGTTCTGAGCATAGACATTATCAACATCTAGTTCTGCTGTTTCTACTCTGGGGCAAATTTCTCTGCTTCCATGGGAGCACAGATATCTACAACAGAGCCCGTATCTTCTTGCAGAACATCTCAGAAATTTAAACCTAATCCATCAACAAGTAGGTATCTAATCTCAGCCACCTAAACCTACAACTGAGCAGAAGAGGCTTGACATTCACACACATCAGTCCCTGTTAACACACACTGACTTCATCAGGAGCTGTGGTCACCGACCCACTCTGGTGTCCACCACACCATGGACAACAGCCTGGGTCTATTCCAACCTCTCAGATGCAGGGAGCTGCCTGGGTCTGGTGGGGTGGGAAAACACACACTTTCCTCTACCACAGGATCATGGTCCAGAGACAGTTTGATTCCCCTCTTGCTGTGGGAGATGCTGTGGTACTTGCATTTCATCTCTTTCTTTCAGCACTAAAAGAATATTCTCCATGATATATTTATTATTTTAAATAACCCAAACCACAGTCTTAAAGCCTACTGATTTGGCTGTTGATAAACATTGTGAACTGGAGCAGCATCCGAATTTCTTAAGCCATAAATCCAGCTCTCAGCTACAAAACTGACAGGTCTCATAAAAGAAAGAAAGAAAGAAAGAAATGCAACTAAGTAAAACATCCTAGGGAAATTATCATTCAAATTAACTGCAGACATAAATTTATCCGTCTGTTATCATAAGTGTTACTCAAAAATTATCTGCCCATAAAAATGAAATAAACCAGGGCGTTTTTTTTTTTCTTAAACATTGACTTCATGTGTGTAGTCTTAGTTGCCAAAATATTAACTCTTTTTAACAGCCCATGTGCTCTTGGCTGCTTCTCCCTCGACTGGTAAATGGACCTTTATACATTGCCTGTATATAACAGGTCTGAGGCTCTTCACTGTTCTTACGGATCAATGATTCTTAGCAATCCATGATGGATTTTTAAAATGCAAAAACCAAGCAAGCTCCCAAATTTTACCTGAAAGTACTCTACTTAGCTACCTTTATTCATTCAAAGGGGAAAATTACCCTTACTGTTACCTGAAAAATATCATTTAACTGCACAAACAATAAAAGCTGTTTCATTACTAGAGTGTCGTTACTATGAATATAGGTATGGTGAGATTTTCACATTAAGCCTGAGTCTGGTAAACCCTGGCAGAAGAATGAGGTGTACAGAGCTGGCTGTAGAGCTGGGTCCCATTTTACCCAAAGCCCGTATTTTTCTTGGAGAGGAGAAAGAAATGAAAGTAGAAAGAATAAATGGCTATTTTCACTTCTACCTGTTTTACAAAGGAATAAATTAAAAGTCTGAACTGCTCCAATGCATTTAAGTTGTGAGTAATGCCATAGAAGGCAGAGAAGGGAGAAATCTACTGAAAAGTCTACTTTTTCTTTTTAAAAATGGCAGAAACCCCAAAAGCTCCATTTAGAATTGTGCATTTTTTTTAATACTTTTTACTGGAACAAAAAAAAAAATATTTCAACAGCATAAAAATGCTTTGCTTCACTTTGTGGATCTAAGAACTGCTTTATCTCAGCTAGCTTGCATATTTCAAGGCCTGTGCCCTTAGCACTCCTTTGTCCCCAGGACTTGCCTGTTTGATGCTTCACAGTTTTGTGCTCAGTTACAGAGCGGTCAGGGTTGGAAGAGACCTCTGAAGATCGTCTAGTCCAACCCTCCTGCTGGAGCAGGATCACCTACAGTAGATCACACAGGAATGCATCCAGACAGGTTTTGAATGTCTCCAGAGAAGGAGACTCCACAACCTCCCTGGGCAGCCTCTTCCAGTGCTCTGTTACCCTCTCAGTAAAAAAAAAATTTCCTTAGCTTTACCTTTATGGAGCAGACTGTGAGCCACCTCTCCTACAATGCACCATAGGTCTTTGCAGCTCAGCTCTTCACGGCACCCAGAACAAGATTTTAACTGAGAATCCAGGTTTACAGAGGATAACCACGACACCCAAGGGATTTTGATTAATGTCTTGCAAAAAGTGGACTTGCTTTTTCAGAAGCAAACAGAAAAATTCTGTTTTACTGAAATGCTCAGTTTGCTACTGAAAAACTGTCACCTGAAAGATTTTGATCTGCTTTCATTCAAAAGCAAGGCAGGATGAAGAAGGTAGAAATTCTATGTAGAAAATAGCTAATAACCAGGTCATAAACATGTAGAGTGGCACAGGCAATTAAATTAATTGCCTGTTGTGTTCCTTTCAGCTCTGTGGCCACAGCTATACTGGGAAATTAGTCCTCTTCAGAGAAAGAGCAGTGCTTTTCCCAGGGTGACTGCTGCTTTCCTCGCACACACTCTGCACCCATTTCCATGCAATTTTTATTTCTTGCCCCTTCTCTTCAGTTTGATCCTCTTCCATCTGAAACCAGTGGGTCATTTTCAGTGGTGACCTGACCTGCCAGATCTGGAGGGACCAAGACATAGGGATCATGCCTCACATGAAGGTTATTTGGATATAATGAGAGGAGCTGCCACATCTTCCTCCACCTGCATTCCCCTCCAGCCACATGTTTTAATCCAACCAGGTGGGAACTCAGCTTGTGCTGGACTAGCTATGATTTTTCTGATGGCTAGATACATCTCTTGTTATGGGGACAGGGCTTTACACTCTACTGTGTTTCAACCCAGCAGGTATTTCTGCCAGACCAAACCCACAACACCAACCAGACTTCCTCTGACACACACCAGCATCCTCCAGCTCAGCAGCACTGGGCTCCTGCACCACCAGACAGCCAAAATATCACCATCTTGTTTCATGGCTGAAGCCAGCCATGGTTTTCATCTTGTAAACTACTGCTTTTGGTCATGGTGACCCCTGTGTGTGGTTTGGGTTTGTTTTTTTGGCTGGTGGTTTTTTTTTTGTTGTTGTTCTTCTAAACAACAGTACATACTCCTGAAGAAGTCTATAAAACTGTCTGGCTGCTGCAGTCATTGAGGATATGCTGAACTGAAGCAGATTGTAATTTGCAAAGACATCTGCACAGTGTCTCCTGGCTTAGTCAAGCTCATTACACTAATTCAGTGTTAGACACTACTGAGCTACCCATCCACAGCCCTGGGATCTTAAATCAAGTTGAGGACAGTGTCCTGACAGAGCAACAGAGCTCCAGTTGCTCCATGGGGCTGTACAAAAGTCAGGTAAGCCTATCTACAGCAGCTTCCATATGGTATAGCTCCCCGTGGTGAGGCTTCTGGAGGAATCAGGCTGTGCTCTGCCTCAGGAGGGCTGTTCTCAGGATAGGATCCTGTCCCCAGGCCCCTTGTCCCCTGGGAGTTACAGGATGCCACTGAATTCAAATGAAACATCCTGTAGGGCTTGGGACTCTCTCCTACAGCAGCCCCAGTCCATGACATTGCATGTGGTGAAGTTCCAATGTGTTTCTCTCCTAACAGGCTTATTTCCTTATTTAGAAATACTTCTTTTTCCTAATTTTATTTGTCAGAGTTTTATCCAGTTCTTCCCTTCCCAGAAATTACGATGGAGATTATGAAAACTGGAAACCGATTCATACTATACATATTAAATTAAATTATTATTAATTCATTAGTTCCAGTATCCTCAAAATAAATAAATGCTGAGGTTATGCTTAGTATAAGAACAATACTTTTTTGAGTATACTTTCCAGATTTTTTTTTTCAAATTATTTCCCCTCCATCATTTTAGTCTTCAATATGCAGAATCTTAAATGAAGTGAAATAATTTTTGCACCTTTCTGAGAGCAAATGCATTCCTGTAGACTCTCCAACCTGCTTTTCTGAACCAAAGCTGCGTTCCTAAAATTTTGCACTCCAGAATTAATGGGAATATGTGAAAGCCTCAATTTCCATCAAAAATCCCCTTCACTTTTATAAAAAGCAAAATCAAACCCTCAGGGTTTTAGAAAACAATTTTAATTCGTGGCCCAATAAAAACAGATTATGAAAACCCTTAAAATTCAAAAATTAGATATAAGAATGCAAAATACAACATGTATCAGTAAAAGCCACTCTTGTAATTCAGTGTGTGAAAAAAAATCTAACAGCCCAACAAAAGCCTTCAGGAGAAAAACTGCATTTGAATCATGAGAGAAAATGAACATGCTGCACTTGGGCCCCGTAAAAGTTTTGACACTGAAAAATTAGTAATTTTCTCAGTACTTACCGCATGAAGCAAAAAACACTCCAGAGAACAAAAGAGAAGAGGAATTAATTGTAATTTGAAATAGGGATGGCCTGCAGGGATGGCCCTCATTAGTGAGACAGGCCAAAGGGATGCTGGAACAAATAACCCAAACCAAAAATCTTTCCTCAGTGTTGTCACGGTTTAAGGCAACTCCCACCCCTCAGTTTTCAATAAATCCTGCTGCATGGGTCTGTTCCGCCCTGCTGCAGTCAGTGCTGGGAAAAAGAAATAACCCAGTGGCAAAGGCTGTCTTCAACATCACCAAAAAATAGAGACCAAAGGACAAAATGAGACTTGCTCTTTAGTTTTCCCAAGTGATGCTGCCCAGGAGTTTCAGGTAGATGCTCCCCAATAAGAATGGGAAAATAAAAGCTCAAACCTCCCACAACAAAGATGCAACTTCCTCTGGAAAGCAATGTGTAATTAGTATCTGTTTCCTTAATTTCATTTCCATTATTACCACATACAAATAGCTGCAGTGGATTGGATCCATGACCCATCTAGCCCAAGAATCTTTCTCAAGCTGTGGTCTGTAACTGATGCTGAGGAAAAGTGTGTACCAAGAAGGGCAAGCATGTCAAGTTTATCCTCCCAGCTCCAGTATATACTGGCTAATGGACTTCCAGAACTGGAGACTACATCAAAACCCTCATATTCAATAACCTCTGATAAACCTTACTCCACGGGTTAGTCAAGCTGTTTTTTATGAATCCCTGTCCAATTATGAACCACCATCTTCCTACTGTAAAAACAGTTAAGCAAAACTCCTTGGACAGAAATATCAGGCAAGCCTGAGATTAAATAAGCTTGGGAAAATTCAGTCTGGATACACTCAAAAAATAAATACATCAAAATGCATGTATCTCTGCTAAACCCCACAGTCTTTAATCAAAATTCCCACTGAAGTGAGTAGCAAAAGGGGAGCTGTTGCCAAAGTTCATAGCAAGAGCCATGGGATGAGAAGCAAAGTTCTGTCAAAAATGAGAAATTGTAAAGGAGAGGGAGCAGGAGGAGCAGATCGGTTCTCACACGACAATCTCAGGCTGCCTTGAAGTTGAGGGAGCTCAAAGAGCTACTTAAGCCAGTGCTCAGGATTCTGCTGAACTGGGGCCTGACCAGTTATTATTTATACTCTTATCATGCAGAAATGTGAATTCCATTGGAAAAGGAACAAAAAAAAAAAAAAAAGAGAAAAAGGACAGTAGCACATACTGTCACAGACCCACAGAAGTACTATAGACATCTTTGTCCTGCAACTTCACAGAATTTAAACAGGCAGAGGGACACCCTGGAGTTTTACTTAATGACTTAAAATGCTGGCAGTTAGCTACACACACAACTCAGGCACTTGTGCAAGGTCCGAAACCAGCCAGTCTGTACAGACACAACACCGAAGTAACTAAGTCACCCATCGAGGAAGTCTAACTACAGCAACCCCAAAGGGTTTGAAACCCCAGGCCAGCACACAGCAAGGTCTGTATTCCCAGTCACTGCTGCCAGTACCTGGGCTTGCAACTCCAAAGGCACTTCAATCACCTCCTACACCTGCAGCCACAAACAAAACCATTGTGTGAACATAACCCAAGCAGCCCACAGGTTTGGCTTGGAAGGGAACAAACACAGCAGAGTGAAAAGCAGTAACAGTTTCACATTTCTACAATCAGATGGAAAGCAAAGGAGTGCAGCCTGTCCCCAGCCTGGCTGGACCCTGAGCCACCTCCTATACCAACTCCCTGCATTTCAGAAGCAGGTTTAGACAAACAAAAGCCTTTCTGCTTCAAAGAGAAGTCCCCTAAGAAATCTTCACTCAGGACCAGAAACAAAATCCTGCAGCATTCAAACCACTTCACTTCCCATCATGGTAACCGAGTAAAAAAGAAAAATTCACACCATACCTGCTCCAAAGGCGAAGAAGAAGCTCTTGTCTCTGTTCTCCGTTAAAAGTGTCATCACTCTTTTCCCCATCCTCTCATTCCTCTTGTAGATGAGCTCCTGCCTGAAGTAGCTGTCTATCTCCTGAGCCGTCACCTGCTCATGGGGTGGGAGGGTTGTGTTGATGAAGTTAGGGACCTGAAATGGAGGGAGAGACTATGGTTCAGGTGGCAGTGGTTAAGTAATCCCCCAAACACTGGATGCTTTGGTCTAGCCTTATTTACACCACCTGAGCTCCACAAGCATACAAAAAACCCCACCCCTAAACCCACCCCCCCCCCTGGAGGATGAAAGCTTGTGAAGTTGCTGGGAGTTTTATAAAGAAAAAACAAATCACAAAACAACACATTTTATTATTTTTTAAGTGAAGCTAGTAACTTAATTTCATTTTGGCTTTTCTTTCTTCCTTCAGCAGAATGTAGCTTTAGGTGTTACATTTGGGTGAGCTGCTAAAACCTTTATTCTCTGCTTTTCACAGTTCCTTGGCTATTTAATACCAGAACAAGTCCTGTCATTTGTTCTCAGCCAATATCACCGTGAACCTGAGTAAGGACTGTCAGATTTGCCTTGTATATGCTCCTTTTTAATAACCTAACAGTTAAAAAAGTAGAAAAGGTTACCGAATCCAGACATAGGAAGATGTAAACAAGGTAAACCCCCTCATCTTTCTTGCTGCTTTAGATACTACTAGATCTTTCCAGAGAAGACTGCGACACACAAATCCCTTGAATGTTCCTGAGATTTCCAAGGAAGGGATTTCCACAAGTACTGCTTCTTCAGTCCCTATTTTAGTGAGGTTGAAGCCCCAAGGACTGTTTTGTCAGGGCAGCAGACCCAGGAATGAGCCAAGACTCAAACTATAACAGACAAGCCAGAACTCTTTGATTATTAGGACAGGCAACTTGTTTTGACATGCTGAGGGTCCAAGGGCTACCATGAGAGCTTGGGAGCCTACAGACCCTGCAGAAGGAAGTGCTGTAGGTGGGCAGTGTTCAATGACTGCTAACAGGACCCAGGCACCTGCCAGCAATTTTCAGTGCCTCACCACTGGAAAGCAGCTTAAGCTGCAAAACCAAGGTTCAGATTTCTGAGTCCCTGGGTACATGTAAAGCTGCCAGGATTTCCAGTGTTACTCTGAGTTGGTGGTAAAGACGTTGCATGCGCAGCCTGTAAGGGGAACATCCCTCACTCTCTCTGCTGAAATACTTGATGCAAGGCCTCTGTTATTTTGGTTAATTCTTTCTCTATTTTTCTACTATTCCAAACTCCTGTACTCATTTTCTACAACTTTAGCCTTTATTTTTCAGCCCACCTCTTAACCTACCAGTTAGCCACATGATTTTATCACAACAATTTTTGTCTCTTTCCACCCTCTTCCCTCATACTGCCTCTCCAAAAGCTTTCAGCAAGTCTCAGGGAAAGGACTGATTTCCATCTTCCCAGTGGCTCTCCTTAAAACTTTTTCAGCACATCCTCATCTACAGCTCTCCTAGCATGCAGTGGACTGAGGAGCAGAGTCTTCTCACCATGTATTATGCAGAAGGATGAGTCCAGGCCTTGCTCTGGATTCCCATCAAAGACTGTACCCAGCTGGGTGAGCCAGAAATGGGACCACATCCCCTAAGCAGGGGAATCCCATACAGCTGGAGTTAACCTAGCCTGCTGGCCCATGTGGACCAGGTGGACCTTCGACTTTTCAAATTCCTTTCAAATTACAGAAGGAAGCTGCTTCAATGCCTGGCAAGAATGTGAATTTGTCTCAAAGAGACACAGGAACAGCCCATGTGTGTTGGAGGGGTAAAACGCTGCTGGCGATGGCAGCAAAGGATGTAGTGGCTGTGATTCCTGGTGAAAGGCAGGGAGGCATTTTTATTGTAGGAATAAAGTCAGAGGAACGAGTAGCCATTTTACACTTGCAATGACCTCTGCAATACTAAGGTGTAAATCAGTTGGTCTACACAGATACCACAAGGTTTTGAATCTTCTGTCTATTGAGGCTCTGTGTTTAATGGGTTGATGTAGCTGAGCCAGGAGTTAGGGCAGCCTCCAGAGACTGAAATGGAAGCTGAAAACTTTGGGAACATCTGAAGGCTCAACAATATGTAAAATAAGTCTCTTCTTCCCCGCTTTTGGCTGAAGGGAAGTGAAGGCTGGGAACTGATGGGACCTGGTCTTGAATCACCTGCTATGCTTTGGAAAAAGCAAGGTATGGCATTGCCTGTGAGGACAACCTGCAGGAGCAGCAATGCTGGGGTCTCGAATGGCTTTGTGCATCCTGCTCCAATCAGGGGTAAGCACTGATGCTGGAGGTCTAGATAGCCCAAGGACAGAATCTGTGTGCAGACGTTGACTGAGAAAGTCTTTGCCAAGAAGAGATGCAATTTCCTCCAGCTTGTGCAACTCCACCACTTGCAATCCTACGTCCACATTCAACCCACAGGTTGTTCCTCCCCTTTATCTGAGCTAAAATACAACCCACAAAACAGAGCCACTTGCTTGACTTTTTTTTCCCTCCCCTTCCTTCCTTCCTTCCTTCCTTCCTTCCTTCCTTCCTTCCTTCCTTCCTTTCCTTTTCCTTCCTTTCCTTTTCCTTCCTTTCCTTTTCCTTCCTTTCCTTTTCCTTCCTTTCCTTTTCCTTCCTTTCCTTTTCCTTCCTTTCCTTTTCCTTCCTTTCCTTTTCCTTCCTTTCCTTTTCCTTCCTTTCCTTTTCCTTCCTTTCCTTTTCCTTCCTTTCCTTTTCCTTCCTTTCCTTTTCCTTCCTTTCCTTTTCCTTCCTTTCCTTCCTTCCTTCCTTTTCTTTCCTTTTCCTTCCTTTCCTTTTCCTTCCTTTCCTTTTCCTTCCTTTCCTTTTCCTTCCTTTCCTTTTCCTTCCTTTCCTTTTCCTTCCTTTCCTTTTCCTTCCTTTCCTTTTCCTTCCTTTCCTTTTCCTTCCTTTCCTTTTCCTTCCTTTCCTTTTCCTTCCTTTCCTTTCTCTTCCATAGGAAAGAGTTTACCAATGGCAGAGAGATAAGTTTAAAACCAAGGACTGGGTTTCCTCAGCATTTCTCTTACTTGTCCAAAGAACAAGACACAGGCAGGCATCACCTCTAGAGGCACATCATCAGCTACAGCTCCCGCTGCACCTTGAGCATTCTTGTACTTCTAATGACTGCTCCATCACTGGCAAAAGTAAAACATGCACGTATGTTTCTGCATGTCTGTGGCAGAGAACAGAAGATAAATGACTGCAGTAAGTACGCCCTTACACAGTAGTGCAACCACACTCTGAGCTACGACACTGGCCACATTAATCACCTCCACTCCTCCCTGTATTGCAGCTCCTTTCCACAATCAGTGACATACACCATGCCTGGTTTCAAGGAGGCAGCAGCTCCTGTTGATTTAAGAAACCCTTTGGATTCCTAACCACCAGGCAGGGATCAGGAAGTCAAGAAACAGCCACATGCAATTAGGAAGCTGTTAACTGCAGCCAGGATTTAAGAGGTTTTCCGGAAAAAATAAAATCTGTTGGTTTAAAAGGATGGGCTAAAGAATGCACCAGTGGGATGCACCTTCCCTCTTCCATTTCATTAAATATTTTTGTTTCCATTCAGTGTAAACATTAATTTCAACATTTTAATGATATGTATCTGGTGTTTTGAACTGGGAGTGAATGGGTGAGACATTTGCTGTGCCATTGGGTGAGGGACTGACCTCCTGATGATAGCTGAATACTGCTACCAGTATTTAAATATATAGTGGGGTAGATTACGTTGAAAAATTACTGTTGAAAAATCCTAACTTCTAGTTCTGCTATTCATCTAGGAGGGTAGCAGTTGGAACAGCAGAGAAACACAGTGCTACCTATCACCTGGGGCACAATCACTTTGTAGTGGATACACATGAGAAGAGATAAATAGATCATTTTTGTCCAGTCTCTGCAAGCCAAGCAGTTTTCTGAGAATCCAACAAATATATGTATATGTGTATATATATATACACACACACACACACACTACGTATTTCCCATGGAAACTCAATAATACATTTCATTCAGAGGTGATCAAAAGAAATAATATCTTGGTTGACTGAATCAGCTGTAACTCTTTCTTTTTTCCTATTTACTTTGGGTTACAGCTCTCCTGTGGACAGCACAGATGGACCTCAAACTCAGGTATTAGGTACAGCCGGCATTTCTTACTTAAGCTTTTGAGATTAAAGGAAGAAAAGATGAGAACCAAAAAGGAGTCAAGTCCCAGTCTTGCAGAACTCTCTTGCCCTCCACGCTGCCTGTGTAAATTCACTTGAGCCAGTATCTCTGACAGAATATATGTATGGGCAACTTTCTGTACACATGTCCAAGCTAACAGCGCCATGGGTTGTGGGCCGTAATTCTCCACCTTTGAAGTCAGTGGGAGCTTTAGGAAGAAGAAAGAGGAAGGATTGTGGAGTGGTTATGACACTACTTTGAAAAAATGGTTCTGTTCCCATGTGCAATACAAATCTCTTGCATGAGCACAAACTTGTCATTTGGGTTTAGACCTTCAAAGGGAACCCAGCACTTAACCTCCACCAAGTATCTTTGAAGCATTTGGCTTCATTCTTCCTGTCTCTCAAACGTCCATCTGTAAAATGGGGACAGCAAGACTTTCCAACTTGAGAACAGATGTTACACACAAAGCACTGGCTGAATCTAGATGTTGAAGAACCCAAAGAAAGATCCAAGGTCCAAGACAATGCCAGCTTCCCATAAATACTTTGAGGAGGTTGGAAGGAGGTTGGAAGGAGGTTGGGATTCTGCTGCAATCATTAGCATAAGAGCTAACTACATCCTTTATCTCAGAAAAATGCATCAGCAATATCTCAAGATCTTTGCTTTGCTGTCAGCTTTGTCTATAGAGACAGAGAGAAAGAAATGGGAAAAAAAAAAAAGAAAGAAAAGCAATATATATTGGTTCAGAGTATTTTATTACATTTAGGGCTTACTGCCAAAGTTCAGCTGAAAATTCATAAACACTGGACTACATTTAAGTACATTTTCTTATTTACTATTTTTCAATATTTGGACAAATTTCCATGGCAAAGTGCCAAAGTATCTATCTGCAAATAATTTTTTTTGGACACATACAAGCACCATCAACATTTCTTTTTTTCCTGCTTTGGATCTATTTGCTACAGCGGAACTGCTCTAGATTCAGTCCAGTATCAAATCACAATCAGATGTGAAGGAACAGTGTTATTGTTCCTGCTCCTATACACCACGTTGCCCAATCCTCTGATAACCTTTTTTAGCCTCGTTCTGCTCCAGTAAGGCTAGCTCATCTCTGGAATTTGCATTCAAATTGTAAGATTATGTCAATGAAAACCCAATATTACCAACATTAGAACAATGGGCTGCATGCCCTTTCTTGCCTGTGTGCAGGCAGAGGTGGTCTTCAAACACTAGTCTATCTGCAGATGGAGGAGAGGAAGCTGGGGAAGGGAAATGGGAAGCCAACCCCTGCCATGGAAAACACAGTGATCCTAGAGCCTTTCCTGCAATTATCTTGCTCTATCTTGGTCAACCCTCTTGGGTCTGAGACTCCTCTCTTCCCGTGTCTCCTAGTCAGCAGATGACTAATGGCTTTCCAGCCTCACTTTCTGTGCAATGGCCAAACTCCAGAGCGTTGCAAGTACAGTATCTTCACTAAGCCTTGAAGGGGAATCTCTTAATAATAAAAATGCCTTATTTCTCCTCCTCTCCTCAGAGCATTCACAGGCTACATAAAGAAAATACGAGGAGGCACACCCAGGGTCAAAGGGGACATGTATGGCAAGGCAGAGAGTTGGCCATCAGCTTGCTGAGTTCCAGTCCAGCACCTCCATACAAGCCCTATCCATCTTTCCCTGAAAGAAAGGCTCAGCCTCCACTCTACTAATCCTTATCTCCAGTTGTTAGCAGGGAGTTGTTCCCAGATCACGATGACTACATTAATTTTATTTTTTTAAAAAACATGATGAAGATTGGGTTCTCTTTATTAGTCTTCTATTTTATGACCTTCACATGGCCAGTGGCCAGAAGACAACTAAGGAATCTTGCTTTGAAGGACCTTCCCTGCACCACGCAGGTCAGGAACTTTTACATGGTCGACAGCACTACACAAGATAAGGATCTCAAGAGCTGACAGCACAGCTTATGGGGCTGCCAGGGAGCCAAAGCAGCATCCCAAAACTGGCCGGCTCCTCCGACAAACTGAATGGCCCTAAATTCACACCAGCCCTTCTTGGGTCAGAGGCTGACATGTGAGCTCAAGTTATCATTCGTTTATGAAGGGAGGACACCCTCCCGTTAACCAGCCTTGACAGGGCACTGTGGTTTTTTACTGCAGTGCTGCAAAATATACTGCTCTGGAGTTGGAAGACACCTGTTTGCCTCTGATTTATGGACCTTTCTGGTATCTGGGAGAGCAATATCCACTTACTGCAGCCTCTGATACAAAGGATTCAAATAGTGTAAAGTGAATGGGCTGCCAGAGTAGGCATCTCCATGAGGAGGACACGGCTACTACAGAGACAAATGCTGCTGCTGACTTGATTGGTTTCCTCCAGCACTCTTGAGCTTCCATCCTGACAGAGACCTTCAATGGCCAAGGAGGCAGTGTCTGGTTAACGTGATATAGCCCAAAGCCCAAAGTTGGCAGCTGCCAAGAGGATGAGCTTCCATCTTGTTATGCAAAGGGGAAACCTGGAAGGAGCTCTGCCAAACGGTGTCCATATCAGGCACGTTGTGATTAACTTATTATTGCTTTCTTTTAAGGACTAAAATTTAAAGAAATATATTAGAAGCCTGAGTGGACTGTAAAAGGAGGCTTTAATCTTCAGGGTAAGTCAGATCCATCACTCCTTTCCCTTTCCCA
Source organism: Hemiprocne comata (assembly GCA_020745705.1). Taxonomy (NCBI): domain Eukaryota; kingdom Metazoa; phylum Chordata; class Aves; order Apodiformes; family Apodidae; genus Hemiprocne; species Hemiprocne comata. Next base: position 24,552,282 of record CM036593.1, read on the forward strand.
ATGCAAACATCTACCCAGGATGGGACTTGAGAATATATTACAGCCACATCCAGCACATTTTGGAGGTTGTGGTCAGGATATGTATGTCGGCTTGGTGGCTTTTGGGCTGCTAACATGGTTCGTTAGAAGCCTACCCTGACACCAAATTCAGATCCTGACTCAGCTTGAACTGAAGTCACAGAAAACTTAAACATATCCCCAGCCTGTGCTCAACCAGTTTTGTTCCCACCCCTTTGCAAAAAGAGGAGCAGTTCCCCAGGGACAACTCTTGCTGCAGCCAGAGGCTTGCAAGCTTTGAGTGCACATCAAAAGCCAGTTGTGCTTCTCCCACCCACACTGGCCCACCAGCCACGCTGCCCAACCACCGCCGGCCCCACACCACTGAGGCTTTGGGGAACTGCTGCTAGGGTTTGGACCAGGTCAGCATTTGCACAGCAGGAATGGATTTTCCATCACGGCCCTTGGCTTAGTAGGAGCCTGTGGTGTCCTGAGCCTCCAAAAGCAGAGAACAGCCCTGAAAACTGCAAGGCAAAGGGACAGCCAGATCTCCCTCGGTGGGAAGTGTGGTCTTGCACACCAGGGGCCTAAAGGAGAGGGGCTTTATGAACCCTGAACTATTTTCTGGCTTTGATTCACTGCAACTGGGACTGCAGCCCCCAGAGCTCCGGGACCCCCATGGCCCTGCAGCTTCAGCCCCTGCTGCACCTGTGTGGGGATCCTGTCTGGGAGCCCCAAACTTGTCCTGTGATTGCTGTTCTCCCAGGTGGCAACCAGCCTGATGACAGTCGTGTGCCATGCCTGGTTTACCTTCTATTCCCATATATTTGGGCTGAAGGAAAGCACATTTTAAATAAATAAATTAATAAATAAATAAGGGTTGGGGGAGGGGGAACAGAAAGGCCACAGGGATGGGCTGTGCATCTTACAAACAGCTTGGGGGTTGATTTGTTTATCCCTGTTAAAAAACAAACAAAACAATTTCAACAAATCTCTGAAAAGTCATGACCTCCATGTATGTTTTCTATTTGTTTTTCCACACCAGTTAAATAGTTGCTTTCCAAGCACTTGGGAAAAAAAAAGAAAGTACAAGCAACACCTCCCCCATGGCCTCCTCCCCACCCCAACCCCATCCCTGCTCCCCTTCGCAGCCATGCCAAAATATGCAACTGGCCTCTCTATCTGAATGAATGTTTTGATTAAAGAAGTCTTAACAAAACACAGTCAGAACAATGATCCCAGCCCCCTTTCTGCAAGCTTCACCCAACTATGCAGTGTATATTTAGGACCAGATTACAGGGACCTGCTCATTAATTGCATAAGGATGACAAGCCTGTGGTACACGCAAATAAAGGTTTGGTTTCAGCGGGGAGGGTAGATCTTAACTACCTAATGATACTCCTGCCCCATTTAAAACCCCTTTAACACTGGGATATTTTGAGGCCAGCTTTCACGAGCTTGCAAACATATGGAAAAGTTCAAATTTTTCTATTTCCCTTCCAAATGCTTTGTTTCCTTTGACAAAGAATAACTTTTTTTTTTTTCTGTTCTGACAGTAAAACCATCACCTATTATATTGCCATGACACCCAAGTAAAGATATGGATCAAAGGGCAAAGTAGGGCAATAAAGTGAAGAAAATGGGAACAGAAGGTTTGGTTTTGGGGGTTGGTTTATTAAAGAATTGCAATTATTTTTTCCAAAGGTATTTTTCATTTTGTCTTCTGTTACACAGTGGGGAAACAGCTGGGCAGTAGCAGGTACAAACAGGGCTCTTCAGTGAGTTTCTTCCCATCTCTGTTCAGTAAGATGTTAGGGAAAGCCTTAAAGTTTTTGGAAAGTTTGCAATATGATTTTAACTCGAGGCAAGTGTGATTCAAAAGATATGGTTTTCAAAATATCCTGCAACTTAGCAATGGGCAAAAGGTTGGTTAATAACACAGCAGTAGTGGGGCTGGACACAAGACGTCTGGAGGTGGGTGGCACCACAAGGCAGTGCTGTGCAGAGAGACAGCTCTGCCCTTCTGTTTAGTCCTAACACAACTCCAGACTACTCCCAATCCAACCAGACCAAGCTCTCTAGCCATGCTGGAATCTGGAACAAATCGGATGATGACTTTTGAAATAATGTTTTTTGAAGTGAGGTTGTTTGAGAGGTCTAGTATAGGACATAAAGATGCAGAACATTGCCAAGAAAGCATTTCTAAATGGAACGGGGACGAGTCAGGAGAAAAATAAGGAATAATTCAGATGAAGTCAGTGAAACAGAGGCAAATTAAGTTATCCTAGAAACTGATTTCTTTGCATCTAAGCTGCTGGAACTATATAAGCCTTGACTTTGGGTTTATCAGCCAGCAACTCCCCCAGAGAAGAGAAGCTCCAGGTCTGAAGTCACCACCAGAGAGCACTGAATTCACCATCAGAGAATCTGATCTATGGTGTCTGCTACTCAGTAATGTTCCATAATAGTGTTAGACGAAGAAATGCATCAAGGTGTACCCAAGAACATGGTCTTTTCAGATAACGCCTGATTCTAATCCTGCCAAGTCAGCAAGGACAACCAAATTGCCTCCTTGTCCCGCTTTTTTTCCCTTCTCTGTCATAATGAGGTGACAAATTCATCTTGTGAACAAGACACAGAGGTAGAAAAAGCGTTTCGTATATTCAATCCACAAGATATTGTTAAAAAAACTAACAAGTCTTTCCCATTTCTCTTGAACAAATCTTTCCAAGAAACACTTCATAAACCAGCTCTTTAAAAAGAAAGGATAGTAAATGCTTTACAGCAACGCAGAGAAAGCAGCATGCTACTAACTTGAACTCCAAATGTTTTTCCCAATCATTTTTTCATACTCTTTTCTAGTTTATTCCCTTACTAATAAATACAGGTAGTCAACAATCCTTAAACGTTTTTAATATAAATCAGCCCTTTTCTGTGAGTGAATATGTTCCTTTTCTAGTAACACAGCAGTGTTTGCAAGAAAAATCTTTGTCTTTCAATGTCTTGCTCTGATTTCTCTCTGACGTTCTCTCCCTCTCCCATTGGTTTCTCCATGGAAACCGGAAAGAGAAAGGAAGGAACTTCCAAGGTAGAACAACCCTAAATGCAAACATGTAACAAACATTTTCAAGCAAGAGCAAATTCTCAGAGCCTGTAGCATGAAAATTATCTGGCCATGTTCCAGATTATTAATAAAAAAATAATCCCTGCAGTATTTTCCCCAGCACTGTCATCAACAAGTAGACTTAACTCTCACAATCTGGATCTGTAACCAATTTTCTGAAACACCTAAGCCAAAACATAATATTGCTCCAATCTGGAATCCTGTTCTGATATAATACGAAAATTAGACTCTGAAACTTTTGGCTGCACTTCTTTTACTTCCAAATGCTCACGGTATACCAAGACACAAAGTTGTAACCTAGGTGTAAGTGGAAAGAAATCACAGTTCTGTAGTGGCAGATCAGGAGCCCTTCTGAACTATGGGAAGGCAACATCTCTCCAGCTGCATCCTGTGCTACAGCCCAAAGAGAAGGTGAGAGCCATCCTCTCCTTGCTGTCGGGGCACAAGCAGCTTTGAGCACACGTGTCACCAAACACCCAGGCAGCGTCAGGACTCGATGCCATCAATGGCATTTTAACAAACACTCTTGGAAGTGTTACTGACCCTTCGCCTGGAGCCAGAATAAGAAATTCGTGGGACCCGCTCCCTTGGCGCCTGGGACAACTTTGCACTTGGTTCCCTGGAAATCCTATAATCATTTTCCCTGGAAGAACGAGAGGCTGTGCCAGTTTGCCTGCACTTTGTTACAGCTGAAAATGATAAGATGCTTCCAAAGCATTGCGTTACAATAGCTGTGCCTTCAGTTTATGGATTTATCTTCCTTTGCCCTAGATAAAACTCCATTCCTTGGACAAATTAGGCCTGCTTGTCATTCAACACTCTACCTAATGGTCTCAGCTGTGTGTTTCTGCAGTTATTGAGGCTGGGGCATTCCACAGATAGTTTTCATTGATTTGAGAAGTGAGCCAGAAAGCAAGCTGTATTTTATCCAGAATGAGAATGGGGTAAGTTAATGATGTAATTTGAATTATCAGGGCCTTTAAATCTTAAACAACAAGTTTAAATGCAGGATGATAACATTTTTAAAGCAGCACATGACACAACCTGGCAATTTATAAACGGCAAGTGCATAGTGCAGTGATGCACTAAACCTTTTCTTTTTTAGTTTAAGGAGGTTGACTACTGACATGGTGTTAACATCTGGATCTCCAACGTCATTTTATTAGGACCACCATACGCTTTTCAGAAGGCAACACTTTCTGCCCAAACACTGTGAATCCATGAATCCATGGGATTTTGAACTGCAGAGGCAACTCAAGATATGGGTGACACCAATCTACTAAGTTATACAAAAAGCTCAGTTGTTTCTGATGGACACAGCTTGAAGAAGGCACAGTGAGCCCTGAGCACCCAAAAGGGGTCAAGACATGTCTGCAGGCTGTGGTGACCACCAAGCAACTTCATTGTGTAGCTTGCTTTTCTCTGCAGGATGAAACCAAGATCTCACCTCTCCTGGCAACAAGATTGTTATACTCAGGTATGCATGAAGCCTATAGAGTGGCTCATTCACTGGTCTGACTTGATTTCTGTATTTTGGTATCTGGATGGTGGCTGGACCCTCTGGGACTCATACAAAGCCTGCTAAAGGCATGGAAATGTGCTTTGGTATTTCCATGGGCTTTTAATCCAGTCTAAACACACAGGAAACATAAAGGCTCTCTTGATGAAAGATGGTTTCTAAGTGGCAGGTATGATCCTTGAATTGTATTGTTAACCCTAAATGGGATGGGGAAATAACAAGTATGCAACCAGTAGGACCTGGCCTCAAGCAAAGTATCTATAAAGTAAGCAGTGTAGCTGCATGCCTCTGATACACCAGATCAGAAACAAGAGAGAAGAAACCATCTTCTTCTGGACAGGAGCCTTTCCTCAAGTCATGAGAATGGTTGAGGACAGAAGAGGAGAAACAGTAGCTGGAGATCACAGCTACAGTTTTTGGGAAAGGTTGAAAGAGAAAAATCTCAGCCTTTCCAATTTCTCTCTTAATAAAGTGTACATAGGAATACAAGGACACACAGAATCATCTAATTCCAGGCTGACTGAGATGAGTCTGCTTTACAGAATTGTCCTTAAAAAAATGAACATCTCAAAACCAACCACAGGAAGTAACTGGTGCAAGATACCCCTGAACCCAATACTCTAGACACATCACTTCAGAATGTTGAAATAAAAACCTTAACATCAGATTTGGGCAACAAAATACAACATAAATTTTTCTGCACCCCGATTTTTCCTCACAAAGGCTTCAGGTCATTAGGCAATTTCTTAACTGTCTTGGGTAAGAAAAAATACTCTTTGGAGGTAGATAATTTCCTGACTTTACACCAACATATTTTTTGCATTTTAAGATGTCTGGACATCCTGACCTCAACTCCCTTGAGAGACCATCAGTCAGAATACAAGTTGCTGATCTAATCTGATGCCTCTTCACTTGTACAGAAGTGTTTTTTCAAAAGGAGAGGTGGAAACTATGACTTCTTTGAGGGGAAAAAGTCTGGAAAAAAAGTGGAAAATATACCTATCCTATCTTTAACTTAGTATACTTTCTCTTCAGTATCATTTTGACTCTCTGCCCAGAAACTCCAACATCAGCCTCTTGATTGCACAAGTCACAAGAGAATCAAGTGTTTGCAGAAGGCTGTAGAAGCAGGGGAGATGTTTCCTACTCCATTTTTGGGTCACAGTCTAAATGAATAAACTCAGCCCCTCACAATTTTATGAAGTTTAAAGAAGGATTTATACATTTGGAAAAATGCTGCTTGGAAACAAAACTTAAGAAAGAGAAAGAGAGAAAGGAATGAAGAATTTAATATAACAACAGGAAAGCAGAGGTGTTTCCCCCTTTCACTCTTTTTAATTAAAAGAAAAAAAAAAAAGAAACCTGAAACTGAGAAGGATTTGTTTAGTCCTCCACTGTCATCAGTGCTGATGGCTCTGGGACTGGAAAATGGCAGGGATTTGGGAGCCTGCTCACACTCCTCCATTTCAAGCACCATACCCTGGCTAAGGTGAGCAGCATCTCTCTGGAGTGGTCCCATCCCCGGCTGCCAAAGTAGCCATCCTCTGACCTGGTGCCTAAGGTCCCACTTCAGTCTAGGAAAAACTTTCCCTCCCTTTTTTGTCCCAGCACCATCCCTCTGTGCATCCCCTTGGCACAAACTCACCCCTGGGGACTTTGCCCTTTCTTCCCAAATGCAGGAGTCAATAATACTCGTGCTGAGAAAAGTTCCTAAATTCCCCTGGGGAGCCTGAAGAGGCTCAATAAACTCATCCTTTACACTTCAACAGTATTAGTCTTTCCACTTCTGGTCTTTTTTTCTGCTCCCAAGATGAGTTTTGCTCTAAAGGCATCTCAGCATCTTGCAGATGGCTACTGAAGATGCTCTGTCTCCCAAGATTCACTCTAGAAGAATTTAGGAAGTTACTGCACCTAGATATCTACTCACCGCCACCACGACCACTGTCCCCACAGCTATGTTAGACTTTCTCAGCTACTTCCCAGTTCATTAGAGTGACCTAAATCAATGGCTCTGAGCTGAGGCAACTGATGGACAGGTTCATCTTTATTCTGCAGCTCCTGCTAACTTTCAAGGGACAAGCAGGCACTAGTAACCTTATAAATAGCCCCTAAATGAATCCTTAGAGTGAGAGTCACACTTTCTGCAGGTCTCTGTGCCACTGATGGATGAACCTGAATTACTGGCCTGCCCCATTCACATAAGCATTGAGTCTTCCAACTCCATTGCTGACCTTTTGCTCCTTTCTATGTGATATTTCAAAATTGCATTAACTTTGTGATATAACAAATTTATGTTGCAGGTACCAGCTGCAAGGACTTATCAGACCATTGAAGTACTAGGACAACAGGTGGATACCCTGGAAGAATGAGCACACTTCCTAAAAACATGATGACACTCTGGTCTCCCAGGATTGGCATGGGTACCTGCCCTGAAGTTTAAGTGATGATACTTCTTACATGGGGTATTTATAGTTTTTCTGCACTTGTAGGCCTATTGTTTGTTGTCACCTGCTTAGACCTGCAATGCACCCTCAGCCCGTGATAAATCCCTGTGCCTACATGTAATGTCTCAAGAGAAAGATCCCAGGAGGGATGCTTCATGTCTAATATTTAAGCCAGGACAATCCAACTTGGTAAGCAAATAGCAAAGACTCATTAAGGCAGAGAGTCTCTATCATCCCTGAAAAAAACACACACAATGAGCTTTGGAATTACCACAACTGGCAAAAGTTGACTTGAATAGGGAGTTTCTTTTAGGTTTTAATTTTCTATTTTGTTCTGCTTGCAATTAAAAATAAATGGTATAAAGTCAGTTTATAAAAACACTACCAAACAAAAAACTTCTTTACCCAAATTAAAAACAACAACCCATGAGAGGAAAATACTCCACAATATTTAGAGTTCTGCAGGGACTAGTATACATCTAGGGATTTTAATCTTCCATGGCCTGTAAGTGTTACAATCTCTATCAAACACATGCACTCTGGGACCATGACTAACACCAGTGCTTGAACTCTGATTGGTTCTTCTTTCTTTAACACTGTTTTTCAACTCACACTTGATCCAAGAATTTGCAGGGATAAAGAAGTTTTTACAGCAATCTGTTCCTCTCAAGTCTAACCCACAGGTCTGTTATAGGACATTGTGACAACAAATGAGACGTCTGAGAGTCAAAGGAACCTGTGTGAACGGCCACGACTTGTCCCAGGGACAAAGGCTTTAGTGCTGGAGAAATTATGTTCATAGAGATTAAAAGATGACACATGACATTCAGATGCCAGGACTACCTTCTTGGATTTTATTACTAGTGGTCCTTTCTTTGCATCCACTTAGTTCATGTCCTCCTCAGTCATGCTAAAATAATGCTTCACTCTCTAGGACTTTATTAACTGGGACAGCAAAGGGATTTTATTCCATTCATTACCATCAACCACTCTTCCTATTATTTGAAAACAATAACCAGATAGGGGAAAAGGAGACATGACCATTTATCCAGAATTTAAGGATCTCTGGTTGTCCAAGCTTATGTCTTTCTGCTCCTGTCAAGGGGTGGGTTGATTCTGTGACAGCTGACATGGAAGAGCAGCTCCAGCTGCTGCTGGGTGTCTTTCATACTTTTACCTGGAACTTCTCAGAGGGGCATACAAGACCTCTGGGAAAACACCCATGTCATGGAGTGTGTCTGGAAGACTTTGCTACCTTTCAGACAGGTTGGAGCCATCCTCACTTTCCCAGCTGTTCTTCTGAGAAACAAGTGACCCACAGAACCCTGTGCCACCCAAGATAAAGATGACAAGATATGATGTCTCAGAGACCTCTGCCTCAACCAACAGACTGGGCTTATCCTGTCTCAGTTCTTTTCTGAGGTTACATAGTTACCCTTGATTTTCATTTGCTAATTGTAAACCACTATAATGATTTAATAGACTTCAATTGGAAAAACATAGACAATATTGTGGCTGCCAAACTTATAGAGGTCCTTTCCTGCTACCTGAAACAGCAACCTGGGAACATTCATCAAAAAAAAAGGAGAAGGCAGCAGATGACAACCAATGTCCACGTTTCCACAGAATTAACAGGAAAGGAGAACAGGGAACCTATGTATTAAAGCAGCATCTCACAGTTTGCCACAGACTATCATCAAACTGGTCTGGAAAGCAGATTTCTGCTTCATTGAGAGTTTTTAATAGCATTGGATAACTAAGATAAACAGAGACTGAAGGGCTGCCTGAGACACATACAAAATTATTGAATTATGACATGTTTGAGAAGTTATTTACTTTAAAGAGTATTTACACAAGGTTCACTTCCTCTTCATACATAAGCTTAAGTATTACAAAGAATATTTTTTTTCCCTTAATGAGGAGACTACACTCAACAGCTCCACAAACATCCATAATTAACTTTTTTCAGGCACATTCCTATCAAAGTTTTCCAGGCAGTCCCTTCCCCAGAGCCCAAGCAATACCAAGGAAACCCTGCTCTCTCAGTAGGCAAATGAAGCACGTGTGGAAAGAAAACACAGGGCATCCAAAGGAAAGAGGAGATGGAGTATAAAGTGATGACTCTGAGACTGGAGTTTTACTTATTGCTGTGCTCTAGGCACCTGAGAGGCATTATGCCAGGCTCTTAAGCTCTCTGAATCTCAACTCACATTTTTAATAAATGCAGATCATTACATCTAGTGTAGACATTTTTGATTGGGGGTTTGGTAGCAGACGCTTCCTGGCTCTGTAAGGGACATCACTATTAAAGTAATTGATTTCTCTCAGTTAGCTGGCCCATCCACAACACTTTTGCTTACCTGAGAAGTGTCATGGTTGAATATGACAGCATTCAGGTCTCCACAGTTATAATGCTTGATGAGATCCTCAGTGGTATATGGGGCCTGCAAACTACCTGCTCGGAGGCTTTCATGTTGGAGCAGAGTTTGGTTTAAAGCAAACAGCACCTGTAGAAACAGGAGGAGTTAAAGACATTAGCAATCAAAGCAGCAAAGCCTAAAAGGCCAAACTTTGAAAAACTGTCACACCTGAAGTCTGTTGACCCATCCTGGCCCACAGTAACATGGGCTGATCTTTAAGCATTCCCAACTGGAAGGGGAGTCAGATGCAAGGTCCCTTACCAGTGGAAGACCTTATTATGGAAATTTAAGAAATCCAAAAAATAGATGTCCTTAAAGATTATATTTTTTTCCCTGCATTACCAAAAAGGCTACTGAATTTCATATGAATTACCACAAATATTTTTATATTTGGGATAGACTCTGGGAGTAATTTATACCAGTTACTGAACCACCAAGTCTGGGCTTTTTATGTTCAGCTTTACAAGAACCTTTCAGAGAAACTTGATAAAAAGTAGATGAATAGTCAGAACATCATTTAAGACTGTTTCACAAAGTATCTAAATAAGCAAATGTACTTTTCCTAAAATAAAGTGATATGCAGTGACTGCATTGTGTTCTCCATCTCAAAATCTAAAAGTTACCCATGTTGAGCTCTAGCTGGCCCAGCCAGGCTGCAGTCTGAGACATATTCTTACTTCACATCTTAACTTTAAGCAACTGAACCCACTTTAAGGAGTGAATCCCAGAGGAGCTTAAAATTAACAATGTACACATGTATTTGCAGGATGAAAGTTCTTTCTAGTATCAAATTATGATTCCCATTGAAGTTTATCTGAACAGTCAACTGGATTTGCTCCTGCAAAACCTCAGGTATATAATAAATGCGATCAGAAATTTAATAATAATAATAGTAGTAGTAGTAGTAGTAGTAGTAGTAGTAGTAGTAGTAGTAGTAGTAGTAGTAGTATCATCTCCAGGGCATTAACAGCCTCTTAATACAAAGCTGTTACAGGCTAACTACCATACACAAATCAGTTGAGGAAAAGCAAATGTTATTTTTTAATTTTCTTCTAAAAAACATAAAGATGGTCTTTCAATTGAACCTGTTATACCTCAATTTGGCAATTACTTCCCCATTAAGATCCAAGCCTAAAAGATTTCCTTGCCTAGATCTAAAGGGCTCTTCAGGCTTTTCTACAAAGAGATCAATCTTTCCCAGGCCCACAGCCTGAAGTTAAGCATCCTCCTAACTTAGTTTTTCTCTAATTTAAAAAATATGCAAAAAATACAGTTTGAAAAATGTCTAACCTTTGAAAAGATCTGAGCTCTTTGTCTTCCCCTAAGGGCTACAGCTTGAAGAGGAAATGGTTCATCCCAGGATTTCCTGGGGATTCTAAACATTTTGACTAATAAAAATAAAAGCTTAGAAAAACGTTGACAGGAAAACTGAGAGCAGAGGTTTTCCCAAAATGCTTTTAGTAAAATCCTTCTCATTTTTTATTTTTTAAACAATGGATGTTGCTGGATTTTTATATACAAAAATATGTATACAGATAGTCACACACATATACAAACCACCAACAAACCCTGAGGATAAGACAGTGTGTTTTACAATAAAATATTAAGGAGGCAATAAACAAATCCTTACTTTACTCCCAATGTCTTCCCCCCCCCCCCCCTTTTTTTTTCTTTTAGTTTCCTGGCTTCCTGGGGAAACCAATGCTGTGCATTAATGCTCTGGGTCTGTCTGCCTGTCTCCTCCTAATAAATTTGGAACCTATTAGCTGATTTCAGTCACATTTGCACAGGGTTAGAGGTCTTAGAGAAAATTGCCTGTATGCTGCTTGAAATGAAGTGTCAGGCTGCAGAAAAAACCACAGTAAAAGTTCACTTCTTATAAGACACCAAAGACTCTCCATGTGAGAGAATATTTGGAGCCTAAACCAGTGGATGGACCCTCATGAGCTGGACCCCAGATTTCATTAGTGTCAGGACATTTGTGTCCCTGCTCCATGCCCCTGAGCAGGTTTGGGACCAGCCACCAGCTCAGCTCCAGCACATGGCTGCTACTGCTGTGGGGGAGCTCATTGCTGGGTTCAAAATATCACCCAAAAAGCAGCTCAAGAGATTTTATTTTAGGAGGGAAGTTAAAATTAGAAACTCAAACACTTGAATATGCTAAAGGAAAACTGTGACCACTTAAACAGATTTCTAGACAACTCTTGCTTAACCAAGCCATAACCACCATGGTTTTCAGCTCAAAACAAACTTAAAGAGAAGCAGAGTCTCATCAGAACCCCCTGTTCATTGGCTGGATTTGTAGACCATCTCCTTCAGAGTCAGGTTAAAGCCATCTTAAAACCTGCATTTATTTTTCCTTACTGTTCAGATAATGCCACAAAAACAATGCTGTTTCCTTCTCTCTGTCTTAATATCAGTGACCCCACGACCTCCAGCCTAAACCCCTATCTGAGTTAAATCTCCCAGAGGTGCCTAAGATTACCGAACAACTGATGACTTCAAAAAAAACACACTTAGAGGGACTGCCTATACACAGTCCCAGCTAATAAACAGAGCAGACAGTATTTGTTATGGGAAGTGATGGGAAGTTATGACTCTGGCTCTGGGAAAGTGCATTTTCATTCATGCAATTTATGGTCCTCACATCGTGGCACTTTGAAAGCCATTTACGTGTGGCTGTCTCTGGCCCCTCATTTACAACCAACCACGGCCAACAGAAATGGTATTTCACCCTGCCAGGAGGAAGCCTTTTTATCCAAGTGGTGTAATTCTCCTGTGCACAGCAGCAACCCAACACACAGATTTTATTCAGGTGTTTGGAGACACCAGCTCAGTCCTTACAGCTGACACACGGATCCTGTTTTACTGCCTAAGAGAGTGGGTAACACCAATCCCACACAGCAGCAAGAACCACCAGGCTGGAGTTCTTAGCAGCTGTTTAGCACCATGTAAATCTCAAGTATAAAGGGGCTGGACCAGTCATTTCTGCCATGGGAAGATCAGAGAGGATGCAGCAAAGCTGGGACAGGGAAGAGCTCTTGGTCTTGCATCACTGGTGATTTCAATTGATCCCCAGCAGGAAGGGAGGTCTGTGGGAACCCCAAGTTTCATGTATTGATGAACAAGACTGTTGCTGCCAAATCAGCAGAGACCAGCCTTTGTCACTCATGTGCAAGCGCTCCAGGCCTCAACAAGGGACCAAAAAGGCCCACTGAAGACCATAGCTAACAGCTTTACTGGTTACCTTGACACTCAAACAGTATTTCCCCCTCCCACACCTCTGGATTACAGAGCCAGGAGTCACACATAAATGGGGTACACAAGTCTACCTCGTATATAAATTAACTTGAATATTTAAGGCATTGAACTTTCATCTTCAATAGAAAAGCCCTGAACCCCTCATAAAAAGCTTTTTTTCTCATGAAACTCTATTGGGTCTCAAGGTTTCCAAGAAGGCTGACATCGCATAAAACTGTTGGTATCAGCAGTTGTGTGCATCTCCTTGGGACAGTTGGAACTTTGTTTTGCAAGGCCATGTGAGAGGCTGGAGGTTTGATTTTATGTGAGATTTTAATGAGCTTTGGCTTTTAGGCAAGTAAATCCAATCCGCAGAAACAGATCTCAAAAAGCATTTACAACTTTTCAGACAAGGAGGGGAAGTGAATAGGTGTGTATCTAGACTGGACTTAGGAACACTTCACCTTTTCCACCAGAAATCATGTTCTTTGTTGTAATTGGTTTGGGGAGCAAAGCTAGATAAAAATCCCACTTGTTTCAAGGTACTTTCACAAACATTCACGTATCGTGTTTTATTGTGCCACAAATCTGCAACTTCAGACTGGATGTTGGAAGGCTCCTGAAGGCCAGCAACATGTTATTGCTGCATGTGATGGCTAAGAGAAGAAATCATGGGCTTTGTACAGGAGAGATTTCTCCTTATCCATTTTATGTGTGTTTGTCCTTAGCTGAAGAGAATTTAAAAAGCCCAGAAAACAAAAAACAAGTTAACCCTCATCAAATACAGCATCATGCCTGTCAGCTGTTTGTAAGTTCTTTTGGTCATAAAGTCCTGCATGGCATGAAAAAATAAGTAAGATGCTGTTCAGTACATGGATTCTTTGCCATGGTCATCACTGAACATCAGCTCCAGGATGCAGAGTTAGCTGCATCCTTTCAGTTCTTCATTTTTAATACTTTTGCATATGCATGAGTTGATTTTGGTTGATTATCCTCAATGCCCACATGCCTTGTCAGAAACAAATTTCTGAAGAACTCTGACAGCAGCTTGACTTTATGCCTACCACCTTGTCTAGGAGGCAATACTATGAATTTCTAACCAAGCAGAAAGGTTGCCAAGTCCACCTTTTCAATTTGTCTGACTGGTCCCAAATGGTGCCACAATGGAAGAACAGCTTCATGGGAGAATCTAAGACGCCATCGTAAAATAAGACAAGGAAACCTTAGTACCAGATAAAATACTTCAGTGGTCCCAAGCCATCTTATGAAATATATTGCTAATAAAACAGATGACAAATTCAGAAGAAACAGAAGAAACAAATTTTGTGTTAAGCTGAAGACAAATGGACCTATGTTCTTCTGGTATGTTTGCTGTATGGAAGTCTTGAGAATGAAAAGCAACCCCGAGGAAACTCTCAGGCCAAATTTTGGTGCTCAGACAAATTTCACTTTTTCGTGATGGGGAAGAAATGCCTTTCCAGTCCTAAACTCACCAAGGCTGAACCACAAGCATTGCATTCACAGGACTCCAGTAGCTGGAGTTACAGGATGACCTCCGCATAGAACCACGATTAATAACAATACCACAAAAACAAGTACTTAAATTTCATACTATGATGTCAGCTCTTGAGTAGGCAACTATTGTTTTTCTTTGCCCCCTCTTTTGGACATGTGCCACCACAACGCAAATACTAAATAAGCATTACTGGAAGTGTTTGAGTGACTATATCCTGTCAGTGCCCAAATTGCAATTCCAGAAAAGAAATGCCCACTCTTCTTCTTGTTCAAAACAAACTGCAACAGAAATATTGAGGTATATGGTTCTTCAGGGGTTCTTCTGCTGTTCTTATCCTTCTCTGTACTCAAATAGAAAATCAAAAGTACAGTTTCAAGTCAAAGTAGTGGCTTGGAGGGAAAAAAAACCCAAACAACCCAAAATAAAAGAAAGAAAAACGTACGTCCCTGATTTTCCAGATTAATGGAAAACAGTAAAAGTGTTTGCCCAAATCTATTCAGTTGCCTCAGTTTCCAGAAGACGAGTTTCCCCTTTCCTTGAATCTCTTGCACTGTTGCTAGGAATTAGTGAGCTGTGAAACTCACCTAATGAAGTCAGCATCAGGAAATAACTCCGAAAAAACAGGTCCTGGGGGATCTACTAAAGAACTCCCCCAGTGTCCCAACGAAATCCTGGATGCATCGGCACATTGTACAGCCGGGGCTGTGGGAGGAACGCGCCCGACTTTGTTGTTGTTGTTCCTATAAAGGGACAGCTAAGGAAAGTGAAACTATTAACTCATCCACTGGAATTTCTGCTCACAAAACCATGCCCCCTGTTAAAGCTCCTCATAAAAGCCTTTCGGCTAGTTGGTTCCATATGTTCCCCAAACCCACAGTTATTGCTTCTGAAAAGCAGGAGTAGTTAACAGTCTGCGGCTTGGCACTGACCAGGGAGACCTAAGGACCTCACTTTTCCCCTCTCCCTTTCAAACGGCCAATTAACCAGTTTAATAAAACAGTTTGAATGTGACCGAGGTGCTTGGAGAAACTCCTAACCACCACCTATCCTACCAGCTTAGCCATGGCAGTGACACACGGGCACGGCCTGATGCAAAGCAGTCACACTACTCATCAGCAGCCTCAGGGCTCAGCTTGGTCTTCTTGGTGCTGAGAAAGCTGCAGGGAGATTAGGGCTTTGGCCTTGAGCCCTGCACACCCAAAGCTGCTCCTGAAGTTGACATCCAACAACCTGACCTCTGCCTTCAGACTCCTCTCTTTATGCAAAGTTCCCAAGATGAACTTGCACGTGCAAGAGTCAACTTTTTTTTTTTTTCCATTTTCTTTATTTTTGATTGAATCAAGGCATTCAAAAACAACAGAAACAATTCCTAGAGAGAAAACACTGCAACGTGCATGAGACCCCCATTCCCTCACCCTCAAGTCCCCCAAGCCAAAGGAGGACTATCCTGGTTGATAGCAGATCTCACACATTCCCTGGACTGACCCTACTATACTATTGCTTCTGCACTAAGTTCATGGCTGCAGCTGGACTGAGACAGGCAGATCATTAACTCGGAGCCTGGAGAGCAGCTGGCTGGGGTTTTGGTGGGTTATCAGGTGAGCTAGCTACAGGTTGTGCTCTTAGATACAAGTCTTCCCTTGACTAGGCCATTAAAAAAAACAAATAAAGTGTGGAGTAAAAACCTAATCTAAGTTCATTTCCGGCTTGACAGAACTTTAGAAACATTGTATCATTCCATATATACTACAAATACCACACCCACATCCAATAGGTCAAAACAAGGTCTAAAATACATAAAGTGAAGTCAACAGCAGCTGTACCACAGGCACTACTGGAAGAAGGGTAAGACCTAAAATAAAACCTTTTCTTCTAAACATAGTGTCATGTGTTACGTTCTAAAGGGACTTAGAATCCAGATTCATCATATAGAAAAGGAAGGGACAAAAAGAGCTTTGGTAAAGAATTTCCATCCTTTCCCCTCCTGTGAACCATGACACCACGGTGGAAGGATGTTTTTGTTTCCCTGCCCTCACCACAGCAGTAGTGAGCAGTAGCTGTGCAGGGTAACTCTCTGCTTTGCTCAATGCCCAGATTCAAGTTTAGGCAAATAAATTCAGAAATAAAGGGGGGAAGGATTTGCAGCTTAATCAAAACCAAAACACTGGAAGGGACAGAATTACCTCTGCTATATTTGCAGCCTAACCCTATGGCTTTGGTGGATTTCTTATGTGGAATATACTTGCATCCAGAACTTTTGCTTAGGTCCAGTTTCTCAGTAGATTAATTTTGATGATTAAACCTACCTAAAAGGCTAAATATTTGCAACAAAAGAGTTACAATCTGAGCAGTCCGATTTTACAAGTTTTCTTCTGGTTGAAGTAGAACAAGTTCCAGCAGCGATGTCAAGTGCTACCAGTAAGACTTCTGGACTTCAGTCTTTGATCTTGTCAACAAAAAGGTAAACAAACAGTAAAAGGAATTCATGCTTGTGTCTGCAATCTCAAAGGGAGCCATTTTTTTCTTTGTTTATAGTTGAACCAAAAGTAGTTCAGAAGAACCAGCTTGTCCCTGGAACTCACCTCAGCTATTTGGTTTTGGAACTTAGAGGTCTGTTAACCTGCTAGAAAACAAAACACTGTGTATGAAATGCCTACTGGTAATCTAAAAATCCAGTATTAGTTTTTAATTAACTCAGACATGATGGTGTAAGTTGTTTTCTTCCACTTCTTTCTTTACTCACTTCACATTAATCTGTGCCAGAGGAATAACAGTTCTTCCAGGCCTAAGCAGCTGGCAACTGGGTTTGATTTAAACAGACTCATTTAGTTTTCAAATAAAATATATTGGAAAGACCATCACAGGGACAAAAGGCTGGGGTGCTCAACTGACATGAACGGACCCAACTCCACAAAGGAGAAGGAGACGGGCTTTATGACACCAGGAGATGGCTGTCTAAAGTAACACCTTCAGACCACATGAAACCCCACAGGCGTACAGGAAGGCATTCTCCTCCAGGCAAAGCAGGTAGTGGTCCAACAGGACAAACTGGACATGGTGATGCCCTGGGCTTAGCTGCAAGTCCAGTTTCTCCATGCCCCTTGCTCCTCCCTCTGTCCCTTCCTGTGCCACCATCTGAGTAAGCCCGGCTTGACCAGTTATTCCTCTCCTGTCAGCATCTCACCACTTACTAGCAAACCTCTATATTCAGAAACCCAAATGCTGCCTCAGTGTCAGGGAAACTCTTCCATGTAGCACAAGAACTTTGTGGGCACTAGAAGTCTGTGATGTGAGAAGGTCTGCGGAGAACAGCAGCGCTCCAGGAGAGGTGCCACAAGGGCTGTAGTGCATTGATCCAAAGGTGTCATTGCAACAAAAGCAGTCATCTCAGATAAATCCAACACCCTCCAAAAGTGTCTGGCAACAGATACTTTGGGAAAGAATGAGGTGAGCAGAGGGTGAGCTTTTTTCAGACAACACTTACCATCTTTTGGAAATCTGCCAGTTGGGGAGCTTGTGGTTGAAAATACCTCTTCTCTATTGCTCCTTCCCACCCACCTCCCTGCTCCCCACACCTTTACCTCAAAATTATCACTGTGCTTGGTTGCACCACTCCATTTAAAAGCAGCCAGCTGCCTAATCTATGCACAGAGAAGGTCACAGCCTGCCACTCTGCTCAGCAATTGCATTCCCCACACTGATGTCTGGCAGGACACTCAAAGGGCAGTGCCCACGATCACTTTCCTCCACCTTAAATGGGCACATTGTCCTCACTTTAGGATCACCACCTTCAAAGGGGGCACGTGAAATCCTTCCCAAGAACCTGAAACCACGTTTGTGCTCTTGACTCCCAAGTAAAATTGTTACCAGGCCCATCTGGGGTTTCGATTTTACTTTTTTGTCTCCACCGTAACAGGAGGAATGTGGGAACATGCCCCGAGCTGAGCATACCAGCCAGCTTCAGTGACGAGTGAGCTGCAATGAAAGGGGCACCCTCACAGAAAGAATCAAAGCCCTGTGAGGCTTGGGGAACTCCTAGTTTTAGGCACCAAGCCTGAGATATTTTTTTTAAAAAAGCCTGGTTTCATGCTATGCTAAGCATCCACCCATTGAATAATGCAACCTGTCTTGGGTGCATTTAATTTGAGGTTTTATTCATATTACTGCTTAATTTTGAACTGTTTCTTTTTAATTACCAGCTGAAACGACATAGTAAAATGGACTAGCCCCATAGGCATGTTTTTCTTTCTATTATATTACAGTGAGGCAGCAGATTAACTCCTTCAGCCATCCCAGCTTAACACCTCACGATGCCAGCACAGCCCCTTTCCAGACTGCTGCTCCTGCAGGAACAATGGTTGAAGGGGACATAAAGATCTGAGTCCTGAATTTCCAACTCCCAGCTCAGGTATCAGCACAAACAGGTGCCAATTGCCACATACGTCAGCATTCGGGTGCATAAATCACAGCCTTTTGGGAAGGGAAGCACTTTCCAGCAAGCCAGATGGAGCTTCAACCTCTGGCCAAGGACAAACAGTTTCGGGCAACAACTGTCTCAGTTTTCTAGTCTCCACGTGAGCATGACCAAGTTGGCAGCTGTAGAAAAGGGAATGTTTCCTAAGCCTGAAGGTGACTGTGTCCTTGTGAGGTCAGCAAGGGAGAAAAAAAGAATGGTCAAGATTTTGAACAGCATGAGAAAAGGAAATCATTAAGAGGAACCAGGGAGCTGAACTCATCAGGGATAAGTGCTTGTTTTGGGGGTTTTGGGAGGTTTTTTAAGCTTAGTTTTATCTCAACTTTGAATTAATTTTTCTGTGCAAAAGGGTCTTACTGTTGGGGAAACTGGTGAACAAGCATGGGGTGCCCCATGTCTGTTAATAAACACAGGGCTTGATCTGCAGCCTGCTTATTTCAGGTCTTCCTCACTAAGGAAAAATAGCCCATGTCATTATTCAGGAGAGGTGATGGGATCTCCCTGCACCAGCTGCTACAGGGCACAGTGATCCCAGGGTGGCCTCACCAGGGCAATCCCTCTTTCCTGCTAGAAATTCATAGTTGTGCACTCAAGACCAGTTAAAGGGTTGCAATGCAGACCCTACAAAGTATGTATTTTGGGGAACATCGGCAGCATCCGGGAGAGCAGGCCTGCACAAGGGGTGGCCAGTGCCCATCATTGCTCATCACATCAGCACAGAGCAAAAGGTTCTTCCCCTTTAAAGTATCAGAGGAAAGAACCCAGCACAAACGGTGTGATTTTGTTAACAGATGCTGCATTGACCCAAGTGTCCCTAGGCCCAGAAGAAACGGTTCACCACAAACCTTCTGCTGATGGCAAGAGGGTTTTTGAGTGTAGAAGCAGCACAGAAGTGAACAGCCCATGCCTTAGACAACCTCCTCTCCAGCAAAAAGCCAGCACAAAGGTAGCCTCTCTGGAAAACAGTGAGGGGTGACATTACAGTCCTGGGTAACAACAGATGGCCACGAAAATCCTGCAGACAACTGCTCGGAGGCGTATTTTATCAAAGCCTGGGAAAGGGCACTGAAGGTGATCAATCACAATTCAGCAGGCAGACATGGAGGGGCTTTGCAGGAGGGCAAGGCTGAAGCTACCCCACTTTGCCCCTCTGGGGCAGCCTGCTGGGGTCCCTCTGTGGGGCAGCAGCCTGCTGCCAAAAAGGGACCCTTTAAAATGCTCTCACCAATCCATACACTGCGGGTGATTCGTGGATGCTTTAACACGGACCTGCAATGCTCGCTGCAAGAAACCTCTCATCTCATCCCCAGGTCCTCTGTCCTAGGGGACAGATAGGAAAAGCTACAGACACCATCAGGAGTTTAATAAGAGATAAATGCAGCAGCTCCTGCTTTAGCTGCCTGTCTGAGGGAAAGGCAGTAAAGGGGAAACGAAGAAGCAGAGAAGATAAAAAAATGTCTCTTTGGAACTCGGGGCATGTGGGCAAGACTGCCCAGGGGGTGAGGAGGAGGCATCAGATCTATACGCTGCTGTCCTTATGGCCTGTGGAGTGCTGAATGCTCCCTGTACAGTGTTACAGCTCTAGTGAAGGATTTTTGCCTGGAAGGAACAAGTGACATAAAAATTATTCCATATTCAGCTAGCCAGGGAAAGAAGGTGACCTTCACATCAAACCACAGTAGCTCCAATTCCTAGTATCATCCACTTGGAGCCAAGCGCTTGCCTTCAAACGAAGAGGAGGCCAAGAATAATTACTTACTATTCACTGAGTTATTTACATCAGATATTCAGCAAATAAATTCAGCTTAGAAATAGCTTCAAGGAAACTGCAATCTATTCACAGACAAGTTGCCAGGAGAGAAGAAATTTATAAAATTAATTATTTGTAACAAATTACTCTGTTAGCTTTCAAAGTCAGAATGATAAATTCAGACACTTTATTTTCTCCTAGGTATTATGCTCCCTCAAAGTAATTCTGTTGTTTATGAATTATGGGAGGTTATCTTTCAAGAGATTACTGTTACTGCTATATTTTCAATATCATTGGGACTGAAAGATCAGGTTGCTTGGACCTTTTCTAAGCCTAGGTTAAAGAGTCTCCACCCCACTCAGAGGATGCCAACAAAACCAGCCACCAGAGAGGATACGCTGCTAAGGAATCAAGAAGAATGTTTGTAGATTTTTGCTCTCCTGACCAGAGCCAAGACTCAGATGTTGCTATAAAACATTTATATAAATTAGCAAATTCTGAAGAAAGCACTTAATTCAAGTAGTATTTTGTGTTTCTTTGTTCTTCTAACTAGGAAGAAATGACATAGAACAACATTCTTTGCCTGATTAATACGGATGCTCTGTAAACATACCCACATGTAAGCAAGCACACACTGCCATCCCCTGAAACACCCTGTACATATTCAGCAGGCTGGACCCTCTACAGCTGCACTTCATCAGGAAGATTCCCAGAAATCCTTCAGCCACTGCTGACACTGGACATGGGGACACAACTCAGACGAGTCCTGGAGACCCCAAGGTGGAAAAAAGCAACTCCCCCAAACAAATCTCTTTGCTGTTTCCCCAGATTAATAGAGATAAATAGAACCCTTTTTTTGCACGATCATGACTGTGGTGCTGGAGCTCAGAGGCTTCAGCCCACTCTGCTACTATTGGGACAGTAGGGAAGGCATCCAACAAAGAATCCTGAAGCAGTGGTGTGGGTACTAAGCGGAGCACAGAGGATCACTTCCAGCTTTGATTTTACTTCTTAAGCCTAACTCCTAGGAGCACAAGGAGTTTTAGAGCCAGTCTCAGCTGGTGTAATTTAGCATCGTTCCAATGATTTACACCCACTGAAATCCTGCCTGCAGGCTCTGGAGGAGGAGAAGGGATGATGCAGGGGGTAGGAAATGACATCCTCCACAAACCTGTGGGGGAGCAGCTCATTTGGAAGATAACATCTGTTCTGCATTTCCTCCCTGCTCATGATCTTTTTACCTTCCCTAAAGTAGGTAAGAAGGGGAGTGAGCTCAGGTGGCTTTACAGACCAAGTTCTTTGCAGATGTAAGTTGGTCTGCTTAGTTTGCCTCAGTCATGCTTTGTTAATTCACTTGACAGGGAATTTTGCCCCATGTTTATATTTTGCACAAGAGCAGTTATACTTGCCATTTAATTGTTCTTCAAATATTGAGATATAATTATCAAATTCTAAAAAATCAGCTTAGATTTTGAATAGCAAATGCTCAGGACCACTTAGAAATTAGCTGCAGGTCTGGAATTATTCATTAAATGACTCCAAACCATGAATAAATCTGAGAAAAATGTCAGACAATTAATACAGAGAAGCAAAAATTGAATAGATTGCAAAAGAAGTTACCCAGGAAACATTCTTTACTGAGCTCTGGCAACTAGAAATTACTGGATTCAAAGCATTAGGATACAAACATTACTAAGAAAAAGACTTCATGGAGTCTTGTTTAAACTGCAAATTTTGACTCTTTTTTTTTCTGATGGGGTGACCTCCCCTCTTTGCTTTTAAGAAGCTAAACTACATTTTAGTTTGCCTGTTTTTATCACATTTTGCTTTGGGCACAAATGACTGAGATAAAAAGCTCTGCTCTTTCTATGCTGATAGAAATTGAAAAGGGATTAACCAAAAGCAATAAACTATTCCCTCTGAATTGCTAGCCCTAAATTTTCTTATTAGTGTCTACCCACACTAATTTGAAACTTAGCAATGCTGGTTTTCTCCAAAGCTGTCAGCTGAAATAAGCTAGTTCTGTTCCTTGCAGGCTGCATTTCCCAAAGATCCTTTTGCTTTCAAAACACGCCCCCTTCACCAAATATATCAAGATTGTTGCCCCTTTCAGACTTTCCCATAGGCACATGGCAACGTTAAAGAGGGAGTAAAACTAGCATGGTATTTTTCAAATTATTATCATGGGAATGCTTTGCACACAGGAATGTCAAAGCAAAGTCAAGGCCTGTGCACAGGGCTGAAGGTAGATGGATGAGTGTATGAGCTTGATACTTGCAAAGATTGCAGACCTAGGCTGTTTCAAAGAGAGTCTTCAGAGGAGGGGAAGGACTCCTGAAGCAAACAGATAGTAGTTCTGTGAAAGATACACAAAATCTCTTTTGGTTACAATGGGAGTAGCTCAAGAAAAGCAACGTACATTGTCTTGTCTTTGGACTTGTTGAAAGAGCATTGGGAATGGCAGAGCAGAAGCCCCTGTAGCACCATATGAAGTCTCCAGTCCACCCCTAGCCATTGTAAGGCACTCTTGCTAGTCTCCTCTCTAATAAACTCAGAAGCTTTGGCACCTGGAAGTTTCCAAATGATATTGCAAGGACTGACTTGAGTCTCCTTGCCCTGGTTGTACTGCATGACCAGGAGACCAATTCCCAACTGGCACTGGCATTTCTCAGAACCGGCCCTGCTGCCTACCATGCAGTCTTGGGCACAGTTTGACCCTCTGTATTCAAAACTAAATGCTACCAGATGGATGCATCAGTTCAAAGGCTGGTGGAAACAATTAAGATTACAGGAAGCCACGTTTATCCTTCCACCTATAGCACTGAATTAATCATGGCTGATAGGCGTCTAAACAGAGAAACGAGGTCTTGCTTTCGTGTCCCACTCAAGCCCCTGATTTATATCACTACCTGTCAAGAGATGGCAGAAGATTGCCCAGTAGCTGCTGAATGCTTCTCTCCCACCCTCTCCCTCTCCTGGGGAGACAAATATAAGCCAGGACATTCCTGCTCTGCTCAGGATGCCATGAAACCTAACCTCATGTTGACACAAGCATTAGGCCCCAGGACTGTATAACAGGTCACTGACAGAAAGATATAAGATAGAGCTTCCAAATTTGGCTGGCCACACACAGGCAGGCACAGCAGCACAAGTACTGCTGGCTCCCAGAGCTTGCATACCTGTGAAGGAAACTCAGTAGCTAAAGGACACCCATGGGCACAGCACTTATGCTCATCAACCCATTTTTCAGTTGTGTCTTCTGAAAGGTTCAGTGGCTGATTCAGCTTGAGATATTTATGGGGTTTATATCAGGTATTTTCTTTGAAAGATGGATTTTATTCTGAATACAGGAAAAATCCATGGACCACTGGACAGCTATATCCCTACAGTTGCTATTAAAAACATGACAAAGGGAGTGCCAGAATCCATACTGGATGGGACTGGGTTTTTGAATGCCTGCTTGTGAATCTGAGTATTTGTGCTCAAATCAGTTAAACCTGCAGTGCTCATCTGCCTATCGGAAGTCCTGTGTCAAGGACTCAAAGAGGAGTCTCAGTAATTGTGAGCTCAGTGCTTTTTTTGGAAGCAGATCTCCTGAATTCTGGTTCCTCCTTCTTCCTGTGACACACTGATGCCCACATTTCACATCAACCGTGACATGGGAATGGATCTGCTACCATATGCTAGTGCTATTCTCCATCCGTGGGAGGCAAAGCAAAGACAAACAAGGCTTGAGCCAACACAAGGGTTAATTTCAGAATTGAGCTTGCTTAAAATAAAAGTTGTCACCAACCAAAAAGAACAAGTAGCCATTGAAGAGGAAACTGTTGAAATTTATGGACCCCATTCTGGAGACATAAAAGGGGAGTCAATCATCATTTGAAGTTTATTTTTTTAATAAGAACTCCTCAAACATTCCCTCCACTTTTCATTGCCAGAAACTTAAGCTTGTGGCTGTTAAAAAGTTAAAAATTAGGGGTTTCCTAAGTGGGAGCAGAATGCACGGTTGCTCTGTATGACCCCGGCTACTCTAACAGCTACTGCTAATTCCCAGTGGAAGCATCAATGGCTTGTGAAATAGACTCCTTTCTTTTCTTGTACAAATTATTCCTTTATATTTTTGAACTTCTGAACCTCTGGGCTTAATAACAACTCCACAAGAAAGAAGGAAAATGATTGAGTGTTTATAACAACATGCATCTTTTTTGATTATCATTCCAGGCTGTGGCACTTTCAGTTCAGCGAAGCCCAAGTCACAGCTGCTCTGCAAAGACATTCAGAAACCGGGGGAGGAGAGGGACGGGAAGGACATCTCCTCCTACATAGGAACTGTGGTCACTGGACATTTTGAAAAATTCCCAAACATTTAGTTTTACTGTCTTCCTTCCACTCTGTAAACTATAACCTAACCACTTACTACCTGCTTGAGTTATAAGCAGAAATGAAACTCTGCCCACTGTTGTGCGCTCCGGCCTCACAGCCTGCAGATGAGCTGGAACACATCAGAGTGTGGGCCATGAAAAATTGCAAAACAAAGAAAGACAAAAACTTTTAATACCCACCCACACATGCAAAAACAGAAAGAAACAAATCAAGGGACAATAATAGGAATAAACAGTCTTTAGCCTAATTTTTTTTTTTCAGTTGTAAATGGAAACCAATGTGAGAGTTCTGAAACAGATGAAAAGGTCTATTTATTTTCTCGAAAAGATCTACAGTTGTTGGATTCCCCACTGCCTCCCAAAAGGCTTATATGGTTTTCAATGAAAAAAGGCCAACACCAGAAAATGTGTTTCCCTCAATAGAAAACGGCAAGGCCAGGCTCAGGAAGTGTTCATCTTCCTCCAACAGACAATTCAACAAGCTCTAAATCACCGTTTATTACATTCTAGATCCTTTGCTGCCCAGTCCCATCACTTTGTTGATTAATACCATGCTAAGTCATAATAATGACTGACTCATAATAGTAAGCTTAGCAATTAATATTCTGAACTAGATCCTCAGCCAGGGCACAATCCTTTACTCTCTCAGATCAGCAGTGCAGCACAATCCAACCCTTTTAAAGGAAGATTACGACAAACCTGGAAATCAGAAGAGTTTTGTAAGGACCTTATAACCCAGCAGCACTCAGCGTTTCCTTGAAGAGGCTCAAGAAAGAAATGCCACCATTCCCACTTTAGCAGAGCCTCCCGCTCAGAAACACATCTTCACTTGACTGTCAGCAAGGAGAAATGAAGCCTGATTCACTGGAGCAGCTTCATGTCAATGAAACTCACCTCCGACCAATACTGGCTTGGCTGAAGTTGAGCTGTGCTAAATCAGAACTCAGCATCCTTGAGGTTTTTAAACATTTGCTTTAACATTGGTTATTTGCAGGTGATATATTTTCAGGTTCTCACTGGTATAATCTAGCAGTAACTCTTTCAAGCTGATTTGCATCAACCTACACCACTTCATGGATTACACCATGTAAGTGAGGGACTCCTGCCTTCTTTGCCTGCACATTACAAAAATTTGACTGATGGTACAAATCAAGAAGGAGCAACTTTAACAGTTTCTTATGGGTGATGGAGACATTTCCTTCAGAAAGTCATGCTTACTTAGACGTCTTTCCTTCGTCCTTATTCGGGGTTCTTAAGAACAGCTTCAGAAATCCCAGAGGCCAGGCTAAATCCCTGCTAAATTTGCCTCATTAACTGAGGTCCACTGTGGCTGGAACGTGTAGATGCTATAGGATTCGAGTGGCAGCCCCCGCCTGCCGCTGCCCCAACCACTGGCATTTAAATTGAAATCCATTTATCACATGCTTCTGGTCAGATCTAACCCTAAATGAGTCACTCCCACTTTGTTCTCAAATATTTATTACTTCTGAGTTAGTACACTTAGAGGGGAAAAAATATCCAAACCCTAAACCCAAAACAGGAAAGACCACACTTGTGTCCTTGCCAAAAGCTGCGCTTGAAGGTGCTGAGATACTCTTCACATACACACAGGATATATAAAGGATCATTCTTATTTCCATCAGCAGACATTTATCTTGCAGGCTATGTAAATTCATTAGCAAAAGGTGTCCAAAGTGTGATGCAAACCACAAGCTTCATTAACTAAACAAGGTTTAGAGAGGGGAAAAAAAAAGAAAAAAAAAACAGGTAAAACATTTCTGAATGTATTTCCATTTTGTCTTTGCTAAAGTAAGTGGATGATTTCTACCATATTTCTTTATTCCTGAAAATAAAGCACATAAGGCATTGGAAGCCTGAAGAGACAAGAACACATTTGTCCCTGTGTTAGTTTTGCAGCCTTCTTCTTCAAGGCTACTTAATTTATTGTCTGTTCTTACAACAGGTGATGGACAGGGTACAGGTCTCCAAGCCATACAAGTCCTGTGAAAAAAGATGATGAGGCAGAGATGATATGAAGCTGAGCAGCAAACTCAGCCCTCAAGGAATCCATACAGGGCTTCATCCTAGAGACACCAATGCTGGAGAGACAATGCTTCCCCTTGTGCTGCTCTGCATAGGCAGCATGTTTGGGCTTCACACTGGGGCTGAATGTAGAGTGTGGTCAGGCAGGCTGCTAGCAGGTGGCACATTTTGTGTGAGCTCCCCACGTGTACTAAAGCAACCAGATCCTGACATGCAACAGAGCTCGAACTGCATGGGTGGCCCAGAGCTGCAATAGGTGCTGAGGACTCAGTGAAGGCTGTGAAAATCCCAGAAGACTGCAAGATACTGAATGCCAGAGGTTTACAGACTCAGCTAAAGAAAACTAATTACCTCAGCTCAATCATCCTCACAATTTTTCTGCTGTTCCAGCCCTAATTCATACGAGAGCTCTGCCCTGTGTCTCAGCATTGACTTGCAACGGAGCTAGAAAGAAAGGGAAGTTTGTGCCAAGTGGTGAAGGCACTAACTTGTGTTCGGAAGACGTGGATTTGCTCTCCTGATGTTGGTTTGGATAAATCCCCTTTGGTAAGAGGAGAATGAGACACAATGGGTCTCCTTCCTGTGGAAGGGGTGACAGGAAGGCGGAGATGAGTCACTGGTACAGCCTCATGAACCCATGTCCCAAAGGACTGTGTTGCACGGAGGCGGGAAGAACCAGTCATGGAGAGGAGCTGTCTTCAGTTAGCATGGAATTTTAAGCCACAGCATTGCTGCTTTCCAGGCTAAAGCCTCAGACACTGCACAGTAATTGGTCACCAAATGGTGGACATCTCATTTCTGAGTACTAAAGTGGGGCATCTTTCACACCAACCTCTCCACTTTCAAGCTGGGTGAGAAAACTTCCGTTAGCAAGTGTTTGAGTAATTTTTCCTCCTTATGTCCCAGTAAAACAATAAAAAAGTCACAGCCATCATTTCTCAGCCAGTAACAGTACGGAAAGAACATTAAGCAAAAAAACCCAAACACAGAAAAACACAACAAAAGTGGTTTGTTTCTCATGACATAAATTGTTCTTTTAAATTGAGTGGGCAAAAATCCACAGAAATGGGCCAGAGGAATAGGAAAATTCTGCAATTTGGTCCAATTTCTATTAAAGTATATGACAAGCCTACGATTGATTTCTATGGATCTTGGATCAGGCCCACACAGACAGAATTCAGCACTTTCCAGGTTAGAACAGAAGCTCTTCAAAACCACCTTCCTGTAGTTCATACCAGGTTTTGGTTTCAAAGATGTGATTGAGAAGTCTTTAACCAATGTTGAAAACCCCATCTTAAGACCAAAGGGGAAAATGAAAAGGGGCTCAAACAATTCCAAGTGAAAAAGCCAGCAAAGTTGCTGAATCAGCCATCTATGTGCCTCTCCCATGCACTCCAGCCCAGATTTGTCTGTGAGTGGTGTCCATAAAACCAAACACTATGTGCTACAGCTCTGCTGAAGTCAAAGGGTCATGCTTGCAACAGAACGAGAGATCCTTCATTTATTTTCAATATTGCCTTTCCTCCAGGGTTTGTTCCCCCTAGACTTTGTCTTTCTCATTCTTTTCCAGCTCCCTTTGGACAACTAAATACAATCCTCATTTTTGTGACTCTTCCACGTCTGACTCAAGGCCACCTCCTGCCTCCTGAGGTCTCATTCACTGAGGTTCTTCCAGACCTCACATCTGTGCAAGTTTTTATTCCTCTCCTTCCGTGCTGGCTTTTGAGGGCTATGACTGAACTTGTCAAGAAACTGACCCACAGACTGCCCGTGTAACACTGTGTCAGGGTGGGACTTTTGAGAGGGACTCAGAGTTGGCTTCACAGGGAGCTGAAGTCATTCAGAGTTTTGTTGAGAAGAAGCTGTTGGACAAGACCACCGGGGATATCTGGGACACTCTACTCATCCTGTTTCTCAATTCTAAGACATACCTGTGTCAAAGACATTACTAAAAGACCTCAACATACATAAAACGCACAACCAGCTGGGATTATCACTACCACCACTCCTGAATAGCACAGAGATAAAATTTTGAAGGCACCTCCTAAAAAACATGTTAGTACCTTTGTACTGCTGTTTTCCTCCTTTCAAATTCAACGCCATGGAAGCCTCCATTCCAAGGTTTTCCAACATCACAAGACATCCCGTAACTCCTTGGTTTCAATTTATATCCTTGCCTTAACCCTGGCTGTTACTAGAGCCATGGTGTCTGGCTACAAAGAGTGCAGTATTAAACAATACATCACTAGCTGCTTGCAAAACCTCCCTTCCCTCTCCTCCACCTCCTGTTCCTTCCAAGTGCCACTTTTACTTGACCTTCTCGCAGCAAAGCATGGCTGACTGAGCGCAGGGAGACCAGCTCCAGCCTGCTGTACACACGGGGCTTTTCCTGATTTCCTGACACTTTTGATCTGATGGATTTTGTAGTGATCTTTTAAATGGGAATTACTCATGCCTGGAGGTCAAGGTTGTCACGCCTCATGCTGAAGTGCACATGTAGTCCTGAAATGAAAACTAACAAAAGCAGATTCTGTGCCAGGCTAGGAGGGGAAGAAGATAGCAAGAAATTGACAGAAAACAGCTTCTGTGACTTGCCAGACCAGCAAGGACCAGATGGCAGGGCTGGGGGGGGGAGAAAGAAGGAAAGGGGGAAAGAGAGAAAAAGGAAATGGAAAGGCAAAGGGAAGAGGAAGAAAGGCTCTACTGCTAGTCAAGTGTATTGAATAATGACATAGGACAAAATCTTACTTTGGCTGTAGCAATCACATAGTAGCTAGACACTCAGGATCCTTTACTGATGAGGAAGGATTTAAAAGCATTGCAAGACTAGATGAGCTCAGACACTCTGGATAATACAATCCTATGGCCTTGCAATAATGGTGTGAGCACAAAATATATTAATATGTAACTTTGAGTGAAGATGAAAATACGGCTAACAAAGTAACAACAGTAAAAAGACTCAATGATGACAATTTTCCATAGCTTATAGGTCAACTGCACAGCCTCTACTCAAGTGAGTAAATCCTCCTCCTGTGAATTGCCCCAGTTCTCACCGACTAGAGTGAAACTGTGCAAAAAGGGTTTCTTGTAACATGTGAGATGGAGGAGGGCTTGGGAAAAGCTGTTAAAGATCAAAATCTGAATTGGCTAAATTGGCAAGTAGTATGGCCTGACCGGAATGGATCAGAGGAGAGGTGGGGCCTGATATAAACATTATTATATAGTTTGGGAGGTTTATCTTGGCTCAGCATGAGGCTGGTCCCATGGGCTGAATGCCTGTTGAATCCGCAATAAGCACCAAGGTGCAAGAGGGGTAAGACTGAGGGATATATTTCAAAAGCAAGCTCCTAATCCAAACTAAATGCTGATGTGGACAACCCCAAATTTATTTTCATGTGGAGACTAGCTTAAGTCCCCCTAAGGTTTATAAGCATTTTAAGGGAGGGATGGGGTAGGAAGGAGTCTCATGCGCTAAGAATGCAAACCACAGTTGAAGTTACTGTGATGTGGCAGGTTAGTGTGTCAGATAAAGTGTAAATAGCTGTCCACATGCCAACCCTCAGCCTGCCACAACTGCACAGGAAGGTAACTTGACTTAATCATCATTTAAGAGCACTTGAGCAGCCTGTTAGGGTAGCTCTGCTGGCAGGCAGCAACTTACTGAACTCCCAAAGGTCCCGTATACCTGAACTCCTAGATGTTACTTTTGGGTGGGTTGCCAGTGCTGGAGGGAAAGATTAACAGGAGAGATCCTGACCCTGCAATAAACACTCAACAATACTTCTTCCTATTAGGACTTATTTAAACCTTCACTGCTTTATCTGCTGAACCACCATATTTGGTGGGTCTCCTCTCAGTGAGAAGATCAGGCTTGATCAAGATGAAATGTATGAGAAGGTTTTCCAGATGGATGGCAATTATTCACTCAAGGATTGGCAAGTCAAAGAAACTGCTAAAACTGGAGACCTCTTCCACCCAGAGATCTTCTCTAGCCTTTGGGAAGGGCTGCAATGCCCTCCCTGTATGAATCGTTCAGCAGAACCACAGGGTTGATGTACAGCCCCAGGGAAATGGTAACAGGACACAAGCTCTTATCTAGTAAAAATACAGAACAAAACCAACACTGAAGAGGCTCAGGCTGTCAGGCACTGTTTGTCTGTGGTGCTTACATGACCTTCACTACCAGGGTTTCTGCTCAGTGTCCCAAATGCCACTGCTGGGAAGACCTTGAGGAGTTTTGCTGGCTGGTGCCCAGAGTGTTAGTTACGGACTGCGGACACGAGCCCATCGCAATGTGCAAACTTCACCTGTTCCATCCACCATTCTGGTGACAATATTAGGATGAAAAGATGATCCGGGGTCCTCTCTCAGAAGAGAGAGATGTGCTTGAACCCGTTCACCCAGAACCACATAGGAACTCTGTGCCAGACTGTCACTCCTTCAGGACAAAACTGTCCAATCTTTATTTTCACAGCATAGTAAACTACAATCTCAGTGTATCTGACTATTAATTTACTGTTGGATTTCCTAGTGCAGTAGAATCTCTCAGCTTCATCCTGGGAGAAAGTGCCACTTCACTGTGATGCTGCATATTATTTGTATAATGGGAGGATGGGGCCAGTCCTGGGCAGACAGAGTGTTTCGAAGAGGAGGCAAAGCTACGCAGGGGCTTGATGCTTCTGTGATAACACTAGGGTACTCAGCTGTCTGAGGTCACTTTGAATGCCTTCCCAGTCATGAACCACCCAAAGAGCTGTCAGTCCAAAGGCATTGTGTCCTGAGAGAAATCCCAGTCCTCTGACACTAGCTTTCATGCTGATATGAGCCCAAAAAGTTGAAAGAGCAAAATTTTCCACTCCCAGGTGTGACAAAATAGAGAACATTAACTTATCTGGTGACAACAAAAGCGGCAAATTCAGAACAATCTCCTGCCAGTTCTCATGCAGATCTGTCCTGGAGAAGCAGCATCTCCATGTTTCCTGGAGTATTACTTTTCCCCTGGAAAAAGTTCAGCCTAAACAAATATTGTCCCCAAAAAGCAGACCACAACACGGAGAGACAGAGACCGAAGTATACATCGGACACTTGCAACCAGAAGAATAACCAGCTGTTACCTGCTGTGCCAGAAAGCACCAACATACCCTGCTGAGATGCCACACTCCCCTTCCCTCTGCTCACAATCAGACCAAAAGGTTTCCTTGAGCCAAGCAATAACCCCAAGCAGAGAGAAATGCAAAAGGGCCCACCTGTGCCCATAAACTATATTGAGGCAAAGTCGCTCATGCTTATCAGTGGTGATAGAAGTGCAAGCAAGGCCCCTGAATGGCACAAGTGTTCCTGCTTCAGTCACAGAGACATCATTTCCCTGAATTTTATTTTATTTATGGGTATGCTTTCATTTTAATAGCCTTTTTTAAAGACTGTAGGCTAAGATGGCCTCGTTTCCCCGGGGGTCTCACTAAAAGCCAAACTGCACCCAACTCACCAGTGTAACTTAAAGAGTTAAGCAGTGGTTAGGGACAAGCCACCTCATTCTTTCCAGCCCTGGAATCTTAGTGCATATGAATTTTGGATACTGCTGCAAAAGTGGCACATTACAAATTAGCAACAGTTTAGTTTATTAGCCCCCAAGTGGATTTATTTATGGCACAGAAAATATTGCTATAGGTTCCTGGAGACTGGGAACGTGACGTCACTGAAATTAAAAGGGATTTCATGGGGAAGACCGTGCCAAAATTGACTTACTCCTATTGTGCTTTCAACATGTGGTATTGTTTTACCATATACTTCTTCAGCTTGATGCCTTCACACCTTACAAAGATCTCCTGTTGCAGCAGCTAATGGTGCATTCTGCTTAGGTTACTGCCACGGGCATGCAGAGAGCCAACTACAATGAAAACCTGGACTCTTCGGCCCTCCTTCCACTTCTCCAGAGAAAAGGCCAATACATGTTTAAGACTCCCAGACAAAAATATGGTAGAACCACTTTTTGCCTCACCCAGTTCCTTCTCAAGGTAAAAGGTGTAGATTCCTTCCTAAGTCATGTGGGCACACATAGGAATTGCTCCTCACTTGGCTTCTCACTTGAGATCTCCATTCTTACAAAGACATCAGCACCGTCTGTACTTCACAGCAAGGACTGAGGACTTCAGATACCATCAACTGCTCAGAGACAATTGAGTCACATAGGTTTGTTAGTGGTTAGGCACATGGAAAGAGGTTTCCATCTAGGGATTTAGCTTGGGCGGTGATCTAAGCTACAGTAATTCCTTCCCTCTTGTTAGGGATATGAAAAAAATCCCTTCCCTTTGACAGCTGGGGAAACCAAGGCACACAACTCTTCCTGTGCAGCCCTACTCATTGTATCAAGAAATCATGCTGTCTCTAATTAAGAAGTATGTTCAGAGGCTGCTTCAATGAAATTCTGCTCCCCTGAATTTTCTAAATAAAGGAGCAGCCAGATTCTGATACCATTTTCCACAACACTACAATGAGCAGCTCCAACATCCAAGAGTCAGAACAGGGTCCTTCACCACCACAACGCATGTACCCAGGAACCTGAACAGCTCTGGACAGTGTCAGGAACCCACCAAGCATGTTAACCTCCAAGCAGAGTTCCTGAGCATTGTGGAAAGAGGAACAGGAAGCCAAGGAGCTTTTCCCCCTTTCATCCTCACACTTTCATGCAGTGCTCCATTATAAATACAGCTCTTTTCTATCAGTTAGATCAGGCCCACGCTTGCCCTGGAAGAAACAGGCCAATATATTAACTTTCAGCAGCTGGTGCAATTTGATGACATACCTTCTTTCCAAAGATCTGGCAAAGAACGGCCTGTGAACTCATCATCTTTGTGTCTGGAATAGAAAGTAACTGGTGCAGGATTCACATGTAGCACCGTTTATTTTAATGTCTTCCCTCTGAGCTGTAGTATAAGAGGTTATACTCATTAGCAGGACACTACTGTTTATCCCAGCTGAGGCTTGGCCCTTCAGCAATGCAGGTGTCCCTTCCCCATCCCACAGAAGGAAAAACTGCTGGGCAGCAGAGCTGAGTCATCCAAGGCCACACACTGAGCAAACGGCAGCGCCAGGACTAGAACTCAGGAATCCTGAGCACCCGACCACAAACACAGCCCACGGAGACCACAGCTGCCTGACACAGCCAATGCCCACTCTTAGGGTCTGTAATAAAGTAAGTAAAAAAGCAGAGTTTGGTTTTAGCACTGGCTGGCCTTGCTCCACCAGCTCCCAGCTCCTGGGGAGGGTGAGGAGAGGATCTTGCTGTTTGCAGGGGAGAGAAGGAAGGTGTTGTCCCCAGGTGCTGGCAGCCCCAGTTTGCCCCACACCCATAGCTGCTGGTGCAGACTGAGCCCATGCAGCCAGCCCACGCGTGGGCCCAGCGGCAGAAGAAATACAGGGATGAGTTATGACAGAAGACCATCAAGATCTGGGTCCCTTAGTAGGCTTTCCTGCAGGGGTGATACATGTATGGGGCTGGCTGGTGTGAATTGCCTTTGCTGAAGATGTTTCAGGGCTGCCTTCCTGTCTCCCTGTCCCTGGCTTCTCATCAAGGACAGAGAAGGTGCCGAGCAGGACAGGAAGATGGAGGTTGTACTCCTTCATTTGCTCTCTCCCTTTGGTGAGGGGGAAGATGATGTTAATCTGGCTTTCTCCTGAGGAAATACAACCTTCTCAGAGCTGCTTCACCATATGCAGAAGAGTTAAAGGCAAAATGACTTTACAAGCAGAAAGTGGCTTGAACTGCATGTCCCTGGGCTTGGGCTGTGTAGAAAGGCTTGGTTCACCTCTACATACAGATCTCAGGGATGTGATCTTAATCTCCATCAGAAGGAGTTACTAATAAGATTTCAGGCCAAGTTGCAGCAAAGTTCACACAACCTGTTACCTTCTGCCTGGGACTGCAGATGGCAAGACCTGACTGAAATGTTGAGCTTTATCCTCTTCCACAAGTCAACTGGACACACTGAATACAACAGAGATGCCTCGGTACAGGTCCTCACCATCAGTCTCTTTGGTTTTGGAACAAATTTTGGCATAATCTGGTACGTCCATTTCTTGTGCCTGAGGCCAAGATGCTGATTACCAAGTTGCTGATCTTCATTACTATCTGGCACAGAGTAAACAAAACCAGCTACATTTGCCAACGCCACAAGGAGAACAAAAAAAAAATAATAAAAAAATCAAAACTAAACAACAAAACCTACAATGTTGCATTGGAAGAGAAATCAAACCTCCCTCTAAAAAAACAGTTTCTGTGTAATTCCTTCCTTCCTGTGTTTGTGTTTCTCTTTTTCCTAAGGGCTATAAAATGTAGCATACTAGGAATTGTGGTTGCTCTATGGAGCAAATGGCTGGGTTTGCTAGAAGAGTTTGGCTTGCAAGAGGTACTTCTTCCTGATGGCTACCTGGCTACCCTAACTAGTTTGACATCTGCAATTTATTAATCTCTTTTTTCCCATAACACATGCAGGTCAAAAACCTGAACAGCAAACCTAATCCCTCTGAAAATTTGTGCCTGAACATGGAGTTCTTTCTGTTGAGAGAAACACAAAAATAAAGCTCTGCAACCTTCAGCACCGGCCAAGGAACATCAACTCTTGACCTTTTCTCAATTATTTTGAACCAACACTCTGTCTCTCCCCCACCTCCAGATTCGGACTTCTTCATCGCTTCATATATTGGAAGCTGGCCTCTTTACTTTCTAGCTTTTCATCATCTGAGAAGAACAAAATTATCATAAAAAAAAAATATGGCAGTGTTCTCTTTTGTCTCAATGAAGTGGGTAGATATACATGCCCTGGAAATATCAGGAATTTCTCATGACCAGAAAAGAGGTGTGCTGTTGGGAGTCTGTCTCCAGCCAACCTGTTTCTGGCCCTTTCTTCCACTTGCACAATTCCTTCCAGTCTGGATTCATTGTGAACTGACCTCCAAATCTCAGTGGTGTTTGCAACCCCAGTCCCTGAAACAGTGCAGAGCCAGGACCTACCTCTGCCTGCCTCCACAGCTCTGCTCTTCCTCTCTTTTGTGGCACTAAGCGGAGCAAAAGGGATGAGGAACATCAGACCATTGCTTCCAAACATTGGGGTTTTTGTTGTTTTTGCAACCAGACACAAACCGAATGGATTTGAATTATAATTCCCACTCCAAGCATGTTGGTTTTTGAGCTTTTAAAATCTGTTCACCTGGAGGGCTTTTTCTCCAGAGATGTCAGCATCACTTCATTGTTTGTTCTCCGTCCACAATGCAAGGAAGCTGTGTTTCTGCTCAGCTGGAGACCAAGCACGAAGCCTGTTTTCATTCCAAATGGAGAACAAAAAAGGCAAGTTTTCAACATTTCCTTTGCTTTCCTCTGAAGCAAAATGTGGGCAATAAAAAGAAACACAACAAACAATGCATTTTGAACCTGCTGAAGCATTTCATTTCAGTAACAGTGAAATTGTTTCCTTTTTCTTTGATAGCCTAACAACATCTAATTCTAATTCTGGAGTATAGTAGATGACGATATTTTATGTCAAAATGAAAAAAACAATCAAATCAAGAAAGCCAAGCTATATCCAAGCATTAGTGAAATGAAATATGAAGTCATTCATTTGCCATCAAAATCAACACTGGCCAGTAAATCCCACTCAGTATCAATGAATGTGCCTTATTTTTAAGAAAAAAATGTGATTTAGTTGATCAGTGCTCATCACTTCTCAGATTCCACTGGTGTTGACCTGTTTGTGTCTTAATGAAATGATGCCAGCATTAATCTTCTTTAACATTGTACAACTACATGGAGGGTTTATAAGCAGGACAAGCTTTGTTGGAAGAGGCAGTATCTCTTCACAACAACAGCTGCAGTACTTTGAAAAAATAAGCAAAGCACTTGGGTACCCAAGCTTTTCCTTGGTGATCTTCCCTCTTTCCTTCCAGATGCAGAGTTTTAAGGTCAAATGTGATTATTAGATCATTTGATCTGATCTCCCCTCAGATGCTTAAACCTGAAATGACCTAAACATAAAATTTCACAAGCTCTTAGGCTGATTGCATTGTTTTAATTTGGTCTTGTGGCAAGATGTCTCTTCCGGGAAGGCACTGGGTTAAGTGTGAAAATCACACCCATTCTAAAGCTCATCAGGAGATTGAAAATCCAGCCCTGCCATTGCTGAGTTGTCTCTGAGCAGGTAATCCCATCGGCTGTCAGAAACAGTGCCTTGTTGTTAACAGGAGTTTCACCAGCATCTGTTTCCTGCTGCCAGTGCTAGTTATGTCATTCTTGGGTACACACAAGTGTCACTTGGTACCCAGTACTTGTACCTGGTCACGGAATCAAGGTACCTCCTCACCTCCAACTCAGCACACTAAACTGATGAAGCTCTTCATGTCTACCACTGTAAGAAATTTTCCCAAGTTTCAGTTGTTTTTGCATGGCTCCTTTTTGCATTCTTCAAATGTTCAACCTCATTTTTTTCAAGAGGGATGAAGGATATCAGAAAATCCTTCAAAGGAAATTCAGATCTCCATGTAAGGCCAGTCACCAGTGCACACATCTTGTGCTAGACTCAGCATAATGAGCAGATTCAGCTCTAGAGCAGGACTTTGACAATCCTTCAGTAATAATGTCTTATAGAACCTTCTGTGCCTATTTAATAGAGCTTATGAATTAATTATTCCCCTGAACTGGAAGACATCATTAGTTACATCTTAAACACCACATAAGAACGTAAGACCTTGCTAGTCTAAGCAAGGTGGTGACTGAAGTTCCTCACAGTGCTGTTGGTCAACAATGTTGGACATTATCTATAACATTAGGCTCTGTTTCATCCCCTTTCCCAGCCATGAGTTTCACTAGAGAGCAGACTGAGGGTGTTAGCTAAGTAGTTGTATTTGAGTTGAATGGGTCTACCCAGATGATGCAGGAATGACAGAATCAGTCATCAAACAGGCAAAATCCCCTCTGGTGGCATAAAAATGTCAGGACTATATCATACTGTAAATGTCACTTGTTTCTGCCAACTTATTTTTATTTGCATTGTTTCTAGTATAAATACTCTTTTCTAAAAATGTCAGCAAGAAATGCCAGTTAGTTTCTGACAATGATGACAAAGAGAAGATACATGGGAAGCTAACTACTAGAGTTTCCCAGAAAATCGCAGGGGATTTTTCTAATGGAAAATATGGCACTTTTGTTGAAAAATCCCTAATCCTTTGGCCACCCACCAAAGTCTCTTGGAATGAAAAATATTAGGTTTGGCCAATGGGCTTTCAATATGGATCCAACTTCTCACAGAAAAAACCCCCACATTTGGGTAAAAAGAGAACCCCCCAACAAGTTATTCTGTCAGGAACTCAGCTGTCTGCCATATACGTTTTGATAGCATTTTTAAAATGAGCTGTATTGAATATGTCACCAGTATTGACACTAGAGTCAACAAACTCACTCCACCATACAGCATTTAGCACAGAGAACACCAGGGATCTTCTCTGATCTGTAATTCAGCCTGACATTCTGCTGATGAGGATTTTCCAGGGAAAGCTGTAGCCTACACTGCTTTGCTCTAATGTTGCTGATTTATATATACGTGTGTGTATTTAACATAGATGTATGTATGTATATATTCTGGATTGTTTGCTTTCCTGTATTTTTTAGAAAGAACTGTCCCAGAAAATGTTTAATGAGGTTATAAATTTTCATTGAGGATTTCCCTGCTTTTATAAGCAACTATATATGAGATTAGCACTTCTGAGAACAAAAGGAAGCTTTATGAAGAGCTGGATAATCCCTGCGTTGTATCGAGTCCTACGATGAGGCACATGTCATGAGATGTCTGTGGTGTGTGGTATGTCAACCTAAAAAAAGTTTACATAAATTGAATATTGCTTGTCATATTTATGGGAATGTAGAAACTAAATGTAGAAATGTATAATGTAGAAACTAAACTATTTAAGATGTAACTTTTTCCTTCAGGGATATACTCTAAAACTGGAGAGAAAGAAAAAAATCTTTCAATTGTATTTACAAAGTACTTGATCTCTAAGATCTTTCAATTTTGCCCTTTACCACTAGAGCTAAGAGTAGCTGACAGTAATATGGCCTAAAGATCAGGTGGGCAGAAACAGAGTCTGAACAAGCCTTTCATGGTCCCAGAAACCCCATATAACTCATCCTTACAACTGCTGGCATCACGTAAGGAGTTATTCTGAAAACAAGCTCTTGTGAGGTATAATCCAATGTGTGAACATATCCTAACCCCTATGAGGAAAACAACTGCTCCTACTCTTTACCCAAGCATGGATCTGAAAGCCAACAGACAGGGATTATACTCAAAAACCCTCCCTGCTTCTCAAAATCCTCAGTGTTGTCCTTGAAATTTCGCCATTTCTTTGAAAACAGGCACACAACTCTGTCCAGCTCAGTCTCAGTAGCACCTCCTAAAGCACTCCCGCTCCTAGGAAAAGCATGCTTCACTTTCTAAAAACACTGGGCCTACTTTATTTCAGGCTCTGAATCTGGCAGAAATCTGCCTATGCTTCCTAGGGAGGAGCCAGAGGCACTGCACCCTCACTGCTGTGCTGCCTCCAGCTGAGGGAAGCCTCCAGCACTCCCCATCACTCTCCTCGTTGAGGTTCCTCTCCCTCCATGCTGAGCAGAGCTGACTCCACGTGAAACCTAAAGAGAGCTGAACTTCTCACCGAGAAAAGGTAACTCTGACACGGTGAAAGCTTGAATTCCCCCTCCCAGTAAAGCTGTGCTGTCCACACCTGCAGATTAAGCTGGAGGCATGTTGCGATGCCATATTCCCTCGGCTTGTCCGACTGCCAGGCTTTGACACAACCTTGCTCCAAAACCAACTCTTCATCAAAGATGTCTTACATTCAGCTGAAATCAAAGAGCCTGAACAGATGTCTTTAAATATATTTCCTCCTTGTAATGATGGCAAATAAAAGCAGTGTCCTCTAACACGTTCTGTACAGCATCTGTAACGCTAGTGCCGCAAAGGGAAATCAAAAGAAATGGGGTAGGATGTTATGTATGCTGTGTGCTCGGAGAATATTTTAAACTCCCTTAGCCTCTGTAATGAAAACCACACTGTCTGAAAGTGAAACACTGCTGATTGTTAACTGTAGGTCTGTTGGAAATAAAGCGAGGGACAGAGGGAAGGGGAATTTCACGTAAATCTAATTTCTTCTGTGTCAAACAGCGCTACTGTATTTCCTTCCATCTGCAAGGATACCCTATGAAATGGGGATGAATGTTATTGCAGTCTGCAATAAGTAGAGTTCAAAGCAGGGAAAATTTGGTTCAGATTTGGATTCGGCAGTTCAGAAGTTTTTTCACACTTTCTTCAAACAACTCAGAAAAAAAATAAATCTCAGGCTTCGACTTGCCAATCTTATATAAAAACTTTTACACAATTCAGGTTGCTATGCAAAGTAGCTAGGATTTAAGCAAATATTTATAAATTTTGCTTTCTCAGCAGAACTAAACTGGATTATTTTGTGGGTAAGACACTGACTGGGATGAAAGAGAGCTACATCACAGTTCCCAGCTCTGTCTGTGACTCCCTGGGTGACTTTGCCCAAGTTATTGGTTCTCTTTGTGCTCCATCCCCTTTTTGTAAAACAAAGAGCCTACTTTTCTTGCACCCTTTCTTTTCCTTAACTAGATAGGAGTATCCTGTGCGATGTGAGTGAGCAGCAGAAACCACAGGGAGATGGCAGGTTGGGATGCTCTGATCTCTGTTGGGACCTCTTGATACTGTTGTAACGGACATTAATAAGAGAAGCAGCGTAAGAGCAGCTTTTTACAACAACTTCCACCCAATTCTGACTCTCCGAGGAGATGAGGGGAAAGCTAATGTTTCAAAGTTTGAAATGGGCTTTAACTTTCTGAAATATGGGCTTTTCTGTCCATGTCTAAAAGACAATGGTCTAGCACACCCTTGATGCTGTCCGATGCTCTTCACATCAAGGCTGCTTGTACACTTCACAACTCTGGGCTCCTTGTTCTCCTTGTTTCATCTCCTCCCTGGATGCCCAGTGACAAAGTCCAAACAAACAACACAAAAGGTGCATTACTAAAACTCAAAGCCAAACCCTGACATACCTCTTGGAGCTTCCTGTCTCATAATATCCCCACCAACTTTCCAGACTCCTTCCCCCACAGAGTTCTGGCACCAAAAGGAAAACATAAGCTGGTAGACGTCTCCCCACCAGGAAGAAACTGCTAGCACCTCTGTCCCCCTGAGCAACCTTAGCTGACAGGAGAGTGGGTTTGGGAGCCAGCCTCCTATCCTTGCTCCCAGACCCACTGGTCCCAACACCCCATTGCTGTGGCTCCCAGGAGACCTCTGCTTCTGCTAGGTCTCAAAGCCCTCACCTTGGATGTTGGGTCTGCTCACTGCTTAAGACCCTTCCAGGGATCATTAACTTTTCTTTCAAATATTATTTCCTTCATGAGACATGTGGAATAAAGACCCTCAACACACACACAGATCTGTTCAGTCCTGGAGGGACTTGGAGCTCCCTGCTCAGTCTTGAAGGGACCAACATATCCCATTACAAAGTCCTAGACTAAATTGACTCACAACAAAAAGTCATCTCCCTTTGGACGGGTAAAGTATACCTTTTGAAATGTCTACATGTTGTCTCAGCAACTCTCCTTTATGGCTGTTTACATTGGATAAGAAGTGGAACACAAAGCAACATTCAGACGACGAAAGTGCTCAGAAGTAGTAAAATACTATGTTATCTATTTTTTTAGCTGAATAAATTGAGCTTGCTTGGCATTATTGCTGGCTGTCTTAGCCCAGCTCTGAAAATGAGAGAGAATGAGAAAGGGAATCTTTAAAAGCAACTCCCGGGAGGACACTAATATTTTTAATAGTTTGTGGGTTATGAAACAAATCTGTGTTAGCAGTATTATATATCTCAGCCTGAACCACTGGGGTGTTTTCAGGCTCTTTAATGAAACTAAAGCACTAACACAGCACTGCCAAGAAAGTAGATTTATTCACAAAGAAATGTTTGCTAGCAGAAATGAAAGCGTGGGCATGAGTGGGGCCGTTGCATATTAATGCACAGTCTTGTCACTCACATTCTCCCTTATCACACCAGCTTCACTCCGTTGTCACTGCAGGATCACACGTCACAACCACAACTTTTTCCCCTTTTTCTGCCATCCATTCTTGCCTTTTCCATGGTTTTTGGAGCCCACGGCACAGCAACACATCAATATGGGCAGAAACCTGTGCTAACAGCAAAACTTGATCTATAGCCGAGGAGAGCTGAACATAAAAAGAAAAAACATACACAAACACTAGGGACTTTTTTTTTTTTTTTTTTCATTTTACAGTGTGAAACAGGACCCAAACTAATCAATGGAGCTCAGTGGGAGTGCATAATTATTAATAGGCCCTACATGGGGCCTCAGAAAATATGCAGTTCTCTTGGAAGTTTAAAAGGTCAGTGTGAATAACTAAAACATACTTTTCTTGGTAGTTCTTATGCAGTAAAAAAATAATTCATAAGGAAATCAGTTTAGGAAAGAAAATCCTCATGTTCTAGCAGGGTGGTTTAGGAATCGTTCCTATGTCTTCCATGTATCTTTTCTGGCAGGTTAATGGACCATGTTTTATTCTCTGCCTTACTTCCTAAAGCTCACAAAGCCCAGTCCTTTTTCACTGTTTGCTATTAAAGAACTCAACTGCATGCTGCCTGGCTGAGAGAGGGGATGAAAAATGGTGTGCTCCCTGGAACAACCCATGTGGTGGAGAAGAAGGCCAGACGAAACACCTCTGGTGCTGCTGCTTAGCCTTCTTTACTAATTGCACAGCAGCCTGAGGGGTTGAGTTATGTACATGCCACTCCTCAGACTGATTTCTGGCTGCTTGTAAAACAGAGGACATGATGGGCACCATTAGAGGCTCAGACCTTTGAAGGAGCTTTACATCATGCCTAGGCATCAGAAGACACTTCGATGAAAAATGCTGAACAAGCCCCAGCTCCTCCTTGTAAGAGCCCAGCTGTGTTTAATGCTGAAACCAAAGCAGCTCTTTCAAGAAAGCTTGGGAGGTTGTGATGAAGCAGCAGGAGACTCTGGCAGCACTCCTGGGACACACATCAGGTGCACAAGGTGACCGGTATGAGAAAAGCCTCCTGGCAAGATAAATGATGACACATGGGAGATCCCACACCAAATGGTTTAAACATGCAGTGGGGCAGCCACTACAGCAAAGATCCTGATGGAAGTAATCACTGTCTGCCATGAGGTAGGGCCCAGGCAAGAACCACCCGGAGCCAAGCCAATGCTGAAGAATATTCCTCAAGAATATGCAGCCCAGGTGAAAATCATCTGTGGGAGAAAGACTGGCATGGATCTTGCTCACAGGGCATGGAGGTCAGGTCCAGCCTCAGGACAGGGATACAGCTTATCTCTCACTTATCAAATTAATTACCTTCAGGCATCCTCACTGCTTTTTCTGGATTCAGTTGCAACACCCACTTGAGTGATGTTGGAATCCAACATACAGAGTTCAGCACAAGTGAATTTTGAATCTGTATGATTTCAAATAGCAGAAGAAACTGCACCAGCTTGAGGGGACTGTGGATGACTTCATGTAAGATGGACAAAACAGGTTGACAGTTACCTCATACCAAGTAATGAAAGCTGAGTTGTGTGACATGCCACAGAGCTGCCACCATGTGTGGACACGAAACACGTGGACAGCTGAAGGCAATGCCACAATGCAGTGGTGGAGCACAGTGCCAGGGCAGGCTGGAAGGCTTTCCAAACAGATGTCCTA
Source organism: Hemiprocne comata (assembly GCA_020745705.1). NCBI lineage: Eukaryota > Metazoa > Chordata > Aves > Apodiformes > Apodidae > Hemiprocne > Hemiprocne comata. The sequence continues at coordinate 24,596,002 of CM036593.1, forward strand.
ACTCTTAGACCTTAGGGAAAAAAGCCATCAAGCAATATTTAATACAAGTATGGCCTTCATATGAGGTGAGCTGCACACCATCAGAAGGTAGGTGGAGATGTGGGCAATGTCTGCATATCTGCCTATAAATGTGCTCTGGCCACTGGCACCTGAACTAGCCAGATCCCAGCCCAGACCTGGTTTGATAATTCTTATCTTGTGTTTATGTTACCATCTGCTCCATCAGGCAGTGTCAGGAGGTGGATACAGCAAACGCTGTGACTCGATACAGAAATACTTGTGAACTGGCCAGGTTTCAATCTGAGCATTTTTCTCAGGAGTGAAGTAATTTTCTTACTTTGCTTTCTACTCAGGCATGTGCAGCATCTGGTTAATATATTCCTGGGTAGCTCCTAGCTCTCCAAATGCTCCATCCCTGTCATACTGCAACACACACAAAAGGCAAACTTTCCAACACTTCGCCTGGGTACCTGACCTGTTCCAGGCACTTACAGACCTGGTTAGGAGTATTTTCCAAGGAGCCAGCCTGCATTTTCCCATGCTTAATTTAGTTATTGGAATGTCTGCCATTTATATGTGTTCTCCTTGGCTCCTGCACAGGTCAGCTACTATAAATCAGCCCAGTGTTGCTGACTGTAATGGAGCTACAGTAACTTACAACAGCTGAGTATCTGGTTTATGCATGTAGTTCCCAAAGCTTCATGTTAAATACAGCCCAAGGCTGGGGCATTTAAACAAAATGAAGAGGTTATGAAAGGTACGTACACGTCTTCCAGAGCAATATTGTTTGTCCTAGATACTTACTAGGTGATGAAAGGATAAATAAACAGACCCCAGGCACCCTGATGTCAGACTTTGTTTTCGCCAGTGATATTTCCTCTGTAAAAGGAGCGCACGTGAAACAAATGAAGAAACAGGTGAGAGCAAAGGCTTGGCTGCCAAGCTTAGCCATAGATAAAACATGATGAAGATATTAACCCTGTGGACTGGAATGTGAGTGGAAGAATACCTGGGGAGGGAAAGGAAATCACCATAGCCATTGAGAGCCTTGCCTAAGTACCTGCTGGCAGCTAATGAGGAGGTGTGCAAGGAAACTCACTTTTGAAGCCACAGCAGGCTTGATCTTTAAAGCCCTGATCCCATCTGGTGAGGCAAGGAATGCACTTCTCAAATTGCATTTGCTCTGCTTTTCCCTTATCTTGCTCTTCTCCACTTCTGTGGAGACACAGAACTATATCCAAGTCAGGCAGCACACACCTATCTTACAGGAGCTTCGTGTTCCTGATGGAAAACACTTCCTTCAGCAACAACAGAAAGTAAAAAGGAAAAGGTCGCCTCCCACTGAAATGGAAACTGTGTGGAAAACATCTCCAACTGATGGCAGTAGAGTTTGGTTTTGCTTGGGGGGGCAGTGTCTTTGAAACACTGGGAACAAGCATTCTCATGTAAACGTGAGGAAAAACCTCTTTACTGTGAAGGTGACAGAGCACTGGAACAGGCTGCCCAGAGAGGTTGTGGAGTCTCCTTCTCTGGAGGCAGTCAAAACCTACCTGATGTGTTCCTGTTCCTATTCTAGGTGATACTGCTCTGGCAGGGGTTTGGACTGGATGATTTTTTGAGGTCCCTTCCAACCCCTAAGATTCTGTGATTCTGGATTTTTTGAAACTACATAACTCTGCCCAAACTAAAACACTTTCAGATTTGGGGCAGAGGCACCCATCATACTTGCTTCATCTTTTTACCTTTGCTACAGCCACAGACATGAAGGGTTGAGCCTTCAAACTCTGAGTCACAAGTGCAGCCTTTGCCACTGCATAGGAGCTCAGCCACCACCACCGGGCAGGGCAGGGCAGGGGAGCTCTCAGCACTGGAAAGTAACTGCTGCAGGGACTTACAAAAGGCTCCACCACGTATTTGTGTCCCTGCTCACTGACCCAGGAAAGCACTCATCACCAGAACACCATCTGCTAGACCTTCACAAGCCCACCAAGCCCAACCTGATGGCTCCATTCAGGGGATGTTATCCTGGAGATGAGATAAAAGCATAAAACCCACAACCTGGGATACCATGATCTGGAATGCACTGCAGGATTTGACACAGCTAATCTGAGCTGGGAGAGACCCCAGCTGGTAGTTCTGCCCATTCCAGCACTACAGGACAGAGCCTTCTGCTCCAAATGCTTCTCTACATCTGTGGATTGGAGAGGGAAACCAAATGACCAGCTTAGACCAGACATCTAATGACAATGAGCAGGGTAACTCCCAAGGGAACTGGAAATACTATGCTAACTTTTCTCAAACGCAGTGAGAAATGGTCTCTTCCTCCAGAATTTACTACATATTAATTAGACAGCAAGATGACACACATTAAAGCAACTCTACAAATATGTACCAGTTGAGGTCTAAAAAAATGAGAAGCAGAAAGAAATCTAAAAGATTAAAAAAGAATTTAGCTAAGTGGAGCCATGGCAAATTGCCCTGCCAAGCACAGCTACTCTGAGCAAAGCTCCTTCTCTCTTCTCCTCCTTGCAGGGTTCCCCAGCACTCACAAAGGTGCAAAGGGCAAACTATGCCAAGTGATCCCAGCCCAGAAGAATTCCAAATGGGGAAAAGAGACCCTTAAGCTTGTGACCAAAAGGGAAAACGTTGATACACGTGGCTAAAATAACTTCCATCTTCCAAGTCTTTGGTTATTCTGACACTTGACATTTCAGGAGCAAAGAGAAGGAGCAGGACAGCATTCCTCACTGGAATTGAACAGGAATAAAATCAGCTGTTTCTTGCCTATTAAAGTAATGTCACCAGTGATGTTGCTTTCTAACTTGCTATTTCTGTCATTGTCAGAATATTTGGCAAACTTTGCTTATGAATTTCCCAGAAAAGAAAATGCCAAAGCTACTTTGGCAAATGTAACCACATTCTCTTATGTTTTAATAAGGATAAGAATAAAAGGCTCTTTTCTAAATCAGACAACTTTGCTTTAAAAGGCAAGTGAGAGTCTAATTTAGAGCTACTTAAGTTCAGGTATCAAGCAAAACTCCTAAAATAATACACTGGTTCTTATTTACAGTCTCCTCTCTCCCCTTCTTTTCCTTTCTTGTTTTCAAAAAGAACTTTAATGATGGTGAAAAAAAAAAAAAAAAAAAGAAGAGTATTTTATTTACAGATCAAGTATAAGCAGTGCAAGCCCAGAAGATGGCTTTCTCTCTATTTAAAATCTTGGCAAAGGAATTGGGTTTCTGCATGGCTTGGGCACACTACCTAGGGACACATCTTGTCTTGGGGTTTGCCAGCTGAACTGGTGCAGCTGTGCTTCTGGAGTCACTAACCTGATTTACAGCACAGCCCCAGCGTGGGCACGGCAGGATGAGATGGGAACGATGCTCCCCTGGTGCAGATGGAGAGGGCAGGGATGCCGGCCGCGGGCGCCTGCCCTCCCCGTATCATAAACATCCCCATTCCCAGAATATTTAAAAGCTCAGTCCCTTGATACATTTGAACAGTTATGCATTATTTTTGCAAAGAGGGTGATAAATTATAAAGGCTGATTGATTTACTACATCAAGGTAGCAGCAAGTGATTTCCCCCAGAGCAGCTGCTCTGCTGAAGGCGCCAGCAGAGCCAGAAGAAAGGCACACGACTTCAGAAGGTGGCAGAGCACCAGAGACTCCTTTTCCAGAGCTACTTCACTCAGTCTCCTGATGACTGTATAATGGAGGCAGAACCGAAGTCATCTGCTTTCCTATTTTACGTAAAGTGACTAAGAAACTCTTATTTGGTTTGAATAGATTTCAAAAGCGTGCATAAATATATTTTTATATTTATATATGAATAAGCCTCTTTCATAAGAAAGACTTTGTGAATATTTCATGGCATTCCCCTTGGGTTTGTAAGTATCTGGTTTGCAGGCTTTACTAAGTATAATTTACTGCCACCTGGGCTGAGGAACAGAAGATTTCCACTGGATTCTGCTGCCTTCATCAGTAGCCCCAGTGTAAGGGATACTAAGATGCCAACAGCTCTGTCATCTTCTCTGATGCTAGCGGAGCCATCTTCAGATCTTGTTGGAGTAATCAGGTGACAAAAATTACCTCCCGAAATTGCGCAGCCCCATTAGTTACGAGTCAGTGTTTCCCCGTGGGTCCTTCTTTCCCTGGTTGGCTTTTTAGAGAATGTTTACTTTATCTTTGGTGGTTGCAAGATGCTGTTCAAAGGGAAAGAAAAATACAGGGTGACCTGTGGAATTCATCTCTCATCACATCCCACCACTTTCCGCATATTTTTAAAAATGTAAGTTTGGATAGACAGGCCAGTTTGCTGTCACGTCTCCCCCCTGCAACTGCTGACAGTCAGATGTTCTTGCTTACTTTAGGGTTTGATTTATTGTCTGCAATTAGGCTAAAAAATGTATGTTTTAAGAAATACAGAGGAAATAAATGATTAGGTGTAAATTGGAAGCAAAAATAGAGACAAGAGAAATTATTTTTTTTATCCAGCTTGCCAGGCATGAGTTCATTTGTGTTTTCATCTCTGAGAACCTGTCGGAGGTTTCTCTACCCCTGTAAGGGGTGCTTGTCTTCCTGAGCATCTCATCAAAACGAATGAATTCTCAGCTCAGACCATAATGAACTGAAGTGTCTGCTAATCACTGTCTGCACTGGAAACACCCTCAGTTCTAACCATTTCATTCAAAACATTTGCAGAAGGTTGGTGGTTTTGACAGAGCTTGGAATCTGCTGAAGTCCTGAGTGCAATGCTGACGAGATCACCCCAAGAAGTGTGGCACGGACCACTGTGAAAAATGAAAAATGTAGCATCACAAGCCATCTGCTAAGAAATACTGTGACCAAACAATGCAGCCAGCCCCAGAGGGATACAAATCCAAGCCAAAAGCTGGGATGGGATCACCCCAGTTTCCGCCAGTTCATCAACTGTATCTTAATCTTCATCTCAACTACATGGCTCACTCCACTCTCTCCCAGAAGTCCAGCACAGCACATGTGGACCAAAAAGATGTTTTTGTGCAATCAGTGTTTTATTTATTTTGAGGGAACAGGCAAATCTAACATAGCCACCTTATTTTGGGGGAATTCAGCACACATTCCAGCAGAGCAACAATGAGTACAAGCACTGTCTCATGTAATGCAGCTCATGGCCTTAACACGCTCCACCTGCCTAAGTGCTTGGCAAGGGCTGAGGCAGAAATGCAAAAGGGTTTCAGTGCATTAAGGCCTTCCAAAAATGAGGTTGGGTTTAAGTAGCCAGGCAAAACCTTCACATATAATAAGGGGCATGAGAAAGGTTATGCCTACTTCATGAAGCAGATTCCAGCACACAGATTCCTTTTCTTGGCCACCAAAGATGCAGAACTCTGTGCAGTTTGGTGTTTATTTATACAAAAATAGCCTTCATTTTTTGCTCCATGCCTTGAGGCTGTGCAAACTACAACAGCAGAGGCATGTTTCCAGCAGTGATAAGCAGCAGACAAGGGGCAGTATTCTGTCCAGCATCTGTTATCACACCCCTCCCAACCTGAACAGAGCAAATTAAAATTAGCAAGACATTAAAGAATTAACAATAAAAGCATTTATGACCAGTGTCAATCATTCACTCTCTCCTGGAGCATGCAGCAGGGTGAACAAGCAATGCTCTGCTCCAGGGATTAATGGCACATGACTGAAGTCCAGATGGCTGTGGGCTGTTTAGTGGTGAAGCACATTTGCCCACAGCTGGGCAAAAGGAAGTAATGAGCTGAAATAAAGAAGAGGGAAATATGAGTTGGATAGGAGGAGAAAACATCCTAACAAGCTGCCAGGGGAAGTGCTGGTTCACCGCTCGGGTCATTTCAAATTGGACTGGATAATGCATTGGAAAGCATCCTGGTTTCTGGGAGGCTGTGCAGAATGCACAGGATGAAGGGGTAGAGCACATTTCTGCCTCTTTGACTCAGTATCTTCCATGACCTGCTCTCCAAATAACTCATGGTTCAAATCAAGCCCAGGCTTATCTTCCACCTGCAGCACAGGGTAATTACTGAGGAAAATAATAAATATGCTCACCATCCACACCTGGTATTAACCTCCCTGGTAGCCTTTCCCTTCTCCCCTTAGCTGCAGCATTTCATGGGCCTCCACAGCAGTTCCAACTACCACATTTTAATCCACACTTTCCACAGACTGGCAATGCCAGTGAGCATTTACCAAGCTCTCAGTAACTGGTGTCCATGTGAACAACCTTGAGACAATGCAAAAGACCTACTCAGGGCTCCTCCACAGGCTCAGCTGCCTCTAAGATTTTCCTCCACAAACTGTTTTTTGCCTCTCAACCTATTCTTTAGAGAGCAATACTCAAGCTAGAGCTAGGACCCCAAGGGGACCTAGCGCAGTTATTAATGGTGTTATGAGCCTTGCAGAAATGTAATTCCTTGGGCAGGTATTCAGGGATCACACTTATTTTCTACTTGGAGGTCGTCTGAAAATAAATATTGGGGGGTCTGCTATTTTGTATCCCTTTTTCCCTACAGAAAACAAGGAGGTAATATGCAGGCAAGGTAAGGCTGCCCGAGTCTCTGCAGGCAATGAGAACTCATTTATTTCTATGCTGATAGAGGGAACGGTGGTGATTTGGGAATGAAACTCAGCCAGCTTGTTACATTACACGCCCTTTTCAAACAGGAGCAATACTGCTTTCACGTCTGCCATGCATCATTAAAAAGCAATCACTTCAAGCAAGGCTCGCTTTATTTATCACAAAAAGAAACGGAATGGGAAAAAGTGAGAGATAATCATCACTCAACCCTTTCCCTGCTGAAAAGAGAAAGCCTGTGTCCAACAAGCAAGACCACACATCTCGAAAGGGTTTTGTAAGATTTACAAAATCTTGGCCAGCGTGTTAAGAAGCAGCCATTCCTATGCCTTGCACACACAATCAGGGTGATAGTCCTGAGAGCCTGATATCCTGTCTCTGAAAGTAATAAAAATCAGATGCTTCTACATAATAGATAATGATATAACAGTATGTCTACTGAGAGTGCTCTGTCTTACCTGTAGACAGTTAGGATTTGGCTTACATCCTGGACGAAGAGTGTTTATACCACTTACAAACGTTTACACAATGTCATGTAAGTGAGCAGAGCTATGTAAATGTCCAGCTTTCTTCGCATGGTCCCATGCTCCTGGAATATACTTTAAACAGCATAATCTTGTGGAGACAACCTAGTAATGCCAAAGCCATCACCAATTTCCACCTTTCTGGCAATTTTTTGCAACTTTGGCAGGAGTGGGAAGCCTGGAGGCTTGCAATGAGATGGCAGTTCTGGTGGGAAAAATTCTTGCCATCTCAGAAAGTGAACTTTATGTTAATCTGATATGCCGATTTTATTTCTGCTTGTGTGGAAGGGGTAAGTTAATGTGGCATCAGGGAAAAACTCCCTAATGTAAGAGTCTGAAAATAATTTTTCCATGACCAGTTAGGAATTTTGGTCTAATCTGCCTTTGCAGACTGAGCAGGTATTATGACAGCAGCAATTCAGTGTACGTATTGCAAATCTGGGTGCAGGGAATGAAAAGGTCCCTCCCTGTTCATCCCATTTTTAGTACTTCTCCCTCCACTACTTGAAGCCTGGGACCCGAGTACTGTGAGCTCCAAGGCACCTACACCCCAGGATGACAGAGAGCAGCACAGCAGTGCCTACATGGCACAGTCAGGAGCTTCCCAAGGAGTTCAGCAATGTCCCATTGATTTCCTTTTGTTTCCACATGTAAAACCAGAGGCTCAAAGATGAGAACTGATTTTCTAGGTGCTGTGTGAACCAACTTGGCAAGCAAGGGGATTTCTTTTTATCAAAGAGATAAAAATGAATGAATTGGAAATCCCAGCAAAAGGGTTGATCTTTACTATGAGGTTGAAAACATCCTCCTTAGTATTGCTACCATAAAAGTCCAATCCTACCTTGCCCATTGACTTAAGTCTGAAATACATTGACTTAAGTCTGAAATAAGTCTACAACCTTTGCTGGGGAGATTCCTGGTCTAAAGGTGAAAGCAAACTGTCAAACAGGAGGGTGATGCTGAGGTCTAGTGCTGCTCTCAACTGTAACAGTAGCTGGGTCCTAAATTCAATGGCTTAGTCTGACCTATTCAAGTAGTATTTTCTCTGCCCAAATAACTGATCCTTAATGAAGCTATTTATATAAGGAAATTAAATTAAAAAGGAATGTTAGTCACCTGGGTGTTGCCACACGGCTGTAATGCATGTCTGGGAGACCTGAGACTCATAAATTGTATACAACACACTGAATGGAGGTCTTTAGCCCCTATAATTAAGTGGCAACTAGTTTCATATTAAAGATATTACACATACACAAAGGCACCAACAAAATGTCCTATTCTCCATTTCCTGTGTATAACTCTCCACTCACAGCAAAAATGAAGAGCATGGGGTAGGAGCAAGGGGGTTATGATATCAAGGGAAAAGGTCTGGGACTGAAAAGTGACCTACGACTTTGCACCCACAGCTTTCAGGGCTGGAGGTAAGAGGCAGACACCAATCCAGAGACGCAAGCCGGTGTGGCCACAATTACAGCTCGAGTCTTCAGAGACTCAGGGCCAAGTAGGGTGCTCAGCATCTCTGAAAAACAAATAATCAGTTGCCCAATGCTAAACAGTGCAGAACATTATAGTAATGAAGGGGGTAGAGTTCCAGGCCAGGCTATACTCCCTATGACCAAAGATTGAGCAACTGCAGGATAAGAGAAAGCAAAGAGCCACTGACTGTCAAGCCATCTTTGACACTGACACTACAACCAGAGCTCAAGGTATGCTTGGCTTGCCTGGGAAACCTACTCACACCATCTGCTCTAAAATACAGAAGGCAAATCTGCCTAACATAGCAGCCCAGACACCTCAAAAAACGTGGTGGTGTCCTACACAGCTTCAGGGTGGCTCTGCAAATCCATCTTGAATTCAGACTGGACTAAAACACATAAACCCACATAGCCAGTTCCTGACCATCCCACACCTACGCCATCAGATAGGAGTGGTTTTGAATCATGGGTAGATGACTCCAGCTTGGCTCTGCATAACACACTGTGGACACAAGGGATTAGCTTATCTGACCTCCATTTAGCAAAAAGCAAACCCAGCCTCAATGCATGTTACATATGTGGACTACATATGTCCCCTCTTCACTGTTCACTGAGGATGCCATTTCAACTGTATTAGCTTCTAAATGGCTGAAGTCAGGTGAGATACAGTCCCCTTTCTCCACCCCTTTAAGCCTAAACTACAGCTAGGCTTCCAGGCACCTCTATGACCAGCGAACTGTGAGCCCAGAGGATTCCCCCTCCAGCATACTCAGGGACCTGGTCTTCATCCTCCAAACAGCCACAGTCATTGCTAATCCCCAGGAGGATATGCCTGCATTAAGCAGCCAGTCATCAGCTTGAACATCATCACATCTCAAACCTAGCTCCAAGCACCCCAGGAAAGATAGTGCTGATTCTAAAAGGTTTATAAAGACCCAGGACTACATCAATTCATTTGCCTTCCCCAGCGCTCTGCTGGCACATGGAGCTAATGCTTAATTATCGTGAGTGATTTATTAACTTATAAAGTCAGATTAAATGGGTATTTGGAGCTGAGCAGCTGAGAGCCTTTGAAAGGGGAAAGTGATTCATGCTATTTATCCAGCTGAGACAAAAGTCACGTGGCGTGAACCCACAATACTAATTACTCCAGATTAATAGTAATACATTTCTAGGAAAAGGACGTCATTAGCATCCAGCAGATGTATAGATTAGGAGGAACCCAATTCATACAGGCACACTGTCCACATACACTTCTAAAAGCAGAGGAGATAAACTTAAGACCCTGTATTTTCCCTAAGGCAGTTTTGCTTTTACTCTCCTGCCACATGGGGTCTGTAGCAGCTTCAGACCCACTGGGGCAGAACTGAAGCCCCAGTGGCTTCCAGATCTCCATCACTGTGCAACTGCATCCATGCCCAAACCGTGATTCCTCTTAACATGTAATTTCTCCCTAACTGAATAAACAACCTAATAGCCAGAACCTGGATAAAGGTTTTTCCTCTTCCAAAAGGAAACTTCGGAAATAAAAAATGGGGAAAATGGTAGGAATCTATATTTATGTGTTCTTGTCTGTTTGTGGTTATGCTGTTTTCTGTGACGCCTGTTAGTGTGGGCAAGACCTGCCATATCTGATGTGTTAAACAGCAGCTCCTTAACTTCTGCCTGTGACAAGACTTGATTGCAGTGCTGGCCAGGATACACTTTTGATACACCATCGCCAAGGCTTGGGGAGTTGTACAGAGAAATACATGGTGCCCCTCCATTTTTTTCTTTTTTTCAGCTTAATGGTATGTGGGGAAGCTTATCAAATAAAAAAAAAGAGAGAGAAAAACAGTAAACTCTCAGGCTGACCTTGGGCCCATGGTGGAAGTGATCCTGCAGAGATATGGGGGACAGAGATCAAAGGATTTCATGACACAGATTTATGAAATTGGTGCTTCTTAGGCCAGGTGTTCCCTATTCCCCACCTGCCTCTCCCCCCTTCCACTTGACCCCTCAGCATCCTCCTGCACAAGGATGAAGGGACTGGGCAAAAGACCTTCAGGAGCTAACCAAGCACCTGCTTCTATGGAACTACCCTCATCCTACAGGGGAAACAGAGGCTGTGTAGCTATAAAAGGTTTCCCTTGGTATTACTAAAGGTTAGGGCTTTGACAGAGGCAGGACAGGTTCCCAAAGCAAAATGGTAATTTGGGAGTGGCTTTGACTCAGTGGCTTCTTTTTTGCAGGGATTTTGTTATACTGCACATGGGATTGGGGTCTAGGAAGAAAGGAGAGCAAGGTGGGGTAAGGCAGCTCACTTGTAATGTTTGAAAAGTCCTGACATACAGAGCCCAGAGGGGCACAGCAGTGAGAAAGGACAGCAGGTATGTAGAAACATCTCAGGAGTAGCAGCAGAAGACACTGAGATCCACAGATCAAGCACTCTTTTTTCAACGTGTAGGTGGAAACAGGTGGAAAAGAAAAGAGCATTTTGGTTCAACCAAGGCTGGTTTTGAAGGAGATTTATGAGGGGAGCCTCAACAAAATGAAAACATAAGCAAAATTTTATTTTAGGTAAAATGACACTTTTTGTTTGCACCTAAAATAAAGTACTTCGGTTTTGAAAGTTTTCACCGTCTAACTTTTCTTAAATTATAACTCTTCCTAAATTACTAATTTCCAATGGGGAACAAACACTGGAGGGTTTTGTCTTCAAATGGCTGAAAAAAAAATAACTGGGGGGTTTCCCGCTCTTTTCAGGGTTTTTTTTTCCTTCATAGAGCAAATGATGTCCTTTGACCACCAGGTGAGCTTTTACACTTAAATTGCCTAAAAATGGGAGTTTTGTATCCACCAACTCGAAGATGCTCACAAAGTGCTGCCCCATCCAGTTGTCCAGTACAATTAAGACAAAATCCTGTATTAACAGGACCCAGCAAAGCAATACAGCAAATGTCTCCAAGCTCCTTTTACTATTCAACTGCTTTTACAGCTTATTTTTATCTTTGATGGGAGACAGAGTCCAGCTTGAGACTAAGGCACGTACTTGCTCTTCTGGCTCCGCACTGAGTTTTTCTAACCACTTCATCAACACGCCCTCAGATTGGCTTAAACCAGGAGTAAATTTCTACTCCTCCCCACTGGCCAGTGAATGAGCAAAGGTAGCCAAACTCCCCCTTTCCTCCCGGCCCCCTGATCCCCACTTTGCTGTCTCCTGCCAGCAAACAGCAACGCCTGGTGTGAAAGGCTGCACGGTACAAACGCGGTTGGAAACACAGGTTGCTGGCTCCTGGCATGGTCCAAAATTCAAGGCACAATTGAACCCATAGAGAGTCACTAGCAAATTGCTCCAGCTATTTTTTTTATGAGACACTTTAGCCAGCCCTTTTTCATATCCTTTACGAGGCTGCCTTCAGCCCTACTCATAGTAAAAACTCCGAGTTATGGAAATCATAAGAAAGAAATTATGTATGGAAAAATCATTATGTTATAAATTGGTTCCACTGTTCAAAACATGTAGGAAATGGGGCATATAAAACTCAGATGGTGTTGCAGACTTTGATACAAGGTTCATTATTACACCATGACACAAGTGAAATATGTGCTAACATACTGCCAGCTAATTTGCCTTTATTTACAATGCAGACCCATCACTGGGCAACTTCATAAACTTCCCCAACCTGGGTGATTTCTCTGATTGAACATGGCAGCTCACACAGAAACGCACACGCAGAAAAGTGTGGATCTTGTATCTTCAGGGCAGCACAATTCTGAATGTGTCCCCTCACCTCATTTAAAAATAATAGCAATCTTCCTGTTTTCTCATGTGGTTTTTTTTCAGGTTTTATCCCCTTATTAAGCTATTGAAATGCAGTTATACATATGCTGTCTGTGTCCGTGTTCTTTAAAGACTTACTTGAGGTAGGAGGCAGGAAAACTGGACAGGAATGTTTTTGACAAAATGTTCTTTGTTAGAAAATAGCAATTTGTTAAAATTAGAAAATTTCCATGGAAATCCATCAGTTTTCATTAAACTTTCATCACAAAATATTCTGCAGCCAACCAGGGAATTTCAACAGCCACAGGCCAATGCCTGAAGCTGTTCCCTAGGAAAAGGGACATCTAAGGAGATCCTCCTAACTGCTTTGGCTATGCAGGAGTCTTCCCCGAGGGAAAAAAAAAGGAAAATCAAGGTATTAAACTTAGCCAAAGTTGTGAATCAGATCTGATAAGAAGGGGAAGGGCCCGGAAAGACAAGAAATGGGCAGAGCTGACACAAGTTATCAAATGGATGTCCAGTTTTCTTCAGGAAAATTCTTGTTTTAATAAAATAGCTTAAAAATAAAATCATGGTCATTATAAAAATATTTCTTTACTCAAAAAATTCAGAGGAATATTTTTTTAAGATTCAAATGGTCTGTTTCCATACTTCCATTGAGAAGACTGGTTTCTCCCTGCAAAATTACTTTCTTTAAAATAGACTCTACTTTCTATTAAATTATAAGGGGTTGAAATCTGAATGAAGTGCTTTGAATATATTGAAAATGCTTCACATGATCCAAAAACAATTCTGCTTTTTTTTTGTTCCAACACTGAACAAAATTTCTTTTGCTTGCTTCCCAAACCCTCAACAAATTGGAAAATCCATTTGCCATGTAGTTCTGCTCAGGGCAAGGATGTCATGAGGTCTCATTTATTAATGTCTAGATGGTGTCTGAATTGAAGAAGTGCTGTCAAAATGTAAAAGCGTTACGAACCTCTTCAAATTTCCAGTTTGGTTTTGCAGAACGAAGGAGGCTGGTCCTTGGTTGGGGCCAAGATCTCAATGCTGCCACCATCATCAGGAAGTGTTCCCATTAATAAAACCTTGGACCACCACCCAAACTTCTCTCTGCCCATCAAAGTAAAATAAGTTTGAAGATACTGAATTTGTCGATTCTCAGGTTAGAATTCTCTGTACAGATGATAGTCTGCTCTCCTGTCCATGATGGTTTTCTTTTCCCCTAGGCATGCTGACAGACTGGAGGGCTTTACATTTTGCTGTGTGTATCTTCTTTCACATCTTTCACCATTGTGTTAAATGAAATCACATCCTGAATGAGAGGGAGGAGGGGAGGCAGTGCAGGGCAGTCAGGGAAATCCTGCTAACCTTGGGCCATGCTTGGGGTATACGACGGACCTGTATGCAAAATGATTTTTTGCTCAGGTCCTAAAGCAAAGGACTGACAAAACAATTAACTATAGTTAATTGAGCTCACAGGCTCACACGGGCTCAAGGGCCTGCATGTCAGATTGAAACTATTAAGAAGCAGCTGAAGGTAGGCGGGACAGCGAAGGCAGGTGGGAAGGTAGAGTTTGGGGATTTTTGCTCACTCAGGGACTCGAGGCCACACCCACATGAAGCAGCCAAGATGCCTGGCTACTGTGGATGTAAAAATAAAGCATCCAGCATGGCTAACACCATATGAAGGACCTGCCTAAAGCCACCTCTGCTCATCCACTCGCTGTCTCGCTTGCCATAGCCAAAGGCTCGACACTGGCTCACTCACCAGGCCAGCACCCAGCCTGCCTCCATTTGGTGTGGGATGGAGAGCTGGTTGTTGGTCTGTCCTTACAGACCGAGTTTGTATCTATCAAGGACAACCTGGCAGGCAAAACAGCTCCCCTGCCTTTCTGAATTAGTGTTCAGCACAGTCCCACCCCAGGTTCCACGGGTAACTACTCTGCTGCGGAACCCATACTGGTACCTGGCTGCTGCTACCAGGGTAGGGAGGTGTTTTTCATGGAGCACATTCCACCAAATGGGCAATTCTCCAGAAAGAGTTCATCAACTCACTGCAATTCAGGTCATTTCTAAGGCTCTGCAGTAGATGTTCAGATGACATAGCTCCAGAGCAGTGGTCAAGAGTGAGCAAGATCTGTTTGCTGGTGCATTTCCCACCCACACAGGGCCTTCCTTGGCAGGAATCAGACCTCCCACAGCCTGTCTGTAGGCAGCCCGTGGGTAGCCTGTCCAGCCATGCCTGAAATGGCACCAAACCATGGAATATGACACAAACCTAATGCAGGACCCCAGAGAGGACCTTGCAGCAGACCGAAGGCTGGGCTTGCAGCCCAGCTCGCTGCCCTGTCACACCTGGAGCTGCTCTGCTCAGCACCAGCACATCACTTGCCCCACCACCACCCATCACCTGGTTTTGGGGGCTGACTGTGGGCTCTGGTGGGTTTCAAGACATGAAGTGCATCATTTGCACCATAACCAGAGAGAACACAGGTCTCACGTGCCGTCACCAGTTCCCAACCCCTCCTTTGCTTGCTTGCTTTAAAATAGAACAAGTCTACCAAGTTTTGCAGTGAACACATGGCTCTGAATTCATACGATTCCCCTTTATTTTTAACTTAGCTTTTACAGCACTGTTTAAATTATAATTTTTTTTTTAAATAAGGAAATTGCATCTTTAAAGGAAATTAATCTCCCAGTCCCCCTCAATAAACCTTTTGAAGCTCTGTGCAACTATGACAGAGGTAGGTATTTTTAGAAGGACTGTGTGGTAATTTTCTCTGCAGCATTCAATAATTTACAATATCATAGCCGAAGGTAAAGATTTCCCTTAAGCATAATTTGGAATTAATTTGGCTTTCACAGGCATATTCATTGCAGACAGGGCACCAGCCTAGAACACAACTTTACCCTGAGGATCGCTGCAGAACTGCTGAGCTGAATAAAACAGCTTTATGCAAATTTACAGCAAAGGAAAGCCTGGACAAAGTCCCCCCATCTCAGACAGAGCAAGCTCTCACCACAGGCCAACATCTCTCTCCTGTGTGCCCAGAAGAGCCATGCACCCACCCCAAGCTGATGTTGTCACTAAAAGCATCCCTCCTGGTAGAGAGGCATGGGGAGGAACTGCTCCACAGTGCAGCAGATGCAGCTGGGGTACAGTGAGCCCAAATGATACACAGATTTATGAGGTTCTTTAATGATGCCTCCTGCACCCTCCCTTCTTTTCCCATGTTATTAAAGGCTGATACTTTGCAGTAAGATCGAGAGGGCTTAAACATAATAATTGCAAGGCTGTGTACTGGATCATGGTAAGAGCAAAAGCATATACAGGCTACCAAAGAAATGCAAGGCAGAAGACACCTGGTTTACAGACTGCTCCTATTATCCATGAGCAACTACACTTCTTTACCAGAATGACTCTCTCAAAGTGAATGGTCCTCAGTACTTTAAAGAAAAAACACCTGAATCACAACACCACAAGGGAAAAATTATTTTCTTATCTGGGCACTATTTCATGGCAGCTTTTAAAAATAAATTGAATTACATATAGATGTATGCAAGCAATACACAGAATTAGCCTTCGTGTGTCAGTTCTTGGCTATGGTATCTGGAGTTTCTCTTCTGAATTTTAAATAAATCATTTACAAGTTAAAGAATGAATTTTAACTAGCACCAAGAAGTCTGACAAAGGGACAGAAAGTCCAGTGAAACTCCTTTTTTAATAGATCAGTGGACAACACTGTAAGAGAGGAGGCTGAAGCTGGCTCACACCACCTGATCCCTTATTCCCACGTCCCGTGTCAGCAGTTCTGCACGCAGTGGTGGCTATCACTAAAAATTGCCAGAACAGCTAGTTCTGTGGGAAATGTCAACATCTTGGAGCCTGCATTCCCAGGAACCAAAATTTCTCAAGAACGGCAGTTCTGGAGTGCTTTTTTGTTACAAATGCATATAAAATTACAGGCTGTTACAAAATACAATAAAATATTACCAGTAGAGAAATATAGAAAAAAATATATTGAAAATAATTAAAAAGGAATAATTTGTTAAACTTGGTATTTTAAAATGAACTTTTTTTTCCTCTAAACCAAAGGTCACAATGAAATTTTCCCAACTGGCTTTTTTTCCTTCTGAGAAATCTTGTCAAAATGGGCATGGTGAGGAGGAAAAAACTTGATTTAAACTTGAATGAAAAAAGCAGATGAACACGAAAAAATACGTAGTGCTTGGCTCCGTTTGAGCTGTTGGGAGACAGGCTGCTGTTTATTATGGACACACACAGTCCAGCAGAGCTGTGATCCTGTGTCCCCCCCCCTGCACACCTAGCCCTTTTCCAACCATAGAGAGCATCTTAAACCAGTCAATATCCTTCTGCTTTCATTTTACACATGTACAACTTAGCATGTGATTACACCAGGGTTTAAACTTATGACTCCTGGACCCAGAAGACCTTGGATGGTGACTGGCAAGTGTCCAGGCAGAAAGCATGGAAATAAGGGGGCTCCTAAACCTGTGAGAGCAGGCGCATGTGTGGTGGAACAGCTCCCAGCTCTCCTGCCCCCATCTGCTCAGGATCTCCTCACAAAGACTGGTATTATAATAACTTTATTATGGACCTTCTGAGGAAAGCCAGCTCCCAGTAAGGGTTTTGCTACAGCAGACAGGAAACTCGTTTGCTCCCCGCTAGAGTAAAGCCCTTTATAATTAATGCTGGGTAAATAAAGCACTCATCTGTAAACACATTTAATTAGAAATTGGTTAAAGCTAAACCCCCGTGACCACACTGGCCAGGGGGATTAGACGCATGTCAAGCTTTGCGCGATCAGCAAATAAGAGGCTCTTTAGTATCCCCAATTCCTGTGCTGTGGGACCTCTTTCAGCTCCTATCACACCTCACAGCGCTGCTCTCCAGGCTCAATAGAGGATCAATATTTGTCTGTACTTTCTGAGCAAAAAGCCTCCTTGACACAGGCAGCATCTGTGTTTGAACAGTTACTTGCTAACACATAGCAGACTTTCACCAAAGAGATCCCGAGCCCGGCAGGTCAAGCCGGAGCGAGGGTCACTGAGCCCTGCTGGTGATCTCTGTGTTTGCTCACTGGGATGCTCCGAGTGCAGATACAGAAAGGGCTTGTGTGAACGCTGCTCACCACTCCCAGGGCACAATATACATTTCAGAAAAACAGTACATGGATAGGAAAAAATAAATAAACCCCCCTAACCACCTATATTACCATTTTCTATCCCTGTAGACCTGTGCCTGATGTTTCTAGTCTCCTGGTAATATTGAATGTTGTCTATCAGTGTGCCTGATAATATGCTGACAGATTTCAGGGAGAAGGGACTTTCTCTTCTGACTGTGGCCACCCCATGTAGTCCCAGGTGTCCCATGTGTTTAGAGGCAGCAGCAGAAGTATGCGAGGATGAGGGAAGTGCTTCCAGCAGACATGGCTCTTGCTCTGATCAGATGGTGCCAGCCTGACAAAATGTGTGCATTGCAACACTCTGTCTCCATTATGAAAAAAAAACAACACGGGGACTCTGCTGGAAATGGCACTGGAGGTACAAATCTGCTCTCCCCTCCCCAAGACAGCTAGCACAGCACTGACCTGACAATGGTTTGAACTGCAGGAGAGCCAAGAGGTCCTGAATGCCATGAAACGCAAGGTGCCACCATGGCTGACTGAGCCCGCATAGGAATAACACCCAGGGGGTTACTTTTAGACATGGGGAAACTCCAGGAAATCAGGGCAGTTCTCATGGAGAAGAGCATGGCCCAGAGCATGCCACGCCAGAGAGATTCCCAGTCCATGACTCCCAACACCTGTGTTTTTTTTCTCTATTCTCAGCTCTCTCACAGACATTCTGCATGTTAACTTGACTTCTCTTTTCCCCTTACACATTTTCTTTCCATGTTGGCAGTTTAACTCCAGTCCCTGGAGGGACAGGGGTGGTCCCAATGGCCATGTTCACTTATTCTCTTCCAGCTGCAGCTGCTCCAGCCCAGAGGTGACCTCCTTGCAGATGCACACCCACGCTGCTGGAGATGGTGCTGGGACTGGCCAGCTCAGCTGTGCCTTTGAGCACTCCCAAACCCATTGCTCCCCAAATGCAGAGTTAGAACACATCCACTGCTTGAAAGATTACATGGCTTACTTGGACTGAGATGGACTCAGACGCTAAGGGGAGCACATAGAAGGGCTGTAACTTCAAAGCTGGCCCTGCTTTCACTGACATAGCACTAGAGACCTCTGGAGATGCTTTCCAAGCTGAACTCTGCTGTGACGCTGAGGGCATTTCCACCTCTGCTTACACATGGATCCTCTCCAGCCAGGCTGGCTGCAGACTGAGTGAGACTCAAGCTCGAACCCTTGTTGTGTTGGTAACTGACAAGCAGCTCTCACTTCCCATAACTCGACACTTCAGAGAAAAGTTGCTCCAAGGGAAGTCTACCCTGAAATAACTTCTGTCTTGTCAACATTGTCACCTGCGTTTTTGCTTTCTCCCACGTCCAGCTGGAGGCAAGGTCCAGCTCTAGCAAAAGCCAGGCTTCTTGTTAATGATGACTTAGAAAATAAAGCCAAAACTACTCCATAGATCCCCAGCTGGCTTCTGATCAGAAGGCACTTGGTGGCAGCACATCAAATACACCCACGTGCAGTATAGCTGTCTGGACAGACATCCCTCCCACCCAGTGATCCATTAGGAGTCAGGAAGTGGTGTTGGCTATGGGTATCTTGTGAGATGGAAAGATTTCTGGAGATGTGGAATATGCCAGTCTTCCATCAGATACCTCATCACAGCTTACAATAATTTTTTACAAGACAAGAAGCCTGGCTACAAGTGCAAAGGAGACTGAAATGTCAATCCTACCTCACTCCCCATTAACTTTGAAGTTAGATCTCCTCCTGGATCTAAGCCTCATCCTTAGAAAAACTAAACTTCCTGAAGCATTAGTTTCAGACATTCCCAAATCCAGCCTACCATCACTTGTTCTCCCCAAGTGGCCTGAATGTAAACAGGTATGTGTGACGTGGCTGCCAACCTTCATCTGGGAGGTGGAGCACACCACCACAGGTAGGACCAATAGTTCATCCAGGCACAATGCCCCCGGCTTCTTACAGAGCTCCAGTAATGCAGGATTTGGCTTTTCATTTGGAAATGACCTAAAACAACCTCTTAAGTGGGGGCAGCAGCCAAGGACATGGATTTCTCCAGGGATGGCTTCTAGTCCTCCTCTCAGCCAGAAGTGAGAGTTGGGATTTTAACAGATGACCACCCATTGCTGCAGTAAAGGGAAGGATAAGTAGCTGGGGTGCTTGTGGTTTCTGTACTCCTCTCTCCTAGCTCCTATTTTAATTTCAAATGCATAAACTATCCTCTGATGAAGAAAGGCAACAGAGAAATTTTCACGTGGGCAAGAGCCCCACTCCAAAGGTATTCTATTTGGTCCCTTAATTCATGACATACTCTCCAGATGTATTATTAATATGGCTATTATTAGTTCTTTTCAAAATCTTTTTTGTACTCCCAGTCCAGTAAAATAACAGAGCGTTGGCTCCCTCAGGCCTGTCGGTGAACAAAAGGGAACAGTGCCCGTTTGGATTACCTAAACCCAGCAAGAAAGCTTTGATTTAATACCCCAGGCCTGACGCTCCCAGCTGCCACCCCGCTGCCCTGGGATACAGTGTCATCACTGCTCCCTGCTAGAGGGATCAGGGGCTTAACGGGATTTAGGGCTGAAAATCCAAGTTCAGCCTGTGGTGTCTGCAACACAGGACTTGGCAGAGGAAGAGGGAGTGAGCAAGATTTGGTCTTTCCCTCCTTTTTCAGCTGGAACCTGCTTCATTTCTCTTGCCCAGCTGTGAGAGGGGACAAGGTAGAGTTCTAGTGTCTGTTAATAGTGTGAGTTTTCTCCCAATTGCATAATTATATATCATAGATGCTTAAATTATAACAATACCCTTATTAGAAATTAGAAAAAAATAAATAGTGTGTTTGCTAAAGAAAGCAGGAGCCCGGATGCAGTGACAGAGGAGATCTCTGCCAGCCCCTGTATTCCCATAGTCCTGCCCCAGGAAGGCAAACCATAGACAAGGAGGTAAACCAGTGGGAAAGGAGGATGTGGTCGGTCACTCACAGTAGGAACTAAGCACCTACAAGGATTAGGCCTGCGTGGGTCGTGACTTCCAGAATTGCTGAGACTCAACCCTGTGAAGTGCTGAGTCGTCTCTCCCAGAGCTCCCCAGCTGCCATGCCCTGACTCAGCAAGTCCTGGCTTTGCTACTTCGCAAGCCTCAAGTTGGCAGGTTGCAAGAGGCCGGTTGTTCCCCAGCCCTTCAAGCCCAGCCCTGCCCACTGTTGCTTTTCCAATGTGCACATCCTCCCGACTTGCAGGTCCTGGTGTCAGGAACCCCTGCTTTATCAAGGAGAAGGGAAAGTAAACATAATTTCAGAAAATGAAATGAACACAAGCATGAACTAGCCTAGCTGGTATTGCATAGCGTGTCCCAGGCACCATGCACCATGGGCTGTACCAGTGGGGCAGAAAGCACCATTAATCCTTCATGCCCCATCCTTGGTTCAGGAGAAAATCTGAAATCACTCAATTTACCCAGGAGTGAAATCTGGATGGGAGACACTCTTCCTTCTACCACTTGTGTCATGCTGTGTCTTGTACACAGACCTGTTCACCCCACCTCCACATCTCCAACTCCCCTCATGGTATGTTGCTTCTAACCTGAAGCATTCCTCAGTTCTTCCAAATTCCCATCTTCTTTTGCACTTTGCCCCCCAGACAGACCTGTGCTGCAGTATTACAGGAATAGTGTGATGAGCTGCCAAGAGCAGTAACAAGGGACCCATTTAACTTTCCCCCTCATCCAGGACTAAAACCTCAGAACTAGGAGTCCAGTTGAATTGCAGGCAGGAGGAGGGAAGGAATGGGGAACCTATTCGCTTGTTCTGCTGTTTAAACAAAAAAGTGTTCTTCTAGCTATATCCACACACTGCTTGGCAAGTGTAGTAATATTAACTGGCTTTGTTGGAAATGCTGACAGTATGACCTTGCAAGACATTCCAGAGCATGTGAAGTGTGCAAGTCAGGGTTCTGGAAATGTGTGTCTTTGTGTCTGTATGTGAAGAGATACCTTTGGGAACTTCTGTGAAGACACGAGCACAACTTTGTATTCCCTCCCATTTCCTCTTGAGAACAGCTCAAGGTGTAAGGGGTGGCTTAGCAGCATCCAGAGAGCAAAAGAGGTTCATGCCTCTCTTTGAGTCTTCTGGTATTTCCATCTTGCCTTCCCTGTTTTCTTCGTTCACTTCTCTCCTTTGCCTCTCCCCCTCTCCAAGATGGAGCACTTTGAAGGCTCCGTTCCAGCTGGAACAATGTTAACCTGAGCTCCGTGGTTTCTCAACCAGGCAGAAGCCAGGTTCAAGAGGACTTGGGGGTTTCCTCTAAGCCATTACCAAAGTGTTAATATTACCACCCAGAAACTCTCAGATCCACGTTTTGCTGCTGGATGCTCGTTAGGCCTGTAAACTTCATTCCTTGGGGAAGCAATGGCTTCACACCAGCACACCAGCTGGCTGCCCCATTAAGTTCAAGTTCCTTGTATTCTCTCCCAGAGGAGAAGATGGAGGGCACCATCATCTTCTTCAGGCAGTTTAATGTATCAACATTTCATGGTGGTTATGAGAGCAGGGAATCTGCAGGATCGTTACTATTCCACAGAGGGAGGCATGTGGAATCAGAGAACCATATAAACATATACAAATAAATATATACACACTCAAACCCCAAATCTCAAGTGTCTTAGAGTCTTGGCATTCTTTTAAAGAAATTTATTTCATCCATAAAATTCCCTGCAAGCTTGTGTTCTTGTAAAGCTGTAATACAGACTGTCGAGTCTTTTCTACATGATGAAGGCAAAGAAATCTGCCAGTGTCATCCCAGGGCACTCACTAGAGGCAGGCAGAACCTCATGAGTGCATTTGGCTTTGTTCAAGAGAAGCCTTCCTTGCAATAAACCGATCAAGCCAATCACACTATGCCACCTCTAAGGAAAGTACCAATGTAACAAGCTTCAGTACTTTTCAACTGGACATCTCAGTGCACTGAGTAAGAGAAGGAAAAGACCAACAGGCTTTATATTAGGTGGGGAAACTGAGGCAGAAATTCGCACAAAGCTTCACAGAAGGAAGCACAAGCAGTAGCAAATCCTGATTTTTTGGTTTCATGGTCCAGGAAATCTGTGCACTGGGACACACATTGAATCATTCATCTGTCACACATGCACACTCCTCTGGGTTGCTCTTACTAAAATGTTTGGTTTGAGGTTTTTTTGTGAGACAGAAAGCTGGGCATGGCTCTTTTGCCCATAACTGGGGTAAGGCAGCTGGGTTTTTACTTCTGGCTATATTAGAAATTTCTTGTGTGACCTATTCCTTCTACAACTGCCCACCCAGACAAGAATGAAAAGTAACCAGTGCCTATCACATAGGCTTAGTTTCAAGAGGAAGAAAAACATAGTGGTAAATCCAACAATACTCTGTACTGGAAAATCCTTATAAAGACCTGCTCTTGATTGCAGTGGGGTTTGGCCCAGCAGGGTTGTTATCCTGCTTCCACAGCAGTAGCTGCTTCCAGATGCTACAGGAGAAGGTGTCAAAGCCTCAATCTGCTGTGAGTGGTGTGATTTCTTCCTGCCCTCAACTGTTGTGAGCTTACGCCTGAAGCACGGGAACTGAGGGCCCATGTGATTTTATTTTCACTAGTGTAACTGCAGATGGTATTTACCTTGCTGAAAAATAATTGACCACCATATGAGAGATGTGTTGAAAGCAAAGGTTAACATGGCTAAAATGTGTCAAATTCAATTACCTGGGACAAAAAGAACTATTGCTACAGGAAGAAAAGGTGAGTTGATTGTGAAAGCGACAGAAAGTGGTTTTCTGCTCTCTGTCCATTCTTTCCTTTTGGGTTTCATTGCTTTCAGGTGGTGTAATCTGACTAGCAGCTGCTGGGAAAGCCAACCTGGGATACTCAGAAACACTTCAGGATGAAGTTGTCTAATATTTTTTACTGTTGGGCGTGAACTGACCTATCTGTTGCAGATGTAGCCTCCAAATCACGATTTTCTCCAAATACTCGCCTGCCTCAAACTGTCCAGAAACATGCAGCAAAAGATCACTGCACTTACATACTGATCATTTGCCACCAGCTCCTGCCTGATGGCTGGGTGGGATCTGACCCAGTTCTTATGAACTAACACCATGATAGCAGCAAAATACCTACTTCTGAGAAGCAGCTCTGGATTAGTGAGAGACACGGTTTGTTCAAGGGGCAGGGTGGGTGCAGGACGGGCCCACGGCTAGAGAAGGTGTGAGGCTGAATAATGAATGTGAGCAATGTAGCTCTTGCGTTTAGTGGCAAACAGTTTCACCTGTTTGTCCCCTGAAATCTCAGAAGGATGCTCAGAGACACAGAAATACAGCAGAAAAACCATCACTCCCACTGGTACAGGCTGCCTGCCCATTGCTCCCAAACTAGTTCTCAGGGTAATGAGTGTTAGAAGAAGAAAAAGGGAATGTTTCGGGAACTGAAGGAATTAAAGGGAGGAAAATCCTAGATAGGAAAACACCGTCCATGCAAATGTCAGAGGATTTTACAATGTGCTATTCTAAGCCACATCCAGCCTGGGCTGGTTTGTTGCCACTGAAGATCTGTATGGTCCAGTAACAGCATCTGTAATCAATCGATCTCACCATAAAATTCATCCCAAATGCTGCAGAATACCTTGTGTCATACCCTTGGAGTTCCCTTATCTGTCACTTTATCATTCCCCTGCTCACAGAGGAACAGGGCTCCCCTTCAAATCCATTAGCCATGTGGCAAGGGTGCCTGGGCTGTGTCTGCTCTGTGGCATTTTTGTATGTATTGGCTGATGGAGTGACTGTATTTCTGTTTCTTCAACTATATGAACCATACTCAGAATCAAATGTTCCATCAAAAATCCTCAATTCCCTTCGAACCATTAGGAAATTTCTTTCCTGGCCTTGTTAGTGGTGGCCTTGTTTCAACCCAAAAAGCAGATTTTTTGATTGAAACAAAGACAGCACTTATGCAACTTCAGCATTGTGGGGAGCATTCCTCAGCAAATACCAGCACTCCTTTTTTTTTTTTTCCTATTTTGTTTTTATTTCAAACGTGTCTTTCTCCTTCCTTCCCACTTCACACAGGAGAGGCTCACAAGGTCTGCAGAGATGTAGCACTTGAAACTACTGCAGCCCTTCTGGTTACTAAACAACAATACAATAACAATAAAATATAATAAAATAAACCCTGGAATGGATGTGGCTAACCAGCCATTGAAACCTGAGGTTGTGCTTGACCGAGCCATGATAGGAAAAAGACCCTCAGCTACTGAGCACACTAAACAACTCCATATCCACCCTGCCTTCCTCCAGCATCCTCCTCCCAAACCCCCATTCACAAAACACAAGCAGATCATTAGCCTGGGGGGCTGTTTGTTTTCATTGGGGTTTTCCTTTGCTTGTAAAAGCCCCAGCCCACAGCACTAGGAGGTTCTCTGCAGTGTTGTGGTTACTCCCCTCACAGCCATCTGTAGATGCAGCAATGCTTTTCCAGCCTGCGTGCACACACAGACCATGGCTGTAGATGATGTTCATTTACCCTGGCCCTAGATGATATTTATATATGACTGGTTTATATATTTGAACAGAAAGTCTGAATGCCTAAAGGATGTACTGGGTATGTACATGCATTGTCCAAAAGTCCAAAGGGCCACCCCAGTGACTCTACCCAGAGGGATAAATCCACTCTAAGCTGCTACATTCCCAGCCAGGATCCAAATGCAAGCACTTTGTCTTGTGGAGTAGCAATTCCCTGACTCCAGTTAAATTGCAAATAATTAAAGTGCAATTAGGGGTAGCTGAAAGCACTTACATGCCAGGAGAGGAAAGTCACTTGGATTTCCAGGATTTCCAGGATCACTCGGATTTCATGAGCTTTTTCACCATTTCCAATGATGATGATGATCTGCAGTTCTCCTGGGGAGACTTCAGTACTCCAGGCTTCCCTGGCTTTAACAGTTATTACCAAGGACAGCAAAGTACTGATCCTTCCACAGTGATGAGATTCATCTAGAGGCTCAGTGCAATTCCCACCAGCACACAAGAGACCCTCTCAGCACCTTTCATTGCTCCAGGGAAGCACATCTCTCTCAAGTCCATCTTCCCACACAGGGGCCTGCAGCTCCCATGGTGGCTTGTTTTAGGTACAGACCTCCAGTCATACCCACTCTTGCCCATATCACTGTATACTGGGATAAAGACTCCAGCAGCAGCCTCTCCCTCTCCACCCAAGACAGATTTCATTAGAGTCCTTCTACTGGCCACAGGTCTTGCAAGTCCCTCTGAATTACAAAAAAGAGATGTTTCAACTGACAGTAAGTGCAAGTGGATCAGACCTGGAGAGGGAAATGCATTCTTCCAGAGTGTAATAAAACATACATTGACTAGGGATTTCATTTTTAAGGGGAACTCTTGTCCTTTGGGTTGGAAGCCTTGTGAACACTTACTACAGCATACAGGGCCTTGCTTACATGTCATAAACTTTGTGTGCATGTGTGTAACCATGTACATAACTGTATGCATAACTGCATACGGAATGTAGGTTAGATACTTAAAAATAGCCTTAGAAGTCCTTAGAAGAATAGGTTGAACCAGATGGTGGTGTGTCCCGCAGGAGAACCTAATGGAGTAATACAGAACTTCTGGCAGAAGAAGCACAGTTCTAAGACAAGGAAAAATCTTTTACATTTAGGCATGATGCCTAGGCATTAACTTTCCTTTGTTAAGTGAATAGCTTAAGTAATATTTATTTTGTGAGGTAATCTTGTTTCGTCTCACAAACTTAGGTCTAGGACTGCTATTATCATTACATTCTCCTATACTGCCTTCTCCAGTCTGTTGTTCTCCTTCATTCACAGGCCCTGGACCTGGTGGTGGCCTGCACAGCCCTATAATCACCTGTAAAATTTGCACTGTTTGTCCTCACAGAGGCTGAGGTTGTCCCTTCCAACCATACCACGGATTTGTCTTGTTCTTGCTAACTTGTTGAAAACTTGTGAGAAGAAACTCAGGTCCCTTTCCACCCAGTTTCGGATGGTGGGATAGCTCCGGAATGTTTCCTTCTGCATTGAGTCAGGCAGTCATACCTTCATCTTTTTGATGCCTTTCCTTTGATCACTTGTACAAGTGGAAAGAACCCAGCTTGCACCCCCTGAGCTGCCATGAGGGTGCACAAGGCACAGAAGGTACAGCTGGCTTCCACTTCATAGAATCGGGGCTATTCAGAGGTACTTGGATTTTATAAAAGCCTATTTTATGTCATCTCCCACACAAACCTACTCTATTAATTTTGTCATTCTAAGGAAAAATTATAAGTAGCATGTTGCAAGGAGTTTTATGCAGATGCAATCTCTTAATCTAAACTTCTATATAGTTTCTAGTAAATAAGAAATGATTTCATGCTTTCATCTGCTGTCTAGAAATTTGAGAAACTGTGAACATGGCATATGTTTTATGGTACTATTTAAATTATGTTTATTTAAATTATTAGCACTTTTAAAATGTAAATAAATTTAGAATATTCACTGAAGTGTTTCAATTGAAAAAGTAAAATTATTTAAAACATTTTTCTACAAAGGTTTCAGAATAAATAATTGTACATTTTTATTTCTCAGACTGACACATCTTGATAACATGTTGAGTTTTCAAAATACTCTAAAATTCTTTTTGTTAGAAGTAAAGGAAAACCTAGCATTCAAAAAATCATGCTTGAATTAAACCTACTCTTGGTTAATTTCACCCAAGATATGAAAAAAATATTTTCCTTTGGAGTTCGCCCCCAAACTATTTGATTTTCAGCGCTAGTAGCAACCTAGTAAGAAATTGTTTTCCTTTGTTCCAGCTAATTCAGGTCATGGGAAGCAGTACTAAGAAGATCAAATTCTGGTTTTAAATTCCGGACTAAATAGTAACTTCCTCCAAATTCCAGATTAAAAAAAAAAATTGTTATGCATTCTAAAGATAAAGAATTTCCAAGAAAGAAAAACACTATTTCCGAAATCAAGCATTTTGTCTGCCATCACCCCTGCTTGTGCAGCTAACTAGACTCAGAGATGTTTAGGGAATCTCAGCATCTGTTTAACAGTCATGGAGCTAAAATAAATGGAAAAACCCCACTTTTTTTACCCTCTCATGCATAACTGTAGCCAGGCTCTGGGATCAGGTGCATGGCCTTGAAGGCTTTTTTTGCTATTGCTAATCACACCAAATGCCTGTGGATCACAAACTAGCAAGAGACATAGTACAATGAAGGTGTTGCACATATATTAAAATTGCTACATCTTTTCCCCAAAGTGTTTTATTAAGCATATCCTATGACATAACTGGTGAAGTAATAAGAAAACACGTGAGAAGTTTGGACAATGTTTTAGACAACAAGATGTGTTTTCTAGTGATGGGTGCCCTGCCAAGGATGATGGAGGGGATCACTGGGATGTGGCATCGCTGCAGTCTCACCAAGGTCACTTTCTAAGGACTGCAGTATTATTTTACTGGGTTTTAGGGATCCCTTGTGCAGACTCACACTGATCAAACTGAACTCTGTAAACTTCCCTTCTGGTGCAGTTCAGTGCTACAGCACATGCTCAGGAAAATTAATGCTTTATTCTTTGATACACAGCTACTGGGAGGTATTTCGGCACTGGTAAAGTTTGGCAACACATGTGCCCTAACAGACTCTCTGCGGCCCTGTTCAACAGCCACAAAGCTGCTGAATTTCACATCCCATTATTTGCAAACATGGAAAAAGGGTCTCCTGCCAACCTTCCTAGTGTTCCCTGTAAAACACGTCTGATTTTCACTTACAGCATCGCAGCCTGTGGACAATAACCAACACCTCTGCCACAGTGCAAGGGAGCACTCGTGTAAATGTGCATCAGGCCCCCAGGCTTTGTGAAACCGAACCGAGAAGCCGCCCTGTCCTTCCAGACATGGGATTGTCACAACTTCCCTCCCAGCAACTAACTGTGCCTGGACTTATTCCAGCCCTGCAGAACAGCACAAGACCCTTAGCTCATTCTTTGCTGCTTAAAACATCTAAATCCATTGCAATTCCTTAACCAAAATTAATCGTAGGTTTCCAGTTCTTAAATCTTTGGAACCTCCAGACTGTCCCACACCTTTTCCCAGTGCTATGCTGAAATATGTCATAAACTAAATACATCCATGCAGAAAGAAACTGGAGAAAGGAAAGTTCACAATGCAGTCAATCTCTGGGACATTTCTTTTTTTTGCCTGTTCAGATTGCTTTCCCAGTATTGCATACACCAGTAACTCCTGATGATTCCTATAGACATGGAAGTAATTTCCAGCAGTTGAGAAGAACACAAGCACACAAGAGACACCCCTCTGCACTTGCTTCTGGTACTGCTTGTCTCATCTACTCAGGACATCCCTCAAGCCACTGATGGCACCTACTCTGCACCAAGTCTCCATGCAGTGCCCTCAGGGCTGGCAGAAATAAGGCTGGCAAGTTATGCCAACCAGCAGAGGACACTTCTTTGAATTTTATTTCAATTGTATACTGGAAGTACAAAGTGCTTTAAAGGAAAATCAAAGATGATAGGTTGAGCTTTGGAAGGAGCTGGTACATATGCCACAATCCATCTCATACCATGTAGTCACCCAAATGGCACCTTCTCACAGACAATCTAGTAAAATTTAACAAGCTCTTTGTCTTCAGTCTGTCTCTGAATGCAATTCATAATGCCTCTGCACACTTCAGGTTTTGTTTAGGCCCTCAACATCTGCTGGTCAAAAATAGCTTTGGCATAGACTTCCTCAAGAGCAAATCTACTTACACTTAAGAAAACATGTTGTTTGTTGTTATGGTGCATTACAAGTATAATTCAGAAATATTCACGGAGAGAAAAGAGAATTATTGAAGTCTGGTTTTCTGGCATCCAGTCTTTCATATTTTTTTTAACCACAATATTTTTCTAAGCAGGTTTATCTTGATGGAAAACTGTACGTACACACAGAGAGCCTGCACACTGCAGACATGCAAAAATAGTTACTAACTGCTGCATCTTTTGGAAAAAGATGATTTTTTTCTTCAACCCTCCCACAAAAAGCATATATCAGCAAACAAGGAAAGTTAACATCAAGGAATAAAACAAGAAAGGCCAGGAAAACTCTGCAGTAATTTTCTTTTGACATTTATGCTTTAATAGATTCCAGAGCCTCATAATTTCTAGGCAGTCTGAAATGGCCATTTGACAGATTTTCACCCTGATGAAAAGTCATATACTTCAGAGAAAAAATGCAAAATAAAAACAAGCAACCTTCCTCACACACAACAGAGTGCCCCCAAAGCATGCAAAATAAAAACTGAATCCACCAAATCCAGCTCACAAGCACCTACAGCTCTCCCCAGGCTACAGGGTTGTTAGGTGAAGAGGAAAATTTGGGCAGGAGCTTGGATCCCTCTGCTCTTAATAGCATTATTTCCCTGACTCCCTGTGGCTCAGAGGTGAGGGGCTCTGTAGTGCTGCCCATGCACCACATCCATCCCTGTACAGGTGCAAAGTCATCTCCTGGTTCACACTGGACCCAGAGCAGTGGCACACTCCAGAACACAGGCAGGATGAAGGGCAGGTGGCATCTGCAGAATGCATTAATCATAGCATCATAGAATAGTTTGGGTTGGAAGGGTCCTTAAAGATCATCTAGATCCAACCTCCCTGCATTGGCAGTGACACCTTCCACTAGATCAGGTTGCTCAAAGCCCCATCCAACCTGGCCTTGAACACTTCCAAGGAGGGAGCATCCACATCTTCCCTGGGCAACCTGTCCCAGTGTCCCACCACCCTCATGGTGAAGAATTTCCTCCTAATGTCTAAGGGAAAGGAAGGGAAAGGAGGGGCAAGGAGGGGCAAGGAGGGGCAAGGAAGGGCAAGAAAAAGCAAGGAAGGGCAGTGAAGGGGCAAGGAAGGGCAAGGAGGGGAAAAGAGGGGGAACAAATAGGCTCAATTAAACCTGTTTCACAGGTGCAGAAGCAAAGATGACTCAAGTGACCTGAGCAGTGTCACCAGGCAAAAGGGGTGGGAACAGAGACACAAGCAACAACATCTGTCACTTTGGTCTCTCGACAAGCAACACTAATGTTGGACAGGGGTGACATGTCAAATGCAGCATGTTCTTCTTTCACGTCAGTTAAAACAGCTTTATTTTTTAAAAAAAGTGGTGTGAATTTAACTCCAACTATCCAGTTTCCCTATCTCCTTAGGTCAAGGTTCAGTATAAAACATGCGTGGAAGAAATGGTGGTTAAGGAGAAAAAAGAAGTTAAGTGTCTTCCTAAATCATAACCATGATGATTGCAACCTTCTGATGTCTACTGGGGATGAAATACTGCCTTACATAGGCTTTAGAGATAGGATGTCACCAAGAAGAGGAAATCAAAATGGGAAAACAATGCAGGGAAATATTAAAAGAAAAGCCCCAAATTCAAACTCAAACCCTTCTTAAATCATTATCTAGTCTCAAAAGTTTTAGCCATTGGAGTTTTCCTGGTCACTCCACTTTTAGCCCTGGGACGAATTCTTTTCTGGAGACTTTGACATCACAGTCAGCTCCTTGGCAATGCACAGATAGTCTGAACTGCCTAATGGCACTTGTCCCCGAGTGCTCAGTCAACAGTGGTGAGAAGATAAACCTCTTAAACTCTCCGAGAGAGACAAGCTCAAAGTTTATACCCACTGTTGCAGGAGTAAATGGTGTCACAAAGTTGAAAGATGTTCCCAGCTCACACCCTGTGCTCATAAGGGAGAAATGAAACGTTGGGAGAATTCGGGGCTTTTTGCTGGAACTCTTGTCCACATGGGGATGGTGTCTCTTTCTTTTTGCCACATGAGGATCCTAATCTAGTTTGGTGTCTGCCCTTGAGCTGATGTAGGGATAAAGCATTACACTTTTGTGTCCTGAGCTGCTCTGTGGGCAGGCTGCTGGGGGGTAAGTGTGGAGTCAGCCCTACCGGCAGCAGATCCAAACGAGGTGTGAACGCACCAGTGGTCATTTGCTGAGGAGACCAGCTCCAAAGCAGGGAAGTCCACACTGCAGCAGGGAATCATGGTAAAGAGGGCTGGCAGAAGGGCTCTTTTTTGGGCTTTTCAAAGCCAGGAAAGTGGCCAGACTGTGCCGGGGGCCAGCACGCTTCATGGCAGGCATAAACCACGGTGCTTTGTGGGTGTGTGCCAAGTCTCATCTTCTATGCTCATGCTATACTCATGCTGTACTCATCTGTTAGGCTATGTTGCCTTGCTACTGGACACTGAAACTTCCTGTCTCTGTACACCAGTGCTAACCACCTCATAACTGGAGAGATACTGAGCCCCAGAGCCTGGAAACAGAGATTTCCATGTTCTCTTTCAGGTCAAAACCCTTCTTCCTCCTGTTCACGGCAGAATCGTTGCTACAGAAACCAGAAATGATGCCAACCTTCTCAAGACAGTGTCACTCTGGATCCCCATCCATTTCTGTTGCAGTGAATTGCTGACAGCCTGCTAGGTGACTTAAATGACTTCTTAATGAGCATAAACCTCCTCATTTTGGCATTCTTTGCCTCTCTCTTACTCCACACTGCCCTTGGCAGAGCAGCTCTGCAATAGGAGTGGCAGAGAGAAACTCAAAGGCACAACTGACTTTTAAGGACTTCAGCACTGGCCAGCACTTGCACCCTCTGAAACACCCTTGGATGAGTACTGGGGCAGAGTGCCCGTCCTCTGTCCTCTGCCAAACGACTGGCAACCATTACTTTGGATGTCAGGGAGGCATTTTGCTTTA
Organism: Hemiprocne comata; assembly: GCA_020745705.1. NCBI lineage: Eukaryota > Metazoa > Chordata > Aves > Apodiformes > Apodidae > Hemiprocne > Hemiprocne comata. The sequence goes on from CM036593.1 coordinate 24,628,292, forward strand.
ATCCTGCCTGTGCCACATCTGCACTCTGGATTAAGAGAGGCTTTTAGTTTCCAGAGCTGTCAATCTGGTATTTTTCCATACTCAATAAATTCTCTTTTTCTAGAAACAAAAAAAAAAAACAACAAAGAAAGATTATGATGAACTACAAGATGATTTAGTCCTGAAATTTCTGGCTGTTTTTCCTTTCCTAGTGAGGGATCAAGACATACTGTTACAACTTCATTCAGCAAGGTCTTATGGAAATCTCATTTTGATACTAAAATGATGTTTCCAAATGTATGTTTTGCTCATTGAAGAATTCCCCCTCATTTATCTCTCCTGTTGGACAGAAAAGGAGCAATAAATTATTCCAGCCCAGAAAGCAAATAGCCAGTGACAAAAAATAAGAGGAGCAGATTGCCACTTGCTTTTCACTTATCTGAACAACTTCAAAATATCTTCTTATTATGTAAAATATGTCTGGCTCAGCTTTGGATGGGGGCCTCCTGTGGCTGCATCTCCATGGCAGTAGCAATGAGAGATGGCAGCCAGAACTCTACAGCCTCAAATTGTTCTTCCTTTCTCATAATTTCACTGAGATGTGTGGGTTTCTCCTGCTAGAAGACTTGATAACAGAATGGTATCAGGTGACCCATTCTGTTTTTCAAGTGTTGGTTAAAGCTAGAGTTGTCTTTCCTTTGGATGAAGCTGGTAATCCAAGATTCAAATAAAAATACAGGAAGCACTTCAAAACTTCACTAGAAATCAAGCTGCCATAAGCAATGCCAGCTGGGGGAAATGGAAGCTTTTTCAGGTGAATGGCAAAATGGACCTGCAGAAGGTGGTGTAAGTACCACAAAACCTAAACCCATGCTTTTTGTTTTGCAAATATTTTTTTCAGCAAGCACAGAGGTCTTCATGGATGTGCACCAGCTGACCCACCCTGCAAGGGGGTACGATGTGATTTGGCAGCGTAGGTGAAAAAATACACCAGTAGAAGGGAGATCAGGACACAGGATTTGCACTGGAGACTGGCAAGTTCCAGAGACTCAATTTTTAATGACACGATTTTAAGGAAATTCCACACTGGATATCTTAAGATCGCAGAAATGCTGGTTGGAAACAATCTCTAGGAGTCTTCAGTCCAACCTTCCACTCACGGCAAGACTATTGCTGATGGTGGGTCAGGTCAGCCAACACTTTGTCTAGCCAAGTCTTGAAAGCCTCCAAGGACAGAGATACCACAATGGATTGGGTAAACAGGAGTGCTTCCAGTGCTGCTCCACCCTCCTCATGAAAAACTTTTACTTATGTCTAATTTAAACCTCCCAAGTGGTAATCTGTTATTGCTCACTGCTCACTGTTTTGTCATGCAGCATTCCTTACAGTTTGACACTGACATCTTTGTAACTGCCCTTTCAAATAGCTGTAGGAGACTGTTCAACCACCCCTGCACCTCCTCTTCACCATCTAAAAGAGGCTGCATCCTTCACCCCTCTCCAAAAAACATGCTTAAGGCTCTTGAATATCTTGGCTGCAAATGCAGATGGCTCTGAGCAGCACACCAACGTGGCAGCCCTGGGCTGGAGACTGGTACAGCCACAGTGATCTTCTCTTCAACTCCCTTTCAACCTAGCTCATTTCATGTCCCCAGTACCCTCCTAAAGCAATGGGCTCTACTGCTTAATGAATGACATCTTCCATGGAAAAGGCAATTCTCTTAATTATTTTTCAATCCAGTCTTGCTTTCCCCAAATACTGCCAGAGCCTGGAAGCTGAGCAGACCTTTACCAGCCTTCACCCCAGCACATGTATTTCACTGTATTTCATCATGGCTCCCTTTGCTCTTCTAAGATAAGTGTCTGTAAAATAAACATTTATTTAAGGCAAAGGTCTGAAACATTTTGGGGTTTTGGTTTTGGTCTTTTTATTTTTTTTTTTATTCGCTGCATCCTTTTGTTATTAAGTAGAAACAGCAGATTACTCATAATGGCAGAGGGAACGTGCCACCACCAAACAAATTTGTCTGACTCAGTGGCTCAGCATCTGAAACCCCACCTCTCAAACCTCACCATTCGTTCCTCTGGCACCCTGGATTCTCCCTGGCAATGCCCCATGCAACAGCAGATCATGCCTCAGCTTGATGAGCTGGTGAGATAAGGCAAGCACACAGCCCAAGCCATGATGGCTCCAGGCCAGGGAGAAGTCACACATGCTGGTAAAGCCTACTCAAGTGATTTCAAGAGAAAAGAAACAGCAGCAGAATGTGTTATTCCTTAAGAATAGCACAAGTGTCTACTGCAAACACGACTAAGTTCTTCCTTAAAGCTGTGTAATGATTGCAGGTAATTTTATTTAGGATTGAAATCTCCATTCTTGACTTGTCCCGTAAGTGGAAGGGCAGAGCGGCAAACAAGGAGAAAGGAGTGTGGGGTCCTGGTCTGGGTTCTTCCACTGACTAACAGAGCACACTTTTGCAAGTCACTAACTTTGTTTTCTCCTAATACTAGCTCTTAATTTAGCAGAGGACATCTCTTACCACATACATATATTCTATCTTTTGCCGTGAGTCCTGATCTCATTTCAGTACTTGATACTGCTGCTAATCAAAGTCATTCTCAGGGATGGCAGTATTTTCACACTATTTGTAAATGCCCTGTCTTTCTTATGCATTTGGGATTAATTGCTTTTTGGATGAAAAGAGAAAGTACTGCATTCGTTTTTCTTTTTATTTTTTTTTTCTATTATACTTGTGATTATTCAAATTAAAGTTCTGGTTTTGATTCTCTATGATACTCTCAATGACTTTCAAGTGCCAAGTAATTCAGCCGTGTCCTTCATACACTAAGAACACCCCAAGTTAGCTGCACAGGGATCAACAGAGGTGAGACTGATTTTATCTGATTTCAGCTATCTGATAGCTGCCTCATCTCTCCAGTTTGGCTCTTCCCATCATACTGAGTCAACAGAGATGGGAGCATCTCGAGAGAGATGGCCAGAGCTGACAGCCTGAGACAGCTGAGCTGAGCTGCCTTCCAAGTAGGTCCATGTTGCCCCTCTGACAAAAACATGAGCCTAAATGATGAGATACCAAATCCTGAGCTTGTTAACATAGGATAAGATGAATATCACCACATCGGTCTGATTCAAAGCCTAACAAAATGAATGAGGAAATTCCCGCCCAACGCCAGGAATCAGGTTCTGTCCTGCAGTGGGATTATTAGCCAGCACATGAAACTGTCCCTGGGTCTGCTCCAAAGCCCACTGGAGTCAACAGTGTCTAACCAACGTGCACAGGCTTTGGATTAGCACTTTGCTGGTGTTTCTATAGCATACTGGTGCAATATCTTTTACATTAAACGTGTCTGGGTTTGTTTGTTTCAAGCTCAAGATACAGCAAAGAAAATAACTTTACCCTTTAGAAAATGAACCCAAAGTCCCACAGCCTGAGCAGAGTCTGGCTCTTTTTTTCTTTTCTCTTTTACCAAATAGCCACTACTGCTGCTGTGGAATGGAATTTATTCAGAAGACAATTGCTCAAAATCAAATTAATTATTCCTACTGTCTTTGCTCAAAAAATGCATACACCTAAAAGTCATTCCAAACAGTATGGATTTCACTAGTGATGGAGAGGCACTGGGAAGTGAGGATGCTTTTCTGCTCTGTTACATAGCAAATGTGATTCATTCCTTTAACTTAATTTTTTATTTTAATGTAATAGTATTTTTATTAGGGAGACATCTTTTTCTTTTCATCAACAGATAATAAAGAGAAAGCGACTGTGTCCAATGTGGTGTACAATTGCTTGATTTAAACAATAGACTCTTTTCCTAGTCCTACATTCAAAATGATATTTACTGGGAAAATGACAGTAGCTAAGTGAGTGAGTTATAGGAGCCTTTGCTGAGCTGAAGATGAGTTGATTGCTTTTTCTGTTGGCTAAAATCAAACATACAATGTCACTTTTGTCACGCTGCTTTTCCAGTGCCTGTGTTTATCTTACACATGGTCCCATATTCAGAAGCAAATGGGCTTTCATAACTAAAGCAATTATGGGCTGCCACCTGAGCTGCCCTAGTGGCTGTGTGCAGCCTCTTAGCACAATTGGGAAGTGGGGTGTGTTGGTTCAAAACCACTTGAGGTGGTCAGATGGTCCTGGTGGTAATGTGGGTACCACAGCTCAGCGGTGGCTAGTGGGTCCCGTTCAGAATCATAGAATGGTTTGGGTTGGAAGGGACCTTAAAGATCATCTAGTTCCAACCCCTGTGCCCTGGGAAGGGACACCTACCAAGAGTTGCATGACTCTTAGCTTTCTAGCAGTCAAATGAGCCTGCCAAGTACAGCAACATAAGCTTGCCATGATCCCCCTGATCACCAGGAACCAGGAGAGGTTGGTGGTGTGGTGACTGACAAGCCTGAGTTTCTGCAGTTCTCCTTGTTGCATTCAGCAGCGAAATGTGCAATGAGAACTGCCACCTCTCCCACACAGAGGAACGTGGGGGGATTTAATGGCTGTTGGTGGTTGATCAAAGGCTCTCAGTGAGGCTGATTCAGTGCCCAGTGAAGTCAATGGAAAGCCCTCCCATAAACTTCAATGAGCTATGAATGAGACGCTATATTCATAGACTATTATTATTATAATTGATTTATATGAATGCCATGTGTGCTAAAACAATACAAAAGAGCAGAGCATTCAAAAAATAAATAAATCCTAATTACATCTTTTCCAAGTAACATGGCCCAAATTTCTGGTTATCTGAAAAACTGCTGGTCCAGAAGTCCACTCTCTCCCTCTCCCCTGTGTCAGTCTCACTCCATACAATGTTGGGGTGCAGCTAGAGGGAAATCATTGCATAATTCACTGTCCCTCTACAAAAATGTATCTTTTTCACTTCCCTTTTCTTTCAGTGCTGTATTTTTTTTCCTGAATCACTGTAATAATTTAATAAAGACAGCAAAGAAGCCAGATGTTTCTGTTGTAAAGACAAGCTCAGTACCTGTAAGTCATGGAGGGGGCTTAATAAACATGAAGTGCCTATTCTTTAAAACGTTCCAGAGTTTTGCATTCAATTTTCATTTTGAAATCCACTAGAGCTCTTCAAAGTTTATGTTACTTTTCAACATCATAATGTTCCTATCAAAGCAGGAACTCATCAAATCCATTCAGAAACAAAACTACTAATCCTAACCTTTTCTTCCAAGACTTTTTTTTCCATGTAATTTCATAGCATCAGGATGTCCTGCCACAGTTTAAGAAAGCAAGCCAAAAATTCCATGGGATATAGCTTTTTCTAAGTATGCTTTATCCCAGCTTGCCAGTTACAGAAAGATCAATTGATTTCTAGCCATTGAAAAATAAAATAAAATTAAAAAAAAGAAGAAACCAGAAACAACACATAATTCTAAAACCAGTCACCTTTTTAGGGATCTGTAAGAACTTTGCCAGACCAGCATATTCATAGAATAGCAAAAACACATGGAACTTTAGTATAATAAAGATGAATAAACAGCAGCTTCATGACAGATACTGTTGAATGGCTCAGACCTTCCCTTGCATCACTGGCCAACCAGTGGATGGATACTAAGAATATTTTGCTGTCTGTGTTGCTCTGGATGTTCATTGCCCAACCAAAGAATTCAATTGCTGCTTCCAAATAAAGTCATGATTCCTAGGACACATACCTATATTTTCATTGCAGGGACTGCCAGGTCTATATCTAATCTTCTCACACATCCTTACACATAGAATCAAAGTTAACAAGGACAGAAATCTTCACAACATCTAACTTCATAAACTTGTCATTATGTGTGCACTACAAGTCAGCCTCAAGCTGAATGCTGCCCAGGAGGTCATCACCAACTTCTGTCTTCTGTCACTTAAAACAAAATTGATCCTATACCACCACTCTCACCAAATTCCTGAACAACAGGCTGCACCCTCTCTTAATCAAGAAGACACCTATAATTGATGTTATTCAACCTACAGACACCGGTTCCACCACACCACCCTTCAGGGAGACATACTGGGTCCTTTAGTTGAGAGTAATTCTCATGCCCATCCCTGAGGACCACAGCTTGGCTGGGTGACCTCATGTATTAGACTTCTTCTGTAGGTCTTATAGGTCTTCACAGCCAGTCTTCCACATTTTTCCAGCAAAATATGGTAAGACATGTCCTTCTTTTCCATCCAGACCCCTAAAAACCCTGCTTCTCTTCACCTGCTTGAGTCCTCACGTCACCTTTTTTTTTTTTTTCTGAGCTGGATACGCAGTTATTTTTGGCACATATCCCTCCAGACTGTTGATACAAATCCCATCGTTTAGATGATCTTGCCCGTACCTCTATTTTGCTCTTTTTTCCTCTTTGGCTACAGAAATAAAATTATTTGTCTTCACTTCTTCAAGACAATCTCTTTCTACTAATAATCTCTCTTTTGGTATCAAAGGGTTAATTTCTATTTCCAGTTGTCCCACGATGCCTTCTTCACCCCTGCCTACATTCACTAACTCAGTCTCTCTCCTGTTTTTTCCTACACCTTTGGTGACTTTCCTACACCTTTGCCTTTAGTGACTCTGTCTCAAAACCCCTTCACTTAAAACTGGTGAGAGATCTGGCTGCCAGGACACCAAGAGCCCTAGGGTGACAAAGTACATTTTTCTGATCTTTTTTTTTCCTGCAGGTACTCATCATCTCAGTGGATGCTCAGCTGGAAGACCTTTGGGATGATGCCTGCCTTTCCCATTTACAAATGCTTCTGTGCATTTGTCAGGGATGCTGCTGCATTACAAATCTGAATTTACTATCCATTTTTCTCCTATTCACTACACTTCTGCTGTCCAATCAAAAACCAGAATAAGCATCAGATGATTCAAGCAACTAATCACAGAGTAATAAATAAAGAAAAGTGTGTGCTAGCGGTTTATAAATTAACCTGTGGCATGGCCTGCATTCCCACAAATTGTCCACTGAACTGTTATGAGAAGAATTGATGCTGTTACAAAACAGTATTTCTTGTAATGAATAACTTGACCAGCTTAAGACAACAGTTACGTCTGGGCATTTATTGCATCAAATACACTCATTTAGAAAGCAGACATCCAAAACCACTTCGTAATTTGCAGTATGGCAGAGAGGAGTTAGTGCTTATCCATCCAAACAAAACAATTTCTTTGAGCAAAAAAGGGAATTTATTAGAAGGGAGAGCTTGGAGGACTCTTCTGCATTGATAACATATATTCGTTTCATATTTCCTAAATACACAAAGTGAAAATAGAGGATCCTACACTAAAAAAATTCAGCCCTATGCAGTACATTTCAGAAAATCACAGGGTTATAGAATGGGCTGGGTTGGAAGGGACCTTTAAATTTCTTGTAGTCCAACACCCCTGAAGTGAGCAGGGACATCTTCAACTAGATCAGGCTGCTCAGAGCCCCACCCAACCTGACCCTGAATGTTTCCAGGGATGGAGAGGAATCTGCTTTTTAAAGACACATCCTGGATATTTGAGGATTTTGTTAACTTAGACTTGTCAACTTCAATGCTTGATAATGGACAAGTTTCACAGGACCACTGCCTATCCGTAAAATTCCATACGTTCTTTAATTCTTTTTTGATGTACATTAAAAAAAAAAAAAAAGTATATTTAAGCATATTGCAATGATTTTAGATGGATTTGAACAATAAAAGAAGAATGTTTACTGCCTGCCTGGAAAGCCTACCATTGTGTCTTCAAAAGGAAAAACACAAGAAGTTGAGCAAAAAGCAGTGAGAGAATACTATCAGAGAGAGATAAACACCTGGTATTTTAACTTGCTTGGCTGTGAGTAGTGACTGAACATGGCAAGATAAAAGCAAGAGGGGACCAGCTGGAAAAAAAAAAACCCTGAAATGACAGTAGAATAAAATTAAATGAGATAGAATAGAAATAGCTTTTCTAGACTTCATCTAAGAGATACTGCATGGGCGGCAAGACAAACATGCAAAAAGGTTGCGAATTTTCTAAGCAGAACTGGCAAAAATATTTACAATATTATCATCCTGTGTGTTGCTGCTTTTTTTTTTTTTTTTTAAAAAAAAGGTATTATCAGTTCTAAGAAACCAGAGTAAACATTTCTGGTGCAAAAAAAATGTTTAACCAGTTCTAGGAATTTTTAAAACCCCAAATTTTGAAGAAACTCTACTAGGAAGGAGGGAATGAGGCCATTCAATAACTATTCTGTCAGCTCTTCAGGTAATCATCCTTCTGTACTCCCAGATTGCCATAAAATTTTATGAGAATCTGTGTCCTGAATTTTTTGATGGATCCAGGTGGTGACATGAAGGGTCCTTCAATGGGAATATATGCTTAGGATCCAAAGAGTGTTCATATTTTAACTACTAACCCAAACCTTCCCTGCAAATGAGGTTGTCCTACACTCATGGTGGCTTTGGTGAGACATCAGGTAGGGTAAGACAGCTTTATTGGGCAATAAGAAGTACAAACCTTCCTCAGACACCATGGACTCCCTAAGCAGGGCTTATTTTTAGGTTTTAGCTTGTATAGCAGCTAAGCCATTTGGGTCTTGGCCCATGATTGCCTCAGCAAATTGTTTACACAAATAAATAGTGTTAGTGAGGTACACAGCAACGATTTCAATCAGCACCGTGTGAGCTTGGTAGCACCACCCCAGATTTTAGACATATTGGTGATGCTACTTACTACTCGATGTAACTTCTACAAGCACAGTAACCTCCCTCCTCTTCTTTCAAACATGCACTGTCCTTTAGACCCTTGCTCCTGTAGAAGTCCAGAGGGGTTTTTTTTGCCTTTATCTGACTAAGCCAGGATCAGGCCTCAACTTGGCAAGGGAAACACTCTGAGCACACACAAAAAATGTGCATTTGGGAAGAATCTTGAGGTTGTTTTCTTAAAGAAGAAAATTCTGCAGAGCACAGGACAGGAAATAATGTGCTCATAGGTGGTTTCCTCCTCTAAAGCAGCTCATATGCTGCAGCTGAGACAACACATTTGGCGGCACTGGAATGGAGTTCCCCCAGATCCTTCAAATGGGGTTTTGCAGCATTAAGAGAGCTGCAGCTGGAGGTGAAGATGTTTTGTTGAAGTGTCTCCACTGAAGGTGGAAGAATTCAGCACTCATCTTCCTAAGCTGGAGCCGGTTTTCTCAATGGGATGTGCTACTGCTTGCTCTCTGCTTTGAGAAGTGGACAAGTCTGCTTTTCAGTAGGCTATTTGACGTATTTTTATCCCCTGTGGTTTCCTCACAGAAACCAGACACAAAGCCAGTGATGGATAGCCCCCCTCCAGAAGGCCATTTCAGCAGCCCACGCGGCGTTGCCGTACAGAGAGGACGACGCTTGGCCCATGAAGTCAAACACAGCTCTGAAGATTGATCTCTTCTGGAATTCCTGTCTGATGCGCTGACCATTAAGTTATGCAAACATGTTAATTCGCAACGCGGAATAAAGCAACCGCCTCTTGCCTTTCCAGGAATGTTTAATTTGGGGCCCAGCAGGGAGAAGACTTTCTGTTAACACGAACATTTTGTTAGTTTTAGCAACAGGGAATGTAAACTACAATAGAAAAAGTAGTGAATGAATATTGAGAAGGAAGCTCAAGGTTAAAATTTGTGTCTTCCAATAAATCAAAATGTGTCCAAGGGGTTTGAAACACAGGCAGACAGATTTTAAAAGTAAAAATTATTTTAGTCTTTTTCAAAAGACTGAAGTGTGCCAGGAGGGCTATTTGTAGTCCATTGTGCCTTGAGGCCAGATCTCCAAAGTCAGCAGGAGCTCTTAGTGAACAGGAATTTGGCACCTCAGCATCTCAGAAGATCTGAGCCTCTGCTCACAACTCATTATGGCATGGTACCTATTGATCAGTATTGTACAAACTGAGGTAGAAAACAATGCCTACTCAGAAGATATGATAATTTAAATAAAGAGTGGTTGAAAGGATATGTTTGCACTTCCTTGGGGCTGCACTCAGACCTCTGAATGTGGGCCAAGATGACGCAGGAATTTCCAAAGGTCACATGGACAGACTGTGGCAGACCTTGGAAAAACTCCTAGATGTTCAATCACCATTTTCCTTTCCCTGGCTCAATGTCTTTAGTACTCTGACCACTTAAAAAGGTCTTGTCCCTAAAAACAGCTTATTGTATGATCACAGCTCTTATCCTGGCATTCAAATTGATCTTGAAAGCGGAACAGGGGCAGAGATAAGTGAGGACAACCCACTCCCCAGCTCTTGTGCTTCTTGAATCTACAGTACCATGAACTCTTCAGTTGCCCAATGATTTGCTAGCATGTCTCCAGCACCCCCAACATCCTTTCGTTTACTAGAACCGAGCTCAACAAAAAGTTCATCCATCCCACTCTCTGAATTAGGATGCCACTTTTTTCTCCAGCTGCAGAGACCAAGTGTCAGTCCTTGCCTGAGAGGCTGGACTTGGTCCTGTTCTTAACTCTCCTTACCCCCACTCAGAAGCACTCTGCCAGCACAGCCCACAGCACTCTGCTTACACAACACCGCTGAGGTGAAAGGGGTTTTCCCTTCTTCCCTCTTCCAAAGTTGTCAAGTGCTTTCTGCCAGATCAAAGAAGAAGCAAATTAGTCAATCACACCACTAATGTGGCAGTGGCACGTCAGCTTCCCAGAACGGCCGTGTGCAGGCTGCCAGCTAACCCCAGGTGTAACCTACTTCTACAAGCAGAGCTATCCATCATCCCTGACATAAACCATCAAGCTTGGACAAAGAGGCCCCTCCAGCCTAGCACTGTTGTTTCTGGAAAAGAAAAGCCACAGTAGACACGATGCCCCAACACCACATTTGCTGGGCCATGGGGAGCAGGCTGGAGCACACAGCAGTCACCAGCAGGTACCCTTTGGACACCCCGTGCTGCAGCAGCAGGGGCAGAAAGCACAGCAATCCTGCAGCTCCGTGTCAGCACGCATGTGCTGTGCTGGGCAACTTTTCTGAACAGTGTGTGGCATTGCCCCCTTGCCCCCTTTGCCATCAGACCTGGCCTTCTAGCTTTACTGGGAGTGACAATAACCATGCTGTCATCTGGGGCAGCTGCTCCGGGCAGGGGTGCAGCCAGTGAGTCCTGGCACTGCCAGTGCTGCCCTGTGACCACCTATCAGCCAGGACACAAACTCTATACACCTGTGTACTCCTCTGTGGCCCAAAATGCCTTCCTCCCTCTCCCTTTGTCTTCTCTTAAAGTATCATGGGCTTGATGAGCTGGTTTTGGCTAAACTTTATAAATCACTTTGTTATTTCTCTTCAATGCGTGTGAACACAGAAATAAAGTGATGTGAGGGGCAGGAAATTATTCTGGTTTACATCTCCGGTGTCCAGCTGGACATGCAAAGTGGGTGAGAAGGAACTTAATCACGGTGGTTTTGAGACTATGGGGAACATATTAAACTGCTTCCTGACCCTGATTTACATTAAAAGTTGAATCCAATGGTACAAATATCTCTGCAGTGATGAACCTCCTCTGTAGCTACACCAACAATCAATCTGGCACCTTCTCCTCTCCTTTCACCAACTGCTTTTCTAGCAAAGACACAGTAACAAAACAGACATCTTTTTTTAATAAACAGACCTAACTCCTTGTTAGTACATGATAACCAGCCCCAGGATGTTATCAAAACAGAGCCACACGTGTTGCTAGCAGCAGGAACACCATCTCCTGCCCTGCACTCCAGCACTGTCAAACACCCTTCTTTGGAGGTAGCAAAGAGCATGAAACCACTCCTGATCAGCCCATGTCCCCAGCTCACATTGGCATGCCTAAAAATAAACATGTTGTGGCCTGACAAGGAATTATACCTCACTGGCACCTAGCACATTTCTCCCAGGGCAGGAGGCCAAGGTGAGGGGATCTGCTACCAGCCCATCCTCCCACAGCTTCCCAGAAGTGAGGCAGGAGCCTGCAGAGAGGAGGGGTACCCCAAGCAATGCCAAAGCTGAGCAGTCATTCTGAGCTCTCTGCTTGCACTCAGCAGGAGTTAAAACAACTCTCTGTCATCTTCACTTGTTGTTGGAAGAACAGTGTTGTTGCGCTGAGGCCAAGCAAGCTCCTGAAAGTGTGCTCTGGTGAGGATCTGTCCCTGCTCATCCTGAATTTCATGCCTTTCAGGGCACTTAGAGACCAGCTCACAGTGCCCGAAACGTTATGTATGCAGGAAAAATAATCCCCTGTGGCCTCTGGTTCATTTACAAGCAGTTCAGGTCAGTGCTACTGATGGATGCTCAGGTGTTTGCTTTCTGCAGAATACAGCTCAGTTTGTGTCTCAAGAGCAGAGCAGCATAAAAAATGAGAAGTCTCCTACAAACAGGCCTCTGCTGCACGACGCCGGTTGCTCTCGGCCAAGAATTATTGTGAGTGGAAAGCTCAAGTGGAGTTTGGTTCAAACTTAATGAATTACGTTCATTTTCCAGCACATTGTTTTGGCTGATAAATCACAGCTTCATGCACCATTAGCGTGTAATGATTGGAATATTTAATCAAAGGCTGGCTTTTTGTATCGTTTACCTTTGAGAAACCAGATTTGTTCGCTGGAACAGTTTTGAACCATTACGCACGCTTATCAGCAAAAATCTTTGCTTTATGTCAAGTGTTGCAATATTTAAAGCCCTTACAGCCAAGCAAGGTTTGGGAAAAATGACTGGCTCACTTAGCTTGTCAAAGGTAAAAGGATTTGTGATGTTATTTGAAAGGATTGCGGGAAAATCAAAGAAAAATTAGAAGGAGAACAAACAATTCTCCATTTATAATCAATTATTATAAATGCTTATTTGTTTTGGGCTTGGATCTACAAGTAAAATCAAGACCCTTTTATTCCAGATGCTGTAAGACATTGTTTTGAAGACACAGAGTTTTGCTGGATTTTGGTTTTTTCCTCAGAGGATGTCTCTCCGACAGTAGCTGCCTCCCCACCTGAGTCACCTCTTTGAGTCCTAAAGTCCACACTACAAGGCAGCCCTTGATCCAAATAAGAGCTCTCTAGTCAGAAAGTGGTTTTGTGCCCAACAAGAAACCCAGTCCTTGTCTGAGTGACCAGGACAGATCAGAAGTGGAGGGGTTCAGCTGCTCTGCATCATGGTCCATTGGCAAGGACCCTAAACTCAGGCCCCACTGAGCAAAGCAGTTGACAGAGAGCATCTTCTCATGCCCTCTTTAATTCACCATGTAGGCAGCCATGAAACAGCTGGCAAGAAGGCTCTCTGCACTTGAACATACCTTCCTCTTGTATCTATTGACACTTGAAAAAGAGGAGCAAAAAGTCTCACTCTTTCCTGCCTCACACTCTCATAACTCTGAGGAAAAACTGTTTGGAAATGGTTTGTCAAAAACAGTATAGAGTTATCAAAGGCTAAAAATTAAAAACACCTCCTACAGAACGGTGAATCAAAGGTATGTAAAACTGAATACAAATCTGAACTTAAACAGGGTTTCATAACTCCCTCCTGAGTACAATTTGTGCTCCTGGATAGGAATGAAGTCTCATATTTCCAGAGCAGTGGGTGCTTTTGTTTGCTTCTTGAAATGCTTGGTTGAACAGCAGTGCAGAGCTGTAAAAATAGGTTTATTTTAATGTGCTTTATGGGTCTGATTGTTAACAGAAAAGGCCTGGGGGCTGTGTGAGTCTGTGCTTGTGCACTTCTGCACTAAACTTTTATGTGTGTGATCTCCCACACTGTGTAAATGGTGTATGTGGCCACATGAACCACTTGTTGTGCCCCAAACAAGCTTCTGTTCAGGCACAGCGACAACAACCACAGTGACAGTGTGGTGGCCATCAGCACCCACATGTTAGTGGATCTCTGCCTTCCAAAATCCAGGCACTAGGCACCTAGAAGGACAGGCAAGGTTGTACGTATGCAGAATATACAGGTACAACTGAAACAACATTGGGCAATGGAGGAGTTTCTACCTGTTGTTTCCCTTGTAAGTCATATTCTTCCTTGATCTTCTCTTCCCCTGACTGCTGAACAGTCCCTTCTCTCCAGTTTTTCCTGCCTTTAAAGCTATGTCAAGAACCCCAGATGCAAACCCCCAAACTGTCGGGGTTTTCAAATCCATGTACAGATCCAGTCTGGATCCAATTAAGTCAGATCTCCTGTTGTGAGTCAAAATCAGAAAGACAGTGCTGAGCTTTCCGATGACAGCAGTGCAACTAATCCAGCCCTGGACCTGATTTTCCTGCTTCAGTCCACTCTGCTTAAGAACATTTGCATTCCAAGGTAGATGTAAGGAGACCTTCCCAAATGAAAGAGATGAAACCCAACTGAAATAGCAGAAATCGCAGTCCCAGACCACATACCCTCCCCCAATAGCTGCCTATTGCAACTTGCAAATGTGTCACTTAAAGGGCTGTCATCCCCAATACATCTGTAGGTCTGCATGGGTTGGGTACCTGAACTAACAAAGGGGCTCCAGAGACATCAACAGAATTGTCACAAAAGCTAGCACCCATCTCATACTTTCCTGAAACTTTACCTCAACATTACTATGCTTAGCACAGTAAACAGATTTGTTTGAAATGAATGGTGCTTGGCATACAGAGGAGAAAGAAAAATACAACTAATTTCATTTTTTCCATGGTGACATTTCTCCAGCTCACCCAAGTTGAGCTTTCTGGAAAGCTAAGTACTCGCTACCATAACTGTTCTTGTTGGACTAGAAGATGGTAATTTCTTTCTTTTCTCATTCAAAGAAAAAGGAATGGAATTAGTTTGCTAAAGTCTTCCAGTTCCTAGAGGGCAGGCGTTCTGATATGCTTTCCAGACCTTGGCAAAGTCTCCTTATATTTTCCCTGGAAAATGTTTTCACCCGACAAAATCTCCTGGTTTTGAACCCTTGTAGCAGGGCTTGACTAGAACCCAGAAGCCACCTACAGACAAAAGACCTCTGACTTGTGCTCAAATTGCTGTGGAAATCCACAAGCATCCATGTCCTATATCTCCAGAGTTTCTGAACACAGAGCCTAGGAGACGCTGTCTAAATTGCCTTCCCTCCTCTCTCAAGGGGCTAATAATCATCTTGCTTATCTGATTAGTTGGTTCTTACTTCCAAATGCTCTATCAAGGACACTGTAGGCAGAAGCTAGCCAGAAAGCAGATGATGACACAGCCTCACATGTAGGATACTCAATGTGATAGGCAAAATGAGGTTCATATTTTACTGAATCTGGCAATCTCTCTCTGTATTGGTTTTGACAACAGTTTTATTGGGAAGGTTCCTCAGGCCTGGGACAAAGATTTTCTTCACAGTCAAGAGATAGAGCAGTTCATCCTTCAGGATACCTAGAGAATCAGAGACTTTGGTTCAAATCTGCCTGGCTCAAAGGATGCGTCAAAAAAAACCTTGCAAGTTGCATGTTCCACTCTGAACTTGTGCAGGATGGACAGATCTCTCCCTCCTACTGATCAAAAATTTAATCCGAAATCAGTAGTTTTCCCAGACCTCTATCAAAACCAATATGCTTCTCCCAAAAGCTTCTGTGTCAAAGAACAAGCATTTCCCAGTAACGTAAATAAAAAATATTTTTCAGCAAGTTCCCTCCCATCTCTGACATTATGGGCATTTCACTCCCATATTCCTATGGGGAAAGCAATGAGGTTTGCATCTCATTTTGCTGGTGGACCAAGGAGCTCATGAAGATTTCTCTATGACCTGCCTGGTGGCAATGGCAAAGAATTTGTGTCCTGACTTCACATCACTCACCCCAAGTCCTTAGATGTACTCATTCTCCAGGGAACATTAGCCTGAAATGTCTAACCACAGACCTGGAAATGATTTTAAATACATTATAACAAATGTTGTTAATCACACCCACTCTCTTACAGTATGGCCTGTAAAACAAGAATACAGAGTGAAGAGGACTTCCTACTTCCCATGTACTGGCAGCAAATGCATTTCCTGTGTTGCAGAGCTATACATTTCACTGGGAAGGGATGCTCTCTAGTGGTTACAGCATGAGACTGGAAAAACGAGATCTTAAAAATTTCACTTCCTGTCTCTCCTACCAGTGCACTGCATACGAGGAGGCAACTCATCCCATCTCCTTGTGTCCTGGTTTCCATACAGGTCTGAGGCTCGCAGCAATCCCTCTGCTGTACAGGGAAGGCTTAAATGATGTCTACAAATGTTTGGAGGGGAAGTTTTAGGTTGAAGCCAAGCACTACTGCCATCTTGCATTAGGTCAGAGTGAAGATGGGAAAGGGTGAAAACTGGTACGAAGAAAGTGAGAAGGGTCTGAAAGGCTCCTGTCAGATTTCTCCCCCCTTTTTAAAGTCAGATAAACTGTTCTTAGACTTGACTGCTCCTTATCTTTACCTAAGGCATCACAGATTTTTATATAATTAAAATTTTCTTGACAATTGACAAGGATTTACAATGTGAAATGTTTCAACTTTTCTTATATTATGTCTTGGCATCAAAGAATCTGCACTCGTTTCCTAAGTATGGGATAAAGATGATTTCTAGTGGGAGACAAATGAATCAGGACCTTGACACTCCTATTTTTTTCTTTCTCTCTTTCTTTTCCTTTCCTTCTTTTTTTTTTTTTTTTTAATACATCTGGTTATTATTGAACAGAGGCTTTCATGTTTTAATGATAAATTGTCTTCTCCCGCTGTAACAATGTCCCCAGACGGCTTGTCTTGGCTGAAATGTCTTCTAAGAGCATCTGCTTTTGATCTATAGGGGTTTTAAATCTTTGGATCTAATCTCTAGCCTGACTGACTTGAAAGCTGATTTCCACAAAAGCAGAGTGTGAAACTTGTAGAAACCCTTTAGTGGAATCACTTGAAATTGTTTAAAAGACTGTATTGAAAAAGCTCCCTATGCCTCATGACTTTTTTTTTGCAGATTTACATAAATACACATGTATATAAAAATATAAGAAAGAGACATAAGAAAGGAATTTCTTTTAACAAATGCTTCAGTGGTGTTTCCATGTAATCTGCATATGTTGTGGCTTAATACTCTAATAAAGAAGTACTGGAAGCTTTCCAGAGCACAATATTTATGCCATGTATATCAATTAAGATAATTGCCAATTATATTGATATGTCAATTAAAGTCAAGTGACTTTTAAAAGACTTATGCCTGCTATTAATTTAGTTATATGTGTACACTCTAAGTGTATTTATAAGGGCTGATCTTAAATTTCTCAATATTGTTCACATCCAGCACATCCAGCACATAAGCACCATGTTCTTTTTGCTATTTTTGGTCCACTTCAGGCTGCAGCTCACCAAGCACTATAAAGAGAGAGAAGACAAAATCCAGCACAGAGCTCTCTCTCTTGGTGGCATGGTGTTGGCACACTGTTTGCCTTCATGTGAACCATGCTGAGTCGATTTTGATTTCACCCTGGCACAAATGAAAATAGGAGCTGGTTAGTATATGCATGAGATTTCTGTGGCTACGTAGAAACCACTGTGGTCAAATGAAAGAGAACCTAATAATACTGCAATATATATATATACACATTTGTGTGTGTTTGTGTGCGTGTATGATAAACATCCTCCAAGAGTTCATTTGTCTATCAAACCCCACACAGTACATTATAACACATTAACAAGTGACAAGACAAACCCTGAAGGGCTGAGAGTTCAGGTTGTGCTGGGATTAAATTGAAGTTAGGACAAATTCAGGGTAGTTTGAGCAGAAAAGCTCTTCTGCATGAACTTCCTGGTTAGAACATAATGGAAGCCAGACCCCAACCTCCCTGGCTTGAGGTTTGCAAAACCAAATCATAACAACCAATGAGGTTTTGCTAAACCAAAGCACCCTCTGTTTTCTCATCACAAACATGAGATAAAAAGGGAATCTTTCTTCAAACTTCTATTCCTTGCATCTTAGCAGCAGTGCTGAAACAGAACCAAATGAAGCTGTATCTCCACTATCTCCCATTTTGAGTCTATGTGTCCGAAGCGATAATCTCATTAGTCAGCTTTGAAAGCCCCAGAACAGCCTCTCCCAGGCTGTCCATAGATTTCCCCAAAGTTCATGGCTGAAAATGAATTTTCAGAGGCTCCACCAAAACTCCTAACTATTTCTGTGGCTGACTGGGCCAGAGACATGACGGAAACAACCATTTCATAACCTTTCAGCACTGTCGCTCCTATCCAAACCCAAACTCCAAAGCAGGGATGGGATGTGAGAAGCAATCAAAAACAACATTGGAAAAACACAAATCCATCCTAGTAGGAAGGCTCAGGTTGGTTTTGGGTTTGGTCCCAGGCATGAGGAAATATTCAGGGAAAGTGGAGTTATTTCCTTAGATTCATTTGCCCATTTCTCATTAGCGAAGCATTTTGATACTCTGCAATCCATGCCTAGCCACGGTTTCTGACTCTTTGAACGAAAATGGAGTGAATTATTTCTAGGATGTTATAAAACTGGACTGATAGAATAAATATGTGGGATGGAAATAGGCAAGAAGCCTTAAACTGAGCCAAGAGGCTCCTTACCCTAGGAAATGAGCGCTGTGTAGCACAAAATTTTTCTCTCTCTTGAAGGATCAAGTGATAAGATTCTCGCTGGACTTGAGTGTTAACTGAAGCATCTTGCATTAAGTTAATACGTTATGGGGAACCTTCCAAACTGAACTGTTATCTACAAGTTCTTCTATTGTCGCGGTTGTTGTTGTTGCTTTGACCCAACAAATGTAACTTGGGAGCCAAGAGTCCAATTCAGGATCTCCTCCCCAGATGTGCTTTTTATCATTTTTGCTACAGCTGCTACTGAAGGGTTTGGTTAGTGGGGTGATGAAGGAACCAGTATGAAGGAAATCCAGACACCAAAAAGAAATGACAGTACAACCCAGCTCTCCTGGGCCAGTTTCTGGCAGAGACATTAGGAACTGTTACTTGCTGTTGCTTTGCTCCAGCCAAACCTTATCAAAGGGTAGATTCAACTGCACATGACCCTAAACTTCCTCTAAATTCAAATTTGAGCCACTGAGTTGTCAGTTTAATTGCTTTGCTGTGGACGCCGCTACTTTTATCTAATTGTAAATCTCCATGTCACTCAGGGTATCATGTAAAACATTTTTGATGGTGCATGCAGAGCACTTGGTCTTAAATACTGCAGCAGAGGAGGGGCCGGAGTGTCTAAGATTACCCCATTGACAGTGCACAGAGATAAAGAATGAGGAGACAGGATGCAACAGGGCTCCCTGGGATGCAGGGATAGCAGAAGATGAGGCACTTAATGTTTCCCCTGGACAAAACCTTTGCAAGAAAATACCTGGAAAGTCTGTCTGAGACATCAGGGAGGAAGAGCCCCGTGCCTTCCTTACTCTGCCAGATGAGTTTAGGACCACCTCCAGTCCTTCCACCACAAGGACAGGTCAACCAGAGTGGGCGTTCACAGCCACGTGGCACACGAGGTCTCTAGCTGCTGCCCTCGACCAGCGTGGGGCACCCATGGCTCTGGTGGAGGGTGCAGAGTGGAGCAGGCAGCCTCAGCCACAGCAGGCAGCAGGCAGCAGGCAGCAGGCAGCAGGCAGCAGGCAGCAGGCTGATCCCTCTGTGCTGTGCTATCGCTCTGCAGATTTGCTAACTCTCCTGGTGAGTGCAGTTACGCCTTAGAACTGCTAATGTGCAGTGATTTTGCCTTAAGCTTGAAAGCACCAGAGGTTAAACAGATTTTGATATAAGAGCCTACAAGGAACACTCTATTTAAAAAGCCTATGCATCACTGGCTACAACTGAAAGGATGATGAGTGGTGGGAGGAGATGAAAGGTGGTTCAGACGTGGGTATGATGACAACAGTAAAGGGAAATTAAATACACTGCAGGGAAATAGAAGTCATAATCATCTTGGGTTTGCAGCTCATGAACAGTGAAAAGCTTATGTGATGAAACAGCAGGTAGAAGTGCCTTGAGACTCAAGTTTTAAGGCCCCAAGAGTTTAAACTTGACATTCAAGCCTTTTAAAGTTTTATGAGGGCATCCAATAATTCCTCCTGCTCAGCACCCATCCCCCCACCACCACCCCCCTGCCTGATGTGCTGGTTGTTTGATTTACACACCTTCCTGAACATACAATGAATCCCAGGGAAAGCATGCAGAAACCATTGCAGGTCTGTAATTAAATAAGCCTTCACGCAGCTCAACCCCTCCAATGATGAGTGTCCAGGTTCAATTCAAAAAGGCCACTACACCTCTGGCTGGTGAAAACTGACACAGCTGTGTGAAAGACTGCAAGATCCAGGACAGTTTTTATCCAGAGAAGGACAACAAGCCTGTTCCCAAAATGTGCTGTCTGCTGGGTGCAGGCAGGAAAATCTTGCTAATCCACATAGGGCTAATTTATATGCTTGAGCATCCTCCTATGAAAATTATCAGCTTGACAACACACCCTCTGCCAGAAAAGACTTGACAGCAGAGAATTACAGCCACATCCCTTCCACTGCCACCCTCCACCAGCTCCTCTGCCATGAAAGCAGGCAAGCTACCCACCAGAAGCTACCTGAAATGCAAAATTACTCCGACAGCTTTACTCACCATGTCAGATTAACCAATAGTACAACAGATCCTACAATTAAAATACCTTTGTGCTAATTTTATACATGTTCTAATTATACTAACGGCTTTTCTAAATACAACATGCTAATTATACAGAAATTAGATATGATTATGTTAATTATCTAGCCCTGCACTAATGTCACTTTCATTAGATACAGATCACCTTTTTCAGTCTTAAATAAAACTGATGATCCTTTTAAAATTATTGAAAGCAATGAGTGCCCTTCTTTCTTTTTCTCCACCTTAACCATTGTTTCCTCTGTTTTAACTTCAGAAAATACAGCTGGTCGGTGCTTTCAGTCATGGCCATCAATCTGATGAACACAGTTTGATAGACCTAGCAGCTACATCTAGACAACTTCAAGCAGCTTCAGGACTGGCAATAAATCCAGCACAGTCCCTAAGGCTCTGGGAGGTGATTGCAACCCATACCAACATTTGGAGACTGTCAGGTAGCACACAGCCTAGAGTGCCACAGAATACAGACTTCTATGAACTCTGGAGAACATGGCTAAAATCCCAAAAGGCAAAATTCAATCTTCAGAGAAGACACAGGAGAGCTGCCCTGCCTCAAATGGTGAACACAGACTCAAGAACCAATACCGTGCTTGAGGTACTAGGCAAAAGAGAAGTTGTCTCTGCAAGGTCCCATCCATTCAGCAAAAATCAAGGGAAGGTTCCTGGTGTGCAAAAGGATAGATGACTAAACATCCCTTGGAGCATGCTTGACACTTGGATGAATGGGAAGCCAGGCAGCAGATCTCACCCATTATGGATTAATAGCACATGAGGTTAGGAACAATAACGCCAGCTCTGAAAGGGGACAAAGAAGGAGCATTTTAGAACAGATCATTTTTGAAAAAAGGGGATGTTTGAAATAGTGCATATGAATTATTAGGTAGAAAGAGAGGTGAAGTGCGTGTTGGACCTGAATTCCTAACACGCTTCCAGAGATGCTGCATCAGCCTACAGTCAACACTGTGAGACACATCCCAGCATAAGACCTTGACTGTGTTTTGGTAATGCTTTGCCAACTTTTGACAAATCACCATGGAATTTTTTTGTGCAAGTGTTCTTCCCAGACAACTTGAAATTCTTATTCAATATAGCCTAATTTCCTATATCCTATCTTACTGTGCTCCCTTTGGATCTACCTGTCTCAGTGGCTCTCTGCTAACTTTTAATCCTCTAGGCCAGTTTCCACCAAAATGATGGGAGACCAAGCTGACTAACTCCCTATATCTTTCATGAATAGAAATAAACAAATGAGGGAGAAAAAAATCTGCTAAGAATCACTAAAGAAACAGTATGGCTGCAGCACAAAATCAACCCTTACTAGACACTAAGAATCTAGCAAAAAATAACTTCCAGTAGAAATTTGGTCATGGTGGGTCAAACCTTCAAAGAGCAACAAGAACTTGATACAGAACAAAAAGGTGATAAGGATTCTGCTCAGCATCTACAAACATAATCCTTTGTGGCCATATACAGATACACCATGCCCAAGGGAGAGACCTTAGCAATCTACAGTAGCCACGTGGCTCCAAATATCAGGTCTGATTCCGTACGATCCACTGAAACTACACTTGTTTCTTTCTTGCAGATGTGTCCTTGTTGTGGCTTCACGCACTCAGGATGTCCCTATAAACCTATTCTTGATATCTCAGCCTCCTAACAGCATTGCTGCACCCACGATAGACAGGTTTTGCCTTCCAGTGTCAACACACCCTTAACACGCCCGTGAGCTCAAGTGCTTCAGGCACGCAAACCGGGAGAAGTTCAGCGAACAATAAGGGCCATGCTTCTGCTCTTCAGAGCGTGAGCCAACTCTGCCTCTGATGCTGTACACAAAGTTTCCTTGGTCTTGTTTTTCTAATTCCTGCACATCTGATTGCAACATACGGCCAGTTTCAGCAATTGACAAAATATTTCCTTTTCTATGCTATTTACCCCACAGCTTGCTGAAGCCACAGATGGCTTCAACCTAGCAAATGACAATTGAGAAGCAGTGACATGTCCTCTGTATTTATAACCAAAGCACAACAAGAGCAGAAACTCAGCTTCTCTCACCCACAAATTTCCATCTCTTCATGCTGGATGGCTGCTGTGTTGTTTTATTCCGGTTTTGATGATCCCCTTTTCACTCGTGACCTGGCCAAGATATAGACAGACAGATACTGGGAGCATCTGAAAGGGATTACCACTGTATGCTGCTCTGTGAAGGGCTCCAGATAACTGACAGACAAGGCAGAGGAAAGGAGCTGAAAAAAACACCTCTCATTAATAGCTAGAATTCCCACAGGGCTGTATATTTAAACCAAACTGTGTTAAAATTTGGTATTCACTCCCCAGCTGACCTATCCCTAAAACTCCCCAATGAGAGGTCCAACCTAAACTCCTACTGCAATTACTATCATAATTTCCTAACTTCCATGTTATACTTTCCTCAATAGGTCTCACAGCATTTTTACAAAGAAAGTCAGTGTTTTTTTTTTTTCCCATTGCAGAGGAGAGTTGATTTATCCAGGGCAACCCAGGAGCATCAGTGGCCGGACTGCAAACACACAATCCAGGGACATCTCACATACTGAGAATAAGATTCACCAACTTGCTGTTGGCTCTTACAAGTCCATAAGTACAGGTTTTCTAGACATGCACACATGTTCCACATCATTGGAATCACCAGTAGCATCAAGAGAGGCTCTGCAGGAGCTAACTCCTGAAGAACAAACTGGAGACTTAAGGGAACCTAATTTTTTCAAACTGGGACTATCTGCAACCACAGGATGGAATACTCTTCCTATTAAAAACCAACATGATTCCATTGACCTTAATCGTGTATTTCATGTCCCTCCAAAAAAAGAGGCAAAATACAGCTCTAGTGGCCTGGGGATCAACCACAGGAAGATAATGTTAATCCATTTAGAGTTAATTGGAAAGTAGTCTTCCTGCAGAATTAAAAAAGAAAAATATTAAAAAAGAAACTCATTATGATGATTGCTTGGGTGTGTTGAGTTCCCTTTTACTCCAGAGACCAAATTCCCTGCTTAAATCTTTCACAAAGCACCAGGGTGGTGGTTGCTTCATGAGGCTCTCTGGCCAGCGAGTCTGAAGAGAGGTTTCTGTAGCTGGGGAATTGACCCACAGAGGTTAACCAAACTACAGCTCCAAAGGGGATACTGTATAAATGTACCCAAATTGAAACATTACTTGTTTTTTTCCCTCTTCCTGAAACATCTTCCTTTTCAGTACTTTAAGACAAACAAACCTTTTTCCCCCTGCTTTCCAGAAGCAGACCCTTTCCCACCATAAAAACAGCAACCAAAAGCCTCTTTATTTTTGCCATTTTGGAGGCCTCTGGCCGGCTGGGGGCGGGAGCAGGCAGCCCCCCTGCCCCAGCTCCGGGCTCTCCGCCCCGCAGCGCCTCCGGAGCACCAGCCACAGCTATGCTGGCCCCTGCCCAGGCCGGGGCAGCCAGAGCTGCTGCTCCTCTGAGCTTCCCGGCCCATCCAGCGCTGCCCACGTGCGAGGGCTGAGGAATGCAGCAGCTCTGTGGACTCTTAGTGTGGGTTGCCCGCACTAGTTTGGCACACCATTCGGGCAGCATACTTACACATGAATCCTTTTTTTTCTCCCCCCCCCTCCCCCCTTTTTTTTCATAATCCATGGAAAAATATAGAAAATTTTATTTGACAGGGCAGCAAGCTCTAATATTGCAGGAGCTTTATTTTTCCTGCTCTCACAATTTTCCCCTGCTGTCGCAGTGGGTGGGGGGAAAGGAAGGAGAAAGTTACTTTTCAAATTGCAGCGAGATCTCTCCAGATTCCATCACTCTGTTTATTCCTCTGGCATCCTGAAAGTAAGTGTGCAAAGGGTTTGCCTTGCAGGAAGGACTTCAGTTGGATTTGCTAATAAAATCGACAGAAGTTTCTTAGATGGGGGAAAAAAGTGATTTTTCAGTTGTCCTTGACCTTTTGGGTTTTTTTTTCCTCTTCCAGTTAGAATAGGAAAACCTTGCTCATTCTCATGAAATTCACTGAGATTTGTTGAGCTATGAGAGACTGTAGGACTGCAAGAAACAAATAAGCATTAGGCCTCTGCTCACAAGGCAGAGAAAGACATAAACAGCAATTTGTTGGAGAAATGTATTGGAATAATCTCATCCCAAAATCTTGGGGACTCTTTTCCCCAAGTGGTATCACCTGTGATACTGTTTTCTGTTTGGAGAGCATCATGTCCAGGGATTTTCCAGATCCAGTTCCAGGAAAGCAGATTTCACAGGGTAAGTCTAGAATTCTGTGGATTTTTTGGAGCTGCCAAAGATTTCTTGCCAAGATCTTTTAAAAGACTCTGTGATGATTTTATATTTTTTGCTTGCTTTTCTATCAGGTGGAATATTCCTGCTTTTTCCTCCCACTATTTTTTCCCTGTCACCAAAATGACAGCTGTGTTTTTTCACAGTATTTTATTTGAAGTGTATCTCTCCCAAAAAACCAGTAATGGTCTGAATTTTTTGACCAGCTGTAATAAGGATAGCCTACATCAAGCTTTCAGACTTCAAATATCAGCTGACATTGCTGAAATCCAAAACCATTTTTCAACAGGATAAATCCTCACTGATTTCAGATGCGCACCAGCAAGTCAGATATAAAGCCGTAATAAGAATCTTGCTGCCTTTAAGGTCTTGTTGCTCAGGAAAAGTAGTTCTACACCATTAAAACCCAAAGAAACTACCTTCTCTAGTACTTTGGGGCTTTTTTTTCCATAGTCAGCCCACAACGCTGCATTACATAAACTGTCACTATTCCCTTCACCTTAGATGACTTTATATTTTGGCTGAGACTCATTCCCAGGTGACTATTGCAGCCTAGTACATAGGTCTTAAATCTAAGTGGGACATCTACATTCTTCTCAAGTTCACTGGAGAAAGACAGACCTTGGCAGAAATCATTCAGGCCAAGGGCAGTCTCAGCCACCTATCTTTGGATGAAAGAAACTCCACCAGGAAATGAATATTTCTCTCCCTTGATTTTAGGAGATAGAAAGAATTAGTAACTCTGATTAGAGAGACTCCACCTTTCCACATCTCAAGGTAAGACTAATTTAAGACTAAGTGTCACTCTTACTAAAGTCACAGGAAAGTTCCCATGGAGGAATGGACAGAAAAGCAGCAAAACTCCAACCCCTGGAGATTTTCAGAGCTGCACTGGGGAAGGCCTTGAGCCACCAGAACTGACTTTGAAGTCAGCCCTGCCTGGAGTGGGGTGTTGGACTGGAGACCTGCAGAGCTCCCTGCCAGCCTAAATTATTCCATGCATTTATGAAAGGAGCTTCACAGGAGCTGGCATTAAAGAGAGATGTGCACAAAGTGCCCATCAAAACATTTTCCAAACCACATAAAACAGGTACCATTACAGAATTCGCAGAAGAGCGCATGAGTTGCCAGATCAGGCCCTTGCAGGTAGTCAATCAAATTCATTATCCTCTTCCTGCAGCGGCCAGTGGCAAAGGCTTCAGAGAAGTGTGTGGAGCCTCACAATAAATGGCTTTAGAATAACACAACCAAAGGAGAAATTCCTTTCTAATCCCAGGCAGGCAGTAATAGGTTGATGCCCTGAAGCATATGGGTTATTATCCTCATTAGATTTACACCTCTGCAGCGTCACTGGGGATGTTCTCATTGCCCATGCCAAGGACATGTTTTCTTGGCACACATGTGAGGTGATACAGAGCTTGCTCAGGCCTCTGCTACTCAAACTAAGCTACTGCATGCCAATAAAATCTTTACACCACACCATCTTGCATTAGGCAATATATGTTTGTACAGTCTGTGTGGTAACAGTAAGGGTTGTTTTTTTTTTTTGAAGGCAGAAGTATGTAATAAATGACATCCCTTCAAACACACACAGACTTTGCATTTCAGCACCTTCTGCCTTACAGTCCTCCTACAACCTCAGCTCCTATATTTTGTTATGAAATTTATGGGTTTATGCATACCAAAATTGTGTGTGTGTGGACTGTTACCACCAGGGTGGTCTTGGAGAAAAGAAGCAAATAAGATGCTCAAATCTGATTACAGGATATAATAAAAGTCACGACTTCTTCCAGCTCATTCTCATATAGTACCTTGGAAGAAGAAAAAAAGTCTTTCCTTTTTTTTTTTTTTTTTCTACCCTTTTTTCTATAAAGGAACTGCTTTCTCCCCACCCAACAGAGCTGGCAGTGATAGCCAATTTTCCTGTGTTTGAACCTTTGAGTACGCACTTCAGAACCTCACGTGGTGAAAACTAACCCCAGAATACCCAAGAGACAGCTGAAAAACCCATTTCAAGGGCAATGCTTTGATTTCTTCACATACACAAAATTGGGTTTCTTTTTTTTTTTTTTTCAGTCAGGGAAAATCTCCAGTCTCTGAGTGAAGGGAAAACTGCAGCGATTACTCCTGCCTTTAGATGGCTGGATAAATATTTACCCTATAAGACCATATATTAAGGAATGAGCTTTTTCTTTTTTTCCCCTCCCTAAAATACTGTTTCACTGTCTCGGCAACTGTGAATGGTCCTGGTGTCTTTCCTAGGGTGGGCGGCCATTTTGCTGATGCACCATCTCACCTTTGCTGGAAAGGGATTAGAGACCAACACCATTAGCATCAGTGGCAAAATTCCCAGGCGTTGCTTCACTGTGCCCTACATCTTGTGTTGTCGCTTCTGTCTGAGCAAAATAAACACAGAGTGGTCAAAATATGCTACTAGGACAAAATCAGAACTTTCTGCACCCACCTTGCCCTTAGTTTTCATGGTGATAAATGACTAACCAAGGGGCCAGGCTGTGTTGTCTGAGACTTGACCAACTTTGCTTGTGCAAGACCTAACACACAAGGAGATTCCCAGGCCAGCTACTAAGCTGGTCCATCACCCTCCCTCCCTCACATCAGCTTTGGAGTCAGTTCAGGAAACTCCACTCCCTATCCAAAACAAGTACATTTATATACAAAAAAGCATCTCAAAGCTGTTATTTAGCAGATTGTCTAATTCTCTTAGTCCCTGGAGGAGTGGACTTTTAATATCTCTTTGCACAGGGAGGGCCAGATCGTCATAATTTCACTGATGATGTATAGTATTTTACCCCACAAGAAGTCCCATTGGAACCAGTGAGTAAGAAACCCATCTGGTCCAAGGAGAACAAAAGCAAAACGAATGGAGCTGCCAAATCACACTGGTTGGCTTTCCCCAAGATTTTTCCCAAACCCAAAAAAAGTCCTCCATCACGACAAAACTCCTCCACAACAGTCTAGTCTGGCTGTTGCTGCAATAAATAATGAGAGAGAATACATGCAATATCTATAAGAAAAATGCAAAGCAGTCATTTAAGCATTGTTTTCTTTGTTTTCTTGGCGAAGATTGCCATGTGGAAAAAAAATCAAAAATGCATATGTATTGGTGACAGCCTGAACTAATTTAGATAAAAATATAAACTTCTGAAAAGCAAAACCCAAAGAGGAAATAAACATTTGCAAGGGAAAAAACATGCACGAGATGCTGCCATTTCTCCAAGCTTTTGAAAAGGAAACTGAAGTCTAATTGAGATGTCGTACAACTTATTTTGTGGTATTTACTTCTTCTGTAAGACATTCCCTGACACTAGTGGATACAACATCATACAAAACTGTTCTGAAAGGTCACTTCCTCAGCAATATTTACTGGTAAGAACTATTGCTGGTGCATAAAATATGATGAAACATGAACAAATAACAAACAAAGAAAAAACAAAACAACACCAAACAAAAACAAAAACCTGAAAGAAGTAACAAATTGTTTTATCACAGAACTGTTATTACCAATGCTAAAGTAGGACCAACTACAGCATTTGCTGATGATGAAATTATTATTTCCATTACAAGAGAAATTGTACATTATGCATGAAAAAACAAATTCTTCCATTTCTGGGGTATTTATCCCAGGAACTAAATTATGTTTTCCTATACCATAGGCTTTATTTAGAATGCACTACAGATTTCAGCACAGCCTCTCTCTTTTGCATTCATCCAAGCAGCGGTGATGTTGGGTGGCAGAACAGCCTGTGTAGAGGTTACTGGAATGACAGAGGGAATTCCACCTAAGCTTTCTTTCACTTTTCTTTTCTCCAATATACTTTGCATTCCTGCACTGAGCAGAAAGGTTGTAAGCACTGTGAGACAGAGCATTTTTCCTTTTTTTGGCCAACAAAGTTCTTGCAATATGTGTTGTCTTCAGCATAACATCTTCCACTCATTAAGGAAACCTGGGTTTTCTCAAGGTAAATTTCCCTCCTCTCCTTGCTTCCACCCCCCTCTACCCACCTCGACTCCAGCTTCATTCATCAAATGAGGGAAAAATGGAGCAACTTTGATTGACCATTAAGCACCATAGGTCTCCAGTAAGAACATAGTATAACTACTATGTTCAGTAAGAGGGAGTGAGAGAGAGGCGACAGAGCGATCCAGTTCCTTCCAAGCACAACAAACATGACGTTGAGAAATAAGGTTGGAGTAACTCTGGATAAGCCTCACCTCTGCTCAGCAGCCAACTCCCCATAATTTCTGGATAACAAATACAGCATTGGATTAATAGATAAGGCAGGAGGTTTCTCATCCCTTTCATCTGAACTCTTCCTTCCAGCTGCTAAGCCAGCATTTTGGCCTCTAGACCTTGCGTCAGAAATAGTCATCAATCAGCCCCAAGTACACACAACATCCAAAAAGAACTAAATCAAAGACAGAGATTGTGCCCATCTTGAAAAGCAACAGTCAGCCACAACACGCCAGGGACACAACATCTTCAAAACTTGGGAATCTAAAATAGGAATTTTGTGGAGCAATCTGCCATTTCAAACTCCCATGTGCTTGGGACAGACAGCAAGACAAATTGCAGAATGAAACAAGACTTGCAGAAGTCCATTGACTCTGTTATGCCAACAGAGATCCTATTTGCATAAACTGGTGATGTGTAAGCTGGTTTTGAACCCCTCACACCTTGCCTGATGTTAGTTCCCAAGAAGTTCACTACAACTGTATACAGAGAAGGTAATGTACTTACCTGGGGACCTTTCTCCATCTGCTATCAGCACCCTTCCGCATAATACTGTGCTTCTCCCCGCCTTGTATGGCATTCATGCATGGTATTTAAAAGTGAAATAAAATTATTAGGTGGCTACAGTTATACCACAGAATTGGTTTTCAGAGAAGACATCTAAAGCCTCATGCACCATAATGCAGGGAACACAGAAAAGCTTTATAGGCCTTCCCCTGCCCCCCAGGAGCTGAGGATCTTTTGAGCGTCCCTGCATCTGTCAAGTGTGATGTTTATTTCCTCTGTGGAACAAGCTATCTTTATGAAATGAAATAACTGCCCTTCATATATTAAAATAACACCTCCTTAGGAGAGGCTTCCATGGGCATTGGCTATAGCCCACTTTATAAAGGGAACATTTACACTGCAGAAAACTTAAAAGACAGCTCAGGATTGGATCAAGACCAATTGGGAAGCATGGGACCTGGACGTTTCTTCTTTGCTATGAAATTATGTACCAAGCAAAGCTGGGGTTTGGTTGTTTATGGTCAGGGATTTTTTAACCGACTTTTCCATGTTTCAAAGCCTCATTGCTAGAAACAAAGAAAGCTTAAATGTGGATTTTTAAAAGTACTGTTAAATTTTATAGACATTTTGTGCAGCTTTGCACTGAAATTGTTTAATGGTTTTTATACATGGCTGGCTTCATACCCCGGTGCTTTTACTTCATGCTAAACTATGTAAACCTTCTGCTGGAAACACAACTACTTTTGTATCCAGGAAGCAGGGCTTTGAAGCATAATGTGTAAAAAGTGAGTGGGATTTCAACACACGATACTTAAATGCCATTCTTCACCCCATATGGACAATGTATTTCTTGTCAGTGCAATGAGGTTTGCAGAGAAAACAAGCAGAAAATGTCTTTAGATATTAGTCAGCTAGTAAAAGCCTGAACTTTGGAGCACTGCATTAGGTAATCAGTTGTATAAAATGAAAGCATTTGGTTGCCTTTCTTAGACCTTCAGCATACATCATATTTTTTTTTTCCCCAATGCATTGAGTGAAACAGCTATTTTTTCATATGCCCCTTCTATGGCTCGCTCTTTCCACTTGGTGTCCTACCACTGAGCCCTCCCTTTGCCCATCTATAGATGATGTTACCAACTTGTAAGATAAACCAGATAAGCCCCGTTTCCCAACTTGTTTTTTTTATAATTTACAAATATGGATTAGAGCTGTAATTGAGGGGCTGCACACTAGGACACGTGAAACTCCAGTTTACTTCTTGGCTTTGCCAAATAATGCCTTGGTAACGTAAACAATCTTAGCTTCAACACTGAATCTAACTGTGAATCTGTCCTTCATCTGAGTGGTAAACTGAACTAGATGACATCCAGAGGTGCCTTCCAACTTACATTATTCTATCACTTTATGATTAGACTATACCTATCAGTAAAACATGAGGATTACACTTCTCTGCTGCCATGAACGTTGCTGAGAGATCATAGGGTGACTGAGAGGAGTTTGCGCTTCATGATGACGGAATCCATAGAGGAAGCAGACATCCAGATTTCTCACTCTTCCTCTCTTGATTTTTCCTGTGCATGTAACTGTAACTTCAAACACCACATAGCTTTTGCTGAAGTACTTTTTTACCTCAACGAAGCAAGAAAACCTGAGTATGTCATGAGCAAGATATACGGAAAGTAGTACCCTGTGGGGATTTATAGAAAATCAGCATGCCTGAATTAGAAGAAGACAGCAGTATTGCAGGTGCTGCTGACCTAATCATCAGGCACCCTGAGGCAAACCGTGGGATCAGTAAACAAGCTGGTGTCCCACAAGCTGGTGCCCCACAGGCTGATGTCCCACGGGACCGGTAAACAAGCTGGTGTCCCACAAGCTGGTGTCCCATGGTTGTTATGAAGTAGTGAGAAAATAGAACGGTGTAGCAAGAATTGAGGGGCACCAGCCAGGAAGTGAAAGCCCTGAGTCATCATGACATGGACAGCGAGTGACAAAACATGTAGCCAATCATATATGAGCTGGGAGTGTATGTAACCAATGGGGTTTGTACTGGGGCGGACCATCTGGAGTCAGAAGTGTATATATTGCAGCCATTTTTAATAATAAAGGTCTTTAGTTATAACTCTTACAGGGTTGTGTGAAGTCCATTTGTGAGGCGCGCCAACAGTACCCTCCTCGAGTATCTGGAATTTTCAAGCCAGCCTCAAAATACGACATAATAGCACTAGTAAGTTCTGAAAATGCTTGACTGACCAAAAAAAAAAATGTTCCTCGAGATTCTCTCTCATCCTCTTTTGCAGACTCAAGGAGCTTTGGTAGAGCAGGGCTGAGCTCTGGTCTCACCGATGTCCCTCTTAGCTGCTTGTATGTATTTGCTAGGATAGAATTGGTGAATACAAAACCACAGGGGAGAACTTTACTTCTTCAGTGCAGCGCTAGTAATCAGTGTATCAGCAGAAGAGCACTTTCTCCTGGTAATGATTCATTCTAGACCTAGACCTATTACCCAATGCATACAGCACTTAATCTCTTCAAAAGACGATAGTCTCCGTCTTTAGTGAAAAACTGGAAGTTGGAAGATCCTTCCTTATCTACAGGCATGAGTGCATAATGTTGAGTTAGGGAGTCATAAGCCTCCTAAAAGGAAATTGCTTATTCAAAGGCTATTTACACGTAGAGACACAACAAAAATCTATGCAATAAGATGAAGAGTACAGCTGGTGGTAGAAATCCTTATGTCTCATACCAGTCATCCACTCATGAAGCATCCTCTTGATGTGATGAGAGCTTTGTGCTCTACACCCACTGCTGGGATTGCCCACACAATTTCTAAAATATCTGTTATTAAATCACTCTTAATACTCTTAGCATCTTTATAGCATCTGAGGAATCCTCCTCCACTTCCATCAAGAGACAAGACACTTTGCCATGGTAAGTCACTCTTTCTTCCCTTACTGAATAGGCCAGTCGTTTTAGAAATTTTCTTTTCCCTTATTATATGTGGAGATACGAAAAAATACTCATTTATAAAGACAGAAACAGAAAACAAAACCAATCCTCAAAGCAATTTATTAGCTAATTTCTTGAAGACAGAGAGATTAATGTTGTATGTGAGAGCTGTTACCGTGTTTGGGCTTCTCCATTTGCAAGTGAAACTCAGGCAAAGAGTTCTTGTAGGTACAAGCCCTCATCAGAGCCATGAATTCACATGGAGTGCAGTAAGGACCTTGCCATCTCTTTCACGTGGGAGCATTAGCTCCTGTAATGACAGCAAGCAGCACCACGCTGACAGATCAGAGACAAATGGAAGGGCAGGTGTCTGGTTCTTCAGACTTGCTTAAAGAGATACGATGGACTGTTTCTGCATCATGAGCTTGCAGAACCCCATCATCTACCTCCTCTCTGTCCATTCCACTAAAATCCTATAAACATTCCTACCTACCAACCCATCCTTAATCTTTCCCTTATAGCCATAGAATCACTTACACACTACCAATACAACCACAGAGTAAGAGCTTGTAAGATACTTCTTCATTTCCTGGTATGAAATGTGGGGGAAAAAAAACAGTTATAATGTTGTAGCTTATAGAGAACATTTTCCCTAGGGAGTTCAGAGAGTACTGAACTTGCAGATCCATAAAATCCAGGATTTTTTAGTTCATGAGTTCCCAGAAATTCCAACAGCAAGTGTAGGATAAAAGGAAAAAGTACATATATACATCCAAGAAGGGGCTTTCAGGAAAATTCACTTTGTCACAATGTAAGCATCTAGCATGGGTTTTGATCACACCAAGGTAGCCCACTCCTAGCTCTCAGGAGACACAGAGATGTTGAAGTACTCCACATCCTTCTTCCCAGCTGTCCCAGTCATGATGCTCACTTCCCATCCCACCTGCCCCATGACGTCAGCATGCGCTCCTTTTTTATTTTACTTAGAGTGTAAATTTAAGCCACGAATCACCTCTTCACTGAATACCATGAAGCCTGTGTCTTGCCTAGAAACTTCTGCATTCCCATGCCTAAAAGAACTAACCAATTCCCTTGTGATTCCTATCTTACACCCCTATCTTACACTCCAACGTCCACCTGTTTCCATCCATTACACAGAACCTTCCATTCTTGTCCTAATTCAGTGTTGGAAATTTAATTTCTTTCTGAAATCCATTACAGCCAGTTTGGCAAGGAGAATCAAAGCTAGATTTCACAGGCTGACCATGCGCGTTCAAGGGTTTCAAAGCTTCAGTTTCCTGCTCGTAGAAGAAACATTTTCTTTTTAACTCACTCTCAAGAATGAGAATGCTATCTGACATACTTTGGCTTGCTGTAACCAATACTTCATGGTCTGATGATAAACATAATAGGCCATACGCTGGGTATTGTGTCGAAATTGTGTCTAAGGCATTAATTGTTGGGAGCTAGAATTGAAATCAGATGGCCCACTTTAGGCTGACATAACCCAATGGGCTGTTCTTCACACCTGAGTGGCAAATAAATCAGTGTCAACCTGAGAGCATGTGACATTGTGCTGCTTATTACGGCGCTGCTGCAAACGGATTGGAAAAAATATGCACACACATGTGGGCACACACACATACATAAACACATGGAAATTATTCAGGCTCCGTGTTGCTGCAGCAAATACATGGAAATTATTCAGGTTCCGTGTTGCTGCAGCTGCTAAGGTTTTACATTGGGGACTATTTTAAAGCTCTTTGAAAAGAAACATTTTGTTTCAGCTCTAATGTGATGGAGCAATTGCGCTTGCCTTGTGTGCCAACTGACTTTTCCTTTCTCAGGACATCTCTCTGAGCTACGAAGAGCATTTCCAAACCCTGTTGTACAACTCAGAAGCTTTGCTAACACAACCAGAACAATACCACCCTGTCAAACGTCAGAGCCTTTATGTGAGTGCTGCACTAGGACAAGTAAGGAAATTACTACTGGCTGGAGCCAACTGGTCTGTACGTATTTCGGGGATGAGAGAAGCAAAAGTTAAAAGGCTGAAAGGGAGCAGGGGGAGAGAGAATTGTTGCTGAAAATTGCTTTTGGTAGAAATGAGATTGCTACAACAGACTTTCAGTGTTAGAAAAGGCATGATTAAGTGGAACATACTTTTGAAAGTAAAGAAACTTGAGCAATTAAGATGGTTGTATTAGTTCAAATGGTGTGTGGGAGGAGGTATCATTTGATTGACATTAATTGCTTCTATTAGGGCTCTGTGTACTAAACTTCAGCCCAGCACCAATAGAGACATACAATCCATGGATTAAGCAGAGGACAGTGGCTCTTTTGTAGCTCTTGGAGTTCATTTGGAGCTGAATGACAGTCCTTGAAGCATGGAGCCCGACTGCAAAGAAATCCCAACAGAGCTTAACATCACAGGTGGAAATACTCTCCTGAAAAGTCTTGCCACCTGCTCTAATTGCTAAGTTTAAATGTTTCAAGGCTTTTGCATCTGTACGCAACATCTCTCTTAGATGTAGTCATAGAGAAAGGTCCATCTGAGCCTCTCTGGCCCATTGGTCCCCTTAGCAAATGTCTCCCAGCCACAGATTCAGGAATACAGAAAGTTGTGGGCTTCCCTTCCAGCACTCATGACTCCCAAGCTTCATTGACCGTATATCCACTAAAAGCAGGTGGCTGGAGGAGCAGTATTTCTCACAGCTGCAGCGTGAAGTCCAAATGCGCATCTCAGAAGACACTTGGAGCACTACAGTACCATAGAAGGAATAAATCAATCCCTCTATTTTCTTCCTCCCATGATAATATGGCTCAGAAAATTCCTAAGGGCAGAAACAGCCTCCCTGCCCACATTCCACAACCCCAATGGGAAGATTTAACAGTGGGAGAAAATCAACTACAATGTGGCTTTAGACAAGCAGCTTAGACAAGATGTCTAATTTTTAGATAACTAAAATTAGACAAGATAAATCAGTCTGTCATCATTTTCCCACTGAAACAAGAGAGGTATTAGCACTTCCCTGTGAGCACATTCTGATGAAAACATTGTGAAATGCTCAGATGCATTGTCATAGTGAGACATGAAAGGATCTGAGGTGTTCTTCAGGGAACAGCTCTGTAATTGCAGGAGTTAAGAAAATACCTTGACAAAGATACCCAGGCAGTTCATCCAAAGGTAGCTGAATAGTTGATTTTATTATTCCTTTCAACTCACTGTCAGCAGTAATGGGAAATATTGCTTTAGGTTGCCTTGGGAAGACTTTGATTTTTTCCTTCCAGTTTTGTTAGTTTTAATGAAGTAAAAGATTTTGTTTCAGGATTCTCAAATTCAAGTGTCTCACTTCATCTCAGAGATTTTCGATCCCCTAAAAAAAACCCTTTTAAAGACAAGTAGGTATATACAACTTTTCAACAAATTTCAAAATTAATTTAATGCTGAAATAAGAAATCTACATGTTTCTTTCTGAAAAGATTAAAACGGCACCTTTTGCCAGGAGTGGAGCATGCGAGGGGAGGGCAGGGATGTCACCACTTGGCACAGATTTCCAAACACTCTCAATTAACTCAAGAACGTTTTTTTCCCAGGAAACAACCTATTTGCCCTCATACATCTGACCTATCGGGGGGCAGGGAGATTCCAGGCCAAATCCTGCTCCTCTGCTGGGGGAAAGCCCTGTGCTGGATGTATCATCCCTCTGTCAGGAAGATGGTTTTAACTGCCCATCCCATAATGCTTACAGACATAAAAAGGGAGGCATAATTCTTGCAATTACTCTTCAGGAGCAGTTTTAATGAATATTAAAACAGTGTTAAACATTGAAGTATTGAGTGGAAAAATAGTATCTTTACTACCAGCCCTTTCCCCTTGCTAAAAGAAGACATGAGGAGGAAGGGAGAGCATGGGTTTTATCGTGGATGTCAGGAGCAATTTATAGGAGCTCAGTGACCTGCACTTTGAACTGGGCTCGCCACCTACGATCTGTAGCATCCTATAAAAAGATAGGCTGTTATCTTCTTTGCTGCAGCCAGCCATCCTGACAGGAAGGGCAGGCTGCCTGCAATGCCTGAGGAAACACTTGGACTATTAAAGGCAGACAAAGGTCCTCCGTTTTATTCTTTATTTTATGTGCACTGCTTGCTGCATAGGATTTCTTTACAGTATCTCAAGGATACCAATTTGGGCCTTTTGAAGGTCAGCTCTAGCTGTAAAAGCTATCCAGAGGAAAACCTGAAAAAGACTGTCAGCACTGATGCAGTGATTTATTTTGGTCTTTATAGATGAGAGCAGAAAAATGCCACAGTCTATCTTTGCTGCCATAACCTACTTGAGGTCCTGAACCACAAAAAGTATCTAACCCACTGCTCCCGACAGGCTTTAAGCACAAGTACTGCTTAAAGCATGAAAATTGCCAGAAAGGATGGAGCAGGACAGTAAGGGCCAGTGTGTCTGAGCCACTGTGGGATTCCAGGGCACTCACATCCTATCTCCAGTGCTCTCCATCTCGGGGGGATGCCCAGAGAAACATTGCCTCTGCCTGCTGCTGAGCCAGCCCAGCAGCCTCTCCTTCCCTCAGCAATATGTCCTGTGGCTCACAGCCATGTAGAAAATTTGGGGATCCTGCAGGAAGGCTGGCCACTCGTATCTCAAATCCTGATCTAAGCCATGTACAGAACTGCAATCAGCTACAGAGTCACCAGTTCAACTGGTAATGTGTCATCATTGTGGCTAGATTGTGACACACCCTTGTGAGATCAAGACTCCTTCTGTACATGATTACTATTTATTTATAGCACACAGTGAGGCTACAACTGAGACCAGGATAGGAACTGTAAAAAGATCTTATCACTGAGAAGAGTCATTTTTGCATAAGAAACAGTTTTTCATGAAAAAATACTGACACAAGAACGTTTCTCAGACATATGCTGATATTGGCAAAATTTCTAGCAAGAAAAATTATCAAAATCTTTGATTTTAGCAAAGCCAAGATGCTTTATTTCAATTGCCTTATGGACAAGAAGAGAATGGGACAGTGCAAAAGCTGAATAAGTCTTAAACAATGTGATGTCACAGAAATGGACCTGACAAGTCAACTTCTCAATTTCCTGAACGCATTCTTCCAATTTTTTGTTTCACTTGAAATTTAGACATTTCAGTTTTCACTCTGACTAGTGAGGAAAAGGCCAGCTCTGTGATGCTCCCAGTGGGAGAGCAGTCAGATCCTTGACAAGCTTCATCTGCAATGGCCACAACAGCAGGGAGCAGATCAGAGCAGTTTGCCCACACGAGTCCAACCTTTCCTCCCAGGTCTCTCCAGCATTGGCAACCTCTAAATGAAGGAAATGTACCAGGTGAGCTGAGCAACCAGCCTGCAGCTGAGGCTGGTGGTAGGAAACATTGGCCATGGGGTGGATGCTCTGTATTCTGTGCGTGCTCACACAGGCATCTCTGCCTGCAGTAAATGCAAGTTTGGCTCCAGGAGGAAATCACTCACCACTTTTCATATGGTTTTTGCTGTTTGGTTCCCCGTTCCCACTATAAAATCCATGATAAAAGAACATAAATAACCACACTGGAAACAGCTTCTCTAGAAATCATCCAGAATACTTCTGAGCCATAAATATTCTGTCACTGTTGGTCTAATTTCCAGTACTCAGGAAAATGTAATTACAAGAGACAAATGGTGATGAATGCTGAAAGCAAGGGTATGTTTTTGACAATGGGAGACAGGACTGGCTCTCTGTGAGCTGGCATCAGAGCCATGCCAATAGTCATCCATGTTCTAGCACTGCCAGCTTTCAAAATGCCATGATTGTGCTGACTGCTACAATTGCCTACAAGTAATAAATCAATGCAACTGCTCTACTCAGTCACTGCATTGCCCACTTGAAAGGGCAGATGTTAGAAGCTCAAGTGCTATTTTGATAAGAATAAAAGTAGGCAGGACTTTCAGAAAAGCACCCAAGTTTGGGTTTCCCCTTGAACTCAGCACATGCTTACATACTGAATGAAGACAATCATCTCACACAACCTGAACATCTCACAAGATCACAGACCTGCAGCAAAGACAGACTATCATTTACTTGCCCCAAATGAGAGAAGCTGGTCACCATGAGGAACCCCACACTGCCCTCCCCTGAGGTCATGGCTCCAACCACTGGAAAACACCTCCGTGTGATGGAAAATGCTGTGCAGGACCTTGGGGGCTTTGCTGGAGCCATACCCATAGCACAGCAAACTCACTTCCCACCTTCTGAGTGGACCATTCTGTTTGCATGACACTATCTTTTGCTTTTTACATCAGCAAACTCTCTAAGAAAACAGGAAAGGATGGGAAAAAAACTGTTGACATTTCAAATCAACCTTCTAAGCTAAAAGCTTTCTCTTCGCATTTCTCCCTGGGAGACGTTTCATTGAGTAATTATCATGCAGTTTCTTTCCTCTCAGATACCTTCCACTGTGTATTTAGGCCACGCAAAACACGTTGCTATGTTAAATGGGAACTCAGGGCTCTGTGTTCACCCAGAGATTGCATTCCTTGCCTCGTGTACCTGTCTGTACCCAGCCTGTCTCCAGCGTAGCACACGGGAAACGCACGGCACGGTAACTGCTCATGAACGGTGCGCAGTGCTGATAAAATCCCTCCTTCCCACAACACCTGGCTGCTGCACAGTAGCTGCAGGGGAACATCAGGCAGTTTTGTTAGAGACTCATCCCAGCACTGATCTATCTCCCCTTAGGGGACAGAGCTGCTAATTATTGAGCAAATAACCAGACTCTGCTCTTTTGTGTTCCTCTGTGCTGACATACAATACAAACCCCTTACGGGGTCTGATCCAAAACCAATCTGATTCTGTGGGCTGTGAATCAGGCCCGCTGCAAACAACTCCCCACACACCGCCAAGAAGACAACTGCATGAAGAGCAGGTAACCGCAGGGAGACTCTCCCTGCACAGCTTCGGGGAGGTGGGAACCTGGAGAGAAACCTTCCACGTGCAGATTTCAAGCCTTGCAGGTGTCTTTCCTTCTGGCACTTGCCCCATTACAGAGGACAAGGGCTGCTCTTGCAGAGTGTGACTTTTAGCTGACTTTTACTGAGTAGCAACCACCCAGAGGAGGAACCTCCATCTTGCCTCCTAATCCCAGTTTCTGATGGGAAGGAGGCTGAGAAACCTGAGCTGTGTGAGAGCCAGGGAGCTTTTAAAGGAGCTTGAGGTGGGAGAGTGCTAGGAAGCATCGTGCTTGACGGGTGAATCACGTCCAGCCTTAGGTGGAGGAGGTGGCTGAGATCGCAGCCTCAGGGCCACCTCAGAAGGATGGAGCCCACCCTATGGTCCCTCAGGAGGATTCACTCACACCGTGGCTGTCCTCACTGTGCTGAAGAGGCAGGACCATCTACCTTGGGCAGTGCTACAACATTCAACGCCAGGAACCCACAAACCCTCTTCTCTTCAGCCTTCACTGTGATGGCCCTCAGGCTGATCTACAACAGAAACCCCAGGGAGATCAGAGGACCTCAGGAAACTTGGGGGACAATGTTCTGTCGGGACCCCACACACTCCGTCTTTCCCCTAGATTAATTCAGTCTGCCTCAGCTTCCAGCCAAATCAAGATATGGGCTCATCTTGCTAAATATAGCTCTCAAGTAATTTCCTGCATATTGGGACGGAGTCATTTGGCAACTGCTCGATAATGTGTAACAAAAACACAGGGCAGCGGCGGACGCCTGTGGCTGCCCATAAACCATTAGCGGCAAGGTCAGCAGCCTCCGACCCTGATTGTGTAACCCCAAGCATTACCATTCCTTGGTTTATTTTCTCTTCCTCTCATGAGGACGGTAGAAATTTTAGGAACAAGTAAAGGGCATCCAGCATGATCGCCTGCCATTTCCCAGCAATCTTCTTAATCCTACTCCTTTCCATAGGGCTGCTCTTTTCCCAAGCCCCTCCTCAAAAGAGAGACGGAGGTGTCCCTTGAACTTAGAAACTATCGCCTTAAAGTATCATCTTAAAGTCTTAGTGTAATGTCTTTACATCGCTTGCCATTCCCCAGTAACTTATTCCATATGCTTAAGTACTCTCTGAGCATAAATTGTCTGCCTTATTCCCATCTAGCTTCCCAGAGTTTTCAGACTATCCTCCAATTTCTGAACCTATTGCCAACGTGAGTCATCTGCCCTTCAGGAATTTCTAAGTCTTCTTAAGTATATAAAGATAAAAACAAAAAAAGAATCAAAGACTACATCCATCTATTTAACTATTCTGTCTTCCATGGTGACCGAAAGGGAAAGAGTATAAAAGAAAAAGTAACACAGAAAATGGTCGCTTTCCATGGCACGTCCTCCTGGTGTCTGGAAATCATCACTTCAAGGACAACTGGAGGTCGCGTTGGGACCTGGAGCTACTCACGGACCTACCTTCCACAAACGTGCCTACTCCCCTCTCAGCTCCATCTGTACTCTTGGCCTCCACAATATCCTCTAGCAATGAGCTATTTAATTGTGTGATACGTGCCACAGTTCTGCAGTCCCTTCTCACTAGGTGAGATTAACATCCTTTAGGCATTCCTCATGGAGACTATCTATCACCTCATTATCCCAGACAACCGCTTCCAAAAGCAATAATGTTTGTCTGTGGTCCAGCGGCCCCCGGTTGGAACAGTGTTCCTTACGAGGACAGACCAAGAGCCAGACGCCTTAAAAGCATCGCCCAGGGATCCTGCATCACATCAGCAGTCACCCTACTCCCCTGTTTTGCGCCTGACTCCTGGTGATGCCAGCACTTCCAGAGAAAAACTGCAAACAGTAAGCAGGTCGTGTATCCTTCTCAAAGGAACAGGAACCCTGACGAGTCAGAGGTGAATTTATGCGGTGAAGCAGAACTGTTGACAAAACTGGATATTCTTGTTATCCATGGAAAAATCACGGGTTTAGGGGATTTGCTTTTGTTTATTTTTAATTCCTGCTAAGTTCCTGATCTCAAAGACACCTTGAAACAATGAGCTCCCTTTTTTAATTATGTGCCCTGTGAAGAAGTACTCTTTTATTAACATTTCTT
Source organism: Hemiprocne comata (assembly GCA_020745705.1). Lineage (NCBI taxonomy): Eukaryota > Metazoa > Chordata > Aves > Apodiformes > Apodidae > Hemiprocne > Hemiprocne comata. Next base: position 24,669,915 of record CM036593.1, read on the forward strand.
TCACCACTTCTCTATTTTAATCGAATGTCCCCTTCTCCTTGCATTATGAGGCAGAGCAAATACAAGCTTCTGATGTCCAAACTATGTATTTTCTTCTGCTTACTCATTCCAGCTCTCACAACTTACCCTAGGAGGTCAGCAGCCATTTCTGTTCTGCAGCTTTGCCCTGGGCTGTTTCAACAATAATTTCCAGATTCATTTCCTGACGACTGCTGCTTTTAGTCCACATTTCCTATGCTGGCTCCCACACAGCTTTAGCCCTGCCTCCATTGCACTGCATGTTTGCCACCTGCAGCTTCACTTATCTCAGTGATATGGGACACTTTAAACATGGTCAACCTTACGATTTGCTCTCTCTCCCCTTGAAGATGCTGATGGGCTTTTTGTTCCATTCACAGACAGTGCAGATGAACTCACGGATATTATGCACAGGACCAGAACTGTTTATACTGCAACCCAGTATAAACATACACTTACTGACTTCCACCAGAGGCAAGTCAGGTTTACTCATTCACAGCTTCCTGAGCTGGGCAACTCCATGTATGGGATCCCCTGTTTTTCTGATTTACCACTGTAACCTCCAAGGGAGGTTCACTCTAGTTAAATTCAGTCAAATTAATCGAACTGACTTATACCAACTGAAATTGTATCAAATGATATCAAACTGAATCTCTGTTCTTCATCAAAGTCACTAATTTACCCATTAAGAGCTGTTATGCCTAAACAGTGATGGATGAGCTTCAGGAAGCACTGGAAGGTGGTTTGGAGGAAACATTCGCATCTTCAGCTGCTGATTTCAGCCTAAGCAATCCCGGTGGGATGAGGGTCACACTTATCCATATGAAACCATCACATTTTGCATGGTTTCCAGCTGGAGATGTAACTCATTCCAGGCCAACTGCAGGTCAAGCTCATTCCAGTCTTTGTGTGTCCAAATGGACTCAGGTTTGCTGAGAGGTTCATAGGACCCTGAGGAACCTTGTCTGAGATTCGTATTTGCAAGAGAGGATTTTCCTGATGGAATACAGCTAAAATATCCTAGTGAAATGAGAAGTGAATGTCTTCTCATTTCCTCACCAGGCAGATCTTTCTTTTTCTATGTTGTTTTGGCTATTCTCGTCTAATTTTGGATTGAGAAGCTCTCTTTGTGCAACATAAGCACCTTTCCAGTTGAAGTAAATCAAGGCTACATCCCTCCAATCAAGTGTAAAAATAAAGTGCAGAAAACCTGCTGCTTGTGTTTTTGGAAGTCCACATTTTTCTCGTTAATTTCACAAAAGCTGAGTAACAAAATCCCCTAGTAGGTTTTTTAAAGAATCACAACACACTTAATCTTACTTATCTAGCAATCTCACAATCATTAAATTACACCTGCCACAAACACAGGTGAGCCAAGGAGGAGCTAGGCAATGTATTTTCACTGAAATATTTTAATGAAAAGGGTCATTTCTCACGAAAAACTTACACATTGTGAAGCAGTTACTGTGACACTTAAAAATCAGTAATGAAAAACAAATTTTCTAAAAAAAAGTTCAGGTTCTTATCTTTAGAAATCAAATTATATAAAAAGAAAAGAAAGCAGAAGGCTCTACTGAAAAGATAAACTGAAACCAAAAACAATTCCTCGATTTAAACAGCAACATTTTAGAGCAACTAAAAATGATACAGGATCTTCCACAATAAGTATATGAGCATTTTTTGGTCGTCTGTACTCCCAGCAAAGACGGCATCAACTTTTGCCATTTCCAAGATTCAGAACAGAAGTTCTCCCCTCTGCTTCCCTCTGATCGCTTCTTCACATGGACACGATACATTTTCCATATGCAATTTTCTAGCGCTGTAGACCAAGGCTTCCCCCACAGCATGGGCTAACAGTGACAAAAATGTTACCCTTCAACAGATCATGATACTGTGTTAAAGTACTCTGAGGTTCCTAATAGATAATAGATGACTCTGAAAAAACCCTAACCTAAGACCAGGCTGTTTGCCATTTTCCCCCATGACATGATGAGCTCTGTATTCTGAGTGTCCCTGACTGATCTTGGGGAGCTTCGTGGCTGCAAGGCACTACTCTATTTTTATTGCATATAACAATGTGTGAGTTTCCACTGGGTAAAAACATGCCCCATTATGCCAGTGAAGACACAGTAAAAAATACTGTCATACCACTTTCAGAGTGAGAAATTAGAAAGGGCCTGAGAAGAACGAGTTTGCAACCCCACCCTCAAAAACTTGGAAGGAGTTCAGATACTACAAAGTTAGGGCCAGACAGACTTTCCTTCGATGTTTCAATAAACAAAATTCCCAGGCCAAATCCTTGGTCTTAAACAAATGAAAGAGAATAAAACTTCCCTTTCAGTGTTTTGGTGGAACATTGTTTTTCAATGAACACTGTATTTCAGTGAATGGCAAAATGGCTTCAGTAAACTTGGAGGGATTCCTTTCCAGATCCACAGCCCAGAGCAGACCTAGAGCTTGGCTTGAAACTACTTTTTTATACTCATCCTGAAGAGACGGATTTTAGCAGGTTGACAGTACTAATGTAAGACCAGGTCTGAGGATATGAAGACCACCTTAACCAGAAAAGTGCTCTGGAAAGGTATTGCTAAACAGTTCTGGGGTGTTATAACACTTCCCATATGAATTAAACAGTGATTACTCATCAGCCTTCTCCACTGAATTTCTTTTTGTTGCTTAAGTTGATGTGAAGTTGCCAGGCACTTTTTTCCAGATCCACCAGCACTGTGGACCTCTCCTTCTCTAGCACGTGGTGGGCTCACTCTCTGGGAGCTTCCACCACTGTTGCAGAGTGTTTATTTAGCAGTTTGAGAAAAGAGATTACAAGACACAACAGCAAAAGGCAAAAGGGGGCAAGGCAATGCAAGGGCTGCAAACCGAACAGTGGCAACAAAGTCATGAAGGCAGAGCAGGTCAATGTCTTTCTCACCACGAATGTCCCAACAGAGGCTACAGATCTGGGGTCTGGTCCTCCAGGGTACTCCTGGGATGCCTAAATAAATGCCCGGTTTGTGGAACTACTGGTCCAGCTCCCCCAACGCAGAGATTACGTGACAGCCTGTCGATCTAGCCTGAATGACTGGCAGAGACCCATCGGAGGCAGCAGAAGTCAATTAAGTCTCTGCTTACACACAACCTTTCTGAGCCAAGCTAAATTTTTATAACCCCAAACTGTTCTGTTTCAAATTCTAAACTCACACTTTCACATCCCTTCCAGTAGAAAATATGTGAATTAAACACATGTGTAACAGACAGACAGACACACACACTCAGAGCACCTTAGGAGACTCTGACAGTTACTGGGACGGGGTGGGGGGTGGGCTGGTTTTTTCGGGGAGGAAGCAAGTTTTATTTTGTACAATAAGCAACTAGAAGGACTTGATGTGACACGCTTGTTGTGCTGCGCAGCTGAAAACCCAATGGGAAAGGAAGAAGTCACTGCCCTTTAAAAAAGCCAGAGGTCAAATCAATGCAAGGACCCTTCTGCTCTCCAGGAGTTAAGCAAGGTTGCAACCATCCCATCACAGTTCTCCAGGGCTTCATCCTGAGCAACTGCCTTAGCTCACGTTTCACCTTTTCTAGGCATCGCTTCACATTTCTTCCTATTAACTACTTGTGGTTGGCCCCAGCATTGAAATGTGGGGATCCACCTGGCAACAGCTACCCTCTGAAAAGTTCAGGCTTCAGGCTCTTTTTTCCATCAGCAGGCAAATGTTCAAATACTTATCCAAAAATACAGGTACAATCTGGCAGTACGGCTTACAGGAAACATCCCTCATGTGGGAGTTTCAGCACTTGCTGTTTCTAGAGGTGCCAGAAATACTAGGGGCGGAGGGAGTGCTTTTCTAATAGTATTTGGAATATTTCTCACATCATTATGAATGTAACTGGGAGAATAATTTATAACAAATCATTTTATTTTAATTAATTTCCCTGTTTATTCTTTGGGTGACTAACACACACCCTCAACTGCCTTACATGTACTTAAAATTTCTTCCTTAGTAATTAGGGCCAAGAATAATGGGGGGAGAGGCTTGATTGGAGGCAAGCTTTTGGGGCTCATTTAATCTTTGGAAGTTGAGATTTTTCAGTGGGCACCTCTTTGGGACTCATATACTGCATTTTTGCACCGTGATGAGCTGATTCGCACATTTTGGCTCCAATTCCAACATCAGCAGGTGTCACTTCAAATCTGGAAGTGCTCTCCCACAAGCATCTTGCAACTATCACAAACTTTGCTATTTTAACAGAGACTTGTAGGTTATCACGGTGAACCCAAAAGTGGTTCACACACTCAGAAGAGTTAATCTTCAACTGTAACCAGAGGGCATGTATTTTTTTACAGCCTCACAAAAGCAATGCATAAAAGAAAAAATATTTCCTCTTAGATGTGGTTTATTTTGCTGCATGTTTATGAAGGAGGCAGTTTCACACCAAGAAGCAGGGAACTGAAGACATTCAGTTCTTCCTTCATGCCACTTGGAGATGACAGATTTTAGTAAGTTGAAATACCTGCCCCATATCTATACAATAAAAAGACACATCCTTTACGAGTGAGGGGTTCAAGACCTCCAATTATGAGCTGTTTTCCTTATAAGAAAAAATCAACTCTGTTCATCTGTTGTCATCAGAGTGCTTGGCTCTGCTTTCTGCTTCAAGAGAACAGACTCAGCTGTGTCACAGCCTTCTGAATGTTTCACCGGGGTGGTGACAAACCTTTGTGCTGTTTTCTCAGAAGAGGACCATGATACTTGAACCATATGTCATCACTTGAAGCCCACATGAGTTGTAGGACTTCCTCTCTGTGTTAAGTGGAAGATAGATTCTTTAGCAAAGTCTTTTATCTGCCTGTATGCAATTCAGCCAGCCTGAGTTTCTTCTAAATGCCTCCCATCTGCTTTCAATTTGACTCTAGCAGGCTTTCAAGGTAAATTCTTCTCTTTTGTTTAATTATTTCATCCACACAGAGATACCTTGCTGTGCCCAGTTTACTCTGCCTGCTTTTCATTTTGGGTACAAGCCGAGTACCCATTTTCTGAGTTCCATGAACTTGACTAATCTCTACCTATCTTATTGTGTTCAACAGATGCTAACATGCAGTGCTCGCCTTGTCTATATGAAGCTGACTCCCAGAAGATGGCATTTCAGCAAGCTACAAAGAACAATTTGGAGACACCACAATTTCCCATAAGGTCTGGACCTGCATACGCTGTAGGAGAGGACTGGGTTATTTCTTAACCTTTGTAAAACTGAAAGATAACAACACAACAAAGGTGCCTCTAAATCCAGTATCTTGTCACAGGCAGTATCAGCTGCTTCAGAGGAAAAAGTAAGGCTTCCTATAGATGGCCTATGATCTGAACCAAAACTTTAATTGTCCTACAGTCCACTGACTGCCTTCCTCTGAACCCAGGTCACAAGTGTGATGTCACAAAAGCCAATGGATGCTTTAGTCTAGAAGAAGGGGAAGATTTTTTATTATTATTATTATTATTTTTTGTTTAAATCAGAGTTTCATGCCTTGATCTCATGCTTCAAATCCTACTCCAGCACTGTGGATTTTAAGGTTTTCCATTAAGTAAGACACTACTTCTGTCCATGTTCTCTGCATGTCTCCTATACACAACAAAATCCATCCCACTTTTCCAGTTAGCCTTCACGTTAGTCCTACCCATGACAGTTTTGCTGTGCTGGGCATTCAGCTCAACTTCTCACATTTTTAAATCACCTAATGGGATCTGCCAACCAGCTATAAATGGAAAACACACTGGAACCCTTGGACCTCTGCCCATATACATTAGCTGTCTTTTTTTTAAAACTTGGGAGGAAAACTAGATGAAACCTTGACATCATAAAGGGTGTACTGTGTAAAAAAGATTTTAGAAACAAAGTTTTTTCACTAAATAGAGATGAGAACACTTCATGTGGAGGAAAAAGGATCTCACGGTCAAGAGAATCCCTACATAATAGAAAGGTTCCTGTGAGCCTGAGGTTCAAGGCAGATGGAGAACAGTTGCAACAGATGAAGAGTGACCACTACCAAAAACTATGCTTTGCCCATAGGTGTTTATGGGCAACTTCTGTTCATAAACATCAAAGAAGAGCTAGCCAAAAAAGAAGGTGCCCCAAAGACAGCTATAGCCAAGATTGTCACTAAACAGCACAGGCATCAGAAATCCAGCCTGGCAAGTGGGACTAAAAAATAAAGCAGTCTTCTAATCAACATTTTTTCCCCCTACCACAAAATGTAAGCCAAATTATTTAGTTAGAAAAACATGGCTTATTGCAATCTAAGTAATTTTTATTTCTTTATATACCACAAGACGTAAACTAATCTAGTTAGAGAAACATGGTTTCACTCCATACTGAGTAACAGCTCTTGCTCTTCTGCACTCTGATATGGTTTTGTGATGCTTTTACCACTTTATCTGCAAGCCTAATGGGTTTCACATCGCCTCAAAACCTCTTGGCCACTCCCTTCTGGAGACCACTTGGATTTCAGAGCATATGTTGGGGGTAGCATAAAAAAATCCTCAATGCGCTGCAGTGGAAAAACAATTTGTAACAACATTTCCTGAAGCAACAGGTTCCAACCCATTGAAACTCTATTTACCATATGCTTGAAAGACTCCAGGAACAACAGAAAGTCAAGCATGGATGCCTCTGTGCAAATGCAAGTGAAGTAAAAATAGATCCTTCTGACCACCATCCAGCTGCACTTTAGGAGGCCATTTTTAGCTTTTCTGAGTACCTTAGCACTCCTCGATGCCCATAATTTTATAGCTAGGAAGGAGTTGCTCTTACCCCATGGAAAGACAATGGAAAATATTAGGACAAGTTCCCAGCTGATTTCCTTGGGGCTTGCAGGCACATACTGCAAGGCCCAAGAACTGCTCCTGAGCACTCAGGGCCGAGGGTGAAGTCTGCATAGAGAAGAAGGCTACATAAAAATGCAGAAATACTGCAGTAGTACATGCCAGGCAAGCAAACATCCCCACCCACCAACCTCCCACATCTGTGCAAGTGTCTGGCTGGGCTGGTTAGGTTCCTCTCACTGAAGCAATCTCACAAGTGCTTGAGTGCCGTACGTATTTTCCATAAACAGACCCAAATGTGCTTGGTTTCTGAAAGTCTGTTGCCAGAAGTAGGGGAAGGTTGACTTCCAAAAGTTGTGTTCTATTTTGTTGCCATTCGTAAGACAGCAACTCAAGCAAGTTTCCTGAAACCGAAACTGGCTAAGAGAGAGATGTGGCCAATCTCTGCACAGCCAACTGACCACTAACATTTACCAACAACCTAGCATCTCTGCTCAGACAGTTCTGTTTCGCCAATATTGTCCTTAGAGGGCACAGCTTAGAGAGGTCAGAACTTCTGTTTGGTTAGGATAAGTATTAGGGAGCATCCCACCTTTTTTTGGTTTGGAAATCCCATTAAAATATGAAGGAATGGACACATGGAAGTATTTACTATTACTCCTGGAAATTACTGATAAAATTGAAAGTGCAGTTTAAGAAGTTCTATTTGGTTTTGGGGTTGGTTTTTTTTTTTACAAACACTTCAGTGAGATTTTTAAAAATATTTTTAGTTGAGTACCCAGAAGCAAAGGCAAAGGGAGAGAGCTAACCACTGCGTGGAAAGGGGTTACGGAGAAGATAGAATTGAGCTCTTCTCAGAGGTGCCTGGAAAAAATTACAAAAAGCAAGGACACAAATAGCACAAGGGAGGTTGCAACTAGGTATCAGGAAACAAAAATCTCTACAGGGAGAGTGGTCCAGCACTGGAACAGGGGTCCACAGTGGGTCATGTTGAATCTCTCCTTACAGATTTCCAGTCCCTAACTGGACCAGGCTCTGAGCGACCGGACCTGACTTTGAAATCAGTCCTGCTTTGAGCAAGGACTTGGATTAGAGACCTCAGGAGTACTCCTTCAAACCAACCCACAGTCTGGAAGAAAACTAGTCATATTATTAATACTGTCACTGTAAATATTCTTTGTACCTTCCCTCTTTAACCTCTCTGGGTGTGTCTGGTCTTATTTCTGAGGAAAAGCAAAACAAAACATGCAACTGCACTTTACTATTTTTAAGGGGTATGACCAAGATTCTAATATTCATGTATATTTCAGCACATTCTGCCAGTGAGAGTTTTCATTTACTCAGAAAACTGCTCCAATATTTTTAAAGTAAATATAGCCAAACTTGGATAACTTGTAGGATATGGACCCACTGGCTCTAGAAACCATGGTTGAATGCAGGTCACGTCACTTGTGCTCAAAGGTTTTTCCATCTGATGCCCATTCAAAGGATTCCAGGAAACAAGCTGCTGTGCATACACATTCTTGCCACAATTTATACCAATTAACATCTGTGCCTGGAGTCTTGACAGTAGGAATAGCTGAAATGTTTTTAATCAAAATATGTTTGATGAAAAGTGGGGGGGTTGCCAAAAATTAACACTTCATGGGATTAAAATACATTGTTTGCATCAGAATTGTCCAGTAGTCAAAAAAGGGGCTGAAACCAGACTCTTTATTGTAAAGAAAAAAGGGGGAAGGACAATGTAGAATGGAAGCTTTTCAGTATCTACCATAAAGTATGTATACACGTAACACATGCAACATATTTTTTACTTCTTAATAAACAAAACAATCTTTTTCTTTGAGCATAGTTACTTTTATATCAGTTTTCTGTGGGAGAAACTGTGTTCTTGGCCCAGTCCTCCCCAACAGAAAGGCTGAGGGCAGAGATAGGTGGGAACAGAAAGGCCTGTTCTCACAAGTCACCTTCCAGGTAAGAACTGAAGCTTCTTATATGGTTGCCAATGAGTTGCTTGATCTGTGAATAACGGATGAGAGAACACAAATGTCTAAGACTGCCTGGTGAGTTATCACCTCTGGACAGTTTGAATTCCTCATAAATATAAAGATTAGGCAGTTTTTGAAGGAAAGTGCAGTAACTTTTACTTCTATGTGCCCAAATGAACGGAGAAGCCAAAGAACCACTGAAATCAGAAATCTCCTGGTTCATCACACGCAGCCCCTCAGAGTCAATGTGTAACAGCATTTATTCAGAAAGGTCCACCAAACCTGACACCACGTAACTCTACACACCACAAGCCACAAAACACTTCCACATAATGTCTACACAACTTAAAATCTTTAATTTGAAAAACCAAAAGCCACAAAAAAATACAATGTGCTACAGGCAGAAAGAAGAAAACCTAAGTCCCTGCAAGAAAAGGTAATTTGTTAGGTGATAATGCCCAGTGGTCACAGAAAGTAGCCCATACCCCACGCTGCTTAGGAAACAAACAAAAAACAGAAGGAAAAGAAGAAAGACTGGCTTTTGTCAGTCTAGAGAAAAATTCTTGCTGACCCTAAGTCAAATGCTGGTTTTACCCTGAGTGCATGAGCAAGATACAGCCCACAAGGCATCTGCACATTTTTATCACACCAAAGGGAGCAATGGATGAGGTCACTTCTCTTATCTTCAGCGACTCAAGAGAAAGAGTGGAAAAAAAACCAAGACCAACAAAACATTCAAAGTTAGGAGGGAGGAAGACAAATCATAATAAATAAATACATAAAATTCCTCCCCTCGTAGGCAGCCAGTAGAACCAAGGAGCATCAGATGTGCACAGGGACAGATACCATGAACCTACAGTCCTGACCCTCAGAGCAACTGTTACCTGACACTGCTGAAAGTAAGACCCACACGCACTGGCCTACCCACCCATTCTAGCAGAGTTAGAGAGCACTTGCCTCCATGACAAGCTACCTAGCACTTCTACCTGAATTTGCAGTTCCTCAGGTAGTGACTACAATGAGAAATGAATACATAATCAGACTAGCTTCTGAAAAAGAAAGAAGAAAGGTGTGGGAACCTAAAAGCTTAAGGTGTTTTATTTGTTTTCAAGTAGGTTCTTGCTGCTCCGCTGGAAGTAGAGAAGAAAAAAGTGGGTGTAATCTCCATTGCTACAGGCAAAGTCATGTACAGCCAAGGTGGATAAATGTTGAAAGGTTTGGTTTGGATAAGCACTCAGGAGCTGGGTTGCTTATCTACATCTTAGCTTATCTGGTGCACTTCGATCAGCAGCACTGGGCCAGGAATCATGCCACCGTGTGATCTTTGGGCTCTTCCCAGAAGGTTCCCAGCACCAACTCTCACTGCCTTGGCCAAGTCAGGGATATCCAGAGAGGACACGCTCTGAGAGCAACTCAAGGCTCCTGCATCCTCATCCCTGTGTGAACCAAGCAGAAATTTCATTGTGTGGCAGAACAAGAGATATATGTATTTTGGAGAGTGAAGGGATTTTTCATCAAATCCAAGAGAAGATTCTGTTCAAGTTTGGGCAGGAGATTCAGAAATGTTCAGATTTTTATCTAATTGATTTGCATGCCCGTGTTTATAAGGAGATTCCAGACATGGAGCTACAGACTGTTTATTATTGGTTGCACAACTGTCATTTTCAGACAGCTTAAATTCCACCTAAAATTCCCAGGGGGGCAATTCACCTCCCATTCCATTAGCTGCCTAAAACTTAGGCGCCTAGTCTAAACTCTTTGGCTAGGCTCCATTGACAGCCAGTGGAGAGAGCCTGGCACCTCCTGGGAACGATTCATCCCACAAATCTCAATACCTGTCTTCCATGGAGATGAATCATCCACCAGAAGGGCCTGTCCCTCCCCAGTGACTGTAGAGAGAGATGACTTGCTAAGACTAGCCCCACTGTCTGGAGCCCCAGACAAATGCCCTTGTGCTCCCACCAAAGCAGGCAAACATTGTACTTGGTTTCCCAATAAGCCAAGGGAAGAACAAAGTGGAAAGTGCTTGATCATAAAGACCTCTGGATGCCTAACTCCAAAGGGAAAACAGGGCACCTAAGCAGGAATAAGAGGCTAAACTCAACTTGTGAATGTGGGCCTAAGTGACTTCCCCCAAGCTTTCATACTAATTTAAACCACTACTTTTTCCGCTCATGCTTACGGTTTTTCCCTGGCTGTGGTCCCCTTTGAAGATTCTCTCATGAATCTTTTACTGAAAACATCTCTAAACTCCTGGATAACCAGGAAAAAAATAAATTATAAAGACAGAAACAGAAATTAGCATGAAGGAAAGTCTCCAGCAGCACTCACAAGGAATCCTGCTGCACATTTTGCCAACAAAGCAAACAAAAGCTGTGAGGCCTTTTCTCAGCCGCAGGCTACAGAAGCGATCACTCAGAACAAATTTCTGTCCACTGCTCTGAGTCCACAAGTCCCACCTCATGACCCCGGAGGAGAAGCCACCCTGCCCTCTGTGCCAAGCCCCCTGCAGCGCTCCTCCCCATCACATCCCATTTAACTCAGCACAGTAGCCCATAAGTTTTGCTGGGTTTATTCTTAAGTTCCTTGCTGAGAATGAAACATTTTTATTGACATGGAAAGATTGCGCCATGTGCATAATTGCTGCATACAACAAGATGGAAACCACAAGCAATAAAATACTCCATGGGCGATGACTCGTGTTTACAGTAAATAGGAACGATGCTGCCAGATGTCAGCAGCACCAAATCATGTGTTGCTTATCCCAGGTCTCCAGAAGAAGGAAATAAAACCCCACCACGGATATTTTTATTTCTGGTGAGGGAATGACTGCTGGGTTCACTGCATCTCTGAAGCTCTGGGTAAGTGGCAGAGACAGGAACTTATTTTTGTTGCAAGAATTCTTGTACATTATAGTGGGAAAATGACTTTAATAGTTTTTCAAGTCCCAAAATTTAGAAATACCATGTTCCTTTGTCTAGATCTGCTAGTGTGCTGAGCCTGCATTGAAGCCCAGGGGAGCAATTGAATGCAGAACATTTGTTCCATATGCCACCCCTCCCCCTGGCCACAAAACAGCTCCCAAAAACCTATAGTTTGAGACTCTGGTGAGACACCAAATGTCACAACTGCAACTTGCCAGGAGAAGGAACTAGAGGAGTTCAAAGCCACCACTGCTGTCCCTGGAACCAGGGTACCTCCTCTTTCTTCTAAAAGTCTTTCAAACCAAGGCTGCAGTCTTTCCAAACACTCTGCTATAGCTTGAAAAGAAGCGGTACACTTAACTCCTGCGTAAGGTTCACCACTTATGCAGAAGGCTGGACCAAAGAGCTCTTTGTGGATTATGAAACCTATGAATTTGCACGGCTCCAGCCACTCATTTAGGACCCACAGGATGGATTTTAGGACTACATTCCTGAAAAAAGTCCAGCCATTTTGTAGTGCACCCTTTAGGATGCCTTAGAAGTCCTGATTAGAAAAAAGTGCTGGGAATCAGCCTGAAAAAAATAAATCTGGACTTCTCTAAAAAGTATTCAAGTTGTCAGTTACAGCTGAACCAGCCATTTCTGGCAGGATTTGTTTCAACTGCCTAAGCTTGGGCATAATTTTCAGTCTCCCTGCTCTGGTCTGCTATCCTTTGTGTGCCTGCTAGAAAAACTAAATCCCAAACCCTACTTCTCAGACAGCAGTGTCACAATCTACGAAATACTGTTGTCTCAGGGTATGTCCAGATGGAATTTGCCAGCAGATGTGGCCTTGCACTTCCTTCATACTCCAAATTAGCTAGAAATGAGCCAGCTCCAAAACAAATGCTGGCTGCGAGTACAGAGCTGGGTGTACCACACTGAAAGGCATCACACATTGTCTCAAGCTCACAGTGAAGTAAATATATCTATACAATGTCTGTTCAGGATGAATGCAGAGGAGCCTGCATCTGTTGAGCAGAATGACAAAGTGAGTTTGCCTGGATCTTGACATACCCCACTGACGCCAAATAGCTGAGTGGAAATTTTAAGACATGAAATTCTCTCAGGACCAAAATTGTTTGCCTTAAATGAATAGCATCCAATTAAACCAGTTGGATTTGATCTCAGTATCAGAGATAGCTGCATTTGGAAATCAGGCAATTAAGGAAAGAAAAAGATATAGCAAATACACCCGAAATGGGATGTCTGTAGACCATCATTTTTTTAACTAGACTGATAGCCCACTGACTGCAAAATCTATGCCTGTCCATCTCAGGGTTCAAACTGTCCTCTGAGTCTCCCCTGTCAATTCACATAACTCCTGGTAATGGTCTCTTGGCAGCTTCACCCTGGAAACTAATAGGCAGGCAAATTACACAGTCTTGGACTTACTTCCAAAATACAAGTACCTGATCTCATTCAGTAACGCATGACGCTAACAGTCCTTCTTGCAGATGTGATTATCCTGGTAATGATGTATTGTGGAGACCACAATCTGCTGTATGACCTCATCCTTATCTGCAGCTGCAAAGCACTACTGGATTCAAGGTTTAGGCTACAAGTGGCCTCAATTCAAGTATGTCCATAACTATAAGACTCTCAAGCCTAAATCCTCTATAAGACCAGACGGTGACCTGCTGTCTGAGCCAAACTCTCACCTACTGCAATTAAGCAGGAAAAACATAAATTTCTGAATTGCATTTTTTTTAAATTTGTTTTCCTATCCACAGCACTGAAGCTAAAATAGTTCCAAATCTACTAGTCCCAGCAGACTGGCACGTTTCATTAGGAATTGTTGTCCATATAAGAATAATGTTATCCTGTCAAAACTAAGTGTTTGACTTAGGTTTTATGCACTGAGAGCAACTTTTCTAACTCAAAACTCTCCTGAAATGTTCATTTCACTACATCTTCCATCTCCTTGGCAAGTATTTTGATTTCCTGCTCTTATTAGGGAAGTTACTTCAAAATACTGGTATTCCTCATGCAAGTAAAAAATCCAGCTGTGAAGTAGTGCAGCATCGTGCACCCAATAACTAGCCAAAATTTGTTTGGTGGGTAGGACACAGTGCACTTGAAGAGTCATGACCCTGATGCTCACACCCTGAGAAGCCCTTTTAAAAATCCTTGCTCTGCAGGGCTTTTTTCAGCTCAAGAGCAGGCCCATGTCCACTACAGACCTCCCTGCACATATGTGTTCCCACTGCATGACCCCTGGATGCCCCGGGTAAACACCTCACAGCACACATCTCAAACCTTTGGCTTATTCCAAGGAAGAAATCTGTTCTCCTGCTTCTTCATGCAGACCTAGAAACTTGTGTCTCATCTGTTAGTTCACAATGTTCTGAAAAAAATGTCCTCCCACTTTCTTTGCTCAGGTCTGAGAAGCACCTGCTATGCATCAGAAAAGCTTCCCATATCACTGGCAGCCCGTCCCTGTTTGCAAATGGCTCTCTCCATAAACAAACACCCCAGTCTCAGTTCCATAGTGCCAGAAAACATGTTTATTTTCCTCCTGTACACAGTATTTGCCTTGTATTCCACTCACCTTCACTGACTGTCCTGTCTAACCGCAATTTTGATACAATGGGGTTTTCTCCACATGTCTGTGGCTTCAGGGTGATGTTTTAGCATGCCCATGAGTTCCAAGTTGGTTAAAGCAAAACCTCAGTTGCTCCAGACTTCAAATACCTAGAGCACTCTGCTACTCTGAAGAGACTTTTGTTTCCTCAGAGTCAGCTAACAACATTGGGCATTCTCTCAATTAGGCCAGACCTTGGCAGAGCAACATATTTACTGGTCCTAAGTCACACAGCTGAAGTTCACAGGGATGGCAGCACCTGAGTTTACCTCTAATAAAGGAACATTTCTCCTTGAGAGTCAGCTCCCTGTACTTTTCCACTTTCAAGGAAGTTCTCCATGCCATCAGCTGTTCTCATCCTGCCTTTGCCTGCCTGAGGTCTCCTTAAGGGGCCACTCCATAGGTTCTAATGCCTGAAAAAACTGGACAAGCATCACAGATGCAAATTTGAAAAGGAGGGTGTGTTAACCATTCAGTTCCCCAGAGAACAGGTGGATTCTCTTTTCATGTCATCAAAATCAAGACTGGCCATCTCTGAAAAATATGCTTTAGCCACCCAACTATACTATGGGTTTTTGCACTGGAATAATGAGCTGCCGTTTGCAATGACCTGTGATAAGCAAGGAATTGGACTTGTTGGTTAATGGTCCTTTGAGCTGAGTGTAGAAACCTTCCCAAACACAAAGACCTGCAACCAGAGTTCCTCACACCTACAAATATCCCTGCCCAGCCAAAAGAATACTACTCTTAATGGCAACATCTTTCTTCCAAGTTCCAACTGATCTACATCTCAGCCACCTGCATCCCTACCACTTCCTTTTAGCACTAGCTAATTAGCACAGTCCTGAGTCAGTGCCACACCAAGTGCTTTCTCCTACATTTTTCTCCTTTATTTCCTTTACTCCCTTATCTGTCTCTATCCCACTACATACTTTATGTCTGCTCATCTGTACATAAATACTCCTTTTCTTTTCCCTGCTTCCTGTCAAGACACACGTGCATCTGCATCTAAAGCCAGACCAGTCCCATTTGGTCTTCCAAATGTTCAGCAGAAGACATTTACTCAACGGAAACTCCTACAATAATGCAAGAGCTGACTCCTCTAGTGCTTTGAATTCGCTGCCCTAGACAACTGCAGTAGGATTTTCATACCCCCTTCTCAGTCTATAATGGCACGTTTATTGTTCATGATGGGAGAGATAAATTGCCAGGGCACACAGGGTTCTTGTGGGGGCTTTTCCAAGAGTAAAAATATGAATCCTTACCTAAATTACAATTAAATGAACAACAGCACTCTCTGGCTGTATTTCCAGGGCACAGCACGCACCAAGGTTGTGCTGCATCCATGGCTCAGGTTCAGGTCCCCCTGAACAGGCTCAGCCCTCACGGGCAGCTTGCACGGGACAAGCTCACCAATCAAAAAGGCACATTGTGGATGAGCCACTTTCTGCCTTGCGCCTGAGCTGCTCTGCTTGGAAATCCACTCCTGTCACTGCTAACCAAGAACAGCACCGGCCAATAGGAGGCAGGTCATGGGGACACGAGGGACATTGGTCATGGATGTGAGCCTAAGGCTGGATGTGTCCCATGTGGTCAACCCAGACATAAATAACTCTTATTTTTGAGCACTAGAACAGCTGGCTTTGAGGAGAACTCAAAGGTGTCCTTGGGGAAGATGTCCCTAATTTAATAGTTGGCAGCCTTTCTAAAATGTCTGTCCCTTGAAGCCAGACTGTCAGCCAGAGGATGCTGCATTTCTGTCCTCTCATGAGCTCCCCAAGGAGGATCCATCCATCCACAAGAAGTCTGTCTGCACAAGATCCCACCAAACAAGGCAGTGGTCTGTTCTGCCCATCCCTCCCAGCCGGTGGGGAAGCCCAGAGTCACTGCCCAGGCTTGTGTCAATAAGCACTGGCAGAATGTCCTCTCTGTTTCCCGTTAGCACAATAAACTATGCGTCCCCTCTCCCCTCATCCCTTTCCTCTGCATCCAGACGTGCGCACCACAGGGATGGACCCCTGCTCCCTCTCACCACCTCCAGTCCCTCCCCCATTTTCCTGTCTCCACTCCTGAGGAAGTGTCTCTTATATACAAGGATAATATGCAAATAACTTTGACTAATTCTGCATGAGCAACAGGTAACAGCGGCATGAAATTCCAGCAGTATTCTGGTGAGGGCCAGCAAAAGATCCCTGACACAGCTGAAGCAGATGATGTTGTGAGCCCTGCTCACAGGCCCCAAGATGAGATAAAGAAATAGGGAAGGGACAACACATTAACCCAGAAATACTGATTTTATATCCAGGAAAATATCTGACAGGAAAAGAAGACAGAAACTGAACATCTTAGTCTAGAAGTAAGGATTTGTAAGGTACTAGAAAGAAGTCTAGGTTTTAGATCAAGGTATGAAAAAGACATTGGAGTCTCAAACTAAATTTTTGCCACGGCTTTTACACCTAACCCCCTCTTTACACAAGTCAAATCATGTCCTATAACCCACAAAGCTCAAGCATGTAGATCTACTTCTTCTTCCAGTGCATCATTTTTTAACCTATCTCCCACTAGCAGTATGTTCTAAAGCCAAGCAGTAGGAAGCCATCTTTGGAGAAAGCAGCACAATACCTCTCCTCCTTAGGCAGCTAATGATTAACACAGCAAAAATAACTCACAACTAATAGCAATTAAGCGCCATGTAGGTGTTTGTCATCAATGAGCTTCAGCTTAGTTTTGTCAGGGCTGCAGGATTTACCGTGGGTCAAGACAACCTCAGCTGGACCATGACTCTTTCTCCCCAGCTCTGGGCTTCTCTAACCACTACAGGCTCATGAGAGGTGACGTTGTGGTGGTCCTGTGAGGCAGCCTGGCCTGTCTGCTGGGTACCTCAGTGGTCCCATCACACACAATAAAGCCACTTGCTGTTCTTAAGGTATGGCTGGATGAAGAGCTTGGCTAATGGAGCTGCAACTTAATACTCTATGGCTACTGGGGGCAAGGGGCTTGCTCTCCACTGGAAACTTGGGAGGCTGTTTAAATTGGTGGCCCTAAAGCTATGGCCTTCCTAGTGACCTCAGACAAACTTTTCTAAAGGGTTTTTAACGTATACCTTTACCTTTTTACGTATACCATATAAATCTTATACCTTGTATACAACAGAAAGTCTCCTGAATAAAATATTCTGTGGTTGACTTCAAGCGTCAGACAGTTTAAGGTTAAACAGGATTAGTGAATTGAGGCTTGCACCTTCTTGTTTGATGTCTTCCTTAAGAGATTTTTCAGTGAGCTAGTGAAGCCTGTAACCAAAACAGACTTTAAAAAGATCTGAAGCTCCTTCCAAATTTCAGCTGAGTAATGAGCACAGGAATAATTTACTTCTCTAAAGCCAAAGAAGATGTAATGTAAATCTTGAAATACCAAACATGGAAGCAAATGGTACTGGACAATAGGTATCTAATACTAACAAACTCAAAGGAGTATTTTGCCAGTAAATATAAAATAGAAGTAACATGAAAAATAGCTATATAAAGTAGAACATGTATAAAGCTTAAAAATGAAAGTAGATGTTAGTTGGGATGTCCAAAACTTGCACTAGTTTTCTGAAGTGCAACCTTATGTCCACTGGATGTTTTATAACCTTCTACAGTGAGAAATAAAAGGAGATACTTTGATTTGTGACACAGTGTCTGGTCTAAAATATCAAGTAACAGCCCTGACCATTTATACTGATTTTTTTAAAAAAATCTTCGGATGACAAAGTATTTTAATGTTCCTAACTAACACCACGTGCATCAACATAGAGTAGCACAACTTGCTTCTGATGTAGGCGGTATTATTCCCATCAGACAGGTGAGTAAACAAAGTCACAAAGAATTAAGTGTTAGGGTCCGAAAGGAAGTCTGTGGCTAAGCTGGGAACAGAACTTGTCCCTTGACACAATCCTCTTCCTTAACCGCAGGGTAATCCTTCCCTGACCTATGCATGCAACAGCAGATCACAACTGGGATATTTTTTCCTATCCAAAACATGAGGGTTTTCAATTTTTTCTCTTCTCTCATGTCTCCCCATGATGGCAGGCTGAGCCCCTTCCTTCAACAGGCAATTGTCTTGTGGCACATGCTTAAAGCCTGACAAGGAAAACCAAGCTCAGGAAACTGAGCACAACTGGCCCAAGGTTACATGGCCAATTCACAGCAGAGAGCAGCTGGATTTCTTCCCTCAGAACTATACTTCAGCCACTGGCTTGCACAGCACTGACTGTCCCAAGGCAGATGGATTTAGATAGTCCGTTGCTGCAACAGGAATCTTAGTTTTCCGTAATGGTATAGCTCTGTAACACACAAGGGGAAAAAAGACCCCAAGTGTCTAAATAATCTCAGAGCAGAAAAGCCTTTCAGGCTGTTAGGAACAGTGGCATGAGGTTGTCCCTTCAGCTTGTGTGTGACTCTTCCTTTTAGTTGCTGCAGCTTCGTTTCTGGGAAGCGGAGGAAACATCTGCGACGCCAACAAATGCAAGAACTAGAGGTCAAAGCCTTTGATCACTGATGAAGTGCTTCGTCAACCTCTGGTTTTACTGTAGATTACCCAGAAAACAAGACCCATGCTTTTATTTTTGGCAGTTTCTATGCGTGGTTGTGAGCCACACACTGCCTTTCAGATTGTTTTTCTCTTTCCCACCACTCCAACCTCCAAAGCACCTTGACCCACAGTACAAAAAATTCTACATCAAAGTCCCTTCATGCCTCAAACAGCATGAAAGAAGGGAAAGGACCAGTCATCCCTACCTGGCCAGAGGACAGCTTTCAGTACAAAGCTGCCTCCATGCTTCTCTGGAGACTACTTGCTTCCTTTGAGCCTTTCCCAACCAGAGGCAGTGCAGCCTTGACAATATCAAGAAGGGGATGCTAACACCAGGCAACCATGGTCAGTCTAATGGGTGATGGAAGGATGGAGGCTTTCAGCCCTCTAGTAAAGCCATGACTGCACCCAGCTGTACTACACAAGCTGATTCTCAAGCTGAGACAAGTCATCCCTGGCAGATATGGGGTACTGGATTTACAGGGATAAGTGATCTGATCCATTATGACAAACTTTTATGTTCTTTGGCAAATCTTGTGAAAAGACTTTCTTTTAAAAAAATGTAATAAATGTGGGTATTAAAAAACAAACGCCAGTAAGTTGTACTTAAGAGCAATTCTCAGCTATGAAGCGTGTTCATCCCTCGGATTATTGGGAGATTTAAGAAACAGTTGTTATCACTTGGTCTGTGGGATTTTGTTGGCTTTTGCAGGCTGCTCATTGTATTTAAGGTAGAGCGTGCTGTGTCAGACTCCCTGTGGGCCAAGAACATTATATTCCAATTATTGACAGCCCAAATATATTTTTTTTGAGGGAAGAGATATCTCCAGTAGCTTCAAAGAGAGAAGAGGCATGGTACTCTGAAGAGCTTAGCAAATACAGCAGGCATTGCACTGCAGAGACACTTGGATGTAAGGGGTTTGTAGCTATGAGCTCCCTGTCCACAATCTCCCCACACAGTGGTGATATAAATACCATCCATCACAATTCAGAGTTTTCCAGAGTAAGCAAACAAATTTTGGAAGAATTGAAATGATTTGCCCTGGGTCATCCAGCTAACCAAGGACAATGATGAACCACTGATGAAAAGGTGAAGTCCCAAGCCAACATTTGATCCAGTAGACCTACACTACCCCCATCTAAGATAGTATTACTAGCAAAGGTCCTCCTTGTTTCAATTTTGAAACAAGAAAAAGAGAAAGACTTTATTCTTGTTTCTCTTCCTTCAGCATCAATGGCACCCACTCTGTTTTTTGCTGGAGATGTTTTTATCTTAGCTTGTTCTGAGGGCCAGCCTGTTCATGTTTCCCACACATTTCTTAAGCTTATTGAAGGTCTCACAGTTTCTTGAATGCAGCTATCTTCTGCATCATCTTAGAGGATAACTGGCAGACCTTTGAACTGTAATACACTAGGTTTTGTATATTTACCACCTCTTTGGATGTTTCTTTCAAAACTGCAGTACTATCCCCCCATGCTTACAGAAATTATTTGTGATATCAAAACAGCTTCTAACTTTGTCCTGTTTTATAACCCACCCTTCAACAACTGACTTGCCTAACAGGCTTCTTAACACAATTGCTCTTCCTCAGTGCTTAACAGCTGTCAGTGACCTTTTTTCTTAATGCAGAGATATTAAGCACCAAAATACTTCAGAAAACAAACATCATCCCCAAACCCATCCTAGTAATGCCCAGAAGCTCTTGAAATATATCTCAGAACATGAAGCCAAGCCAAATATTGGGCTCTCCATCCTGGACATGCTTTTAAATTGCACAGAACAAAAGCCTTTAATTTATATTTGAGTTTAAAAGTCTGAGAGCAACAATAAATTAGGCAAATAAACCTGTTGCCCAGGATCAAATAAGCTCTGAGAGTGCCTAACTGGGAACATGACCAGCAGTTAATCTTCTAACCATCAGTAGAAAATAGGCCACTGAACACACACCCCCACCCCCTAAGAGGCTTTTCTTTAGTTTCTTCTCTTCTGCCATTTTTCTTAGCCAAATCACTTACTGAGCCTCATTTTCTCACGTTGTGAGGTCAGTCCAGCTCTGCTCCTCACACTGAGTTACCTCTGTGGAGGAGTCATGATCTGAACTCCCAGCTTGCCTTCGGCAGAAGGCTTTGCATGAACCATCTGCCCCCTTGCAAACACCCAGCTGAGCAAGACTTCCAGCTGTGCTCAGACGCTGAAGGAGGAAAACAAAGAATGGGATAAACAGCTTCTTTTGTAGATCTGTTTTTCTAGTTTCCCTCAGCGTGTGTTGTTTCTGTGTGTACATTTGCAATCACACTGTAGCTGTTAGTAACCGACTTCTGAATTTCATATCATCCAAAGCTAAAACCTGGCACAGCCTGACATACCTTAGGGATAGGAAAGGCCCAGCAAATTTGAAGCAACCCCATCTACCTTGTAGGCTATTTCTTAAATACATCATGTGCAAACCTAGAGTCCAGATTATACTTTTGCTCATGTACCTCTGACAACCTAACTCCTTAAAAGTAGAATTTATCACTATAGATGCAGTTCTAGGTACTCCCTGTGTCATGGAGTCCAGATACTCTGTAGTTTTTTACAGCAATTGCCATTGAGAGATGGACCTGCTCTTACAAATAGCTCTTAGTCTAAGTACCACAGCAAAGTGGGAAGTACAAGTAACTGCTGTAACATATGAGAGAACTGAGAGTAGCCCCTAACTGTCCAGGTTGTCTGAAACCCTTCGGAGCTTAGCATCAGGGAGATGGGTTCAGAGAGATATGAGTGTAAGGAAAGGTATTTTTGCAAAGCGCATATGGAGAAACCAGTTTAGCCCAGGCATGTATGCAAAGGATCTTTCACCAAAGAAACTCCTTTCTGAAGCATTTGTGTCATGTCATTAGTCTCCCTTATTAATTTTGCAATGCCCTGGCCAAGCGTTGACAGCACTTGGGAGAAACATGCAGATTCCTCTGGTCTAGCTGTGCCATTTAAACTCATGGTAACTCCTGTCTACAGGTAGGATGGGGAGAGCCACTAGCTGAAATGCAGAGAAGCACCATCTGCTCATTCCCACAACCAGCTTTGTTCCCCAAAGGTATCTTAAAATCCACAGTAAAAAAAAAAAAACAAACCAGCAACACAAAACAACACAACTAAGAGGAAAATCCAATGCTGAGCTGAAGCAAGCACGTTTTCTGTGGAAAGACTTGGAGTACCTGGTAACTGCATTTTCACTTCCAGATGCTGATCTGAGGTTACCTCAGAGTTTAAGAGGGTACCAATGAGCAGAGACCTGAAAGCAGTAGTATTCCCCAGCCTGTGTAAGGGCTTAGATAGTAGACGCACTGTGCAAGCACATGCAAAAAATATCTGTCATTCACAGTTGGCCTTTCTGTCCCTTTTTAGGAATGACTCGCTAATCTGATTTAGCTGTTCCCACTGTGATTGGTTACCAATTACACACCACTAATGATGGGAGAAATTAAACATTTCCTGAATGAGCTCCAAACACCAAAACTGTTCTCCCAAACATAGTTCACAAGTCACAGAAACCAGATTTACTTTCTTTTTTAGGTCTTGAGAAGGGCATGAAAACAGGGCTGAAGCTCCCTGTAAACACATTTTTCAATCAGCATTTCACCCAGAAGACACCACTAAGCCTATCTAAATACTGGATAAGGGCAGGCAGGTTCAGACCACATACAAACTCTCTTCAATTTGTGCTGAAAGAAGGCAGAAATCAACTTAATTCTCTTCCTCCTGACAGCAACAGTCACTGTGCACAGTAATGTCCTGGTTCGGGCTTTGCCCTGCTCCTAGAGCTTGTGTAGTACTTCCCGAGGGGTTTCTCTGGTCCCAAGGAGGTCCATGCATGGTCAGAGGCTTGAATCTCAAAGCTCACACTTGTAGCTATAAAATTCTCACTGGCATGAAATCCCTCTGTGCCTCTGCCATACACTTGCCACTAAAACCTACTAGTTTGACCAAAGAGATTAGAGCTACTACATGTCTCGACACAGTTCGTTTTCCTCCTCTTCAGGCATACCTGAAACCAGAATCCCAGGACAGTCTTAGGAGGGTGTCAAGGACATGAATTTCAGAGGGTACAACTCCAAAAAGGACCAGTTTCCCAGCTATACACCATTGGTGTCTTTTGTAGAATATGACAACTTCTGTGACGTGTTTGGGTTTTGGCTGTTTTTCCCTCACCACACTGATCTGTAGGGGATGCACAGTTACTGTCAGCTCTCCCTGCTGATCACTTCTTTACCTAACAACAGGGATTAAAAAAAAAAGGCAGAGATACTTCAAAAGAAACACACACAAGAAGGAAAGTAGCTCTCTCCTGCCTATTTGTCGATATTCACAGTTTACTCAGATTAAAAAACTATGAATAAATCTGCTTCCCCCTGTCTCCAGGTATTACTGCAATGGTATCACCTGTACTGGACATGGAGACATGTCTAACACAGGAGTTTAAAAAACCCAGGCAAATATAACTCCAGAAGTCACACATAATTCCTGCATATATGAAGCAGGGTTTAACCCAAATCTTGTCTCTGTTGGATTCTTCTGTGTTGGATTTTTTATTTGGGTAAGCCAATGGTGGGGATTACACATGGGAGCATATACCAGGCATTGAGGAAAGACATGGAAATATGTGGCAGTGCAAGCTCTTTCCCTGTGGTGGGAGATGGATGAAACAAAGCTAAAAGCATGCAACTCCTAATAAGAACACACAAACCCTTGTCCTGAGAAGGACAGCTAGGCCAGTTGGCTGCCCATTTTGAGGACAAGGACTGTCTCTCCTTCACAACCTCTGTTCTGTCCAATGCAGGGGCCCTACACCTAGCAGACTGGATCTCAAAGCAATCCTGAATTAACAGCATAAAGGAACAGCATCATCATTAGATTGCAGTAGTTTAGGTGCTCCATGAATACACCTCTCCACAACGTGCCCTGCTCAGACTGGACATGTCACAGGTCACCCATCAAGTGCAGGGAACACCAAATCATAGCTCTGCAGTGTTGGCTATTGTCTGCTTCAGGCCTGTAGTGACTATGGGGCAGGATCTGTATGAGAGCACCCCTGCAGGAGCTCCAGGCAACGCCAGGTCCCTCACAAGAGCCCAAGCAGCTGCAGATTACAGGGAAATGAAAGCATCGCTCTCTTTTACTCAATTAACCTACAAATGACATGAGTTTGCCCCTGCCTCTCTTTAGCTCTGGGCAGCATAAGCTGTCTCTGTGTCTGCACAACCAGGCCATTGCTGGAATGGACCTTCTGTTCTCTGTGCAGGTACAGAGCACCCTCATAGCTGCAAGGGATGGTGGAACCAGCACCTCTCTACCTCAGATCAAGCATCCAGGCAAACCCAGCAATTTATCATTAATTCAATCTCAATGACAGCAATATATTCAAAATCTTCTGAAATTATTCATATTTTGATAACCTTCTCCTTTTAACTTCCTTTCACATTTATAAAAATGGAAGGGGGATGGACAAATTCTTCCGATTCTTCCATAGCTCCTCTCCAGATTCCTCCTCACCCCAGTGGCGTAACAGGATGCTACCTCTCTTCTCAGCAGAATGGGCTATCAAGAAACATCTCAGGTCACTTGGTTACTCCTGTGTCAGTTCCATTGTGTCTACAGCCTCCCTTTTAGGACTATCCACTGGTCTGCCTGTTGGCTACTTCCAGCTCCAGTCAAAGGAGATGAAAATACAGATAGGAGCTTTTAAGGTCATTCTCTGGTTTGCCTTTTCCAAACCTTCTGGTTTTTGGAAGGCTAAATGAGTTGAAAAGTTCAACCCAGGTGCACAGTGAAATGGCAACAGAGCTTAGGTTTTGTTTTGCTTTCCAAGCCTGGACACCCCTCCCTGAATGACTAAATGGAATAATCCTGTCTCAATTTTGAGAGCACTGGCTGGGTTAAGGGGAGAAGCAGGAGCCCATTTCAGGAGGGCATTAATCTTTACCTGCTCACTGCAAGCTACAAACCAAGATGCTCTGAGAAACTGCTGTTCTCTGACAGGTACTGGGGGACACACCAAGCTCAACCTCCACCCCTCATGTCTTCCATCCTGACGACCAAGAAAAGCCAAACCTAAAGCTGGTTTTCATGCCAAGGGTGTGGAGGCCCAGAGAGAGCTGGCAGTCCACACAGCACTGCCTCCGTTTGCAGGAGAGGGGCTGTGTTCAGGGAGCTTATCTAGGCAGTGGCTTTCTGCAAGCCCAACACATCGTAAGTTTTCTCCTAATGCTGCCAACATCAAGCCAGGAGAAAGCTGAGCTGTGTTTCCCCTGTCCCGACAGAGAAAGAAAATAACCCAGGAGTTAGATTTGACCTAGTCTCTGATGGACTAGAGAATTGGTCCTTCCTGTCTCAAGTCCCAGGTTAAAGCCCTAACCACTGCACCATTCTTTCCCTCTGGTGTGCCTGCTTTCCAGCTAGCTGGGAAGAAGGGGATTTTTGTCCTGCACAACTCCAAGAAGCCCCTCTGAGCCCTCGCTCCACCTTCCCCATGTGTAGTCAGTGTACTCATGCCTTGCAGGTCGGTTCCTGAATTTGGCCCTTTATGAATAGATCACTATGCTGGCTGCTCCCAGACGTACACAGCCCCCCCCAATATGTGGGGGAGAATCGTAAGCAAGGGCAGGAATGCTTGTTTGGCAGCCTTTCCCAGCCTCCGAGTGTCTGCTGACTTGTCTTTTTTTTTTTTTTTTTTCTTTTTTCTGTGTGTGTGTGTGTGTCTGACACCTAATTTTTAAGCTGGGTTTTGATCTTCTCTGCCAGTGTAAGTCAGGAGAGTCGCTCCAGACTGACATCAAGTGGGCATGTGTATGCGTCAGAGTGCTGCTGCCTGACCTGACATCCTGCAGCAGAGGGGATGGGTGATGGCACATCTCTACCTGCTGTCTTACCCCCTCTGTGGATCAGCTGGGGCCTGTTTGATGTCTGTTTAGTTAGCAGTCAGCTGAGAGAAGACAGGGCAATGGTGAAGAAACAGCAAAGCAGCCCTGGTATTTATATACAATCTTCATGCTCTCACCCACGCTTTCCATATATGTTGTATCTTGCTTCTGCAATTAAAACACATTACTGAAGGAGAAGATAATATTTCAAGCTGAAAAGTGAATTGGCAAGCTGTGTTTTTCATTTACATGAGTTAAACACACAAGGGACAGCTGGAATGGCAGTTACAATTAGACTACCCATTAGGATGCATTAGATGACATTAACCCAAGACCTCTCAAGTCCACCGCAAAGCCGTCAGGCTGCAAGGCAGTTTTCAAAGCAACCTAGAGCTTTAAAGGGACACTCGTGTTCAGTGCAAACAGTGAATGGGTTTTTTTTTCCTCTTCGTGACATGGCACACGATCAGTGTTGCTGCTTCTAGACTACAGGAGTTTGGCACTTCTTCTAAAGTCTTCATAAGGTTGGAATCAAATGCTGCAATAACCCTTTCACTACTGCAAAAGTATTCCAGAAATGCTATGCAGAATGATACCAACAAGCACAGCCAGATGAGGGTGTGACCCATCAGACACCCTTCCCAAATACTGCTGATTCATCTTTCCCATGTGTGGTCATTAAGACTGGAAATTATCCATCTTCCTGGTAAAGAAAGAAAAAAATGCTGAGGCGTCAAGCCACTGAAGAGCTACAGAAGCACTACTGCTTTTGCAATATCTACCATGGCTACTTATCTAGGCTGTGATTTTTCTCCTGGGATCCAACTTCATGAGTTGCCAAAGACAGACCATGGAACACCATTCAAATATTAAGAGACTCATAGGAAGCTTGAAATGAACTTAAACTCCAGAGCGTTGGCAACTCAGAGTACCTCCTGAGATTTCACTTGCATAATAACTGAATTATTAACTAAAAAAAAAGAGTGGTGTGTGGAAAAATGAAGCCACTAGCTTGTATGTGGCTAGAGATCTACAGGTATTAAGAAGACATTTAAAAATACCAACCTTTTTCCAAATGTCTCCTTAGTTACGAGAGGAGCCAATGGGAGACCATAAATGTTGTAAGGGAAAACAATCACTCACAACCAGATGCACTGCTGAGACATGTTTGAAGTCCCAGAGGCTCTACCCAATCTCACTTGCATCAAACTACCTGATCCTCTTGAAATCACTAGCAAGCTCCTGTTTGTAAAGCTGCAGAAAATCAGTCATAGCTTTTCACAAAAATGCTGAGTTGTCCATGTCAAGAAAATTATAAAAAGTCAGGCTATGGGCAGAAGGGGGAGAGGGTTAGAAAAAGAGAGCATTGTTTATGGAACATGAAAAGCTCCAGCGACACAATATATGGAATTTGGAGGGAAACAGGCCCTCCTTTCTTTCTGTACAATTCAAATAATTCCAATGGCAGACTGAATATTCCCTGAAACGAGTTAGAAAAGCACAGGGCTGTCAAAGCAATTTAGAAAGAGAAAGTTGAAGTAAACATGGTGAGGGGTTTTTTTAAGCCTTAACACTTGGAAGACCTGAATGTTACCCTACATAGTGTATGCTTTTCATAGAACAGAAAGAAGTATTAGCTGGATGTCCAGCCCAATGTGAGGACACCCCATAGGCATTTAAAGAAAATGTGTGGAAGCATCCCTAGATACAGACAGCTCAGGCATGATACTCAACATGCACACATAGTTCTAACTTTTTACAGGCAGTCTTAGGTTCTGATAAATGCAAAAAAATCTTTATTAAGTCCCACTACTGACTTGGGCTTGTAATCTTCTGTAATGGCACTTTCCTCCTCCCCCGACATGTCCTAGAGATCAGAAGGGCAGAAAGGCACTTTTAATTGCTCTTGTGTTTACATGTTCATGAGGATGGGGATCAACCATTAAAAGCAAAAGACCGTGAATTAATATCTTCCATAACTCTGTCCTTCTTGTTACTGTTTTGCCTCCTTACTCCATCAGTAAGTAGGAGCTAACCCCCGAATTTGAAGGGCTCTTTGGACCTTTTGACTAATTTGTTCAGGAAAAGCCTCTTTCAGCCTTGTATCAAGTGCATGAAATACTTTATTCTCCTTTGTTATGGAAATACCATTTCCAGCATTCTGCATCATTCCATTTTCACTGAGAAGACATAACAGAAATGACAAATAGTTCATTACTATTTCTACTTCCTTACCTGTCCTTTTAATTTTTATAGATATAGATATATAAAACTGTGATTTGATTATGATATGATTTGGATCTAAACATATAAGACTAAAGAAATCACAAGCCTTCTATTCATCTGGGTCTAGACCAATTATATTCAGTAAAACTGCTTGGTTATATACTTTATTTCTCTAAGGACTTCTGTTCTTTAAAATAGCACTTTCATGGAAGAGTTTCTATCAAACAGAAGAAAAGCTGCACACTTTGCCAATTCAGGGAGATAGTGCATTCAAAGTCTTGCTCACTATTTGAAAGACTTATTGCCTGGTGAGCAATCTTACCAGGACTCACTTGTTTAAATTATCTACATTAATGGATGACCTGAAACTTAAAGAAGTCAGTCTGGCTTTCCCTTACATAAACCTTACTGTCTAACACAATCCTGACTTGTGTGTTTGAAAGGAATGGGGCTTGGTTTTCTCCTTTTCTGACATTGGCTTTTGACAGAGAAGCTAAGAATCAGACCAACAAACTGCATTCATGCAGTCTGAGCTGCCTGCATACTTCTACATTACTTCTCCACAGTGGGGAGGAGAGTGGGAGTGTAAACTGGAGTATGGGAATCTAAGAACTAACCCAAATCTCCGTCTTCTTTAAATAGAAAATTTCCTTTGATAGTTTGAATTACACTCAGGCAGACAACATGTTGCTGTTGTTTTGGAGGGGGGGTGTAATTCCACTTTAGAACAGATTTGCTTACTTGTTTCCATCAGAACAGAACTTGAAGTATTTTGAGGTTCTAATTAGCAGGTTGGCAGCCTCCCTCTTTCACAAATTACTCTGGATGTTGAAGCTCAGTATAAATCAATCTGACATGACTGTGATGCACTCTGTAGAGCTCCTGACAGCCACGAGGTGTCTCTAGGAACAGTCCCAGAAAGGGTGTGAGTCTTGGTTAACGAACAAGACTGAACTGACATTCAATCTCTGCAGAAGCCTGTTTGTTTGTCAGTAGTTATAAAAATCTTCTTTAATAAATGTCACCTAAAAGAGAGAGAGCATGATCTTGTGTATCATGACAGCTCTATCGAAATAACTGAGCAGTTCTAGCACCAGAGAAAATATATTTACGGAGTCAAAGAATGGTAAAACAAGGGACTACATCTGGAAGCAGTAAAGGAAAACCTTAAATATGTTAGGAAAAAGTTCCAACAGTGGAAGTCACTTAGACAAAGGAATACGTTGCTAGTTGAGAATGCATGAGGCAACGTTAGAAAGAGGTGCTTCAGAGATGAATTTTGAGTTTTATCATAACATTATTTGGCTGTGTCATCAGGAGCATTAAAACCCATGCTGACTCTCAGAACCTGAAATCTCATAATCCAAAACCTACATCTGCATTTGGGCAGCAGCAAGGCATACAGTAAATGCTGTCTGCACAGAGCAAGGGATTAGGAACTGGAAGGCTGTTGAAATACAGGAAACAGAGACTATGCCAGGGAGACGTCATTGTCCCAATAGTCACTGGGTCCAAGGAATTAGCCAAAATGGAGTTTTACTGACTGACTCTTTTAAACCTTACTCTGCACTTAACATAAGGGAAACAGAATGGGGAACAGACACAGGAATTGCTCTAAAACCAAGCAGCAAACAAGCATTGCAAGCAAAAGGCTAAACTTTCGGCTCAAAAGCTGAACTAGGCAGCTGATCTCCTCAGTGACAGAAAGAAGACACTTCTTTGGAGCAAAGAAAAAGATGAGGGACTGAAAATCCAACCTATGACCACTTCTTCAATCCATCTCTTCAAATGAAAGGGTAAATTGGTTGTCTGTGGTCCAAAGGTAAAGGCAAGAGATCTAGGTCATCTGACCTAGAAAGAACAGAGTCCTGGAACTGCAATGAATGCAAGACCTGTATCTATACTACAGCCTATGTGGCTTCCATGCACATGATTTTTATTTCTGAAATAACTTCTAGCTAGAACAACCTGGGAGAGACCTCCCTCAAGAAATGTTGAGGTGAAACTGCCATGTCCTGCCCCCACTTTTGATGCAAAACTACTTCAAAAGCAGAGAGCTGACCTGCTGGAAATCAGATGAAAATACATATTACATCTCTTATGGTCAAAGAATCATTAATAAGCTTTAAAGAACCATAACTTTCCTGATGTCTGTAAAGAACATATTCTATAAAGTCACCCTATCTTAAACAACTTGCTAGTCAGGCACCCTGGTGTTGTGTTAGAGAGCCCCCGTCAAGGAAGCACCCCAGGATTTTCTCCTCCATTAACATATTCATCCAAAGCTGCTAAAGACTTCATTCCATGTTGCTTTCCACAGTTCAGCAGGGAACAACAATTGTATCTCAAGAAAAAGTTTGGTCTTTTCTGTCTTTAATGTGTTGTTATGAACTAACAGCACAAAAATGTCCCTTTGGGCCAGTCACTAGTCTGTTGTTTTGCTGATGAGACCCCTGGGTGTTTCTAACTTCACTTTAAATTTGAAATTGAGATATTTGAAGGATTTTTTTTTTCCCCTCAAAATACAGATAATTACATGAGCACTGATTCTGTTTAAAAAAAGCATTTTCCCAAAATAAATAGCTCCTGCCATCTTGCAAGCATAGAACTGAAACACAAAGGGACACGTCAGGATTATCTCTGAGGCCCCAAAACAAGTCTTTGTCCCCTGCTAATACAGCTGGCCTGCAAGAACAGCCCTTGATAAGCTTGGAATAGTGCATTCAGAGCTCATGGGATCCAGGTGGCCTAGCATGCTTCATGGATCATGTGAGGAATATCCTAAATATGGAGAATGAGCTACAGAAGAAAAAGTGATGGGCTACTGCTGTGTCAGAGCTTCATATACCCACAGAGTCTTTGACTCATCCCACAACATTTTTAGACACTTCAAGTTTAATTTTCTTGGGCTCTGCATACTGTTACAGATTACCCATTCTGCAGGCCACATCCAGCTGCTGCTGTAGCAGCTTTGCAGTTAGTCTACTGCACGCTGGGCAGAGAAGCCACAGGAGGTGACAGGAGTCTGGCATAACTGTCTCTGTTTTCCATTCCCTCTGCCTTGCAGCATTGTCCATTGCATCCCACTCCCAAAGCCTGTGCTGTCACAAGAGTCCTTGCCTGGAGCTTGCAGCTCTCCATTGTAGCAGACACCAGTCTCAGTGCTCCCATCTTGCTGTGGACTGAGTGGAGTAACCACTGGGTAAGTAGATACCAGCACTGTGTAAGGCATAGGTAACAGAGCCCAGAAGGGAACCACAGAGCCTTAGTGGGACTCACTGGCCAAGCAAATACCACTGGCCACTACCCTCTCAGTAGTGCTTAAGACTCCCAAAAGTGGGCTCAAATTTGAAGCAAACAATTTTTCCTTACAGCACTAAGGGGCTGGTTTGACTTTACATTGTCTAGAACTAGCCTAGTCTCATTTTTCAGGCTTGGAAGTGACTTCTCCATGTCTACATGTATATCAAGAACTCTCCCTCTCTCTCTAAACTGGGGTTCAAATCTGATAATGGCCAACTCAGGATATTAAAAAGTGACAACAGGTAATTGAATCACTGCTGGCTAATTATTTACAGCCTGTGTGTGGCCTGAGCTGAGTGTGAATCCATGGCACCTTTCGCATTTGGACAAGCTGAGGTAACCTGAGTTATTTCAAAACACCTCCTTCAGTTCAATGCTCTGCCTTACACCTGGAGAACCCTCTCCTCTTCCATAGACTCCTCACAGAGTGCCATGACTTAGCAGAAGACAGATGCAGGTCGACATTACTCCCTCCTTACAGACTAAGGGTCTGGTTCAGGGCCGCTTGCCAAACTGGTGGATGAACCCAGTCGGCCCCAAGGCAGATGCGTTCTTTTCTTTCTGAAAGAAAATTCTTCTTTCTCCCAAACAAGAGCGAGGACATTCTCTTCCACTGATCCCAAATGTGGCAGGGAATTCAAAAGGCTTTAGACAAGAGGTAAGGCACATTTGCTGAAATAAAAACAGTATTTTTACTGTTTTGATAAGTGCAATGGAAGATAAAAGGTCTTGGAAGGCATTTACTCTACTTCACACTGGAGTGCTCCTAAAGCCAGCATGGCAAGAGACTATAACCCTGTAAACATATGTTGTGTATTAGATTCTGATCTGGCAGCTTGCCTTAATTTTGTTTTTTTAAGGCTCCAGCGAGTTCCAAATACACTTCCATGTTTGTGTTCCAGCAAAGAAGAGCGAAAGGCAGAATGCTTGAGCGACGGGGACCCTGGAATGCACTAGACTATAAATTAGCCAAAAAAAAAAATGCCTCCATTAGTGTTGGCACATCAGGCAGAGGATGACAAAAATATCAGCAAATACTTCTTTCTGTCCCTTTCTCCCAACTTTTTCTTTTTCCAGTGTGAACTTCACAGCTGCTGAGAACCGCAACAACTTTAGTCTCCTCTATTTCATCTATCAGCATCGACCGAGGTGACAAGGGAACACCTTTCTAGACAATTTTGTTACTCCCAACTCCCCAGCAGAACAGCACCCCACAGAGCATCCTCTCAATAGCAATTAGTCTGGGTCCCTGTAGGAACAGACAAAGAAATTCTTTCAAGAGGCGTTTTAGACTTCTCTGGACTGAGAGTTCCGGCTCATATAAACAAACACTGTTACAAGAGGCAAAGCTGATATGGATTTATGCAAGGAATGTATAGACTGCATAAGCAGATTGATAGTTAATGGAGTTGACCAGCACTTTCTAATAGGACACAAGTATGTGCAGACTGAATGCTTTCATATACATGCTGATCCAAAGACAGCATTAATTTTTAACCCATTTTATACCTAAACATTCAAATGAAGGAAATACAAGCATTTTTTTTTCCTCTTGGGTATTAATCTTGACCTCCCAAAGCCTGATTATTGGGAATTAAATCCTTTGTACTTACTATTATTGCAGACAACAAACCTGTATATGTCTTGTACAGGATGATTTCTTTCTTAAAGATAATCTGACAAAAAAAATTTTGACTACTTTCTAGGCATTAATTACTCCTTTTATGTCCCACAGCTGAAACACAGCAGTTTTGCTCTTAACAAAGATCTGAGAGTTTAGTTGCACGAGTCTGGAGAATTTCTGAAGAGACTCTCTTGGCTAATATGGAGTTTCTTTTATTATTGGCTTCCATGCAAGCCAAACCACTGCTTCTACAAGCTCAGCTGCAGAAACTAAAGACACTAGCAAAGGTCTTAAGCAAAGCACTGTCCCACCTGGCAGGAGATCATGGTAATTCATTGTGCATGGAAGAAACTGTGAAATTTTGAACGGCATGGGAAGAAAGCAGTAGTATTGTAACTGCTTCCCCACAGAAATGAGATACCCAATGTTTTCTCAGTCTGGAGCAAGCTGAGAGATGAAGCCTTGCTATGCTTCACAAATTCACCCCTTATAATCAGGAAACAGGCATCTAACTCATTTGCTTTATGGCTTCATACCCTAGACAACAGAAAAATATTATAAAGGTTGCCCTCCAGTGAACCACCTAGGGAAACAAGATTTGGTCAGTCTTGCCTTAGCCCTGGCCCACTTACTTTAGTGAGGTAATCAAAAGCCAGACCAAGTGGCTCACCTTCCAGGGCCTACATCCTCCATAAAAGCATTGAGAGAATGGAAGGGGCTTTATGGAAGCACACTGTCTCCAGTCATGTTCAAGTTGTAGGTAACTGCAAAACACCTACTAAATTACCTTAGTTCTTCAGCAAGAGGTAGATGAACAGCCACATGGAGTTACATCTGAGGGTGTTCAGGCTCATTATTCTGTCCAGCCAAAAGCAGAGGCCTAGGGAAGAATGCATTAAATATATATCCCCTATTAAAAGTGTTGTAGATGGGGCACAATTCTGCCATCCTGTTGGGAACCCAGCAGCAGGTCAACTTGCTACCACCAATCAAACATCAAATGCAACACTGCTGTATCCTAACGGCCTCCTACCCCAACCCCAGCTGCAGCTGCCTTTGAAGAAAGGTGCAATGCCTTCTGAATGGATGTGCACGCCCAATAGTCTTTTAAAGCATGTGAGAACTAAAGCTGTCATCAAAATGTACTGAGCAATTATGGGTTGAAGGTTGAACTATTATTACTTCATGCCCTCCCATTCCCCCCCCTCCAGGGTGGGAAGAAGGGGGGAGGATTATTCATTTGTATTCAAGCACTTCATTAATGTTTATAAGAGAATCCAAACATGCAAGCAAAACAAGGACGAAACACTCCCGCCAGACGTGTGATGCGATAAATGTCACTGGAGCAAATATTTAGATCTGTTTACAGAGAGGCCTATTAAGTCCTTTTTGAAAAGCTGTGCAGTGTTGTGGCTTGGTCTCTGCCTAGCAGCTCCAGCGTAAACAAATGGAAGATGGCTAAGTCTCGCTCTCTCATTTTGTTATGACATCTGGAAACCTAAGGAGGTTGGGAGAAGCCAACTGGCTGCCCTACTGAGATGTCTAGCAACAGGGCCTGCTTGTTGAATGATGGCAGGACATGCAAAGTGGAACTGCTGAGTTCTCCAGCCTGTGCCAAAATCAGTGGATTTTCAACACAATAATCCCTCAACAAAAGTCGTTGCAACACAAAAGCCTTTGGTTCAGTGCTAATTATGCAATTCTATGCTTTTTGCCATTTTTAAAGATCATTTGTGTTTGAGAAAATCAGTTTCATTAAGGACTAAAACGGTGCAAAGATGGGTGGAACTGTTTTGTTCACCAAGGGATGGTGATGTGTCCCATAACCCCTCCCCTGAAGAACTGTAGGCTCTGGAATTCGCAATCAGCCTAGACTTCTGTAGCATGTCCCCTTTACATCACCATCTCACTGACTCTAGTTCCTCCACATACAAGTATTTCTTCTTCTAAGAGCATTAAATAAGTTGAAAGGGATAAGAGAAATTTATAGATGGATAAATCACAGTTTTAGCCCCAGATGTAATAACATATTTAGGATATTTCAGCTTCTGAAGTCACGCCTCACTTTCCAACACATTATGTAAGACCTACAGATATAAAACAGTCCTATATGTATATACTAACAATCAAGACTCCTTACCCAGATGCCCACCTTGCTTGCTTTCTGTTCAGAAGGACTGATGCTCAGACCATGCAGTTGTACAGGACTGCATATGATCTCTAGCACTGCTGGCTGAACCAGGAAAGGGAAAACTGAATCAAAACACTTTCCATTTGAAACTCTCCTGACTTAGGGAGTTTAGTTCACTTTTTTCCCGACATCAAGAATTCAACATGAAATCACAAGTAACTCCACTCAGTCTGCTTTTTAAATCTATCTAAATCACAAACATTAGAAGAATATTGACCTTTTTTTTTTCTGCCTCATTATCTTAATGAATTATTAGACTACATAAAACTTACTTCTACGTAAACCAGTGGGAAAAGACCACCTTGTACAGTTTTGAGGACCACAGGGATACGGTTTGGGGTTCTAGGTTCAAGGACTACATACTTGTTTCATTTGTCTGGACAGGAACCACAGTGAGCTTTACCCCAGAGAATGGAAGAACGGGTGCCAAGTCTTTTGGGATTTTCCCATGAGTATCTTCAAAGCTATACTCTCAGGTCTAAGCGATCTTGGCAAAACACACCCCTTCCTTCCCTGACTGATAGGGATGATGGATTACTAGACATGACAGTTGCTAAGCTTGTTTTTCTCTTAAAAAATATTAAAAGGCCCAGATACTTTGGTGTGTTGGAAGAACGGGAACGTGCATCTGACCACCCAACTGAACAGTAAATAGATGTTGCTTGTCTCTACTGCATAACGAGGTTCAATCTTTTCAGACTTAAACTTTCAAGAGGAAAATTTTTTCTAGCTGACTTTCCCTTTTTAATTGCTCTCCCTGACTAATTCTTGCAGAAAATGCGTGACAGTTTAGTGGCTTGGTCTCAAGCCGCAGTCCCTTCCATGATGCTATGTTCAGCTGTACTCCCTGCTCTTGGTGTGTGTTACTACCCTTAACACACTAGACACCTTAGGAGTGCCAGGTCTTAAAACCCTGTCAGTAGCATGCCTAACATCCACAGGGAAGAGAGACAAATCCCTTCCCCTGTTTTTGTTTAGGTACCTCCTGCTCCTCCGTTTTCAAGCAAACCCTTGGGGTTATTTATACTGCAGGACCTTGAGATAAATGGCATTTGGCAGTCTGCCGGATGACTTTGTGTTTTAAATCAAACGTTTTCAGTTTCTCCACCTAACAATAGGAATAATTCCTGAATGCCTTTTAGGGGTTATTTCTTCCCATCTCATTGCCTGCCACAGAGCTCTTTGGTAACTACATCAGGGTTGGTGAACTTTAGCTTGACTTTCATGTTAGATGCAAGTACCAAGTGGTGTGTGTGGTTTTCTTCTGTGGTTTGGTGTGTGTGTGTGTGTGTGTTTTCTCTTTGTCCCAGAGTGTCTGTACTGCTGGTATTAGAGCTACAATTGTTCTACATAAAGCAAAGATCCCTTGAATGATCTGCCAAAGGCTTTATCTCTGAACAATCTTTGTCTGTACTTGCTTTGCCGTTAACCAGTTTTGACTCTACTCCATAATGGCTAGAGTTGCTTTGCCTTAACTGATATATATCAAAGAGAACTGCTAAAATTAACTGCTCATGAACTGTGCCCAGGATGTTAGATTAACTCATCTAGAATCCTTCAGTGAAAAAAACTGATTTACGAGGTGTTATGACATTGTTACTTGATGTGTTGCACAACAACTCAATTTTAAAAAATGAAGAGCGCTCCATTAATAAGAGATAAATCTTTCCAGTGTAATTCAAATGAATCTGCAACAGCTTTAGAGAGAGCATGATAAGGGATCTTGTGTGGGTTTTGGTGATTGTGTTTTGCATTCCTAAGAATATCTACTACTGGGATCTCTTTGTCAGTAATGACAAAATCTGTCCAAAATATGCCAAAATGTGACACCTTTTGGGATATTAAAGTTCTTTGTAGTTCCTAAGACACAAAAGGGCACTACTACAAGTGATTCTCAACAGTTAATGCTTTCAGGTTTGATAAGGTGCACCCAGTGCACCCAGCTATGCTTTCTTTCAACTTCAGAGGCATGATTTGCTGAAGTCTCTACATGGTACCTCCCTTACAAGCTTATCCAGTCATAGTCAACAGCAAGCAAGTGCTCAAAGAAGTTCAGTTTCTTCCTCAGAAAAAACACACCTTTATAAATTAAGATATAAATAGATTATTTTTTTTTTAAAGCAAGCAGTATTACATTGCTGGAAAATGAACCAATGTAAATGCTGACCTTAAATTATTAAGTTTCTAGAGCTTGTTTCAGATGCATACATGTTAAAGGCTCTCTCTCTAGGTACCCAGCTTCAACAAAAATGCCTTTGAAAGTGAGCTTGAATTATATACTGTACAGTATGTCTCATTTCACAGCCAAGCCACTTGAGTTAATAAAGAAAATCCTCCCTGGCCTCACACAATTAGCTGGATACAAAGCTGGTCAGTGCAAGCCTGCATACAGCAACAAGCCCATCCATACAGATGAACAGTGTTCCATGCCTGTGAACGTCTGCTGTCTTGACCTTCTGAAAGTCACCTTGCCACCAAAAGACCTGAATTATTTCAGGATGGTATAACCTGGTCTCACGGTTTGATGTCTACAGCCTTAAGCAAAGAAAATACCTCCCTGGTGTTCTACAAATGGGAAGGAGAAATGCTGAAGGAACTGAACTTCAGTTTGCTTGCAGCTGTTTACCCGTAGAGCATCCCAGTTGTTTGAAGGCCAGGCCATATTAGAATTGTTTTGGCCTTAACTTGGTACAGGAAACTTCAGTTCAATTCTATGTTTCACTGAGTTATTTGCTTCAATAAGCAAATTATGAGCTTTTTCTGAGAATGTTCTTTCTAGCTTTTTCCTGTATTAATCAGGAAACAAAGTTGTTATGAAAAATAAGGGCTTTCTGTATAGTTAACTCATAAAAACAATAATGCTTAGATTCTTTAGTACACTTGCACCTCTCTTGCTCCTGTGATATCCCAAAAATAAAGAATTGTCTGAGCTTGAAGGCAAACTACAAATTAGCATCCCAGTTGGCTCCCACAATGTTAGGACCAGCTCTTCACATGGTGTAAGGCTTAGCTCTTTTGCAATGAATGGTACCATGATGACTTTACCAGTGCTTTAGAACCAATGAGACACATCGGGACGTGTCCCATCACACTTCACTGCTGGAATAACATTAATCTCTATGATAATTTATTGAATTGTAAATTAATCACAAGCCAGAAATACCAAGGCCTGAAAAAAGTTGGGCATGTTTCTTAAATCACCCTTTTGCCCTCTCCCCCTCTGCTGACTCTGAAAACTCCTACACTGGGAGCATTTTGTCTCACATTTAAATAAATATTCACCATCACTATTATGCTGTCACCTGTAATAGGAAAAGCCTGCAAGAAATCAAAGGACAGCAAAATTTGTGCAGTGGCAGAAAGTGTACAGAGAATAATCAGTCTTCATTGTGATTGTTAACAAAAGTGAGGGAGCCTAATGGAGATCCTGGATTTAATACAGTCTCTAAAATATTGAGGGGACACTTTCAAGACATACCGTCTCCTACGTTAAAGAAATATTTTCCTTGCCTTCCTCATGGGTTGACTTTTATTAAAATGGAAAGAGGTTTGAAAATAAGTTGAAGATTTCTGTTTCCTTTTTCTCATTCCTTGGCTCATGAAGGGAGCCTGAAGAATATTGCTCTGCCCTATGAAGGCAGCTTCTCTGTTTTATGTATTGGGCATATCTGTGTCTCCCAACGGGTACCCCAATACAAGAGTTAGGGTAGAAGAAGAAAGTTCGATGTGAAGTTGGGAAAATGTAAAGCATTTAGTTTTATCCCCTTAATTGTGTTGTTACAGCTAACATGTTGGCTATGACTGAGTTGCCAGCTTTTCTCCATGCCCATCTCAGTGAAGTCTGTGATTCTGCAGGGATACCCAAGCACGAAAAACCTCTGGACTGGAATTAATTTGAAAGGTTTCATAACTTCCATGTTAACTTCCATGTTAGAAAAGAAGAAATGAGAACACTTTCTTTTTCTTTTTTTTTTTTTAAAGTTCTTTCTGTTTGCCAGTAGGAGTTTCTGGGAATGATTCTGTGTTATCCCTGGCTTCAAGGGACACTGGAACGAGTACAACATACAGGATTTGATTCATACCAAAGGTCTTTCACATCTCACACCACTACCCACTGTCATGGGCTGCAATCCTGATTCTGCAGAAGTCAGTAATAAAACTCCCTTTTGACATCTGCAAGACTCTTCAACCCTCAGTGTTGATGCAGTGCCTGGACAGAGGTGATCAGCAGTGGGCCACTGATAATAAATCTAATTACAATATTTCAGGGATGATGATTTCTTCAGGCATAACTGGCCCATGGGAGTCTATGTATGATGAGAAATGGGGTATCTAGGCCTATGTTAAATGACCCTCGGAGTGGAAAATCTAGGGTCTTTGATCTTATTCAAAATAAAAATATTTTTGCTAATGAGCCTCCTCAAGTCATACAACATCCATCCCAAAATGTTGAACACATGGTTTTAATTTACAGTTTTTAGCAACTTCCATTTATATTGTGCTAGAAGTCCTGAAATGACTTGCAGCAGAAGCTCTAAAAATTGGAAATCCAAATGGTAAGGACTGCTGCTGGAATAACTAGTGATAAAAGCAGCAGTCAACTGTGTTAATTCCTGACTGAGCTCCTGACACAGGTATTAACCATGTCACTTCTAATGCTCTGTGCATTTAAATGACAACAAGATCCAATAAACAATAACAATTACACCAGGCAGCTACATTTGTGTTTTGGAACACCAGAAAAAGCAAATCCATGGAGATGAATGAGAAGCTATAACTGCTAGCTGTTGTGATGGATACAACCAGTCACACATTTTAGCTGCATGTCTGTTCCCACTCTGCAGAGTATTAGCCTTGTTCTAATTCCAATCCAAGAACAGAGATAGTAAGTTCAAACACTGATATCTGCAGTTTTGAGCTCTGCAGGCACCAGTTTAATTTCTGGTGTCTCCAATGAGCTGGAAACCATAATGCTTTATAGGTTATAGAAAGAATATCAGGTTCACAAATTGTTACAGTGTTCAGCAAAATGTCTTAGTGACTGCAAGCTATAAATAATTTAAAAGGTTCAGAAAGATACTGACGTTTTGTGATGAACCCACAGAGCTTTCTGCGGATTTTAAGTCTATTAGCATCTAGGATCTGAATTGCTTGTCAGCTTGAAAGAGGGATTTGGGCATGAGGGAGTTACATTTCCCTCCAAAATAGGGCTCTTCTAATACTGACTCTTGAAAGTTAAAAAAGTGAAGTTCCCAAAACACTGGTCATTGCTGAAAATCTCCATTTTGTGCTATCCTAAACACTGTGCTCTGGGGAAGTCACTTTACAGTCCTTCATCCAAGCATGCCAGGAAGGCCTCTAATAGGACCAAAAGATGCAATAAATCACACCATTTTCATGGGGCTCAAGCAGTAACTCTCTGATTTCTTCTGCCTCTTACCTGTCTCATCAGCTCCTAATGACAGTGAAGAGATTAATAAGAGTTTGCAGTGTAAAGCCCAGCACAGGGGAAACCTGCTATTTTACAGTATGTCCCTCTGAAGTCCACAAGTAGGCTTTGCCAGGAGCCCTGCCACCCATCTCCATCTCCACAGGAGTGCAAGGTGAATGAGTGCCCTTGCTTAAGATCATTTCTGGCCTTTTCAATACAGGGACCTCTGACTAGCCTGAATGATGTGGGCTGGCTTTCTAATGTGGATTGCTACTCACTAGGGAGCTGAGGGGAGGCTGTTAAAGACTTTCTGAGGACTGTAGGTTGCACTATACTTGAGGTTGAGGTTTTTAAGATCAATGGTTCATTCTATTTATAAGCAAAGTACGCTGGGCCTGGGGCAGGAACCTGACTGCTGTTGAAACAGCATCAAACTGGAGACAGACAACAGAGGAAAATCATTGCTGTGGAAGTGTACTGAAGAGGGGGGTATTTTGCACTCAGAGGTGGCAAACAGTTCCAGGGGAGATCCCACAGGGATCTGAAAGTAGCATTAGTACCTAAGTATGGGGACAGAATTGGGTCATCTGTCCTTTTTTTCAATCCCTTTCTCCAAAGCGGAGCTTGGGGAGTGAATGTCCTCCAGGGTACAAAGCACATGCCCAGGTGCTCCCCGCACCTCTCACCCTGCAGGGGCACCAGGGCTCTCTGCTGCTGGGGCCAGGCATTGCCAGAGCCAAAGAGACAATACTCTGACCTCAACTCATCTCTCACCACACACAGGAGAAAAAATGGCACAATTCCACTCTGTCTTCAATACATTGGTAACACTCAGCTGCCTCATGTACAGCAGGGACTCCCCTGAGCACTAGGCTTGTTTGCTACTGTTTTCTGGGGGTTTCCTCCTGTTAAAGCCCACTTTACAAGGATGAAATTCCTGCCTAAAAATGATCACAAGCAGCACCCATAATTTTGCAAACATATCAACCAGCAGAGTCCTCTTCAGGACTGTTCACAGCAGGCGGCTACACCTGTCTTGGGCTTGGATCTTACCAAGGGAGGTGTGAAGGATCAGAGGGAAAGGAAGGGCTCCCATCTAACCTGTTCTACAAATGCTTCTTGCAGTTATATAGACAATAAATACAATAGAAGAATTGCCAGCTGCCC
The DNA here is from genome assembly GCA_020745705.1 of Hemiprocne comata. Taxonomy (NCBI): domain Eukaryota; kingdom Metazoa; phylum Chordata; class Aves; order Apodiformes; family Apodidae; genus Hemiprocne; species Hemiprocne comata. The sequence goes on from CM036593.1 coordinate 24,711,697, forward strand.
CTCGAGCCATCATTAACTGACTAGCTTTCTTCTTAATGCCAGGGTGGGCCTTTCAAGGAGGCTGTGGTGAAGAAGCACGCAGTAACTGGCTGTAAAGTGCAACACGTACAGCTCGTTATAGCTATAGAACAGCAGCTGCTGATCCTTTCAGGTGTCACTGTGACTACTGCAGTTCTAATACCTTGATAGTTTCACCCTCAGCAGTTCCCCTGGTAAAGACATAAGGCAGCTCCACTAGTATTCAAAGGGAGTTAAATGGAAGGTTTTCCATTTCTGCTGTATGAATTGCTATCCGAAGGTGAATTTTACTGAGGGAATTTTTTTACCCTAGGGTGTGAGGGGGTGAAGGAGGTGATAGTTCAGTTAAAGCCAGCAAGCTGTAAACTATGCACGCTATGTATAACCATGTACAATCAAACTTTTAACATTTCTTTCAACAATACTCAGCAACCAAAACAGATGATACTAAGCTATTTTTTATGCTTCTTGCCCTTTTCATGAAGCCTGAAATTTTTAACAGCAAAAATGGACGATTTATTTTAGGTAAAAACCACTTTTCCTATTAAAAAATAAAAATTTAAAACAATAAATAATACTCCCTCAAATAAACTACAGACTGCCAGAACTCAACTAGTTCTGAAACAGCCCTTTAATGCAGCTCAGAAAACTTTGAACCTGGATCTCTCATTAGGAAAAACAAGCAAATTTCCCTTCAAGTCAGCTATACCAGTCCTTGTCAGCTCCAAGAATCCTAATTTCATGATCACAGAAATGTTTAATTTTTCAAGGGGACAGGGGAGATGGAATAGCAACTCCAGGCCATGGCCCTGTCTATATATTACTGTGTCGTGCTGTTTTGCCACTGAAGGTCCAGCTCTAGGGCTGCAGATCTGTCAGTGATGGACCACCCATCGGCCTTTTATTAACCAGCACTTGTTCCCCCTCTAATCCTATCACTAGAGTAATCAAAGCTGCCATGTCCCAGGGTTTGATGGAGCAGCAGGACCTGGGAAATGAAGACTGATTTTGTTAACAAAGTCATTTCAGCCCCTTGAATGCTGTCTCATTGGTAGAAAGCAGGGAGACGAGGTTTATTTGTGCAGAGAATGAGGCGGCAAAGAAATTAAAGGGGAAGAATGGTGAAGTGTGAAGTTTAATCTGGCACAGTTTAAGGTTTCTTTCTTTGAGGCTGTCCCTGATCCAATCAACACCGGTTTGATATTTAACATCTCCCCCTGCAGTTGGAAATGATACTGACCAGAGAAGACCTGAGTCAGAGCTTCCGAAGCTCCTGGCAGCAGAGAGAGAGAAAAGGGGGTGCTGGGGTCTCCCCTCTGACCTGATGGCTTCCCCACTGGCAGGTCAGGATGGAGTCTGGTCCTGATACAGAATTCCCCTCACAAACCTTGGGATTCATGGCATCTGGCATGGGCTGAATGCAGATTCTCCCTGAAGAAAGCAAGCTTGGGATGGGATGGGAGAGGGATTTTATTTCTGAGAAAGGAGGCATATCAACACTCAGTCTGGGGATCCTGCCGAGAGGCAGGATCAAACATGAGAGAGAGCTACTATCCACCTCCCAAGGGCAGAGTGGTTTGGGAAGAGGAGTAAGACCTTCCCCTTGGCTGACCACTTTTAGTGAGAACATGAGGATGCTGAGTGGGAGTCCCACCATAGCCCTGGGTGATTAGGGTGGACACAGACCTGAGCAGCTGTAGGATTCATCGTCACCATCCTCCTTGCTCCAACAGCAGTACATGTCAGCCTGGGGAGAGCTTTTTACCACAGAATTGTGTGAGGGTCACAAAAAGGATAGAAAGTTTAACCCTCTCCTAAGCCGGCCCTTGGAGGACACTTGGACTCACAGGCTGTCATGGTGCCAGCTGCAGTGCCCATGCTAGCATCCAAACATGAGAAGGCCCTGAATTCCACCTGCCTCTCACCAGCTCTTCTTAGTCCTGGCCCACTTGATTTTGCACTTTTCAGGTCATTCTCTAAATAAATATCTATGCTGTCAGACTGAAAAGTTGTCTACTTCTTCTCTGCGGGCCTCTCAGCTCCTCCTGTCCCACCACCAGTGAAAACCCGGAAACTTCATATACCAAGGAGTGGTGAGACTTCAACCTGACCCAAACCTGATTTGAATTCCCTGTTGCCAGGCTCCCAACCCATCCTTTTGCTGTGATGCAGACACCTTGCCACCAGCTATACAACATCCAGGGCCTGGGCTTTGTGTGACCAGCAGCTGCCAGAGTCCCAGGGGAGCGAGGATGCTCCCTCTGCCAGCTGTGCAGGAAAGCAGCCGGCCAGTGGGAAAGCAGGGCGATCCGTGGGGAACCCGTCTGGGAGGGTGACACAAAACACTGAGCAGAGGTTTCAGGGGAAGCAGAGCATCAAACTACAAAGTTTCTGGCTTTACAATAGAGAACAATGTGCTGTGCTCTACCTGCAAGAGCTGGCTCTCCAGGAAGCAGCCAATTATATGAGCCACCTTAATCTTTTCATCCGGCTAAGACAATCAACATTTCAAAGCCACGCACAGAACGTTTCAAAGATTGTTCCAAGTCAAAAATGCAAGTGTATCCGCTTTCCTTCAGAGCAGATCAAAACCAAGTACCACACCGGGACCACTCCTAGATTTCCTCCTCCTCACAGTATCAGATTAACAGATTGGGTACGTGTAGTCAGATTAAATATTTGCAGTAGCACAAAGCTGCCTCTGAGGGGAAGAAGTTAAAAAAAACAAACAACAAAAAAAAGCTTTTTCTTTTTTAATTTGCTAAGGACAAAAATACTGGACTTTGGGGACAGGGGAAACAAAAGCATTGACATGATTCAGCAAAGCACAGCTTTAAAACCTGAATTCCGAATGCAGAAATTCCGTGTATTCCTGTAACAGTAATGCTGAAAACAGGTAAAAACTGCTGATGCCCTTGGCAGATTTGGGACTGTAATTTATCACAGATGTTCTCATCAAACTGTGCAAACACCCTAGCAGACAAAAGCTGCTTAATTTCTGATTTCCATTTTAGTGTGTTTTAATTACGTGTTGCTTAAGGAAGGCTCCAAGACCTGAAATTGGGAGGCAAAGCCTCGCAATAGTAATCCACTCCACTACATTAGCACAGTAATACACCAAGCAGTAGGACTGCCAGACGGTGTGATAACATTACAAATTACTATTGTTAAACAATTAGCCAGGTGTCAGGATGCATGAGATCTAGAGGAAGCAAGAAAATAAATATCTGGTTTGTTTTATTTTATTTTGTCTCATGTTGTTCGGGTTGCCTTGTTCCCAGAAAAAGTTTCAATAAAGGAAAACTCCTCCTGAACACTCATCTATTTGAGCAGCAATGTTAATTCTCTGTAATAATTAAAATGTAAACTATTTTTTTAATCAGCACAAAGTATTTTTTGCATAAATGATTGTCTTTTACTTGCCAACAGCAGTAAAGCTTTTGCTGTTTTTTTAAATTATTATTGTAGCAAAATGAAGGGGAAATTTTTGTTTCTATTAAAAATACAGGGAATGAGAGAAGAACAGAATTATGGTATGAGCAGCAGTGAGTTTCATACTCTGTCCCTTTTCTTTTCTTTGTCACTCTCTAAGAAGAAAAAAATGTCAAGTGACTCACATTTGAAAGGCTTCTAAGTGATACTTTTTAACCAAATGCTTTCATGGGCTTGACTCTAACTGCCATTTTTGACCCAATACAACCAAATACTATTGGATGTCAATAGTTAATTATTTTTACCTCACCTTAAAGAAGGGGTTCAACAGAGAGGATACGTATTTAAACCTTTCAAACAGAACAGGGTAAAATGAATTCGTTGTTTTGAGCATGTGTTAATTAATGCAAAGGGGCTTTCTTTTAATTAATTTTGTTGATAAACAAGAAAACCCCTCCAGAAGTGTTTGCAACCAGTCTTCTCCTCTGAAGGCTGTATGCAGAGTTAAACTTCTAGTTGTAACATCGCATGAAGCAAGTATTAGTGAGAGCCTTGTTTTGCCTGAAAACAGTTCCCACTAGACTTCAGAGGAGAAGAGGGTGAAGGCACTCTAAGGACATTTTAATCACACCAAAGATCAGTCCTTTAATCCTTATTCCCACATCACCAAGAATTTTTTTTTGCTCAAACTAGGACAGTGAGATAAAGCTGGAAATAGCTGATCCAAAAGTAATGATGGAAAGCAGGTTAACAACGAAATATCACAGCAGTTAACTGACCCCATTGTAAATTTCCCCTGGAATATTTGTTTTCTTCCACACATTCATTTCCTGAATTTCTAGTAAATCTGATTTCGTATAAACCGTTTCACAAAGCAAAGTCAATAGCTGTGCCTGTGCTCCTGATTAATCCACTGAAATGAAATAGATCGCATGGCTTAGTATTGTGTTGTTTAAAGCTAAATCCACTGAAAGAATTCTGGAGTTCAGTTACACCAATAACTTTTGTTTCTAATCTACATCCTTTTCTTTTTGCTGAACTTTACCTGTTCTAAAATGAAAAAAAATCCCTGCAGATTGAGCACTTAATTTCCCCCAGCAGACAAGGGCAATGTGAGCCAGTTTGTTTTGACCTGGAGTGACTACTAAAAAGATGACCAACAGTTTGCACATACTTAAATCTATTTGAACATTGTCAAAATTTCTTTTTTCATTGTTCATGCTTCATCCTCTTCCTGACAAATACCACAAGCTGCTTTATTTAAAAACAAACAAACAAAAAACCCAAACTTTTTACCCAGCTCTGGGACAGGACAGGAGGCGTGTAAGTTTCCCTCATGAGTGGCAAGCCAGTGGACACACACATTCAGACCCTGGGCATTTGCCTCTCAAATAAATACTACACATGATAAACTCCCTGTGCACATGGCAGGATTTTTGCAGGCAGCATGGATCGGCGCAATGGAGAGCGGGCAGCCTGACAGACAGGCTGCTGAGGCCCACAGGTGACCCATCCCACTGCAACAGGTTTGGGGTTCACTCCATAAACCATTCTAAACACAAGCAGAATGGCCCCAACCTCTGGGATACATAAGGCACAAGGCCCAGGAGCATCCTTACCTGGGAGAAGTTGAGGCCGTTCAGTGGGTGACACTGCTCCTCCACCCTCTCCACTGCACCCGTTGTCTTCTTCATCCTCTCAGCCTCCTGGGCAAGGTAGAGGTCAAGCACTGGCACCCCTCTGGAGCGGATGTCCGTCTCCGTCAAGGAGTTCACCATGAGCATCACCCAGACAGGCCTCTTGCGCTCCCAGTTGCCAGCAATGGCGTTGAAGAGGTAGTCGGCGTAGAGCCCTTTGCCCCGCTGGTCCGGGGTCATCCAGTGGGGCAGCATCAGCTTGATGTAGTCCAGGTGGCGTTTGAGGCGGCGGTACAGCTCCCGGGGCAGTACGTCCTGCAGGTTCTCCCCGTGGGGCAGCATCTGGCAGCTGGCCAGCCCCGAGATGGTGTAGGGGTCGGTGAGGTCCAGCTCGAAGTAGACACTGGAGCTGGCCTGGAAGGCAGCCTTGGAGTTGTCGGGGATGAAGTCCCACACTCGCGTGTAGGGCACGTGGATGGTGCCGAAGAGATAGGCGGGGGGGTCACGTCGGATGGTCCAGAGGAAGGAGTTGAGCTCTCCTTGCTGCAGGGAGGACAGTGGGCAACGGTCCGTGTCAGAGGGGCAGAGGGGCAGGAGGCAGCCCGCGGAAAGAACGCTGCCCTGGGGGGGTTTCCTCTCCCCCACCTCCCCACACAAGCCCTGGCCGGGCTGGGAGCAAGCCAAGCCCAGGGCCACGAAGAAACCCGCGTGGGGCAGCGTCCCGCCGTGACCCCCGCTCTGCTCTGAGGGTCCCCCTGGCCGCCGCATCCCCCCGGGCCCGCACCCGGCGGCGGGTCCCCCACCCCCCCCCGCGCGGGGTGCACGCGGGAGGCACCACACCTGCGGGGCCACGCGCGGGGACCCGAGCCGCGCGCACACGCACCGAGGGGAGGGAAGTGTCACCACCCGCCCCCCCCCGCGCACCCGCTCCGCGCGCCCCCCCCCCCCCCCAATCTTCCCGTCGCGCCCCGGCGGGTCCGGCGGAACCCCGCAGCCAGCCGCGCATCCCCGAGCAGCCGCGCCCCCGGCCCGGCCCGGCCCGGCTCACCGAGCGGGGCAGGTCGCACTGCCCCGTGTCCATCTGCTCCCGCCGGGCCGCGGCGTCGGGCAGGAACCCCCCGAAGACGAAGCAGATCAGCGTCAGGTTGAGTTGCATCCCGCTTCCTCTCGCTCTCCTCTCTCTCCTTCCCAGATGAGCCTTTTTGGATTTCTAGGATCTTTTTTTTTTTTTTTTCCCTCCCCCTCCTCCTGCTCTTCCCCCTTTTTTTTTTCCTTTTTTTTTTTTTTTATTATTCAAACAAACTTTGCCAGTCCCATCTGCATCTGACAAGTGCAGGGGGAAGGACTGGCCGCCCCCTCCCTCCCATGCTCTCCCCCCTCCCGCCCTTTCCCACCCCCACCCCCTCTGGCTCCGGGCTTGTCAGAGGCGCTGGATGCTTTGGGAAGGACGGTTCTCATCGCCAGCCTCCGCCATGCTTTGATTTTGCAGACCGGAGAAGCTCCCTTCCCGTCCCGCCGGTTCGGGAGGAGGTTGAGAGGGGAGGCGGAATTAGCCAGAAAATAAGTTAAAAAAATAAGTTGTTGTTTGGGTTTTTTTTTCGTTTGTTTTTTGTTTTTTTTTTTTTTCAAATTCGGCGGCCAAGAGGCGCTCTCGCGGCGCCCCGGGGAAGGCGGGTGCTGCTGCGCGGGGCGGCGGCGCACACCGCACCACAGAGGCCAAACTCGGGCTCCGGCGGAAAGTTTCGCGCAGCCGCCCCGGCCCGCCCGCGCCTCGCGCTCGCTGCTGCCGCCGCCGGGGGCCGCCGCCAGGGGGCGATCGCGGCCCAGCGCAGCCGCGCGGCGGCATCGGCTCAGGGGCGGCCGCGTTTCCGCCTCGCGCGCCGCTCCTCAGCGCGGCGGCACCTGCGTGGCGCTTCCATCGCTTCAAACACGAAAGGCAGCGTATGGAAAAGTTTCGACATTCCCGCACTCAAGAAATGGGATAAGTTCCCACAGTCAGGACTTGTCCCGGGAAGGAGCTGAGAGCAGCCGGCTCCTGTGGGGATGCCCTCAGGCGCCCCCATCTCAGCCCGCCGCCAGCTGCTCTGACCCCGCTCGGCTCCCAGGCGTGAGGCGACATGTCCTCACAGGCGCTGCATTCTCCTGGCCCTTCTGAAATCAGGGGCAGGAAGGCCTCGCTGAGCGCCGGGGTGGAGGGCAGGTCAAGGACATGGGCCGTGCATGGCGCTGGCGGCACCGCACCCTGCGCTTCAGCTATTCTCGCAGGGATGGCCACCCCAGGGGCGTCTCCTGCCTCCTCAGCCTCACAGGAGGATAGAAGGAGACCTCTCTGCATTTTCACAACGTGCATCTGTCCTGCGCTCAGTGTTAGATATTCAGCTTCCATTCAGACCAAAAAGTCTCAGGAGGAGGAACCTTCCTCCAGCATGACCTGAGCTGGCTCTTGGTGGCAGGAACACCTACAAGATCCCTGAGGGTCTGGAGCTTTCTTTGGAGGTTGTTTGCAGCGGGTACTCAAGTCCAGCAGCTGCAACTCAAGTCTCCTCCCAAATGCCCACCTCTGTTACAGCTGTGTGGTTTCAGAGGATAGGACAGGATGATGATGCCTGTCACCACTGCCTGCAGGAACTCCTGCCTCTGGATCCATTCAGGGCAGGGATGGGGGTTGGGTGTAGCCCCTTCTCCCTGTGGGACACCCTGCAGCCCTGCTGTGTTGGTCTGGGGTGTCTCCAACCCCAAGCCTACTGTATGCAGTGTACACAGCAGAGAGGACTGGATCCCAACCTTCCTACAACCTCCACAACTATGAACCCTTTCCAAAATTGAGAAGTTCCTTGCTGTATTGAGAAGAATAAAAAAACACCAAGGTTTGCTTGATGAAATACATTAATTACCAGTATGAGGCAGGGTCCTTGCTCTGGCAAAACTCAGTGGAGCCAGCAGGGGTTTTGCCAAGGATGATGACAGATTCAGGCCTGGCTGGCTGTAAACATGGCTTCCCAATTGCTCTGTGAAGAATGAGAGGGACATCCTTGCTGTGGTTACTGATGAGCAAATGCATCTACACAGGCTGCTAAAGGGGCTTTCAGACTGTTGTGTAGGTCCCATGGGTTCTGCTTCTGGTCTCCATAGACAGGAGGGCATTTTCCTAACCACAGCATGAGGACCAGCAGCTCCTTTCCAAGTGAGGACTCTCATCCTCTTCTCTCCTCCTTCCAGATCTTTCGACCAGGTAAAAATCATGCAAAAGAGCAGGGGATTTGTTTTCTTCATGGTGTTTCTAGTTCCTGCAAATAAATACTTAATTTTCTCATTCTGCCCTGAGGGATAAGGTACAGAAAGGGGACACAGAGGGACAGAAAGAGGCAGAAGGTATTTTAACCCACAAAATGTCTCATCACTGTGGCACAGGATGGTCCAGTGAGTCAACCGAGTCATGGCCTTACTGGGTGCTGTGGGCTGGAGTCACCCTTGGCCCTGTGCTGTTGGGATGTGGTGTGACAGCAGGTGGATGTGCACTGTTTTGTAGGCAGCAAGCTCTCACGTGCCCTCCCCACCCCATCTGCCCTTGGGGGACACGACTGGTGCCTCTCAACTTGCTGCCCTGGCATTGCCCGTGTGACAACACAGCCCCGCAAGGACAGGAAGGGCAGGGCCTTGCTTCACGTGCTCACACCATCTCTCTCTTTTGAGCAGCCCCACCTTTCTCCCAAACATGCCTCAGCACTCACTCCCAGCCCACCCACAAGCTTGCAGGGTGCTGGACGGTCACTGTAGGTGGCCAAGCTTGCACTTGAGATTAAATCTGAAGCAGGAAGGATCATGCAGTCCTTGTCCCAGCAGATGAGACAGAAGCAGAAGGGCTAATTCCAGTCACAACACAGTTTCATCTTGGTTTTTTACTAAGCTGCCACAAATCACTTAAAAGCTACAAGCTTGATGCTGTTGCCACACTGTAGCACAGGGGACTGCTGCATTTGTTCACAGCTGGACCAAACTACATCCTTGTGTTCACCAAGTGCCACTTCCAAAGCGACATGCCTGCACTTGCCTGACTGAGTGGCTTGGTCTACCCACTTTCTACCTCCTTCTCAAATCTCTTCCATAGTGGAAGAACAGAGGGGCCTCATCAGAATGCTAGTAAGGACTTCTCCAGGGGTATGACCCAACATCTCACATGCTGGAGAAGCTTGGGAGGTCTATAAGGTGATGTGAGGCGCCCTATTCAGTCATGGCTGCCGTGTTGTGAGGTAGGGTGATTACCTTCATCGATGGCATACATATCAAAGCACCCAGGGCAAGAATCAACAAACATCTTTGGCTCTGTGCTCATCTTCCATCAGCCAAAAGGCAGGTGTGTGTGTGTGTGAGTATAGCAAGTTTACCAGCCATTCCCCTAAACTCAGTCCTGATGTTGCAAGAACTGCCTAGCTGTAAAAACACAGCCTCGCCTTGATTTATGCCACTTGTGGGTAAGATGACTAAGAAGAAGAAGGGGAGAAAAAAAAGGCAGAACAGGAACAGAATTCCCAGTGGGAGCATGATGTGGGTGTGTACCGATTTGTTGGGACAGTCAGGTTGGGGAAACTGCAGCCAGAGCTTCAGGCAGTAGGAAGAGGAGACCACAAACCACATCATCTGTATCACAATGTTCCACCTAAGATACAAAAGCATGCCACGAGCTTTTATGAAGACAACTCTTTAGTAACAGCAAGGGAAATTAATTCTTTTGTGTAATTGTAACTTTTTTTTTTTCTCCTTCAGATGAGTTCCATATGTCCTTGTGATTTTTTTCCTTTAAACACAGCAGTTTAGAAAGAATCTTAAGTAACGTTTAGCCTGCTTCTGAAGTAAATATTTACAAAAAACATTAAATAATGGTTCTGATCTTTGGAAAATGTATATTGCTCCCTACTTGCTACTGTTTTGTGCCTATCTGGAGTAATACAGAAGCTTTGTAATAAACCCCAAGGCTGTAAAAGCAGTATAACAATGTGATTAGCAGTAATCAGATGGGAAATACTATTAAAAACTGTGAAGAGATAAGAGAGATCACCTGCAAAGGGAAGGTTACATTATTGTGTTTTACCAAATTTCAATAAATCTAATGGGGGAATAGGCTTTTAATCTTGCAAAAGCTGTAATGTTTTTTGGAAACAGTATTAGTTAGCTGATATTTATGTCATGTATCATCATCAAAGAGCTTTACTAAATAAATATTAATCATTTCACCAACCACTTAAAGGCAACCACTTCAGGGGTGTGGTGAGGCAACAACTTATCAAGAAGTTGTATTAAGACAGGAAGTGAAGACAGCCAGAGTCTGTGTGGGTACAAAAAATATTTGTGGAGGCTTTAACAATATCTTTAATCATGCAAAACAAAACTCCATGGAAGTGAGAGCAGATTTATTTGTTAATGAGAAGCTGGCATTAGAACTTGTAATTACAGTGTGTTTCCAACAGGTAAAGAAGGTTATTAGATCTGAGAGGAAACAGCTTGTGAGGGATCAGTATCTGCATGCAGGGAAGCGTGACACTTTTTTATCAGAACATGCTCCTAAGAGGGCTAACTACCCTTTTGTCTGTTCCTCTCCTCGAACCTTCCTCCCAGGAAACATCTCTCATTGTTGGCCTGTGTCGTATCAGTATTTCTCTGTTTCTGCCATAGTGTACTTTCTTTTGAAGAATTTCAAAGCACCCAGTGGATTTCACTCTCCGCATTTCTTATGCTTTTCTGCTAACAAGGAACTCTGGCTGACACACTCACTCTCCCAAAAGCTGTCCTGTGTCAAAACTGGAAGAGTCAGAACCCTGCTTCTCCTTTGTCAATGAATGAAGCTGAAGGTGTCTACTGCTCCTGCAAGAGATGGTGAATGAGATTCAATCTTTTTGTATGCTACAGATCATAGAACAATTTAGGTTGGAAAGGACTTCATGAGGTATCTGGTCCAAGCGCCCTCACTCTGAGCAGTGTTAACTTCAATATCAGATCCAGTTGCTTAGGTCCAATTAAGGATCCTAATTAGATTTCTCTGCTCTCTTATGGGCAGGTGGCATTATATGTAGCTGTCCTGGACTCACAAGGCAGTAAGCCTAAAGCAGCTGCACTGCTGACTGTCATGCCATGACTTGCCATTTGCCATGACACCTGTGCTGTGATGTGTCTACAAATACAGATTTTCCTGCAGAAGATTGATTTTGATGTTAGCAGTTGTATTCACATATAATATCGTTGCTCAGTCATGCAGTTCATGGTTGAGACACAGTTGTCAGAGAAGGAAACTTCTATTACTTAAGACTGTCACACTGAAACTGCTGAATTATCACAACTGTTTTAACATTTCACATCTTTTTTCCTGTGTATTGCAACCAATACAATGTAGTCAGTCATGTATTTCCTTGTCTGTTTGTCCTCTTGTGTCTAATGCAGCGTCTTTCGTCTCAGCATTCCAGAAACAACCAATCTAGTTCTTGAAGAAAATCCCCACTCAATCCTAACATCCTCCCTCCTAAGGACTAGGTATGAATTTTGCAGACCAACCAGCATTAATAGCTTGTATTACATTTTGCAAAGTCTCACCTTGTGCTGTGGCCTCTGCAATGACAGACCACATCCTGCCTGAGACCAGGCGTGTAAATATGCTGAAGAAAACCTTTCCCAGTGTCAGACTCTGGTATTCATTCTCCCTCTGTAGAAAGTTTAGTCTGCATTCGTGTATGTGTATAATATTACATATGCATATACCTAGGAAGCTGTATGTATCTATGTGTGTGTGTTTATATACATTACTGTGTTTATATATACATATACATCTATACACACACAAAATGGTAGGATAGATGAGTGCTATTAACACTCCTCTATATGCTTTTCAGCTCTTCTTCCCATCTTCTCAAAGGTATTCTGGATATGGAGGCAGAAGCCTGACCTTCTCTGCTGTCCCTCTACTACAAGTATGGTGGACCTTGTCATTCTGAGGTGTTCTGTCTGCAACTTAATTAAAATATTTCTGTTCCATTCTTAAAATTAAATCAGATGTGGTGAAAAAAACATCTGAAAGCAACTCATCCACCTGAACAGGAGTAATCTCCCTGCTGCATAGCAAAGGCTGTAGCTTTTTCTTTAGCACAATAGATTATCTCCTAGAGGCCTAATAAGCAAAGAGGTTTCTTCCTGTTCAGCACAGTTCAGTGTGCAGTTGCAGAAGCGCCACTTAATTTCATAAACAGTTCAAACCCCTTTCATGTTTAGAGAATTACTGGGAGTTCAGCTGCTCGAGAGTCCTTTAAATGTTCCATTCTTTATTGTGATTCCCTGTGTTTTCTTTTCCTGGTTTCTATATTGCCATTGGTTTCTACAACCTTGGTCATAAATTGGCATTTATTAATGAGAAGTCTGAGAGGGGTTTTGTAAGTGGGATGAGTCTTTATAATAAAACAGCTGAACCAGCTCTCCCTCCAAGGCAGCACTTCTGAAGGAGGAGTCTATGCATAACTGTCTCCTAACCTGGAGCAGAAAATTCCAACCAAATGCAGTAACTTGGTGCATATGTCTGAAGTAGCTGATTTACCAGAAGCATTCCTGTTCCAGGGGGTTTGAACATGCAAAATGTGCCAATATGTTGGGAATTTGGTTTTAAAAATGCTATTTTTTTTCCTTTGGAGCTGGTAGAATAGAACTTACATTTGTTGTGTGTGTATGGGCCTGCTCCTTATTAAGCTCGTGGTCCTTTTTTCCAGTAACCACTTCAGCGCTGTGAATCAACATAACCAGTTCAGAAAAACACCATCTGTCGATTGGGTAAACAAAAGTCTAGTTAGCTGGAAGTTTTAATAGATCACAAAGTCTCACCAAGTCCATTTTCATGTTAATAAATTCCACCGTGGAATTATTTTCTGATGTCACATGGCAAAACTGCCCTAAATAAATAGCAGCTGAAGCATTTTCCATGATTTATCTTAGTGTTTTGCAAGCTTAACAATAGAAATTGGACAGGATATGAACGTACCTAATCAAAAGTGCCATATGGGTCTGTAGGTTGGGTTTCATGAATCTTAGGCAAGTAGGTTTAGAAGGGATCTCATCTAGCCTGACCAGAGTTGGGTCAGATGGACCTCCACTATCCCAACCAGATGTCTGTCTCAGGAGTGGGGGCTGGTGCTAGTGCTCAGTAATAACCACTGACCTCATTTTACCCATCCTGTGCCCAAATTATTCTTTCCCATATTATTCCTGAATAATGCCATGGTGTGAGATGTCTCATCTGTCACCTGTGCTTGTAAAGACCTCCTCTGAAAGTCAGCTATTTCTTTCCCCACCAATCTAGTCTGTTTTTCAAAAATTTCTCATGAGGGAGATAGAATGCATCAGCAAGTGCAGCTCAGGTGTTTCCTTTATGTCTTGTCCCCATTTTGCTAAGCCTGGATTGTGCCTACAGGTGGATTCTAGGAAAGTTCTTCCAGCAATAGCCATTTTACCTTTCTGGAGTTTGTCAGAGATGGCCTAGGTGATCTTCCCATTAAGGTAATTAGTAATTAGACAGTTCAGCTGCCAGGTTTTACTAGGAAGTTCTCATGTCTTCAGAGAAGGGTCATTCAGACTACCTGCTGTTTCAAATCAACCACAGGCAGCACTTCCAAGAGTATGTTCAAGTCCAGGATCCTTCCTGAGTGAGGCTATGGTGAAACTGTACCAGTTTACCCCTTAGTATAGAAAGGAGTGATATTGCCTGGCTGCCCTTTGCATGGCCACCAGATGCCTTTTTGGTTTTGGTCACCCACATACTGGTTTTTAACAGTAGTCCAGAACAAAGCATACTCTTGCTCCTCTGGACACATTTGCAATACTTGATGAGAACTTCTGAGTCATCCTAAGTCCATTATGAAGTGTGAGTAACAATTTTAACTAAGAAGTTATAAAAATAGAGAGATCACTAGACTAAGGAGGAGGACTCTGCTTTAGGCAGACCACAATGGTGCTGAGAGTCCCTGAAGCTGGAAGTTTATGCCAGCACTTCAGCAATGCTTTTGCAGGGCCATCATGGGGGTGGTAGTCCCTCTCGATGTGGAAAAACAGCCTGTGGCAATGTTCCCTGATAAATGGGTTACCAGGGCTGCTGCAGCCAGGATGGGCTACCCTCTCTGTACATTGTTGTCTAAGACATCTGCTGCAGGAGAAATTTGGCTGCCTCCCTTTATGAGGAAACCTGGTGGTGGTTATTAGAAGGAGGTCCAACCCCTCTCCATGCTGTATCCCTTGCTCTCTCCCACAGGAGGAAAATGATAGGGAGCCTTTTTTCTTGTAACACTGCCAGTTCTCTGTCCAAATCATCAGATTACATGATTTTGTCCTATTTTTAGGAAGCCTCAGGTGAGGAGCAGGACATACGTATGTTGCACACCCACACACATAGGGTGGCAAAACAGTCTTACTCATTTTGTTCTGTTCCCTGGAAAGAACTTATGCTGATTTGAGTAAAACATGTAAATGTACTTAATAATGAGAAGGAAGCTTTAACATTTTAGATCACAGTGATCTTCCCCTTTCCTTCCTACTCTGTAACCTAAAGTAGCTTATATATTTGAGATCCAGCTGTGCATGCTTGCATCTGTGATACTCAGAGTGTACTTTGAAGCTACTCCTGTCCTGAAATCACACTGGGTATATCCATTACAAGCTGTAGGGAAGAATTAATCTAATAAAACCTGGTGCTATGCTATGCTAAAGCACATCACAACTTACCTATCTCTTCTTACATTTCTTCTGATTATTGCAGAGCTGGAAGGCTCTTCTTTTGTTTCTTTGAAGTAAATTTACAATGGCCCCAGTAATCCTTCTGCACTTGAGAAAAAGTAAACCTTTCACACTACTGCAAGTCCCTAAAACACCTATAAGGGCTCCTCTGCTGAGCTCTGTCCTTACAGGTATGAAATGATAGCTGTGAACTGAAAGACTGTTTGTGGCCAGGTCATTGTTTATCTGTGTGGTGGGATCCAAATATCAGTTTATCACAGAAGTTCCTATTTTCAGGGTTTTTTTTCAGTGTAGAGTACTCAGAAAGTGGGGAATAAAAACCAGAATAATAAAAATGTCATAATTTGACAAGAAGAATGAGCTCTCCCCACTTTTATAGAAACTAGCCTTGCTTTCATTTGGGAGGAGATCTTACAGGCAATGTAAAATCTGAGCTGTGCTTTCTGAGCACATCCTTTTATTGAGTCTCTAGCTATACAGCAATTCTATAAACATGAAACAAAAGGATGGGTTATGTATGTATTTTTGTCAAGACCAGAGAAATGTAGCCACAGTGAACCCAGAAGTTTTCAGGGTGAAGCAAAAAAGAGACTTTCTTTTCGGAAGCAAAAAGTTACAGCTATTTGAATCTAACTGGGATAATGTTCGTTGGGATCATCAGTCATACTTTTTGTTGTTGTTGCTAACTTACACATACACACAGAAACTTCCTTTCATGGATGAAAAATGTATTGCTTATTCACAAGCCCTGTAGAAATAAACATTATTTTTTTATATATTTGTACTGCTGGCAGTGAAGATTTTATTTTTCATGCCAAGCTTTCATTAGTCAAAGTGTGAAAAATCCCATTTGCTGTGTTTTGGAGAACTCACGGTGGAAGCATTTAGAGAGCAATTCACTGACCTTTCCATCACTGGAGAAGGGAATCACCCTGGGAGCTGGCCAGCCACATGGGACTCTGGGGTTGTGCTTTAATCCTCAGCTTTGTAACTCACCCTTTTCTTGACTTTGGGCAAATTGTTTCAGCTGTCAGCCTCTTGGATTCCCAATGACAAGGATCAGGCTTTCAAGTCATAAATTTGTTTGGTAGTATAAACTAAATATATCTCAGATACTAATATGGTGGTAGCCACATGGTCAGATTCTTCAAACTGAATAAGCTTGATGAATGGAGGCAACTCTAGGTCTGTACATAAGTTTTGGAGAAGCTCCAGAACACAAACAGCATGAATTCTTGATTTCACTCTACACCACCACCACACAAAACCAATCATGCTTTTCTGTGCAGTTGGATCTCTGCCTTCTGGAGTCCAGGTCCTAATTTCTTCATCCCAAGCCTACCTCACTTTGGGGCTGATACATGGAGATAAGATCCCCACAGTGTTCTCCCTAAATGAGGTTGCTGTGTAGACAGTAAAGAATCATGGAATAAGTAGAATTGCCCTGGGAATGGCTTTAGCTTGATGGATTTAACTCCATGAAGCTGTGTATGTACCATGAGTATGTAAACTGAACATGAGTTTTAGGTCGTGATCCTACCTGTGCTGGTCAACTGTCTACTGTCTCTGTTCCTCTGTGTAAACTAGAAGGAGCATAAGAGCCCACACGAGTAAGATCAAACCCTCTGCTTACTCAGATGTAAAGTATTGCTTAAGTCCCCAGGGTTACATGAACTAAACCTGGGAGTTGCTTTCTTTCTAAGAAGTGGCTTTGCCAACTTCTGGACATAATTTACAGAACAAATCTTGGCATTGTAATTCATTGCCAAAGAGACCTAAGTTCATCGACAGAATTGTAGATGATGGCGTCTTATATAAATTCTTCAAGCGTCCTCTTTGGCTTCTTTTTGTGTGCTTTCTTTGCCCTCATCAGGATGCCCAATGAAAGACTTAAATCCATTTTCACCCTCTTTAGATGCACCGACAACAAAGAAGATTAAATATTATTCTTTCTGAGTAGTAAATTTATAGCAGGCAATAACAAATCCATGAGAATGTATATGGCCTTTTGCCAAAGAAACCATGGATTTGAATTCATATACTGAAAAATATATGCATATCTATTCCGGTGTTTAAGGAGCTGTGGGAAATCCATTTTTTAAAGTGAAATAAGAGAAAAGTACCCCAAATCACCTATGACCCTACTTTTAAAACCTGAGTGTCATAAGAAGGTTAAAGCTTTATTAAGACTTTCTCATGTCTTCAGCTCCCTGACATATCTAAGAGTATGAAGGTATGAGAAGAATGAAGTCATCATACTTTCAAACAACAAGCATCCCTTTATCCATGCATAGAACAATGTGACTTGAGGCCCAGTGTCAGTTTCTACCCACTGAGATAAGGACTAGAAGCCCTGAAGGACCCATGGAAGATGGTAAAATACTGAAGCGTATACATACATCAGTGTCCCTGAAACCAAACTGGAGCTGGTCTCCTGCAATCTCTCTTCAGTGTTTTTGACAGTTTTTATCACGTTGCCCTTCTCTTGGCTAACTCCCCACAAAAGACAATGTGTTATCCTTCCAGTAAGCTGCATTGTCACTGGCTGACCACTATGCTGGATTTCTTTTAGTCCTCCCATTCTCTTCAGTTGCTTCTCTTGTGCTTTGGTCATGTTGGTAGGAAAATAAATGAGGTATCAATATCAAACCGACTTGCTGCCAACTGAGATTTCCTTGTTCCATTTGGTGTTCGGACTTCCAGTTCTGAGAAACCTCTTGAGAATGACTGGCTACCACAGTGTCTTTTCCTTGTATTGCTCAGGCAGCTCAGGTCTCCATGGCTCAGTGGTTCTGGGAACCTACCACATCTCTAGATGGGCATTTCCCAATCTGCTTACTATGAGTGCACAGTTGTGGATCATGTCTCCTACAGAGCTTGCTTCAATATTTTTGGCAAACCTCTCCATGTCCTCACCAGTCCTCATTTGGCTTTGCATGTGGAAGTCTTCAGACATGTCTGCAGTCAGATTCTAGCCATGTTTTCAATCAACACCATTCAGTTTTAAATTATAGCTGGAAGAGCTTTTCAGGCTGTGCTGAGAAGCCCGGTCCTTAAAAAAACTCCAAGAAGCTCCAAACCAATGTGCTTTGGGGAGAAGAAGGGAGGGAAAGTGACATCCATTCTGGGATGGAAGAAGCAAGAATAACAAAATCTGGCACCCTGGACTGTTTTTGCTCTAATGGTGCATCTCCATGTGCTCTATGTCCTTTGGTAACACTGCCCTTTCCGTGCCACATTGTGGATCATCAGATGAGGAAGCTTGGCCCAAAATAAACGCCAGGCTGCTTTTCATCTCAGGGATTTGTTTGTGCCAAGTGAACAAAGTGACTTCTTTGTGGCTGTTTGCATTTGTCGTTCCAAGTTGTCTGAGCACAAGGTTATAAATACACACCACCGATTGATAGCCTCAATATGTCCAGTCGGACAAGCTCTGCATGTTGGCAAGAAAAGGATTTGGCTTGCCTTAATTATTTTTGTTTTAATACTTTTTTAAAATGTTTGATATAAATCAAAGATGCTGTAAATACAGCTCAGGAGGAGGGGGTTCCTTCCTTACCCGTTTCGTAGGCTGGGTTTCTGACACTAACACTTTTAGGTAAATTTTCTGTTTCTTATTTGTATTCCTTACAGTCTGTATGTATGTAAAGGGATGCTGTCGAGCTGGGTGTGTCATTTAATGTCATCAACAGTTTTCAATTGCTTTTAATGCCAAAATAAAATTAAGTCAGAAGTTTATCAGCTTGCCTCCTCTTAGAGGAGATGCAAGGTATAAGAGGAACATGAGAGGCTGAGTTGTTCTGAGCTCTGCCTTAAGAGTGCTAATGTTGAGGCAAGACTTCTCTGTCCTGGGCCCACGAGAAGAAGACTGGTTAATCAGTGGTGACTCGGAGCAGTCTGAACTAAATCCTGAATCTTGGAGACTGTTAGCCAAATCCCGACTGCTTCACTGGGGAATGCTTAACCTTCTAGACTTGATTTTTTTCTGTGCCCACCCCCAACCCCACAACTGAAAAGCAGTGCTGGTGAAAAATGCCTCTTTGGGAATTTAATTTCCTTGGAAATTTTTTTTTTTTTTTTAATCCAAATCTTCCAGTCTGTGTAGGGTTTTCAATTTGCTTTCAGCAAAGACTCTTTTTTCAGAATTTTTCTCATCCAAAATTCTTATTAAGAAACTGAATGCTTTTACCAAAAATGGGTATCTTTTCCTTCCCCTTCACCTCCTTCTCCATTCACAATATCCCCCAGACCCCAGAAAACAAGCTAATTGAAGGAAAGCACGTTTCTTTTATAAATTTCCCATTTTTATGGGAAATTACTTTGTTGTGGTTAATGTCTGCTTTGCCTCCTTCTGTCTGGGACTGAAATAAAATTCCTCGAAAACATTATCTGCCAGTGCATCTCTACAGCCCAAGTGAGGTTCTAAACGTCTCATTTATTCATTTATACAATAATCCACTAACCATAATTGTGGTCACTGGCTTATTTGCAATTTGTATACTGAAATAGTTGTGCACGGCTGTTTGAAAACTGGATCCCTGTTCAAAGATCTCACAGCTTCAGACACATTTCAGGAAGAATGTGCTTACTGAATTCAGGGGTATTCTGTGTGTTATTATGTAAATATGCATACTTGTTTTTTATGTTATTATGCATAAATATATGTATCTAAAATATGTACATATGGCTGGAAGTGAAAGACCAAGAAATAAGCTTTCTGTGCCTGATTTTAGCTTTGCTTTGGAACAACCTTTTCCAGGGTGACCTGGAAACAATGTCCATCCAGAGCAGGAGGCAAATAGACACAGATCAGTTTTACACAGGGGTTAATCAGTTTCTCTTCCTGGTTCTGGTGCAAAAAGAGAATATGGTGCCCTGTACATATGTGTTAGCATGGGAAGGTACAGGCTGTATCTGCATGGACTGAACTGGCCAGCTTCAGTCTGCTCCAGACATTCTGATGTGGAGTGAAAGAACCTTCATGCAGTCTGGTCCATGTGTAAAAAGCATGAAAGCAAATAGACACGTGGATCTGTGTCCCTTTGTAAATCCAGTTTGCAGGAATAGGCTTCTTACTTGCACTTAGGCCTGTGTAAGTTAGGAGGCGTGTAATATAAATTGAAGCCTAATTTTTCCTTTGAAGCTATTAACACCCACCCACAAGCAACAGGAAACAGACTTCAACTTTAATTAGTACAAACACATTCAAAATTCACCCTATATTTGCCTTCAAGTGCAGCAAAGCAGCTTCAAAGCTAAAAGCTTCTTCACTTTCTAAGTAATAATGAGGTATTAATGAGGCAATTAGGGGCTTGTAAACATGGTGTCAAAGAGATATGAACTAATCACCAGCAACAGGAAAAAGACAGATCCCTCTGACTTCAGTGCTCTGTGCTCTCCCTAGCCCCCTAAGGCATTCTGTGCTTGTAAACTAATCCACAAAAATGTTCTAGATTAATTCAAAACACTATCCTCTTTTTAATTCCCTGACTGTCTTCGGGCTTGTTTCTGAATAGATGCTCTGTGTGAAGGCTTTTAAATACACACTTTTGTTATTGCAATAAAACCCAGATTGAAGTTCTCTTGCACTAAGCTGTCAATTTATATTTGGCTCCCTTCTTAGATACATATGAAATGCTTCTAAAACATTTGTTAGAATATTTCTTCAAGTTTATTTCCTTTTAGACTATTTAATTAAAGAAATAAAGCATGTAATTTAATTAGAACTGATGAACACCACTTTTTTTTTCTTCTTGAATGTAAAATGTTAGTGTTGAAAACGAAGGATTAAATACACCAGTTGAATCTTGGAGGGATGCAGATAGGGCAGGGACAAATGTTTCCCCTCACAGATTTGTTAGCTGGAGTTTTGGTCTAGGATTAGTGTGATCTGATCACACTAATTTGCTGCATGATTTTGAGAGTCATTTTTATGATTCTTGTTTCCTTGTAGCAATACAGTTCAGCTCTGATCCAGCTAGTGCCTGAAATCAACCTGTCATGCTGCTTTCCATTGCTCAAGTCACAGCAGATTTATCCACAGTAAGATCCTAAATGTGGTCCCACCTTCGTAACGCATTTTGAAGTTGTTCCTATTAGAAAATATGGTTCCAAAGACCTTTTTATTTTCTAATTGAAGTGCAATAAAAAACACAAGAGGAATAGAAAAAATATATCCAATATTCACAAGACCCCGGGCAGCGGGGCTTTAGGAAAAGCATAGACTGAAGAAATCCCTAAACTGGGAGCTACCATATCCTTACAGCATCCCCAATCCATACACTCTGGATCTTCATGTGACATGAAATTCTGACCTCACTCCTTCCTTAGAATTATCTCCATAGATAGTATTGCTCTGCAATGGAAAGTAATACTGGTCTGAGAGAGGATTTTTGGGTATGGCCTGTTGTCTCCTGGAGATTAGGGGTGAAACTCCATATCCTTTCTCTGTGTGATCTCATTACAGTCAGCTCTCTAGGGGTGAAAAGTGAGTTCACTAAACCAACTTATTGTGAAAAAATATTTTGAAACATAACACATCGTGGTTTGATCCTGCATTCTCACAGGTATATGCTGGAAATCACTTGGCTGAAGTCAGTAACATGTGTTTTAAGCTCTCAGAAGTGAAAACAAAACAGGGGCCCTAATAGTTTTTCCTACATCAGGAATTTGATCTAATCCACAGAAAAATTGTACATCACTTCAGCAATCCAGCACTAGTAGTGTGCTGTTGCTTATAACTCTTATAATGGAGGAATTGCCCTTCAACAGACCAGTTAAAAATTAGCTCCACACATTTCTGAGAAGAATTCTTATAGAGAGGATGGTGGAATCATGTCTACAAATGTGAAAGCCAGTACTGGCCTTTCCAGAAATTCAGCTTATTGTTTGATTTTTCAGCAGTATTTTATTCTGGACATGAAATACCTCTCATAGCAGCTGGCTGTGCAGGTTATACACAAACTTTACGTGTTGCAGTAGAGATCCACCTGTGTTCAGTACTGTCAGAAATGGCTCTCCCTTAGAGGTTTGCTAAACAGAACTTGACTGTCTCCTTCATCTAATTTGTAGCCTCATTTAATTTGTGGCTGATTTAGAAAACTTGGTTGTGTATAAAAACTTCTGGACTATGTAGAATCAGCTACGCCCTGTGGTGCTGTGCAGTCTAATAATGTATCTCTCCTCTGTATTAATATTTGCAAAGCTTTAACCTATTCTTGGATATGACTGCTCCTTTTCCTGGACAGGATATTTTGTTATGGCATCACTGGCAAAGTGAAGCAGCTTTTGGGTATCCTGTTGTATTTGTGGTGACAGGCTTTGGGGAAGATGCCACCCATCCCATGTCACATGTAAATTCCCAAACCGCAAGCACACATACTCGTGGCTTTCACCCAGACCTTTGTGCCCAGGACCTCATAGCCACATGAAGATTATGGTGTGTGGTTTTATGTAGTGCTAGGGAAGTTGACACTTGAAGATTTCATTAGCTCTCATTAAGCAAACACACATAAGCCAGTGTCACAACCCTTCCAGTATTTCTTTTCCTGAGCATGAGAGTCAGTATCTCCGATCATGTTAGGAAGACACCACAGCTACAGGCATCAGCTTCAAACACATCTTGGGTGGTTCCTTCCAAGTAGACAAAGTGCCTGAAACCTCTGACTCCTATGGGGAGTTTAAAGGAGTTTGGGACTGGTGACCCTAAATGCAGCTGGTCAATAAATCACAAGTCTGGCCCACAGAGGAGGGGAGCCCTGGCATCCTGCCTGAGTGCATGAAGCAGAGGCCGAGGTGTGGGAAGTTGGGCAGCCAGAGCATCACCATTTCAATGTGTGAGATGCAACAGACCTGCCTTGTTAGCTCAGAACACTCTAGTGCTGAGGACATTACCTTTCCTTCACCCCTTTCCTTCCTCTCCCCTTGCGTTAATCCTACATAACTCTCTCTGCTCTTTCCATCTGGGTGGGGATCTTAAAGACCCCTACAGTTCTGCAGGGCCTCCTCTGTTTGTGTGTAATAATACAGGATGGCTGGACCATTAACACCTTCTCTGAGCACAGCATGTTGGAGTTGCAACACTTTCCGGCCTGGGCTCCTTTGCCAAAGGGTATTGTGTGTGCATACTCAACTCTTCTTTTAAAACCCCAAATAGGGTTTTCTTTTTCTTTTCCTTCCAGTTTGTGTGTGTTTTTGCCATTGGTATCCATGGGACTTTTCCTATTGTTGTTCTTTAAGAGGTTACAGAGTCAGGGGCTGTTTTTGTTTCTTGTTCTCATTCCCTCCTTCTCGCCACCATATCATAGTTTCTGGGAGGCAGGTGACCAAGAAGGAGAGGCTGAATGAGTCTGTGGAGTATTAGGCAAATGTGGAGCCCTTTGCTTTGAGGTCATTAGTTCAAACAGAGCTGAAGTAAGTGACATCTGCAGGGAGCTAGTAGCTGGATTTCCATCCAGCAAACATAATGCAGGCTGGTTACTAGGGATGTATGACTGAGTTGGGTTCTGTGGGACATAATAAGGTAAGTTGCCACTGAAACCTTTTCCAAGATTGTGACATTCCTAGTGTCTGTCATGTACATACTTCTGGTGATCTAATAACAGCCAGCTCAAATCACAGCTGTGTCTCCTGGATTGTTCCACAGCTGCCTTTTGGAAGCTCTGAAGGCCAAGGTGCAGTAGCTTTGCAGGGAAGGCCTGTGGCTAGTAAAGAAAAAGATGTTTCACTTATTTACCCCAAGAATGCAGCTTCATGTGTTCACAATAGGTATTGTAAACAAATAAATCTGATTAAGATCTGTGATGTTATGGAACTAGGGATCCAGAGACAGATGGTGAAGAATGATCTCTAAACTCATGTGAGGTTGATCTGAAATCCAGGCAAGCAGTGAGCAAAAAGCATTCTGAGGAGGAGATATCTCTACAACAGCAGAGGTGTCTGCTACCTCTCTTTGTGTTAATCACCTGCCAGTTGCTCACAGCAAAACTGGGGGGAGGAACTTCAGATTGGCAAGGTTGTGTCTTGTGGTTAGTGACAACATAGCTTTCTTTCTATGTAGATGAGCACATCTTTGTTAGAACAAAATTTGGCTGCATGCTTGTAGCTCTCCAAGGAGGAATCTTGCTCCATCAAAGCTCAGAGACTTCCTCCTCACTTGAGTGGATACAGGGTTATGTATCCTTCCTTAATAAGGAAGATGATACAAGTCATCATCTGAGATAGGCCAAGGCATCTGTAATATATCACTAGCAAGGGAGACCAAAGTCCATGAGTGATCTTGACACCTCCACTGCAGAGTGGCAGAGATTATGTGTTCAGAAAGAGCTGGAAATTTTGTTAGTAGCCCCAGGAGTAGCAACATAGTCTTCTGTTGAAAGACAGCATGTGCTATCTGTCCTGGTGCACCAGAGGGACAGTTCCCAGCAGAGTTAGTCTGCTCTGTACTTGTCAGGCTAGGAACCCTCCACCTGAACTCAGACCTGCACTAAAGCACATGGATGGCTATTTGAGCTGTAAACCTGGAGCACTGGTTGGTTGTGAAGTTAGCAATGAGCTGAAGTGCAGAACACCATTGATGACTCTTCTGTGGGTGAAGAGTATCTCAAGGATCTCCTCATGTGGCAGAAGGGTGCCCTGAAATACAGTGAGAAATGACCAGGCTGTTCTGTTTTGCATCAGTTAAGAGCTTTGTTCCCTCTTTGACCTGGGCTTGTGCAGTGGCTGGTGCTAAACAGCTTGAGTTTTCTGTGCTGCAGTTCCTGGGCACGGGAATGGGTTAACAGTCTGTTTAGCTGGTCTCTTTAGACTACAAGCTTTGTGTATGCATATGCTGTGAGAGATTTGTCAGAGCTTTTCCTGGAATGGGGTGCTGATTAGCCAGGGCCTCTTGAGAACTTGTAATGGTAATCAATATAGTGATTGTAATAACTAATGATAACAAAGTTAAGAATGGCAACAAAAAGCTTCAGAGTACAGTGTTCTTTCATTCTGAGGCTTTTGAAGGGGAGCAGAAAAGAATGATTTGGGGACACTATAAAGGAACCCCCTCCCTTTCATAGATTTCCTCCTGGGAAAAATATTTTATTGAGAGAGGCTATGTTAGCCAAAGCAAGACATAAATATTTTACTTATTAGAGCACAGACTGTTTCTCTTCTCATTCACTACGTTGCCAAGGCTTGCCTCAGACAGAAATTTGCAGTGTCCATTTCTGTACTGTGTGCTGGGAGAGCCGAGGGGCATGGAGAACCAGGCCATGGATTAAAAGCCTGCCAAAAAAAAAAAAGAATAAAAAACACTTCTTACAGCAATTGTCTTGCTCATAAAAAGTGACATTTGCATGGCAGCGGCCAAGTCCCTATTTTTGCCTTCATAAACAAGGCTTTGGAGCAAAGATGTGGAAAGCCCAGTGTGGATTGAATTGGACAAATGAATCAGGTCTCAGCAGCCAACTTGACAACAAAACCAATTACCCTGTGAGGGTAGAACACATATTGCCACCTTTCCAATGGACACCACTCTGTGAGAGTTCTCTGATGTCTAATAGGGCTTAGCCTGAGTACATTTTCTCTCCATGGAAGAGCTAATAAGATTTCATTCCCTTCTACCTGACATTTTCCACAAGATGTGGAGAATTGTAGCATCACTTAACTCTCCATCTCCGATGTACTTCATTGAATCAGACAATGCTTCAGAAAGGAGATAGGAAGGCAGAGATGCCCAGGCAGCTGTACTCATGTAAAGACTGAAATTGTAGGTGGATTTCCCTCCCATTAGAGTTGTTCAATCACTTTTAAAATCTATCAAGGTAAATAAACATCCATATCCAGTCCTTGCACTGCAGATTGTGAGAAGCTGAGTGGCAGGGGGCAGTTGCTGAGAGCAGCAGGGCTGTATTTCTTTCTTACGCTCCTTTTAGCATGAGCAAGTGTCTGGTTCTGAGCACAGATGGATCTTTGGCCTGACCCAAGGTGACAGCTCTTCTGTTCTAAAACACAGTTTCTTAAGGATCCTGCCTGCATTGGTAGTTTATAGCAGATGTCCAAGGAATAGTATGAAGAAAAGGCAGATGATATCAATACTTCCCTAAGGTATTTTCTCTCAGCCTCTGGGAAATTGTGGTTCAGAGACTTTGAGCCAGAAGTGGTATCTGTTCTGTTTTATTTCCTCTGCAATTGATTTTTCTTCCATGCTTTTGTCTCACTGACTTTTGAGTCATGTGGCAGAGAGCTCCAGTTTTACTGCCTGTGCAATTGTGTAAAGACCTCTCTCCCCTCTACTGCTCTGTATCCACCTCCAGCTGATTCCACCTGATGTTCTGAAGCTCTCACACCTTACAAAGTACTGTCTGTCCCTCATCACTCACTCAATGCTCCCTCTAGTTTTATAGACCTTGAACATATCTGTCTTCTTTTATACCTTCAAGCATCTTAGTCCACTCTCACACCCAAGTCCTCCACCCATTCTCTCCCATACCTGTTCCAGTTTTACTGTATCCTTTGATGTTCGGTGAAAAGCTGGATGAAAACTACATGTTTCCCAGGGTCAAGCCAAGGGCTGTTTGGCTTTTAAAGTCACTTAGTACAATTTAGGGCTTGTTCCATGCTCGAATTCCTACTGGTGAGCTGAAAGAGAGCAAGAAAAGGTGATCCAGAACCAGATGTGGCTGGTTCCTGCTCTGTTCTATCAGGTTAACTTCCCAGCTACACTGTCTGTAATGAGAACAGGTTCAGCTGAGTTAGAATTGGAGAAGGTTTGTCACTGAGTTGGCAGATGAATTTTGCTTTACACCATGGAAACAGATATGGTAGAAATTGCCAGTCACTGAGCGTTCTCTCTAGCTCTATTTGCCAGTGACAAGCTACAGCAAAAGCCAACTTTGTTCTTGCCTAGTGATCACATTATGAATCTGCTTAACCACATATTCATTCCCTGATCTGCGAATACTTTTCAAATTTAATAGCTGTTGGTGAAAGTAGTTCAGAGGTGACTGGTTCCTTTTTAATCCCTGGAAACAGCTTTCAAAAAGCTTTTTGCAAATGCTGTGTTTTGTAGTCCACTGTCTTTCCACAGAGGGAATTCAATCTGGGCACAAGGGTATCTGCAAGGAGCTTGTAAAAGGTTATGCTCCAAAGCTGAGCATGTATTTTTATTAAATGCATTAATAGCTTTCACCACACTGAGGGAAAACGCACTCTGTAAAACTTAAGAGATTGCAAGACAAGCTGTGAAGCTGGAAATGTTGTGCTGTCAAGAAAAGACAGTTCCTTCAGTCTTCCAAGGTGAAATCCTAGCCTTCATCAAACTATATGAAGCTGGTGGAAAAATTCCCAGATTTGAGCAGGCCAGGGTTTCACCACCAGTTTTTAAGGACTGCAGAGACTGTAATGGACTTGACAGAGTTAACTCTGACGTCATCCAGGCAGGGGGATTTTTCCCAGTGTTTTCTGCATGTGGGTCCAGGAACTTGCTATTGAATTAGAATCTGTCTAGGAGGAGTGCTGGTAATTGCAGAAACAAATCCCATGGGTTGCCATTTAATCTACAAGCTCAGTTTTGTTTCAGTTAGCTGTGAAGTTGGCAATGAGCACAAATAGGGAACCATGAAATGAAAGCTCCTCCAGTGAACACCATGTCCACAAGCTCTTCAAATTGCTGACTCTCGTTAGAGAGCCAAGGGAGGGAAGAAAATAAAACCATAATCAGTGAGATCCAATTATGATCTTTCTCCTTTGTTCTTCCACCATCTGGAAATGGCTGTTCTGTGTTGTAGGAAAGGGGCATGTTCTAGACCTGGTTGTGCAGTTGCTCTGCAGCAATGTTGTCTGTCTGGATTGAGAGAGTAAGAAAGCTACAGTTTCATTTACATGGAACAAAAGTGCTTTCCCATTTCTTTGCCCAGGTTTTCTGTGCCCATTCAGACATAATGACAGATCATGCTGTTTCCACATATACAATCAGCTCTGAAACAGAACTTAAACCATCTAATATTGTGTGCAGATTCCCCCAAAGACCAAAGCCTAACCTCAGCATATTTAAAGATGTAGGATCTGAGAGCTTTTCCCCAGTGGCATTTACTTGTTGAGCCAAAACGAACGTTTAATAAAAATGGAAACTTATCACCTGGTTTCTCTGCTCATAAGTCCTTCTGGGCTGTCACCTTCTGCTTGTCCTTAATATCAGTGTGAGCCCAACAGACAAGAGAGTACAGTCAGGCTGTGCTCAGAGCCCTGTATTTGGAAGTGACCATCCATGCTTTAGTCCAGCTTTCAAGAAGTATCTCTGTTTTGCAGAGAGCAGGGGCAACCTGCTGCCTTGACCAAGCCCTGTGCTTGGGCTTCATTAAACCTAGAACTTTTTAAGTCAGGTAGGATTCAGGTAGATATCTATTGAAAGCTAAAAATGCTGCTTCTCTGGTGGCTTTAACCTGACTTTTTTTAAGGAAAAGTTATGATTTCCAGATTTTTTGTATCAAGCATCCAGTCATTTAAGCAGGAGTAAGTAGACTCCCAATTAATATAATAACATATTTTCCGAGTTCTCGTGTAGAGATTTTAATCAGTACATCTCAAAGGACATTTTGCAGATGGGGGAAAAAAGAGGACACAGAACTGAAATGAATTGTCTGAGGTGACAGGGCAAGCTAGTGTCAGAGATTCCTGACTCCTGGGAAGTGTTTTATCCACTAGACTCTGTTACTGCTGCTGAAGATGATGATAGCATTTTTGTTAGGCAACTCAAAAAGAAGAATTGCTCTATTCAGCATTATACAGCAAGAGACTGTATATTCAAAACAGAGCCAAGGTCTGGCTGTTAATTCCTTGTTCCTAACCCACTGGATGTTGCTGCCTTATGAAGACACCTTTATTAATTTCCCTAACATGAAAAGCAAGAAAACTATCCTAACCATCAAAGATGTTGCTACTACAGTTCCCAAAGCTATCTCCATCATATTATCTTTCCTTTTGCTCCAGACAGATACTGGTGGAACCCATAGAAGTCTTGTGGCATGTGTTGGACCACAGACTCCGAAGGTGTCATCCAGTTAAAATTATTCCATGATCTCACAGGCTACGGGTCATTGAATCAGCCTCTGTGAGAAAGGTCCTGTACCAGAAAATGCTTGTTTGGGAATACTAAAGTCTGCAGGGGCAAGGTTTATCTTCATACAATGTGGCTGCTGGAAACTTGGCTAGAAGCAGTTCACCACTAGAGCTTTTTAAAAAGTTTTTCCCAGGATCCTTTGCAATCATAAGTACCTTCTTTTTTTTTTGTTTCTTTCTTTTTTCTTCCCCCCCCATTTATTCCACTTGCAGGCTGTTTACCCAGTGTCAAAGTGGTGGGTGAGCTCATGTCATTCCCACACCGGGTTTTCAGAATGAGACAGCTTTGTGTTACTTCGTGTTCCTGTGGCTTTGACTGAAGCAGCAGCCCCTGACAGATGTTAGTTCAGAGATCACGGGATACAGAGTAACTAAAAAAAATGTGGCTTCGGGTAGATTTACCATGTAGTATCTCAGATGTAGCCATAAGACTTTGGGGTCAAAGAACAAGTGGCAGTTTAGAGACTGTTAAAAAATAGTACACCTTTCATGTGGCCTCATCTATTAATGCAGATAACGCTCAGAGAAAATAAAGAAACAGAATTCCCAGAGCTTTGTTTCCATTGATTATAAGCTCTTATGGCTTCCATGGTATCTTATCTTTACCAGGACATTAAAGACAACCTAGTCTCTAACACTTTCTCCTTGCTGCATTCCTGTGTAGGAACGTTGTGATACCCTGCCCATTTTACAAATGAAACACTGAGGGGTTGAGAGACTGCCTCAGGGTCATGCAGGGAACCAGCCTTAAAGCAGAGAATTAAACAAAGATCTCCCAAATTCTGATGAATGCCTTAACCACTTTTGCCTCCCTGCCTGGCATGCTTCGGCACACAGAGCAAACTTTAATTTGATGCTGAGATAGACATATGCACCTCAGGCACTGTATAAAGTGGAGCATGGGAATCCTTCCAGAAAAAGCCTTTCTCTGGTGAGTAGTTACTTTTTCGAACCCATTGACTTCCAAAAGTCTCTGGTATCAAGTATGGCTCAGCATTGGCCTTTCTCCATAAGGAATCTCATCAGTCAAGAAGACTATTGAAGTCAAAAGGTTCTAGAGAGAAAGTCACAAGATCAGAATTTGGCCCAAGAAAAGAGAAAAAAAGAGTGTCAGCACTTGTCAGGGAAACTCATCTGAACACCTCTAGCAATTTAAGGAAAGTCCTACAGACATGCCAGCAAAACATTTCACTGGTTTCCATTAAATAGTTATCACAGATCCTGCTTGCAAGCAGATCCATTTCTTAATATATAAAGCAGTTTAGCCACAGCCATTATGTGTTCAAAAAATAAAAATCTGTGAGTTTAGCAGCACTTGAGCAAAGCAATAAATTCTCCTTTGAACCATTAAAATTTTTGTTAGGCAACATCATAGTGCAAATATCGCCCCGTCTTCCGACAGTGGATTAGTCCCCCAAGCCCTCCTATGCTCTTCAGGTCACTAATGAGGTATTCAGCCCTTGGAAAATAAACTGTGTGGCAGTCCTCACCCAGGAACCTCCATGCCCCTTTCAGACACATAAATACCTTTATTCCCATTTTATAATTGTGATAGCACAGGTCAAGCTGGAAATAGGATTCTAGTTTCATTAATCTGATTGGACAGCAAGGTGGATTAAAGGATTAAACTAATAAATGGAGATAACAGATTTTTCAGCTGTTTTGGACTGGCAGAGCAAGTTCATTCTAGCATGGCTTAACCCTGTAAGCCACGTTTTTACCACCTTGCAGCCCTCTGAGCTGATGGTTCTCTGACATCCTGCAATGCCATCTCGGAACAATTCTGCTAATTCCCATGCCAAAATATTAGCTGCCATCATCCTTTACCCTCTGCAAGTTCCTGGGTCTGAGCCAAGAATCTGTCAGCATAAGAGAAGCAAAATCAGATGGTGCAAGCCTGATTACAGTCCATTGCTGTCTCACCCAGCCCTCCCACTGGTCGTTTCTCAGCAGACTCACTGCTCCGCCAGATTGTTCTCCTGCCAGTTCATCAGTCGACGATATTAATAAATGGTTATAAAGGTAAGTTCCACCTTATCCTGAAGGCCTGCAGGTGATGGAAAAGATCACTGCAAAAAGAAAGAGGTGTAAGAGGTAGTCTCAGCGTGAGGCATTTTTGATAGAACAAAGGTAGGCAAGACCTCTCTGGGAAGCAGCATGCTCCACAGAGTCAGAAGCAGTGAGTAAGGCTACGTGATCTCTCAGAGTCAGGCTGTGTGAGTAAGGTATGTGATCTCAGTAACATTCCTCCATCCCTGATTTTTCTCTGGTCCCAGTACCTGCAACCCATAAAAGTAGACTGTGACACACTGTACAGCTCCCCATTTCCCTTCTAAGGTCTTTGCTACAGCAGAAAAGGGGGTCTGGAGCAGACCCAAGTACCTTTTTTTGCTTTGACACATACAAGTACCGTTGGTAAACATGGCTTTGGCAAAACCCAAGCAAAGTTTTTTACATACCTTCACACTTACGCAGGATTTTAAGGTCTTCGTTCTTTGAGTAGGCTCCTTGTGTGCTGAAGTTTCTGAGATGCTCCCAGGCTAAAAGGTAGTGGGGTCCTCGGATTACACAAGCATCATCACACAGTTCCTCTCTAAAACAGGCCCGTGCTTACCTTTCCTGGTGGCTGTGGTAAAAGTGTAAATAATGTTGCTGACAACCTGGCTTTTCATCACAGGCTTTTTGGCATATGGATTGTCTCTTTACAGGACACAAGCTGCAGTAAGTTAACCATACAATTCCCACAGAACCCCTTCTCCTCCTCCTACCCCCTCTAATTTCTTCTAGATAAAATTGATTTAATCTTCCCCATTGGCCTTTGTCCCAAGTTCCTAGGACTCCTAGGCTTACACTGCCCTTCCTGACGGAATGTTCATCCTTTTTCGTAAGAGTCAACATTTTGGCCCATGGACTAATTTCATCTGGGCTCCTGGAGCAAATAATTCACCTTGTAGCTTTCTCCCTTTCTGCAATATCCAGCCACTGGGGTTGGGAATGTGAGAGGAAAGATGCTTTTCCTGCATCACATGATATACGGTTCTGTATTCACTTTGCTTTTATGTTGGGCCAGTAGCCAATCCTCCTTATAACTGCCTGATCTTGTAAGCCAAAGAGTCTTGGATCTGCCTCATTTTGGGGTGGGACCAGATATTGAAGATATCAGCCAAGGTGTCATGTCCTAATGCCAGACCACAAGCATAGAACAAGGCTTCATGTAGTCCGATTGTCATCACAGAGCTGACAGAGTAGGAACAGCTCTGCACACAGGCAACACATGGGAAGCTTCCTCTGAATCCATGAGGGAAATATTCTCCCAGGCAGGACCTGTTTCAGCCAAGCCATTTGTAAACGAGTGCCTCAGGAAAAGGCTGTGGTCAAAGGCAGAACCTTCCCTAGATCATCATAAGATTGGGGAGGTCTAGGCAGAGACAGCAAAAAGACTTTTCCTCCCTACATTTCCTGGAGCAGAGTTGAGAACGGGAGCCAGAATATGGCGGATGTGAACTCTCTCCAGGGCCTTGGCAGAAAAGACATGGTACTTTGTCAAATTATCAGAACTTGTGGTGGAAATGACCTATTAAACCTCTTTTCTCTTCCCACTGTCGTCACCCTGCGTTCTTCCTTTCATAGATCTGTTAATGCTTTGTTAAGAGGCAGAAACACAGCTTTGACATAAAAAGCTGCTGTTTACAGTTGACGGAAAGCTTACATTAGACTGGGCCACCTGAACCCCCTCACCCAACATAAACAGAATCTATCAAAACTGCTTAAGCCATTATCCCTGACAACTGAGGCTTTCCAGGGAAAGCCCTTATCAAAAGGGGTCTGCAAATGAAACCCGATGAGAAAAAATCCTCATTGCCCCAAATGTACTCAAATAACTTCCATGAGAAGATGTGGATGAGCCTTGTTAGGCTCACCCTAATCCCTTTGACAAGCCAGGGATTCCTTCAGGTTGGAACACAAATCCTTCAGGAATCTGAGTCTTCAGCTTCCACTGCTCTCCCTGGTGATGGCAGTTATGATTTTTTGAAGATCGTTATCTGATCAACATGGGGTAGCAATGTTTGGTGTTGAGTGAGACATTAGTGGAGAGGCCCTTCCATATCCGATGAAGTCTGTTCAGAGAAAGCTCCCCATGACAGCTCTCCACAAGGTTTGTGATCCCTCTCTTATATGTGCCCAACACCAATAATTTTGTGGAGGTGGCTTGAGAAAGGGTTGTCTGCGGGAACCCGCATGGAGAATATCTCCTGATAGTCTTCCTTCTCATGAGTGTTTAGAGCAAAGGGTGAGGCAAAGGGAAGAAGCCTTCAAAGAAAGCTTCACATGGACTTTCCAGGTGTGATCAAACTCCTGTTAGCTCAAACATTTGGCCCTTGTTTGTAAGACAGACGACTTCTGGAAAAAAGCATTTTCCAGCACAGTGCTGGCTTTGCATCTCCAAATTGAGACTCTGGAAAAAAATGAAAATTAAAGACAACAAATAAAGAGTAGGAGGAACTTTTTCAACTTTGTGATGAGTTTTTACTTGTATCCGCACAAGATTTCACAGGGATTCAAGGGATACAAGGTATTTTCACATTCCAAACGGAGAAATCTTTCTCCTCTTCATTCCCTCAACTGTGTTGAGAAGGAAATGAAAGTAAGTTGTAAATAAAGGGAAACAGTAGATCATATAGCAAATATTGCAAAGAGTTGTTTAGATGCATGTAGAATGCTTTCTGGACCATATATCTTGCTTGTTTTCCCAAAGGAAATCTAGCACACATCTACCTCCACCTGCTGGAAGAAGATTAAAAATGTTACCGATTATGATTTTCAGATTACAGACTGAAGACCATCTCCATATTTTCTGAAGCTCAAGGGGGAGAAAAGATAACTTCTTGTAGTGAAGGGAAACTATACCAAGGCCACAGTTTCTGGATTTAGCAAGTCTTGAGTACATGGTAATAGTTAAATGTTTAGCATTGTTGGGCACAGGGAGACTTGTTTTGTACTGAGTACATTTTTGACTGATTTTTTTCCACGTTGGATACATATTTAGGGAACAGTATTGGCTTCACTGGGCAGTGGTGGAAATCCAATGGAATTTAGCTCAAGGCAGAACCAGGCCATCAGTATGGGAACTGTGCAAGGCAACTGAGCCTTTCCTCTCTGCAGATGGTAAATTCACAGACAATCAGGACAGAAATATTCTCATTTTAATGCTTTCACTGCCGGCTGCAAAAATGCAACATTTTTAAAACACAGAGTAATCTTTTTGATCTGGGATTGAAAACAAAACAAAACAAAAAAAAATTGCCTTTCCTAGTTTTAAAGAAGGTTGGAGTTTTCCTGCTTTTTTTGTTTTTACTTTTTATGGTAGTTGTAAAGGATATCAGATTGGTCATGAGGAAGGATTCTTCCTGATAGTATGCTAGCCTAGACTTTGGAAAATTCAGTTTTGAGTCTGTTTTCAGCACTGATTTCCCTTGTGGTGGTGGTGGTGGCTCTAAGCATTTTGTGAGATCAGTGACACTTTCAGCAGAAATATCTTTTTCTCCTAAATTTTCCACTGGCATTTGAGCTAAAGATGCAGAATGGCAAAGAGAGAGTATCCAGATGATTAATGAAATAGTCTAAAAAGAGACTTGCTAGTGCTGTCCCCAAAATTAGGATTTTACAACTCCATGAACATGTTTTGAGCCAGGCGAGAAAGGCAGGCAAACTGGAATACCTAAGTTGGTAGTTGTGGGGACTATCTCTGGATTCTTTGGCTGTATGTCTTTTTTCTTGACAATAACCCTTTGTTGGTAGCCCCAGCAATAAGAAAATACAGACCCTGAGGGAGAAAGGGAAGGGACTGGCAGTTTGATAGAGCTGCCAAGTATCATTTTCAAATCTTATCTCTGCCTTCCCATGCTAGACTTTTCCATGTGACTTACCAATGTGCTACATTTTTGCACAAAGCATACATGGGTCATTAACATCTTCTTTCTTCATCCCAGAAGGACACATGGAGAAACCAGAAATCTGACAGATCCTCCTAAATCTAAGGACTCTCCCACCAGATGGCTGGTCCGCAAAGCAGTGTGTCCCACCACAGACGCTGAGCAATTTAGAAGGCGTGACAATGGAATGCTGATATTTTCTTGCTGCCACATCCCATCTTGCTGTTTTCTTCCCAACCAGTCAAACATCACATCTGTCAAAGCTCAGCTTAGGTGACCTTGAGTATCCACTGAGATATAAAAATAGTAGAGAGAAAGTGTGCTTTTTTTTTTTCCCCTTTTTTCTTTCAAGTCTCCAGAGAATCTTCCACAAACCAAAGTGTGTTCTCTGTTATGGTTTACATCAACAAGCTGATCTTGGGGACTTCTGTCCGTGTGTGTTTCTGTTACTGGTATTTTTTTTTGAGTGTGTGTATGTGTGTGTGTCTGTCGTGGCCCTTGTTTCCTCTGGAGAAAGGAGACAGTAAAACCCACTTGAAAATTTATACACACAGTGTCAGGAGCCCAGTTCATTCATCTGAAGACGCTCCTGCTGTGTTGGGTAAAATGCCCAGAAATATTCAGAGCTGTGTTAACCACAATTCTCTGCTTCCACGTTGTGTCTGATGCCGTATTTGGAAGCTGTGATTCCTTTGCTCCATGCAGCTGACTCAGAATTTGCATTTACTTGATACCAGCATTGATTTCCCGTCCCTTTGGGTAGCTGTAATGGATGGAGTGGCCACAAAAAGTTCAGCAGGACAAGTAGAGAGAGTTAGTAAGCTCAGTGGGACAGTATCAAATGTCAGCCAGTGGCTGCTTGGATGTCAGTGATGAAGATTCAAATGCAGGAGTCTGGCAGACACATGACCCACGGGTTGCAATGCATTGTTAAAGAAATGAAACCTACCCAAGTTATTCATACTTACTGAGACATATTGCTATTGGCAGCCTCATGCTGGGTCTACCCTAATCACTTGCCAGCATAAGTTAAGAAAGTGATTTCACTTTTAGTGATACTTCTAGACTAGCAAAAGCCTTCTTTGAGGGAGTGGCCTATTTTCTCAACCCTCTCAGACTCACAGCAAAATCTTTGTGTAGCCAAGAGCCACAAGACTCAAGGCAGATCTCTCAGAAAAACAGGATTGCTTCAGGCTGCCTTCAGAGTCCCACCGGGAAGTATCTTGGAGTAACACATCTTTTTCAGACTCATCTGTCCCTGCTGGCTCATTTCCTGCCACAGCTAGGAATTTGGATTACCCAGCATCTCTCACATGGAAAGCCACACTTGGACTGCTTACACCCTAGAAACATCTTGCCATAGGATGCCATCCTTGTCCTGAGACAGCACTAGCAGAAAACTTTTACCCATTTTGGGTGGGGAGTATTTCATTCAGGGTTTAAGTTATATGGCATGCTGATGCAGATGCTGAAGACAGTTTCTCATCATGGTCATGGTAATGAAAATGTCTTTCCATCCCACACTTAAATAAGCCTAACCAGCCATCCTATAATATGTGATAAAATTCAGGCTCTGCTGTACTATGCAGATGTAAATGTTTGCAGCCATGCTGATGAATGTGTCTCCAGATAGTCTTCAAGAGCAGTGTCTAGACTTGAAGAATGAGCACAGTGCACTTCTGAGTACGTTGGAATTATTGCAGCATTTCATAGAGACTCTCTTCTCTCTACAAGGGGACAGCAGGACAATCAGCAAATATCCTTTCTCCCTCTGTAACTCTGCACAGGATTTTAGATCAAAGGTTGTACAGGGGAAAAAAGGTTGTATGGGATGAAGTAACCATTAGAAGAGGAAGCAAAGTGTCTGAAAGCTGTTGGGAAATGCCTCTTCCATCTAGTTGTCAAATTTCCAGCTCTTTGTCTCACTTTGTCTTTGCAATTATGTATGCTCAATGATTTCTTTCTGTATTTTCTATTCCCGTATAGCTTCAGGTGATGAGGATGAAGCTAAGCTGAGTCATTGACAGCTAACAGAAGAAATTGTATTTCCATCAATATCTGTAAATGTCATAAGGCATAAAAATTAATGTGTGTTTCTTGAGAGTAGTCCGGACTTCCAAGGAATCTGCATTACAGATCCTTCCAAACCAGAGCAAATGGATCTGTATCAAATGCTAGCCAAGCTTTGAAACACCATAAAGAAATAGCTCTTCCCTGAGAGGAAAACTTTGTCCTCGTGTGAAGAGCAAAGATAAAGCATGCCACACTGGCAGTCCCCACATGCTTTAGGAATTCAACTTCAATAGCAGATAAATGTCTCAGTGCTTCTGAAAAACATAATTGAACTGTGAGAGAAATGGGCCTTTTCACTGTGCAGTTTATCCTATCCTTAGACAGACATCCAAAATAGCTCAGGGAAGTCACAGCCATAAGTGTTTGTTTCACCTTGTGGAAAAAGTGCAGTTAAGTATCTTCCATTTTTTGGTATTTTTTTCTGCAGCTTTCTGCAGCTGGGAGAGGCAGATCTGATTCTTGGTATTCTTCATCACCATTAAGTATTTAAAAACCACTAAAAGTCTGACTCAACTTTTTTAGGTTAAGAGAGCAAAGGGGATGTTTTGACAACCTGACTACTGAGCAGTCACAATCTTTGTTTCAGTCCTTTTTAAAAAAATAAATAGGACGTTAATCAAATGACATTAATCAAAAAGGAACAAATTTTATATGTGAAGACTTGCACACCATAATCTCAGCCAGTCACATCCTGATTCTGCAGTAGTTGTAGCTTTCTGGCCTTGAAATCAGAGAGATTGCTCCGCTGTAATCAGGGACAACTGGGAAAAGTGGTTGATCTTGGTGGTTTGTGCAGCAGTGCAAGCCTCCAGTCCTTGTTCTTTTATTCCTTGTGGAAGTCTGGATGGTCATCAACAGGGCTGAAGCTGTCACCTGAGCTTTCTCACTTGTAGCAGTCTTTTGAAATCAACATATCCATTTAAACTGGCTAGCATTCTTGCCCAAAGAGTTATTAAGAAAAATATTTTCTTACTTTCTCTTGCAATATATTTACTAATGTATTCTCTGTGGTTGATTTGCTGTCACACCTAAACTGCACAGGGAAGAACGATGGACGAAAGACCCGCTTTTTTAAGTCAGGCCCCATAAGAGAAATCCTGGGTGATCCTTTCCAAATTGCAGCTGGGAAAGCAGGGCCAGAAAATGGCTGTCAGGTTCCTGCTAGCTGAGAGCAGGGCTTGTCCTCTCTGACTCCTTAATTCCAGTCTGCCAGAGTAATACTACAGAGAAATGTCTTATTCCAGAAGCTGTTTGAGCATTTAATGAGAAGCAACCACAGTCCCAGTAGCCAGAGCTGCCTTTCTTAAGGTGATACCCTGGCAGGTTTCCCATGGTAGTTCAGTAGCTTGGCTATTTCTTTTCTAAATTTACAAGCAATCTCCTGTTACATAGTGGGGCCAGCTTCTGGGATATCAAGTGGGTTTTTAGGTGTTGTATTACAGTGTGCTGGAAGCTTTTATTCACCAGGCTATGCATGTAACTAGTGTATGTTCAAATGACTGTGTCTGCAGTGTTTCTTTCTGCTCTAATTCATTGCTCAGCTTTGCATCTTCCATCACCCCTGCCTCTACTTTGGGTTCCCATCTATTAAAAAAAAAAACCCCACAGTGTGTTTGTGTATGAATAAGGCTTAGCTTGAAGAAGCAAGGTCCCACTTAATCACAAGCACCACAAACTCCTCAAAGGGACAGTGTTGCAGAGGACTTTAAAATTAGTGGCACATCCAAGTTCCAATTTATAACAAAGGAACTCAACGTGTAAATGCAGTTCACAGGACTGCAGATCAGTGACTGGTCCAGGGTGATGGAGGGATTCTGACTCTAAAACATTTAGGACTGTTCTTGTGTTGTTAGTATCTGTCTAACTGCTTAGTTGAATTAAACAAAACATCTGAAAATGATCAGTCTCCCCCCATAAACGTCACTGTTTCACAAAAGAAGACACTGACTTACCAAAGATTATAATATATACACATGTGTTTTATCTCTGCAAGATGTTTTCAAGAGGTTGAATAAGCCAGTCTATGTGCTGACGTGAACTGTAAGCAGAAGATCAGCTTGAAATATTAGGCCAATAATATGGATAATATACATCCAGTTGCACTGCAATCCATCTCACTAGGTGACTCGGGTCGTGGTTTTGCCAACTGAAGTTAAAGTGCACCATCTGGGATAATCCCACGTTTCACATGATCTTGCTTTGTTTTCTCAGTGCTTTGGAGTTCTCTGTAACCCCAAACTTTGACAAAGCTGCACCACCACCGTTTTTGAGTGGAAGACATTAACTGGGCTGTGTCCCAGCTTGGTCATTCCAGAGCTATCTAAGGGTCAAGAGCAGCTGCAGAAAGAAAGCTCTTCCTAGAGCTCTGTCTCTACACGGGTGGCAGAGACTCCTCTGCTGTGAGGGTCAGCTGGCTATTGCAGCTTGTGGTTTGTATTTACCAAGTCATTGTTTTAGAGGACAATCTGTTTCAAAGGCCAGTTCACATAAGACATGTAAGTGTTCCACTCCACAGGTACTGTTCACTGTTCCTGTCATCCTGTTTTCATTGCTCTAGGCAATCCTGCTTTAGCAGGGGAATTGGACTAGATGATCTCTAGAGGTCCCTTCCAACTCTGATGGTTCTGTGACTCTGTGATTTTGCCACAGTCACGCAAGGTGAATACTGTGCACCCAAAACTATCCTCACTCTAGTTTACAAGAAGGATCAGATAAACCAGTGTAGACTGGACCTCATCCTTGGGAACTCTTCTTGAAGATAAGGCTAATTATGCGTTACATTTATTTTTTTTTCACATGAGTTCATGACAGCAGGCCTGTGAAATAGTTCATGATCTGGCATCCACTTTCAGTATATCTATGGTACAGAGAAAAATGAAGTGCTATACCCATGACCTCTAACATGGTAGATAATTCAGATAAAATTGTAGTGAGCAGAAAAATCTCATTTGTCATGCTTCTGGCATGGACTCCATAGCAGCAGAGAGGCTGATGGGTACAGCATGAACACATTTAAAATCTAATAAATAGTAGCAAGGAAATAGTTGAGTCATGTGTAATTCCCCTCCCTCCCCCCCACCCTTCACTGTCGGGAACAGACTTTATTTCTTAAGCATATCTTGGTTTTGTGATGTTCAGTTGCAGGAGGGACTTTTAGTTTGACCAGAAAAACAGGGAGCATTGTAGCATCTTTCTTTGGGTTACCATTGCTCAAGCTTTCAAGCTACTTCTTGTTTTCAACATCTTTAGAGAAGCTTGGTCCTTCCCTTGTTGAGACACTTGTATTTCAATACTTTGTATTAATAGGCTGGGAAGCAAAACAGTCCTCACACTTTCCCTGGTGCCACTGGGAAGTCCAGCTGGAACTTCATGGGAAAACAGTGTACTTGAAGGAGTTTCCTAGCTCAGTTTTGGAAATGCAAATAAAGCTACAGGTTGAATCTTACCAGTTTTAACTTAGTGAAGCAAAGAATAACCACTGATGCCAAATATGTTACTGCAGGACCAGGAGGACTTGTCCAGCATCAAGTCTTTATTGTACTATGCATTATGTACAGCAACTGAACACAGACCCTGCTCAGCTGCTTCTTTTCAGGTACCTTGATAATGGGGGACACACCTGAGTAAACCAGACAGACACAAGAAGAGGAAGAAAATAGATCTGTCCAAAGCCACAGAGGAGGCCAGTTACAGAAGTAAGGTTGGAACCATAAGTCACCAAATTCCCACCTAGGTCGCATAGTCCCTAGAATTGATCACCTCATTCCCATCTAGCATGAGATACCTTTTGTGACCTCTTATAGGCAGACAGGGATAAGGAATAAACATACCAAGGATCCTTCTGCAATTGACATAGGATAAAAACATGTTAAAAGGGTGTCTGCTGTTCATGGTGATATGTTTCAGCACTGGTGTCATCCAGGAACCTTTTTTCCTTTGGACGCAGTCATGTTTGGGAGTCCTGTATGGGCACGAAGCAGTCATCAGTGCTATTGTCAAAATTAAAAGATCATAATAAGTATTATTTGTATGGGCTCAAGGAGGATGTTCTGTAGCAGGTACTAATGAAGATCCATCTCTGATGGCAATGGTGAAGGAGGGAGTGCCCTAAGCCTGTTCATTTTTCTATCACTCAGAATTAATTGTAATGCAGGCAACTAACCATGAGCACGGGCTGAGCAGTTCTTTGCCTTGCAGATCCTTTCAGCAGAGGTCTGAGAGCAGAGGTCATTTTTTGGTTTATAGCTGCATATGGATCCCTCTTCCATGAATTTGTCCAGTCACTTCCTGGACCTGCCTGTGTTTGGGTCAGATCACTCCTGCTCCAGTCTGGGCTTCTGTTGTGTCCCCTGATAGTGAATTTTCTGATGCTGCATCATCCCTCTGCTCTTCTGGAGGGACACAAAGTTTCATTTCCCTGAGCTGCCATAGTAGCATTAGCCTCCAAGGAAAAAAGCAGTTCTTAAAAAGGGAGAAGGAAGAGTAAGAAACTTGGAACTGGGGCAGCAATGAGATGATTTAACAACCGGCAGCTTTTTCCTATTTGGTGTCCCAAAGTTTTAGGAGTAGGTGAAAACCACAGCATGCAGGTGATCAAATGGAGTACTTTCCCCCCTAAATCAGCACAGGGAAAAGGGACTAGCTGGCATTTGTCACACCCGCCAATTTGGTTGAAGTGGAATTTGAACCACGCTGCTGGAGATATTAGACAATTTTCTTTCATCTGGTCGTGGGTCGTGTCACATGGTCACCATATGTGTTGCTCCCCGGCATGCACACACACACACACACCTCTCACTCCACGCAGCTGTCAAAACAAACTTCAGCTGCCTTTTTTCAATCCAGGAGTGTTTCAGCTCTGCAAGCAGCGGAGACCCATCGGCTTTTCTAACAGGATTTCACATTGCAGATTATCTTTAATCCAATTCCTCTCTGACTGATACAGTTTTTGGAAGCCTGTGGCCCATCTGCAGAGCTTGCTAGATGGAAACTTCTGTCAGCTGTGCTGAAACTGCTTTCTCTGCTGGGCTGTAATAACAAGGAAAATCCTGTAATGATCTTCCTCAACCGTCAAAGGGCTTTGTTGTGGTCATGAGCAAATCTGAATTTACGGGAAGAGCATTAGATTGTATACAAGGAATAGATTTTACTTGACCTCTTGAAGTCTTGCATATTAAATTGGGCTCTTCTCAGTTCTTCTGGAGGTGGATGCCAGAAAAATCCATTTTTTGTTTTTAAAGTAGTGCTTAGCCTTAGGATTGCACCAAAGACCCGGGAAGCCCAATGCAAAGAGTTTTGTCACAGTGCAAAAAAAAAAAGAGATATTTCTAATCCCTCAGGACAGAGAAGCTGGTCACAAACTGTTGTCCTAATATCTCTGGGAACAGATCTAGCAGCTACCTCAAAAAGAAACCTGACCCACAAAGTAAAGATGTGCTGGCTAGAAGTTTCCATTAATGTTGCAGTCAAAGCAAGGGGAGTAGCCTGGGGTGATAAACCAGGTAAGATGCTGCTGGGGAGAAACAAAATTGATCTGTGCTTTAGTGTGGTGCCACAGTAGCTCTGTTTTTAGTCATCATGCACTGGCTGAGCTCAGGAGCAGGGTTTCTTTGGGGTTTGCTTCAGTCCTTACTGGTGTTTCCAGACTAGGTACAGGATCCTTCCTACCTGCAGTGAGCCTGTGAGAAAAACCACAGCTGTTGGGGGAGTGCTTGGGAAAGGGAGGTTCAAGTACTGCCAGTAAATGACACATTCCCCTCTGCCTGAAACTCCACCTCTTGTTTTCCAGCAGGGTATTCAGGGAGGAGGCGGAGAAGACAGAAGCGTTTGTCCTGAGATGCCACAGTCTCTTTCGGATCTTTTAAAGGCCAGAATTTTCCTTACATTTTTTCCCCCTGTTGTCATTTAATATTGCCTGTTCCTTCTTTATCCATAATCCTCACGAAAACACCCATACTTCTTGTTCCTTTATAGCCATGTTTTCATGCCACTCTTATCACCACAAAATTTCAGTCTTCTGGTAGTAGAGATGAGTTGTGTCTATGACACTGTTCATTCTCTTCTTCCTACCAGGGTGTATGATCTGAGAGCAGTGGACTGTTTGTTTTGATGAGGGTTTTATCCTACAAATGATGTATTTGGTTTGTGTGTGCAGGAGGGTGTATATGTATGTGCCGATCTAAGTTTGTTTGAGAAGAGGCCCCCAGTTCAAACCAACCCAAAATTGCTGACCTCCAAGATACGGTGTGTAAGCGATGGATTTCCTCAGGGTTCCAAAGGCATGAGGAGTAGCTGATCCCATGAAGCTTCTTCCTTGGCAGTAGGGCCAAACTCATGCTGGTGGACTTTGTCTTAAAGTGAAGCCCACAAACTTTAGGCAAGCCCTAGTTCTAGCTGTGGCACTTAGACAAGCTCTAGTTCTGTGCAAGGTGCTGTACAAACCCATCCCAAGCAGACGTAACTGTGCCCAGATAAGCTGGAAAAATGATAGTGACATCTACCTTTTTATTAGTTCATTGTATTTGGACTTCAGAGATTTTCCTGTGAGCAATGATCATGTTTCTACTTAAATCTCGGTTTTTATTAGAATGAAATAGCAATGGGTAAAAACAGCTAAGATTTTAAAATGAATATGTATTTTGAAAAAGGTTCTGCCATAGAAAAAAAAATGCTAGAAAATTGTAACAGTCATAAGGTAAGGAGAGAATAATGGCATAAGTGAATTCAGAGGTTTATTACAGAACTCTGATAACAAGGTAAGAATTCAATTTC
Source organism: Hemiprocne comata (assembly GCA_020745705.1). Taxonomy (NCBI): domain Eukaryota; kingdom Metazoa; phylum Chordata; class Aves; order Apodiformes; family Apodidae; genus Hemiprocne; species Hemiprocne comata. The sequence goes on from CM036593.1 coordinate 24,755,417, forward strand.
TAACCATCACAACATTAAACTGCAAGAGAGTCTTGTGGTGTGATTATTGATCCTGCTCCTTACAATCCCAGGGACCATGGGAGCTTTCCAGAGGGTAAAAGTTTTCCCTACAGAGTAAATCACAGACAAGGTGGGCAATTACACTTATACAGGAGCAGCAGAAGCTCAGAGGCATTAAAGGTGAGGCATCTGAAAGTGCTCAAACAATGCCCCCCTTTGAAACATTCTTTGACACCATCAGAGTTAGGACAAGTAACATCCTCTTTGAAGATACCACTTAAAAAGCTTTCCAAAATCTGTCAGTAATTTGAACCTCTCCTTCCCTCTCTCAGACCACAGAATCTACCCGTTCCCTCTTGAGCAGTGTCAGCAACGGATGAGCTACTTTCTCTCTGCCTTTTCACATGGCCATGAACCACAGCACCATGGTCAGTGTGCAGTTGATTCACTGTAACAAGCCCAGTTAAGTGCTTTTTCTGAGCAAGGTTTAGGATTCTCAGCATGGGCTGGAGACACCTCATCCCTTTTTCAGCACTGGGCAGCAGGAGAGTCCAGGGTGGCGGCTGGAGGGTGGTGGGGCTGGGCTCTGTTGACACAGAGGCTGCCGTCTGGCAGCCGTTCAGAACCAACATCCTCAGCTTTTGTGTAACTACCCCTTCGTTCCAGGGATATCGCCAAGCTGGAATGGCATGAGAAAGCTTCTTCTCCCGACTGCCTCCCTCCCCCAGCCCATCGGAGGAGGGCTCTGCATTCTTTGGTTGCTAAAGTGGTGTGGGGATGTGTGTGTGCGTGTATTCCAGTGCTAACAGATAGGACGGGAAAGGAACCTCCTGTTAAGTTAAAATGCAACCAAGAGAGGCTTCTCTGCAAGAGCGCATATGTTTTCCTTAAGATAAGACCTTAGAAGGATAATATCATTCTCCACAAAAAGATTTTTCAGCTCCCATGACACCTGAAGCAAACAAACGTCTCGTGGCCCAGCATTGATAGATGCAACATTAAAAGCAATTCAATACCCTTGCCAAGGCTAAAAGGAAAGAGCCTTCTCACATGCTGTACCAGGGGACTCGTGATGAGGGAATTTTGTTCTTCCCACCCTGGGATTCATTCTGCTCTTTTCCATTAATGTAAGTTTGCTGATGTGAAGGGAGTTCCACCACTGAGAACAGGAAGAGAATGAAGCTTTCTGTTGTGACAAGACTTGGAGGAATGCAAGATGAGAAATGTTTCCTGAAAAAATTGAAAATCTCCTTTAGACACAGAGAAATCATTTCCAGGTCCGTCTTCTGCTCCTGTTCCCCTCATTGAATGATATTAACTCCCCACATCCATTTATCTCATGTCTTCATCTCAGCCTTTAGCCACTGCATGCTCCCAAGTTTGGCTTGTTGCTTCTCCATGGGAGAAGCACCTCAGGCATAGATTCTTCTCCAGCCTCAGGTCATATCACTGCTGCATTTATAGATGTGGTCTCATGCCAACCCATCTCTTTCCTTCTATACATGCTATGCCTGAAAATGCCTTCAGCTCCTACAGCATTGCTTGTATACTCTGCTCCCTAGACTGCTCTTGTTCCTATCACCACGAAGAACTTCCGTTCCACTTCCCTCAGCTTTCCCATACCTGAAGTCTCTGGTGACATTTTTTATTGGTTATCCACACACAAAGGATCATGGCATGATCAGTACCCCCAGACAACCACCACAAAACTTCCTGCATTGCAGGGACTGTTCAAAGCCTCATACCTGGGAGAAGCAATGAAAGGATGCCATGATGACAAATGTTTAATTAGATAATGGAACTCCTTGCCTTGTGAAGACAAAGAAAAGCTTATCTGGTGGCCAAAAAGTTAGACAAATTCATGGAAGAAAAAAGCCATCAAGCCCTTTTAAATTCAAAGACACTGTCACTGGCTCCAGAATTGTCTGAATTTATGATTTCTGAAATTTGGAGTAATATTTTAGAGCAGCAGGACTATCTTTGCTTTGGTCCTAGAGTACTTTGTAGCTCTCCACACCTGGGTGCTCTGGAAGAAAGCACATGCTGGTGGATTGGCGTTAGGCCTGGCTGGCTCCAGGTGTTACACCCACCTGGAGTTTCCGTTGCATAGCTCTGCCCAAATCCATCTCTCCTTCTCTTTACCCCACGGACTTTCAGTCTCCTCTACCAGTCTGTTGCAAGAACCTTCTTCCCTACAACCTCCTTCCAGTTTTCTGCTTTTCTTCTCACTCAGAGATCTCTCCCTCACACCATGCTTAATTGCTGGGGGAGAAAACAATTACTTATCATGTAGATCTGCAAAACCTCTTAGGGTTCAAGACAATTTGCATAACAGAGGCCGTGCACCCTAAGGCAATACCGCTCCCTCCGGGGGAGCTCGCGGAGGAAGGAACTCATTTTGCGGTTCCGTCAGTTTGCCCAATGATTTCACGTTTCAATCCACAGTTTGCTAACCTCTGCTTTGTAAACGCTGCTGAAAACCTCGTGGAGTTCAGTTTAAGGTTTCTGGATTGTAGTCCCTGCAGGTGACTTTTACTTTTCAGTCTGTTTGGCTACTCCTTTTCCCCGGGGGCTGTATTCCTCCCTCCCCAGCAGCCAGTTGTGCAAGACTGGCTGCGGCTATTTACAGTCTCCCTTTGGCACTGACTCACTCAGCGGCTGGATTCAGGGCTGAGGTGCAGGACACTCCTGGTTGTTTGCCAGGGAAGCCCATCCCTGACTACAGTTGCAATGCCGCCACGGGAGGGCTGATAAAATCACTGCATTGTTCTTCCATGGGATCCCTAAGGACAGTGTTTTGGGGAGGAGCTCCCAAAGATACCTTTCACCAGCGAGCATGGAATCCTCTGCCTAAAACTCAAATTCAAACTTACTTCCCGGCCCTCCCCCCCCATCTCGTCCCGGATTTATTTTGGAAGCAATTAAATTTAACAGCAATTCCCTTTCTTCTTGTCCACAGCGCTGAGGGGATAAGGGGAGAGGGGTAGATCAGGTTGAGCCCATTGAATTTACTTTTATTTTCTTTCTTTTCTATCCTTCTTTTTCTTTTTCCCATCTCAGGAAAAGAGCTGTCTGGAACTGTGTTTCTCCTCTTTTTTTCTCCGTGTACAGACTGGGCCTCTAAAGTTTTCTCAGAGGAGCTCATACCTGTTCATGTATACTCAACCCTACAAACTTTTAAAAGTTCACCAGTTCTTGGTAGATAGTCAGTACAAATAGAGTTCAGATTTAACTCTTCAGATTATTAAAAAGAAAGAATCATACTAATACTGATTTCAGTATCTACATTTAGGTCATCTTTCACCTGAAAAGTCTTGCAGCCAGAGTTCAGGACACTGGTAGCTGCTGATGTTGTGCATGTTAGAGCTATCAGAAAGTCTACCAGAAATTCAGCTATGGTAATGATGCAAAACATTTAAGAAGTGTAATATGGCATTAGATGATTATTTTGACAGTACCCAGTTCATCGTGAAGATATGGAACACTTTGCTGGGGAAAATTATGCTTGCTAAACACCTACAGGGGATGCAGGGATGACTGCACAAGTCTATGGGGAAAAAAATCCATCAAGTGTTATTAAACATAAAGCAAACAAGTCTGGGTCAGGGAGCCCTTGGAGGCTGGGGCTTTTCAGAAGTGTTGCTGTGTATTTTCTCTGTTCTTATTCTTTTCCCAACACATCCATTTTTCCCATTTGTCTTCCCCTTAGATTTGTCATCAGCCCATCCCTAAAAAAACCTGAGTAATACTTTTTAACGGGGGTTTAAAGAAGAAGAAACTGAGGAGAAAGCAAACAATTCTAGAGATAATTAATTAAAGAATGGAGCAAAATATTATTTAAAAAAAAACAACCCTAAGAACAGGGATGCAGAGAGGGGCACACAAGGGGACATTTCTTATGCAGCACCAGCCACTCCCTGAGGTTGTCCAAGGAGCCATGGATGCAATCTAGGACTGGAGACGGGTGGGACTTGGCAGGAAACACTGGTCTGACAAGGCAGATCTTCTCATGTTTATCCTGCTGAGCTCATCTTCCCAAACATTTCATGAGACTCCAGACTTCAAACCCATTTTACTGGAGGGGGAATGTAGCTGCAGGACATTGTGATTGAATAACCTATTTCAACCTGGTGACTCATAAGTTGTTTTTTGTTTGGGTTTGTTTGGGTTTTTTCCTTCTGTTTTTCCTCGAATACCAGTTTCATGGAAAATATATTTTCCTCTGACCCCCGTTAAAATGTAATTTAATTTTAATTTTGTTAATACTGACCTCATCCCATGCTTGTCCAGCACTAATTGCTGATTTAAAGCCCTGTTATCCTGAACCATTCATATATGATATTCACTAGACACCTCTCAGCCTAGAGCAGGAACCTCAATAACAACAGAAAAAGCCTGTAGGTTTCCAGGGAGCTATTTTCACAAGAGATGTTTGCTTAAAACTTATTATCTGCTTAACGTCTTTTTTGTCCATCTGCCTGTCTCCTGGGTTTGAAAATGTAGCTCTGAATGTAGGTCTTTATGTGGTCCTTTTGATGTGTGCTGGTGACCTGTGAGCCTCACCTCTTGGAAATGAAGGGGTCTCTGCACCTGCACGCTTGGCAGACCCATTCAATAGGTGAGGCAAGTCAAAGGGAAAGCACTAGACCTTGCAAATGCAGCTGTTTTGTCCAGGCACTGGCTCACTGGTGTAGCTTTGCAAACAGTTGGGAGATGACTTGGCTGAGGAGACCTACAGTTCTACTGCAAAGATGGGAGAAGGACGTAGCATTGCCTCTTGCCCTCAGTTGAGCCACCTGTTGGAGAGGAGCTGCAGTGTGAGAGCACTGGGGAATGCAGTTGTGGTGCACTGGTTTGAAAGCAGCAGCTGTGTTTCTGGTGGAGTTGGTGGGAAGAAAAGGGTGTGCTGAGGCTGGGTAAGTCAGAACAGCAAGCCTACCTGCTTTCCCCTTCCACCCATGTTTAAGGGTCTGCAGCTGAGCAAAAAGGAGAATACTCATGATTGAGGCCAAAGCAGAAAGAGTAGAAACAGGAAAGGTGGTGAAAGAAGGATGAATCATCTCTTTAGAGGGATGTCATAGTGCAGTGGTTCCCAACACGGAGTCCCTCCAGCGAGTTAAGTTTGGACAAGTCCTCCAAGCCAAATATCTAAGTTTTGAATGGCTGTATAGTGTCTCTGGGTGTGCAGAGGACATGCTGCAGGAGAGGATGATGTCCACATCCTAGGACTCACTTCCTATCTGGGCAGCTAAGTAGAAGTCATAAGAAGAGGATGTACTGCCAGTTCACTACTGCCTTGAAGTAGGATTCCTGTGCTCTTTCCCGATGTCCTCAGCCAACCCTCAAAGCAAAAAAAAAAAGTTTGAGCTATTGGAAGGATCAGGTAGGGAAAGACTAAATGGAAAAGAAGTCAAGGAAGCCAAATGAGAAATAGAGAGCTTTGGAAATTCAGCCAAGTTCCAGAGAAATCCCTGGCAGGAGCTTTGGTATTGTCTCTATTGAAGAGTCTGAAAAAGTCATCCAGAATATCTTGGTGCAGAGCAAGGTGGCAAAATGAAGGATGCATCACTCTGTGATTACCTCATCAAAGAGCTTTCAAATGACTGTGGCCTTAGTTGCACTTCCAGACCAAAAGAAGAGATTAGGACCTCTCTATTTGGAATTTGTGCAACGGGGAGAGTCTGCTGTGTAGATCCAGTATCTGGAGACTGAACTTTTTATATGAGAGCTAAGGAAAGATCAGCCCAGTGCCTGGAAAGACTCACCCACCAGCAGGAGCAGAATCAAATACTCTCCTGGAAGAGCCCATGTTATGCAACAGGGACCTCTGTGACGATCTTGAAATTGAATCTGAGGGACTTTTGCTCATCAGCTTTAGAAAAAATTCTTCTGTTGGAAGGCTCCACATTTAATTGCTGGGGAAACCTGATCAGAGTAGAAAGGAGATTCCCAGCCTCTGGCTAAGCTGTTGGCTTTACTCAGTTGGCTTCTATCAGCCCTGTACTTCTCAGAAAGTTCCTTTCAGGTGCATCTTTCCTGAAAGATTAAATGCCTCTGTGCAGATTACAGTGCTGGGGATTAATTGCCCCCTGAGGCTGAACAACTGATCTCTTAGGCCATGTGCACAGGATACAAACCACGTATCAAGCAGGAAGCAGAGAGGTTTTGCCACACAAAAACAGTTGGGAAACATATTATTTAAGGATAATCTAATCTCTTACTTAGGGAAAAGAAATGGGGGAGGAGTACAGAGCAAAGTCTGTCCTAGGCAGTAAGAAATATTTGGTCCTAGAAAGACACCCAAATTCCAAGTTACTGCAGGAATTTGGGTCATGATCTAAGTCCACTAAATTTGATGAAAAACTTGTGAAGGTTGCCCCCTCCATGCTCCAAGAAGCTAAGAGAGGTTTGAGAGATGAGAGACAAGGGGGACTAAAGGTTGCTGAAACTAAGAGAGATGCCTGAACTGAGAAATTCACAGAAGCAAACAGATTTCTAACCCAGGGAGACTTGGAGGGTCTGGAATTGAGGATACTAGTTTGGACAGTTACCATGAGAAAGGAACTGCCTTGATATTTTGATCATAATCTTGATTCTGAGCCTGGTGTTCCTGCCTTCCCTTTTCCAAATTTATTTAGGTTTACTGAAAGCAACTTCCTAGATGCTATCTGTTTAACTAGCTACATCTATGTTTGGGTAATGATAGGTCCTTGTGCAGCTCTCTGTGTCATATTTCAGCCCTGGTACGTACTTCAGATGCCCCATATCACAGGGTGCATCAGGCCATTGCTGGTGTGGGACTGCCTGAGCTCCTGTTTACTCTGTCAGATATGGAAATGAGCTTAGAAAAGGCTCTGCCTGCAGGAAAGAGATCCTTGGGGTGCAAGATGGGAGCAGATGTGTTAGATGATATCTAGAGTTCATTCACAGATTAAATAAACCGTTGTGATAATATACCAGGACTTGTGGTTATGGCAGACAGGAAACTTCTCACATGAGAGTGAGTCACATCATGGGTTTGTTTTCTTCCTGTTCATTTACCTGTCTTCTATCACTGGTGGTAGGTAAACAGTGAAATGGGTTTCTCAGAGTGTGATCTCTACAAAGGCCACCGAAACACTTCCTCTGGAGAGTGCTGATTTGAGACCATGGCTCCATGAATCTGGGCTCAGGGGGGAGGAAATGTCCTGTTTGAACTTTTCTCGTGAAAAATGCAGATTCACTGACAAGAAATTGTAAATTAATTTCCAGTGACACCAAATTGTAAATTAATATCTTTATCTGTTACAGAAAGGAAAAAAAGAAGTAAGGAACCAGATCAGTTCTATTTGACGTTTTCCACATTAAATGCTTGGATTTTCCCATAGGAAGAGACTTTTTGTGTCAGAGATTATTTTTCCTTTCTTGTTTCTCTTGAAATGGAAAAGGAAATATTCTAGCTGATTTTCCCCCTATTTCATCAGATACTTGAGAAAGAAATTTCAGATCAAGCCAACATTTTTTTGAATTTGGAAGCGTCAGAAACTTGAAATACCCATCATTCCAGCAGTTAACAGTAGAATTCAAATTTTATATTTCCGTGGAGCTCCCACTTCTCATCCCTGAAGTTCCCAGTCCCCTGCACGGTTACTGAGGAGGATAGAACGAGCACCTGGCCAGTGAACTGAAAAATTAGTGTCTGGTGCCCTCTATGGGTCCATACAAAACGATGGGCCTGAGTCTGAACCCCGTGTTTCAGTTTCATGCCTGCAAACCAGATTTGGGTGATTGTGAAATGACCAGATTACCCTTCTGGCCAAGACAATATTGATGAATAACTTTCAAGTTCTTTTTTGAAACAAAATTTGAAACTGAGCTTTAAAAATGTGTTTTTTTGATCCAGAAAGCAGGAGCATGGTATTTTTTTTGAAGACAAGAGCTGAAATTAAAAAAAAAAAAAAAAAAAAAAGAATAAGAAAAGTTTATTGGCTTTTTCTCAGGTCTAATATGGCATGAGTGAAATGGGACAGGTCACACCCAGGAAAACAAAGAAGCAGTAGGGTCTTGCTCAGGACCTTTTCCTGAAACTAAACCTGTTCTGCTGTTGAAGGTGCAAAGTCTCTAGATCTGCATACCTGAACTGGCTTAATCTACTCAGCTGGGTAGTAGTAGTGACAAAGCTGACTTTCTGAACAGCCTCTGCCCAGAGGTGGCCTTTCTTATTTAGCAACTGGAGTCAATGTGTCTAAGCTGGCTGCAGTGTTGCTGGCCCCCAAGAGATGCTTCAACCTGACAGTTTGGGAACAGCCCTCATTTTCAGTAAAATGCTCAAGACGGAGGGAGCTGAGAGGTGAGGGCTGCTGAGGGACTCCTAGGGGTGCTTTGCAAACCAATTTACAAAGATGCCAGAAATAACATGGAGTGCTGGCTGGGATGAGAGCAATTTTTGGTACTGAGACTTCCTGTGCAGTGCTGATAAAATAAACTCTACTTACCTTTCCCTGCTTTCCTACACTGATGTGGCTTGTTACAAAGTTCATCTCTCCCACTCCTTCTTTCTTACTTATTTCCTCCAGTGAATAGTAAGCTGGCACAGGAAACTGGATTGACAGACTAGAAAACTGAAGGTCTCTATGCTCAGACCTGGCAAAGCCCAAATGACAAGCAAGTCTAAAATATCTCTTTAGCATTTTAGTTGTGCTCAGAGAAGTCTCTCAAAGGTGATCTAAGACCTGTGCATCTTGCTGGTACCCAGCCTCTCTCAGGGTGTGTGGGGCAACCAGGCTCTTCTAAAATGTGAGTTGTGACAAGATAATGAACAGGATGCCAAGGACTTAATGTGGACCTGAGCTCCAGCAGAAGGGGCAAGACAGCATTGGTGGTGGGACCAGTGTCCCTGGCAGACAAATGGTTCCCACGGTGGCTGCTGCTTCCTGAGTGAGTTGTAGCAAACCTCACTGCTGCTCCCTGCCTCTCAGAGCAGAGTGACCCAAATCCCCAAACTCTTGATGGCATCTAAGTTCTGTCAGCATGTGGCAATCCCGTTGAATTTCTGTGGCCACAGCCCATCTCCATGTTGCCAGCAGCAACTTCCCATCATCCTATGCTTTGCCAGCACCAGTCCTGAATGGAAGAGATTGTATATTCACCTCGACTTCAATTTTCTTTTTTTTTTTACAGAAAGCAAGCGAGGTGCATGTAGAGTCAAGCTCACAGGGCCTGATTGATTTTAAAAGAGAGGGAAGGAAAAAAAAGTCTTAGGTGCGGTTTACCTTGTAAAGTGTGTGTTTCCCTGCTGGTAAGGTATGTATATGAGTTTCCCTCCAATTCAAAGCAAGCTCTGTTCATCTCTTAAGCTCCTGTGTTGCCAGGATGGGCACTTTATGAGGCAGCAATCCATTCTGCAAGTGGGAGCAAGGGAGAGTGAGGTTGCAATATGCTGCTGACCAGAGACATTTTCCTGCCGCAGGTCATGAGGTCAGATGGTGTGGCTTATTGCTAGGTTTGTTCAGCACTGCAGAGGCCTAATGCCAGACATGGTTTGCAAATGATTTAATCAGATCCCTTGTGTGTCACCGACTGATGGATCCCACCTTGTGCTGACCTGAATCATATGAGAACTCACCACTTCCCCTGGTATTTTGTCCTAAAATTAATCATCCTCTCCATTCAAAAGGTGTCTTTTATTTCTCAGTTTCTGGCTCTGCCTCTCAGGCATAGGCTGTAACTATGTCTTTCTCTGCTGGCTGAAAGGGTCCATTCACCTATGGCGTTTCCACTGGGTGAGGATATTTTTATTTCTTCTAATCAATGTGTCTCTATCAATTTTGATAACCTATCAAATTCTAAATTAATTGTTACAAGGTGTTTTATCTGTCCCTTTACTTCTGGTATTGTGGTTTTCCCCCCAGGAAAAACCCCCTCCAAACTTTGGTATGTATTTTAATTATTCACACAAGAGCTGGTCTTGGTGTTGTACCAAGGCTACACAAAGAGAGAACCACCTGCCTACATGGCTATCTGTTCCTCTGTTGATCTAGTCAAGCAAAACTCATCTATTTAGTTCCATTCTATTTTGCCAGTGTGTCCTCTCTAGAGTCTTCTTCAGATCTCAAACAACTAAGTTTTGCCTAAACCGTGCCCTTATCACTGCATTAAAATGCCAGTTTGTGTGAGGAATGTTGTGTTATGTACAGTCAAATACATACCCAGGTTTCACACACTACATTTACAACCATCTATCCAGCTGATACCAGCTTTGCTCTGTTTTCCATAAAGCTTTCTTGACTGGCATTAGTTTTATTTTCATTCTTTCTTTGACTTTCAGTTGAATAATCTATCAACTTTGCCATTTTTTTGCTTTTGCTGGTTCCAGGCTGGATTCCTGGATTAAAATCAGCAGGGTAAAAATGATTTTTCTTTCTGAAACTTACCCTGTATTGACTATGTGTCAATCCTCTGGAATTTCTCAGCTTTTTAGGGCATGCTAATAACGTACTGACATTTGGCCAAGACTTTGGGAGTTCACATGTGCATATGGACCAGCCTGTCTAAGGTGAAACATCCTTCTCAATATTGCTATCCTCCTTTATAAGTATTCCAAAACCAGTTCTACAATACTGATTAGATATTTTGTCTTCTCTCAGTTGTCTCATGTCAGTGACTTTACACTCTCCAGTTACGTCACAAACAATTGTACTTGTTAGAATTTCTGTTACTACATTCTTGCTTAAGCACTTGTTTTTGTCTTTCACTCTGCCAGGAGTACTTTTCCTCCTATCTTCTGCCTCCTTTAACAGTTACCTGTAGTTCATAGCTTCTAACTGATATTTAATGCTATCTATTCCCTCTTTAAAATAATAATTTCATGTAGTCTTTTCTATTACAGTTGTCTTTGTGTCTGAGTTCAGCTTTAGCTAAAGCTGACCTTGTTCCTTGATTGGGAAATTAGTGGCTTATTAAAGTATAAATAAAGAAAGAGGAGGAGGTGGTTGGTGATGCAAAAGTTGGCTGAAATAGTGATCCCCTTTAAAAATAAGTCCCATTCCAAGAAAAATATGTGAAGTCAGGTCAGAAAGACCCAGCCTTAATAACTGTGTTAGGAGAACATACAGAGATAAGAAGTTATTATGCATCCTAGGATGTTTAGGGAATAGCTTAATAAACTTAAGCCTTTGATGGGAGGTAGTGAAAGAGCAGAGGAAAGCAGCACAGTCCATCTTCAAGTTCAGACAACGATGTACAAATGTTGCATTTGCTTTTTGAGTGATCTCTTCTGGGGATGCCATATCTTAAGATCTTAAGTGGATCTACTTGTCAGATTGGATTTTTGCTTTTCTTTTAATCATGAGAATCAGCAGTATAGCTTTATAAAAAAATTAATCGTGCCTGGGAAGCCTGTATTTTTTTTTACCAGATTGGTTATTATTTTAGGGAAATATATAATCATAGTGTCTTGAAATGAAACCTGGTTAGATACTCAATGCAAAGTTGTCTTGGATAGAGGTACTGTTGCTGGGATGAAAATGTTCTTAAAGGCAGGGTTTTTTTTGGTGGATGACTGAAGAGATCAATTTATATCTAGGTTCTTGACTTGCAGAGCTGATTCTAAATGAAACAAAAATTTTCAAGAGCATTATGTGTTTTTTATCATTAAATCTGCTGTAATCTTTAACTTGGAGATGGGATGATGGCTAATAAAGACAGAGATGGGTTACTAAAAAGAAAGATAATGCACGAGGGAGGCAAGTAGGGAAGCAAGAAGGTTGTAGAGAAAATAAACCTGAAACCAATCAATTTACTAGGAAAGGGAAGCTTATGCAGCAGCGAGACTGATGGAAACATAGGGGTGTTCTTGGAGAGATCATTCTGGCACGTAAAATGATTCAATGGGATGCAAAATAAACCCCCACAACTAAAGTTTTGAGGCTGCATATGCAAAAGGCATCATCTTTCAGAGCAAGGAAGTAATAGCTCCTCTGTTGTGGCTATACCTGGCATGTGGGGCCAAAGACTGAATTCCTAATATTGACAAATTGGAGACAGTTCAGAGAAGACCAAGAAAAAGAATAAAGATTAAAGGAGCTAACTTTGTTGTTTTACATGACTAATAGCCCATGCTGAGTCCAGCGGCGTTACTGGGCTTTCACATCAGAGTGAGTGAGCCCAGAGTCTGGGGCTCTCCTCTCTGCATGAGACTCCTTTCATTCCATGCACAGAAGACATTTGTAGGCCCTTTTGGCCGTTCCTATCTGTCCTGGGCCAGTGTTTCAGTCAGTGAAAATCCAGACAGTTTTCCTTTGTCAGGAGCTCTACAGAAACCTCCACAAAACCAGGTACCCATGGGAAAATAGCCACTTCCCATGCACAGATCAAGAGCATATCCTCAGCTGCTGAAGGACATGTGAAAGCCATCACTGAATGGTAAATCAGCTTGCAAAGGAGCACATACAGTTGCTTTGACCCTTGTCATCACACCTCCATGTTGGAGCTGCTCTGTAGGAGCTGAATGATTGCGTGCAAACTTTGGAACTTGCTAGAATGAGTAGGACACGATTCCTGATCACCAAGCAGCCAGGGCAGTTTGGAAAATAAATTAAAAGCAGCAACTTTTCATCAGAGCTACACTAATTTGCAGCTATTGAAGAAGTACCCTCTCTACAACTCTCTACAGGAGTCATGGCAGTGAAATAGCCCATTTGAGGAGCAAAATGGTACTTAAAGTGGAAAGGATAGTAGATCCCACAAAAGCACAGCTTGCTTGCGGATGTCACAGTGTTACAGAAATGTGGGCAACAAAGGCTGTTCCATAGGAAAGTTTCCTGATAGCATGATGTATTCAGGGCATGGCTATTTTTGGAAATAAGGGACTAAGGAGTAAATGTCATCATTAAAACTGGATGATAAGGATCCTAAGTTACCAGGATAGGTTAGTGGACCTCTCCCATCTACTTCTGTAAGCCATGCTTTGGTACCACTCAATCTGCACGTCACTAAAGAACATGGCACTTTGTACTTACTGACAGTCTAGTATTCAAGGGCTTGAGAGTAATTATTGGGTGGCCTTATAGGTAAGAAACAAACCTGAGTTTGGTAATCCCCCGAGACAGAAAATGCTGCAGTTTTCTGACTGTTTTATACCTGCTTTTCTGCCTTTCTTATACGTGTTTTCCTGTGTCACTGTTCACACTGCTCCGTATCGTTACTCTTCTTAGCCTGGGACAACTCAGGATGTCTTCTGTCTCAGCCAAGGTGGTCAGCGTTGTATCCCATGGCACAATGGTCTGCCTTAAGCAGGGATTGATAAAGTTTCTTCAGTGTCTTTCAACTCCTTACCCTGTCAGAGCGGACCATCAGAGATGGCTTTGAACTTGCCCTTAACCGACACGTGCCCCAGATTTTCTGAAGAGCGGAGAAGGATTTGGCAGCACTCCAAGATCTCAGCTGTGGGGATCTCATCATCCCCTTCTGTACCAGCCAGGACTCAGAGGCAGTGCGTGAAGAATTGACTGGACCGCTTGCCATGACAGCTATAAATTGTCCCGTCTTTTCAGGCATGCAAAAGAATAATGACAACTGCGTTGTAGACATTTGCTTTTGTGAGAAGTCGGATGTTGCCTTCATGCCAGACACGCTGCATTCATCTCCCCAGAGCTGCCCTGCCTTGTGCTGGGCAGTCGTGCCTTTGAGCTACCCTGCCTTGTGCTCGGCTGCCTTCCCAAGGCAGCACATTGCCAGGGTAGCAGAGTCTCTCTTCCAAAGTCAGTACTGTATTGTCCGTGGCCTTTAGCTGCTTGCCATCCAGGCTTTTTTTCCTAGTGCTGGCATTGGGCCTACCTAAGCAACTAGTAATGAACGGAATATTTCTGAGTGTGTGTACCAACCAACAAATGATTGTTAAAAAAATGACAGATCGCAGGCCAGCAGCTCTGTGATTTTTTGCCATGGAGAGCCCTGTGAAAACAGCTGTAATGGACCAGAGCATAGTTCCATAGCATAGTTCCGTCAAACTCAGGATCCTACTTCCAGTTTTAGCTGAGAGTAGACACTTAGCAAAGGCATGAGAAAAGGGTAAGTGTTTACTATAGCTCTCCCTAGTGCATGCCTGACCTCTTACTGCTGTAATTTTGAACTTGCTAAGGCAGGCACAGGCTGGTGGCAACCTCAGTGGGTTTTTCTTCCATGACCTTGTTCCCTCTCCCCTTGAGTTTGTATAAATTCCCAGTGTCCACAATGCCTCATACACACAGGTTTGGCAGCTCATCTATCTGGTGTGTGCAGAGGTACCTTTTTTTTTTGGTGTTTTTTCTCTTTGCTCCTAATAATGACATTTACTGTCCTTTAATGTTTGTAGCGTTGTAATCCCAGGGTAGCAAGTCAGACTGACACACCAATGATGTGCATCTGCAGAAATCTACTCTGGGGTATCAGTATTTACCTCCTGGCTCACCCACCTAGCAGAAAAAGATTACTGATTTCACATTTGCTAATTGAGATTTGTCAACTGTAACACTTCTGCAAAAAGTTTGCCCAGCACTGTCCTAGTGTTGACAGTCATGAGGTAGAAGGTATCTAATTCCTGAGCCTGAGATATTCCTCAGATATTCACATTGGCTTCTTGGCTGATCCTGTCTGCAATGTGCATGCCATCATTCTGCAAAGGAATAAATCTGAAGTGTTCCTCAGTCCTGAAGATTTGATTTGCTCACTCAGCTGGATTGCTTCTAGCAGTGCAATATTTGAAACCTGAGCTGTGCTGTGATAAGCATGTGATGTCACTTCGCTTCTCTGATTAAAGGACTGTAATTCTCAGGATTTGATTTCTGGAGGGCATAATATATTTAAAATTCACTTTCAGGGTCAAAGTCTTAGCTGGTATACACTGATGAGGCTATGTTATCTTAAATATATAATGGACAGCCAGTATAGACCAGATAAACACAGCACTGTCAAGTAAAATAACAAAAGTTCCAGGAGTTTTAGGCCTCCTTTTAATCCACAACACTAATCCAACATTTTGCTGGGACTTTTTTCCAAAACCATATGGGTCTCATTTTCTTCTCACATATACTGCTTACATACAGATGCAGCACCACTGAGTTCAATGGAGTTATGCTTTGATTTAAACAGGTGTCAGGTCTCAGTCTAGCAAGGCACTTAAGCACGTGCTTAACTTGAAAGCAGGAATGTGCAAATGCAACTTCTGATGCTGACCTTGAAAGCTTTCACTATCTACTTGAATGCTTACTATTATAAATGAGAATCTAGAAAATAATCACTTCATTTCAGCCACTCAAGAAATGAAAAAAAAATAATAAAAATTGCTCTAAAATCACTGCCATTGTTCCACAAGGAAAAAATGTTGTTTCACAAAACAACAGTAATATTTAGAGTTAATTTTTATATAAATTTGAAAAAAAAAAAAATCTCCAGGAAGGAGGAAATGGACTTTACCTGGGCAATTTTGTGCATCACGTGTTTTAACTTGTTTGATCTTTTGGAAATGACATTTCAGTTTGAATTTTAATGACTCCTATAATTTTTTAAATTGTGTTTTTCTCCCTCTCTGGCAAATTAATTTACTTTATGCTACCAGAATGATGGATTGTCATGGTAAGGTTTTAAATTTAGCTGGGTAGTGCAATATGACACAGCTGGAATAGAAAACTACTAATATGGGTTCTCTTCTGAGCATCTCTCCAGAACATTCAGCAATACCTAGCCAAAACCTGCATTTTGTTGGGAATTTATAAGTTATCCATGCAAATTATGTCTGCTTTTTAATTAATTCAAGAGGTTCCTATGTGTAGGGTGCAGGCTTTAGCCTTTAGGTATTTGGTGATTCAGTCTCCACATACCATTAGCAAAACTTCACTGCCAATATAAAGGTAAAATATTGAACAAATGTTAAAAAATTACAGAAATCCATAAAGCATAGTTGAATTCCAATAAAATTCAGAACTGATAAGGATCTTCTTGACATATCAGGCAGAAGATCTGTTAGCTGAAAAAATCTTTACCTTCTATTTTTTCTGGAAAAACCTTAAGGAGAAAAAAATTTAAAAGACTGTTTTCAATGTGTCTAAAATTTAAACATTAATGGTTTCATGGGCTGGGTTTGTTTTTTTAAAAACTTTTATTTCTGGAGTTCCTCTGTGGATAAAGATGAGATGGCTTGATGAAGTTTACCATTCTTTTGGGTGGGTGAAGGTTGGGTTCAAGCTAGTAACACCAGCCTGATGTTCTACAAAGCTCTCCATGAAGGTCAGCTTTCTCCGTTGTCTCTCTCCACTGGCAAGCTGGTTTGCTCCTTGTTCTGTCCCAGGGGTCTTCCTTGCCTAGACAGTCACCCTGCATACACATCAGCTTGTACCCAGATCCACGCCCAGAAGGATCTGAGTGGTCTCCTTGTTGAAGAAAACAATAGAGGCTAGTTTGCACAAGTACCATGCTCTGTACTGGTGGAAGACATTCGTACCAACAGTTTTATGATCACATCAGCAGGGAGGATAAATTCTCCAAATTCTTCATCTATCTTTGCTTAGGCTGCCTTATTTGTTGAAATTTTAGAAATACCTTTTGTCTGTGAAGGGATCCTTCTTTCAAACCAATAGTTCATGGGCAGTGGCATTTGCATATGCAAATCCTGTTTGGGCACAAATGCAAAGATTTCTACATGTGAAAATAGGTAAAGGAATATGGAATTGTCTCTGAACATCCTTGTTTCAATTGGTCTGGTGCCAGCTATTGTACTGTGCTGAGCAGTATTCCATGCAGTTTTAATCAGCCAACAAAACAGCTTAGGCTGAGCCCACAAAGCAGGACAACATAAAGTGCCAGTTCAAAGTTTTGATAAAAGTGTTAGAAGCATGTTCAGTCCCCTAGATCATCATCAGAAACTCTGTAACACTGATCAACCAGTTTATAGTCCTGACCATAAATCTATCAAGAAAGCAAAATGAAAGCCCCAGCTCTGGAAGAAGCTGAACACCTTTAAATCATGACCATCACTAGGGTTTCACCTTAAGTTCTGTGGGCAAGGAAGCTCTTAGTGTCCCATAGCATTTTGGTGGGTGATGAAATAAATATAAGGAAGGAGGACAATTCATGTGACTCAAACACATCAGCACATTTAGGAAGCTTGTTTACGTAGGTGTTGTCTTCAGTCACTGAAGAGAGAGGAGTTGAGAGAGCAATAATTTAAATTTTTAACTGTTTACTGAGAGCTGTCCTAGGAGGAGAAGAAGGTAGACCATAAAGCTGGTACATTTGAGGTTACCTTTTGCTGATGGGAATATCCCCTGCAGTTAAAAAGGCTCCCCCAAATTTTGAATGTAAAGCCTTTCTGCTTGTCTGTGGCAGGTGTATTGTTGAGTTTCTAGAAGACAATCTGCTAATTGAGGGATGGAGAATGAATGCCAGACCCTCACTGCCATGCTATGGGAACCAGGTTTGATGTGTCCTTGCAGCAGGACAGGCTAAGACATGTGTGACTTCAACCACCCTGATATCTATTGGAGGGACAGCTCTGCAAAGCACAAACAATCCAGGAGGTTCCTAGAGTGTGTTGATGACAACTTCCTTTTCCAAGTAATTGAGCAACAAACACGGAGAGGTTCTATGCTGGACCCTGTTCTCACCAACAAAGAAGGGCTAGTGAGGGATGCTAAGCTCAGCCTTGGTTGTAGCGACCATGAAAATGGTGGAGTTCAAGATCCTTAGGGCAGCAAGGAGGGCTCACAGTAAGCTTACTACCCTTGACTTCAGGAGGGCAGATTTCAGCTTCTTCAGGGATCTGCTTGAGAGAGTGTCATGGGACAACCTCCTGGAGGGAAGAGGGGCCCATGAAAGCTGGCTGATATTTAAGGATCACCAGCACAAATGCAGGCTGGAGGGAGAATGGCTAGAGAGCAGTCCTGAGGAAAAGGACTTGGGGGTGGTAGTAGATGAGAAGCTCGACATGAGCCACCAGTGTGCACTGGAGCCCAGAGGGCCAACCACATCCTGGGCTGCATTAGAAGAAGCGTGGCCAGCAGGGCCAAGGGAGAGGATTCTGCCCCTCTGCTCTGGTGAGGCTGCACCTGGAGTACTGTGTACAGCTCTGGAGCCCTCAGCACAGGAAAGACACAGAGCTGTTGGAGAGGGTCCAGAGAAGGGCCATGAAGATGATCAAAGGGCTGGAGCACCTCTGCTATGAAGACGGGCTGAGGGAGTTGGGGCTGTTCAGCCTAGCGAAGAGAAGGCTCCGGGGAGACCTTATACCACCTTCCAGTGCCTGAAGGGGCTACAGGAAAGCTGGGGAGGGGCTTTTCACCAGAGAGGGCAGTGATAGGACAAGGGATAATGGTTTTAAACTGAAAGAGTGGAGATTTAGGTTAGACATCAGGAAGAAATTTTTCACCATGAGGGCAGTAAGGTGCTGGAATAGGTTGCCTGAGGAGGTTGTGGAATCCCCCTCTCTGGAGGGTGTTCAAGGCCAGGTTGGATGAGGCTTTGTGCAGCCTGGTCAAGTGTGGGGTGTCCCTGCTTATGGCAGGGAGATTGGGACCTGGTGATCTTTAAGGTCCCTTCCAGTCGTAATCATTCTATGATTCTATGTGACACCAACCCCTGTGCTCCACAGGCTGGGGAGCAGTCTCTGGGTGGCAGTTGATAGGTGGGCAGAAGCAGCAACTACCAGCACTGCTGTGTCTCAGTATAGACTTCTTTCTCAACTCCTGTGAACACAGCTGTTCTCATCTGGCCTCAGAATTCCTCCTCTTTCACATGTGGCAATTCAGATCCTAGGAAATGGGAAAGGAGAGGATATTGTATTTGTGTAGTTTGCGTACAGTCACAAAGCAGGGTAGACTTTGGCTTTCCTGTTGCAGTCCTTGCTGTATGAACATACAGCAACACACATGTCCCTACATCCATCTCTTACAGTTCAAATGAGACAACACAAGGAATATTGTCAGGGGTGGCTGTTAGCACCTTTAGGACCTTCTGGTTGGTTTCTGCAACCCTTGACCTATTGTCAAGCCCATGGTATCTGCTCTTTACCTTTAGGTCTCCCTAATGAGAAATGCAAGGAGGCAGCTCCGTGTGCCAAGAATTAACCTGGGAACCTGACCTGAGGAAAACATGTCCCATTTGTGCAGTTCAGTGTAACAGGAAAACATCTGTCCGTCATGTCACGCGAGATAAGGTGATTTGTGAGTCCATTTGCCTCAGGTGGATTCAATTTTTGATCTTGGAAGGAACCCAAGCCAGAGAAAGCTGTCTGCATACTGTGCTGTCCAGCCTGCAGAGCACGCACTGAGCAACTGGCTGCTGGAGAGATCCTGTCTCCTGGATGCTTTCTCGAGCTGCTTTGAGACTCCCAGCCCCTCCCACCCTCCTCTCATCACTGACAATAACCAGATACCCCTGTTTGTCTGCAGTATCTAAAAGAAGAGACCTCAATTGAACTGTTTCCCATTATTTAGGTAGATATGGAAATTTCTGTTGTTTCAATCTCATTGTGATTCATCTGTGCAGTATTTTGTTTCTCTGCATGGGTTGGTTTGTGTGTTTCTTTTATCTGCAAAACCTCTGTTAATTCTCTAATAGTACTCTGTTTTCAAGGAAGCTATGTGGAAAAAGTGAGTCAGAGTAAAACCAGTTCCAACTCCAGCCTCACACAAGGCAACCAGACAGGGATAAAGTGCTGCCATATAATGTTGATGGCCAGAAGACCTTGCAGGTGAAACTTTCAAGTGTGCCTTGCTCCCTGCTTTGGCCTGACTTAGCTTCTGTGGAAGCCAATGATCATTTTATCTCTGACTTCATGCCAGCAGAGTTAGGCAGCTCTGTGGAACAGTGCAGGCTCTTAATCCCAACATGTGAGTTTCTGGCCTGTAGCTGACAGTAAAGTACTTGTGTTCTTTCAAGTCCTGACTCAGAGTTTCTTGAAAAGCAATAGAAATAGGAGGGCAGAAAGGGAATTGTGGTGTTCCTGGAAGCAGCTAAACATCTCCTCTGGAGGAGGCATGTTCAGTTGGAGATGTGCTGGGGACTTCCTGTGAAGGACTATGGAGAGGCAGAAGCAGAAATGTCTCTGTGACTGTACATAAAAACTGAATTCCTTTACCCAGAAAGGAGTTCTTAAAACAGAAGCTTGTAACTCTCAGCACCTTCATTCATCTAGAGACAGCTTTACTTCAACTGCTTAGTGGCCTGGCTTGCCACAGTGAAAGGAGATAAGTGAAAGAGGAGTACAGAATGTGACATTTACCATTTTAGAACTGTTAAAGGTCAAGATGCTTAGGCAATTTAGGCAATCAACAAGACAAAATTATATGGGAAGAAATGTACCCCAAGACTGTTCTTGTTGAAGATACGTCTCCAAACAAATGAAAAAAAGAATTGGTAATTTCCAAATTTTGACTGGTGCTTGAATTTAGTGCAGTCTTCCCCAGGCACAGCCAGGTAGTAAAAAGGGGCAGGCTACACTTTCAGAGGGATAACAGCCTCTATTTAATTAATCCTCTTCATTAAGAATGTATGTTCAAGCCCTCAGCCTGCCTTACACGCTGCTCAAGATGTCCTTGCTCACTGACAGTCGGCATCAAAACAAGTGCAAGTGGCAATAAAGCAAAACAGCACAGCTGAGGGGGAAAGGGAGGCAGAATATGGAATTGAAGAAGAAATACAGGAGTGCTGCATCTCTGCCAAGAGGGTGGAAAAGTAGGAAATCTGGGAAAATACTGCCTGTAGCAGGATCTTTCAGGCCAAAGAAAGAGCAAGAATAATTTTTCTCCATTTGCCACCTACATACCTTGAATCCTTTGCAGAAGGAGTTGCTATAACAAGGACAGAAGGCAACCTGAGATTAAGTGGGCACTGGCTTCTTCTGCCTTTCATGGGCTTTTGGCCAGGACTGGAGTCATTCCCTCCAAATCAAAGTCAGGTATGAGGTCAACCTCAGCCTCAGGCTAAAAAGCCACTGGAATGCCTTAAGAGACAGTGTTACCAATAGGAGCTCCCTCCAGTAAGGAACTGTTAATGCAGGCTTGCCCAGGCACAGATTGCCAGCACAGGGTGTAAGGAAGAAGGCAATTTGGCCAAATTTTCCCGCTCTGACTTCATACTAGGCAGAGCAATTCAGGAAGCCAAACCCACCAACAAAACAGCCATGCCTTCCAGCATACTGTGTGCCTCTGTAGCCAGAAGCACTGAGCACAGAGAACATGGGGACCTTTCTTTCTCTGGGGTCGAAGAACTTTTGTCCAGGCAAATACCTCTCTCTGTTACCAAGAACAAATTTTATGGAGGCTAGGGCATGCCTTCTTTGTGTCTCACTGTCTAAATCATCATTAAATCCTATTGCCCTCCTAATGGCACATAGGAGCTGACTGCAGTCCGTGTTCAACACATGATTCACCAGGTGTATTTTAATGGGAGTGAGCCAAGGAGCTGGGTGAACACCCAAAGGCTCTAGACCTCCAGAGCTTTGCCAAAGTTGCTGGTAGGCATCAATAACTATGGCTTTGAAGCAAAATATTTAACAGACCAACACCCCTAAAACTGCAGCTCTGTGTGCCTCCCCTGCCCCCACCTTCCTTTCAACACAACAGAATTTGATGGGCCTTCCATTCCCTGTTACAAACTTCAACCTCTCTCCTAAACATGCTGCACTCATGTGCTGTAGCTCTCCAGTGGGATCTTGGTATTCCTATACATCGTAAACTACTTGGCATGCAATCCTTCTCAGGGTTGGATATCTAGAAAAGGAGGGTGTGTTTGCTTGTTCAAACATAGGAAGATGATCTCTCTGAGAAGAGGGGACACTTTAGTATAAACTGGGAATAGACCTCAACTCTTTAGAGCTGGAAATGTCTGTATAATCTCTTCGGAAAGTACGTGGCACAACAGGATCTCAGTTGTTTATGGGAACCACAGCAAGTCAAGAATGTTCCCAGTTGTGTTCAGGGTATATGGGTAATGTGCTCTTTTAGCCCCACCAAGTTTTATTTGCAGTTGTAAGCAGCATTACTCCTTTGCAAATTTTTGTTGACAGTTTTTAATTAGAGCAGATTTTTCCCAATCATGTTGTTAATTAATTAGTCTTCAGTATCTGCTCCAATGCCAGAGCATTGGACCATGACTATCATGCTTCCTTTATGAGTGAGAAAGGGAGATCTGGTTTTGCCTCACTGTCTGCAAATGACAGGATTTCACTAAAAGAACTCAGATTTGCTGACATGAAAAGAGAAAAAACAAACACAGAACCCCCAATATCTTCATCTACTGACAGCTACTTTCCCTGTGGTGCTCCTTTCTGAAAGCTGCAGCTCAAAACTCACCCACACAGAAGCAATACAGCAATACCCACTGATAAGGGTTGAATTGTCTTTGCAGCCTCCAAGTTTTGGGCTGCTCTGGAGGTCTAAAGTACTCTCTGGCATAGTTTTCACCTGTCAAAGCAAAGACCAGTCCACTTCCAGCACTTAGAAATCGATGTCTTAGCATCACACTCCATATCATGATGCAGACTTGAGCTTTAGGGGGTTGTACATGGAGATATGTTGGAGAAGACCATGTAGGTCAGTGATTTTCAGCCTGTGAAGCAGGCTTCCAAAAATGGAGCAAAATCAAGCTGAACTGTATGATGCAGTATGCCACATGTGAATTTTCTAAACATACTTCATCCTTCCTGGAAAATTGTTCAGGGTCTCCAAACAGAAAAAAGTTTGAAAGTTTCTGATCTAATATAATGGAAAAAATACATATCTGTTCCTGGTCCTACCAAGCCAGAACAGAATTATTTCTACAGCAATAACAATTTAAATTTCATTTAGTCATGGTGATGCTTTAGTCTAAATAATGCGTAAAGGTCTGTTATTATTTTAAATTTGCATTGTTAATTAAATGATGCCAATGAGATATTTTACCAAAGGGCCTTTAATTTTTATTTTTTTTTTCATTACACAGAGGAAAATGAAAGCTCTGTTTGTAGCTTAGAGAGCAGAGAAGTAGAAAGAAGAGTTAGCAAAAAGACTCTTGAGGACCTCAGGTGCAGGCAGTGGGTGACTTTTCACTCATGGTTATTCTGTGTGTTAGGAGCAGGGATAGGCAGACTATTCTGTACATGTTACATGCTTTGGAGAAGCATTTGGCTACCATGGTAACACATGTGGGAAGAGGGAGAGGCAGGACATCTTTGAATTTCATCACAAGAAAGGATCCCAGCATCATGGACCCCAGGCAATGTAAAACAAATTCCTGATCCAACACAAAAAATGAGAAATACTGAATGACGAGGTTGTCTTGCATTAACCTTATGTTGTTCTTTCCCAAACGTTCACTTTCCTTCTGATTTGTCTGAGCTTATATATCATTATTTGGTTTTGATTTTTAATTAACTTTTTTTTTCTTCTGTCTCTCTCAAACATGATTGAGCGTATTTGTGCAAGGATAATATGAGTTACAGTGGGGAAACACTGGCAACACTGCTGCCAGTTGAACACAAGTTCAGGTGGACATCTTAAAAAATTAGCTTCGATTTCAGATCATTAACATCAGCTCCACTGATGTCTCTGAAACTGGGCAACCTGGAAATCAGGCACCTCAGCTTCTAGTGGCTTGGAAATTTGTTTGGCATTTGCTTTTTATGAGAAAGCATGAGAAGATGTTAATTTCTCTCCAGATCCCCTGTAAAATTTTCAGAGATAAATGAAGCAATGCCAGCGCTGAAACATCTTCAAAGCTGAAATATATGTTTGAAGTTTTAGAAAAAATCACAAAGCCCTAAATTCAGCCACTGGTTTTCAGTAAAACACTGAGTAAATTATTTTCTTTTTTGCAAGTATTTGAAGAAAAAACATGGTTTTGTAAGGAAAAATAGCAGCAAATTCTAGACACAACTAGAAGGCACTTCTGATAGCTAGGAGATGAGAGTCTTTGCAAGGAAGATCATGTGGCCACTGCTGGGAGAGTTTTGGCTATCCAAGGTCCCATGCATCCGATGCCTTCATCAAGAGAGAGTCATTTGTCACACTAGAAGTGAAGGGTGAATATCCCATTACACTAGGACAGTTCCCTCCCTTCCCCCAAGAATTTATTATTTTTCCAAGTGCATGCCTGTAAAGTAGAAAGTGATTCTATGTGCATCCAATCCAAGAAATGAAGCTTTTTGGGAAAAAAAAAATAAAAAAAATCTGTTTTCAGAAGGGTTTAACATTTTGGGTACTGCATGTAACTTGCATCAATACCCCCCCAAACACGAGCATAGGTAGAAAACAATTGCTTTATAACCCTCTCCTGTATCTTCATTGCACACATAACACCACTGCTTCTGAGTCATCATGCAAACGATCCAGCACTGGGGGGCAGCAGCACAAACCCGGGGATGCAATGTTTTCTGTTCACCTGCAGATCACAGAACATCATGTACTTCCTTTCAGAGGTATCAACCTGCTTTTCCTCAGCACATGCTGACGCCACTGAATGGGGAATGCTGAGACCTGCCCACAACGTCTGGAGGGTGAAGCAAGTTGTCCTAGAGTGATTGTGATCTTTGTCTGCCTTCAGGGGGTGTTGTGAAAGGGAATTATTCTCACTTCTCCTCCAAATGGGCTCCCCACCCATGCTCGTAACTGACAGCTCAACTTGAAAGAGTTCACCCGCAGGAAACTATTAAACTGATCATCATTCTTGTGGTTTAGCCATTGATACAAAAAAGTTCTGTTGCAAAAAAGAAAAATGCTGTGGTAATTTTTTATAACAACTTTTTCCTCCTCTTAAATAAACTCGGGCAGGATCCCAACGAAGGTGGTTGACTGTGTTGGATAATTAAAGGATAGATCTTTTTCAGCATAACAGATTTGTGAACATTGTGTAAATCTGCATTTAGGCAATTGAAGGATTGTGCTTCACAGCATAGTCAAATTCATGGACGGCTGAATTAGGATAAGGCCTAGCTCAGCCAAAACAAGTGTTAGGAGTCAATGCAGAACACTTTCTGCCCAGGTTTTACCAATGTCAAACATAGCTGTGGCATTATGTTGAAATCTCCCTGGAACCAAAGTTGTCTCTCCTTATCAGAAGGCTGTGCATGGTTTCTGCTTTCCCAAGCTCTTTCCAAGGGAATAGAAAACCAGCAAGGTTGAGCTGAACAATTGAGAACTTCTCCTAAGAGAAAAGGGTATGGGAGAGTGTTTGGAAATGTGTTCAATTTTATTTGTAGTAAAGCAGTGGCACCGAGCCAGAGGCAGGATGCTCTGTGAGAGGGAAAATATGGTCCTTTCACCAAGCACATTTGGTTTAAAAAAAGCTGATTCCAAATTGGATATCTTTGGTCTAAGAAACGAGCTAGGCAGCTCCCAGGAATTTCCCTAGAAGACTCCCACCTACCTCTGAGATGTGGCCAGGTCAGAGACAGGAGGTGTCTTTCTGTATCAGTCAGCACCTCTCTCTTGCTGATGTCCTCCTCCATCTCCCTGTGGCTGTTTTTGTCTTTTCTCTGTTTGGGAGTGAAATTGGCTCTGAAACTGGACCCAGACTGGTTCAGATGCCAGTTGAAAGGGCATTTAACAGTATCAGACTGGCAGGTACTACAATCACAGAGTGAAAATCACTGAATTGACCTGCAAGTTTTCAGAAGCCCCTTTCTCCTCCTTCTGTTTTTTCTGTTTGTTGTCCCTTTTCCTCTCCCACCTGCAAAAATAGGGCTCTGCCCATTGATGTCCAAATTCTTCCCTGACAATTTGTGAGTGGATTTGGGCTACTGCTCAAGAGTTGTTACACTGGAAAAACTGTGCAACACAGAGACTCTGAGTATGGTCTGCATGTTGGCTGTTGACTTTAATACTAATCTTTGCTTTCCTTTTGCTCCTCTTGATGTACAAGCTCTGGCACAGAGCTGGCACCAAGATGCCATTGGCATAAGTGATCCCACCACTGACACCAAATAGTGGGAGTGGTACCAGAGCAGTGAGGCAGGCACTGCCAAGGAGAGCTGGCTGACACAGGAATTGGAGATGCTGGTTTCTGTGGAAATAAAATCTCCTGGCAGGAGTTTGTGATTCCTGCAGAGGCTGATCAAAGCATCATTTGGGTGATAAATAATACAAGGCAGGAGCACATCTGTCTTGCTACCAGCCCTATCCCCTTGCACACTGCCTTACTCTTCCAAGGACTTGCAAGGAAAGGATGAAACAGTGTGATGATTTCCCTTCCTAGGAATATGTAATCTTATTTATGTTTTGAGGTTAAAGTGCTAGCACGTAGAAAGTCCCTGTGAAGCCTTTCTGTGTTCGTTTGCTCTTTTCAGTGCCAAGCTTCCTCCAGTTAGGGGAAAAAAATGCTTAAGATGTTTCAGGATCAGGACTGACGTTGGGGATAAGCAGTTGAACCACAAGGAGGAAGAGCTAGGCAGGCACATCTGCAACTTAAGAGTGCTCAAAAGAGGCCTTGAGATTCAATGGCTCTCCTAGATTAGAGTCTTAAAAGAAAAGAGACTTAAAAATCAGACATAACCCTACAGCAAGGTCTCCTAAATGTCATATGAATGTCCAGCATCTACAGGCAGAAACCATGAAATGTTAAAACAAAGAAAGACTCTCAAGACAATTATGGAGCCATTGTTGGGCTTGACTGATTAATACTTAGTAATCCACAGCTCTCATCAAACTTAGAAGTGTTTTGCATTGTTAGGAATCATTTGTTGCTCCTGATGTCTTACTTTTCTTCCGTAGGGGAAATGTAGTCCTTAAAAAATCTATCCAATTTAATCCAGTCTGTAAGTCACATCCTAATTTCACTGAGCTAGTTTACAAACCTGTGATCTATAATTTACTGTTAACTTATTCATAAAAAACTTGCTGTTTGAGGGTGTGTGTGGTTTTGGTTTTGTGTTTTTTCTTGTCAAACCAGAGTGCTCCCTAGGAAAGTGTTGCCAGGTAAATTACTGATGTGTGTCTTGTGGTTATAATTTCAGGAATGTTCCAGTTCCTGTCTTTCTTTTCTGTGTTTTCAGTAGGTTTGTCGAAAAATGGCTTGAAGAGGTGGAGTTTGAGATAAAAGAGAACATAAATCAGATTATGAAAGTATATGCAGGGGCCTTTCCTTAACTGTTCCAATTCTCTAATATGTTTAACCCCAGGAAGTAACTTGATGGGTAAATCTTAGATCATACTCAGAACCACTAATTTTGCCTGAATCCAGTGTTGAAAAGGAGAATTATCCACTCCAAAACTTTATCCTCATCATCTGACTTGCATTTTAAGAAGTAATTAATCTTTTTCTTATTCTACCTCCAACAAAGGTGTTAGTTGTTGTGCAGTTTAAGGGGCTGGATAGAGATGACTCATAAAAGAGCAATAAGCTCTTTTCTCTTCCTTTACTTTTTTAGTAAGGGGATTTTCTTGACATCCAGCTCACCAATTAAAACACCACTCCAGCAGAATGTGGTAGGGCTCTGCCATCTTTATCTTTTAAGATTGGTTTCCTCAGGAAGTGAGAAACATGCCATTACATGCTCCATATGTCTTTTTCTCTCTGTCATCTCCCCCCCTCACCCCCCACCTGCGCCAACAGTGTTAAAATCTGCTGATTTATTTTAACCACAAGTATAACAGAGGAGTGCAACTTCCAAAAATATAAAGCTGCCAAAAATGTAATGGAAATCAGAGGCTGGGTAATGTGGGACAATCTACAGAACAAGCTGACTCTTCTTAGACAGCAAAGAAATTTAGCCTTGGACATTCACCTGTAGGAAGCCAAGCTTCACTAGTTCTGCTCCTAGAAATACATGTTTATTTCTTGGATTCTGAAGAAGAGTTATGTCCAGAGATCACATTTTGATATCATGCATATGTTTAAAAGTAAACTCAAACTGTTGATGCTTCAATTTGCAGCCAGAGACAAGCAAGGAGTGCTAAGACCTCCTCTCGACAGCATTCTGCCCAAATTCCTGTGGGTGTTTCTTCTTCATTTTTGCTGATGACACTAAACAGGTTTTTATACAGCTTTTGTCATTCACAACTTTAGACTGGTTCTGAAAGAGCCATTTTGCCTTGTCATCTGCTGCTTTGGATAACTAACTTGCCCCAAAGAAGGATTTCAGTGCCTTCTCAGTATGTGCAGAAACATTATGGCCATTGTATCTGAATTTTTGGCTTATTGGTCCTAGAAAAGCTGCACAAAATTAAATTTACGTTGCTTAAGTACTTGAGATGAATGCCAAATTTTATAAGGAAGTTCTTTCAGCCATGTCTCAGAAAGACACTGAAGATGGCTTTTGAATACTTAGTTCGTGATCAAAAACACCCTGGGCTTTCCCTGTCACATAGAGCACTGAAATGATTGAGGTTCTCTCTGTTAATTCAAAGAATTTCAGAGCAAAGATTTTGTGCAGGCAGATACTGTGGTGAAATGAAGCAGACAAACAATGTCAGAGTCTATCTAACATTATTCTGATTGAGGTTTCCTCTCTCTTCTTGCAGCTGGTGTACTGCCAGGTTAAACATCATATCACATGCCCATGCAACAGTGAACTTCTATCTGTCCTCCATCTGAAGTGTTGTTTCTTGGAAATCTAGTAGTGGGCACCAAAATTGGTGGAATCACTAGGCTTTTTTGTCAGCTACATCTCTGCTTCTACAGGCCTTCGCTCCAAGGACTGACTCCACGTAGGGAAAAGTGGTTTGCATCCACAAAATTCAAATTCAGCCTTCTCCAGTGCTTCTCAGTACTTTTCTTGGTCCCTTCTGAGCCACTTGTAACACCTCTATGGCACTGAGATGTAAGAAGAATTTATTTGCATGCTGATTTTGAGTAGTTTTGTATGGAAAAAGCTGCAG
The DNA here is from genome assembly GCA_020745705.1 of Hemiprocne comata. Classification (NCBI taxonomy): domain Eukaryota; kingdom Metazoa; phylum Chordata; class Aves; order Apodiformes; family Apodidae; genus Hemiprocne; species Hemiprocne comata. Next base: position 24,784,219 of record CM036593.1, read on the forward strand.
ACTGTGTCATAGCCTGTAACAGTAGCTATGTTTTTGCTTTAAGGTTATGTTTCACATCATGGGGCTTGAAATGAGGGATATGTTTCACTGTGATAGTGTTCAGGGAGCTGGACAGCATGCTCCTTCTCAAGCTCCTTCTCATGTTCCTTCTCAATGGCTGGGATTGCTAGGAGAAGCTGCTTCTAGAGATGCACAGAGATTTCTCTGAAGGAATTGGCTAGTCCACTCCCAAAGGCATCCCAAGGGAAAGCAGCAGAGACAATTGAAGAACCAGGATCTGACAATAAATCGGGGAGCTCAGCTATTTGGCAGTGTAGATGTTCTTACTGCTGTTATTTTCAAACCAAATCTGTTCTTCGTTGTGAAGCAGTGGGAGCTGACTCTGGGCATGCTGCTCCTGTTCACAGCAGGGCTGTCTCGTAAGTGCAGTGAGGGGAATTTTAAGTGATTTCCTACAGGATTATTCAGTTAATTGTTAGTGAGGACAGCTGGGTGACTTAGGTCCTCTCAGCAGTGAGCAATGCATGGTTTCACTGTGCTAGTAAGCCAGGCACTTTGCACTGTCCTCATGGTGAGAGTCTGCAGCAATGCTATGACTGTTTTCCAAGAGTCTGCATCAATGCTGTGACTATTTTCCAAGAGACTGCAGAAAACATTAGGAAATGCAAGATTTCCTGCAATAATGCAGGAAATGTACAGATGGGACTTTTAGTGTGATCAGGGGAAAATAATCCTTGGGACCTGAACCCAAATCTGACTTCTACCCTGCAGACTTCTCAGCCTCTCCTACAGTGACCTGCCCTCTCTACCCAGTCTTAGAGGAGACTGATCTTGGAAGTTGAATTGCCTTTCAATTGAATGTGTAATGGACCAAATGACTATTATAAAGTTAGAGTTAGAATTAGGATTTAGGACATTAGGATGCTCAGAACCAGCGTGACTCAGTGGCAAATTAAAATGCAGCTTCATGCCAAAGAGTTCAGACCTGCTCCCTCAGTCCAAGTCAAGCCATGTCATGACATAGGGCATGTCCTTATGTTTTATTTGGAGGGGTGGAAGGTGAAAAAACATATCCTGCTGTCTTAAGCAGCAATATGAATGTCATGAAAACTTACTGAACCCTGATGCTATACATTAAAGCCAGCATAAACCTTGCAGAAGAATTCCAGCCTCATGGGAAAGATTATATACAAGGATGTTTGAGAACTAGGACTGAAGGGTCTAGTTTGATGTCTTAATTGGGACCTGATGCACAGCTGCCACTGGGTTACTTCGCTCCCTAATCTTCATTTCTTTTGCTTGGCAGACACCCTGCAGACAAGTAAGCCTTCAAAAACTGGAGAAATAAATGTGTTCTAGGTGAGGGTCTAACAGGTTACATCCCAGAAACCTCTGCAGGATGTGCACAGTTAAACAGACTTTCCCACCGAGCTATTAGCAGTGTAAAGCCAGGCAGAGTTTTCTTTGGATGAGGCAGGCTTTTCTGTCCCATTCCTGATCTCTAGGCCCAGGCCAAGAACACTTGGGTAATTTTTTTTTTCTTCCTTTTATAGAGTCCTGTGACCTGTGGGAGATTTATAGCTGCTGCAGAGAAACAGGTGCCAGAATGACCATGGTATATTGGGAAATTCCATTCCGCTGAGAGTCCAGGTCCAGGATGGTCAGGGCTGGCCTAGGGCTTTGAAGAGAGCACAGTCAACTTGAATGCAAACTTTTCTTTCTTTCTTTCTTTCTTTCTTTCTTTCTTTCTTTCTTTCTTTCTTTCTTTCTTTCTTTCTTTCTTTCTTTCTTTCTTTCTTTCTTTCTTTCTTTCTTTCTTTCTTTCTTTCTTTCTTTCTTTCTTTCTTTCTTTCTTTCTTTCTTTCTTTCTTTCTTTCTTTCTTTCTTTCTTTCTTTCTTTCTTTCTTTCTTTCTTTCTTTCTTTCTTTCTTTCTTTCTTTCTTTCTTTCTTTCTTTCTTTCTTTCTTTCTTTCTTTCTTTCTTTCTTTCTTTCTTTCTTTCTTTCTTTCTTTCTTTCTTTCTTTCTTTCTTTCTTTCTTTCTTTCTTTCTTTCTCTCTCTCTCTCTCTCTCTCTCTCTCTCTTTTCCAGAAAGCCCAGGAACTGATTTGCAGATTTCCTTATGTCTAAGTGGTGTCGATATGGGAAGCAATACAGGGGACCTCTTGTTTTTGCCAGTGGTGAAAAATTATTTGCATTGTGAACGATCAATAATTGTCTTGTAAGAGAGGTTTTTCCAAGGCTGGTTTTCAATCTTCCTTCAAAATGCTTGTCCTTGCCAAATTCACCGCAGAGCATGGCACCTCCTGGATGTCTAAGTGATAAATATGGAATGTGGAAATACACCTGTCCAAAGTCACTGTGTCTAGGTGCCACGTAAGAGAGATGTTGTCAGACAAAATAAGTCTACAAAATGGAAAAGCAGAGCAAGCAGTTTAGAGGAAAGATTCTCTGCTTGTGAGCTTGACTTATCCTAGAGAGATTCTCTGCTTGCAGACTTGACATCTGGCTGCTTTAAACTGTTGGGTTTGGGCCGTTTTAGAAGTTGTCATACTCACATTGTGTATTCCTCATTTCCTCAGGAACATTCTTCTGCCTTGACTGGCTTGGTTTTACCACTTCATGGGGTCATATTTTCCCATATGACTTGTGGCCTGGTCTCCTCCTAGTTCCTCAGTGTCAAAAAGGAGATCAGAAGCTTGGGCATACACTGCATCTCCCCACAGTACTGTTGGCTCTGTGTCCCCTGGAGCTGTTTCATTCATCCAAGAGGTAGTGATATTTGCTTTTGCCCTTCCTGCCACAAAAAATTACCACCCCAGAGTCAGCTTCTTCTCCAAAGCAACCAGACTGCTTTATGAAGTCCTAAAAATCTAGGCCAGAAAATGCCAGCTGGCTCAATCAGCTGTGGTTTTCTCTAAATCTAATTTCTTCTTCTATACCATATCTATGGTAATGTGTCCACCCTTGGCTCTCCATTCATTGGCCTCCCATTATACTGGGAAAAAGAAATTTAACAGAACACACTCTCTGTTGGACTGAACTTCTTTTTTTAATTTATTTATTATTTTAATAAAGCTGCAGACGAAAATTTGGGGAAACAATGCTGAAACATGTCCAAAATGTCAAACCATGGAGCGGAATGAGATGCTGAGATCCAGCTGTGAAATTCCACAATGGATCTCTTCTCAGAGATCTGCCAGAGGGGAGCTGGACTGTGATACTTGCAACTTCAACTTAACTCTACACTGAAAGTTGGCACAAAGAGGAAAAATGTCCCTTTTTCTTGCACTTCTAGCATTTTCCCAGCAGGGACCAGTGGCCAGTAGCCAGGTTTCAAAGAGAACTATGATTGATGGGTGAATACGTAACGGGAAAAATATCTTGCTGCTTCCTCATGTCTAATTCCCACTGCTTTTGCAGGCTGCATCCCAAAACACTGCTGAGAATAAACAAGTGAGTTTCCTTTCTGGGACATCTTGATGTCTATGAGATGGACAGTTCAATGTGAAATCTTTTCATGCTCATTAAATGATGATTTGTCATTTCTATACAATGGTACCTAAGCAGAGCTTCCCAAATAATCAGAATTACTAATGACTCATTGTTAACAGGGGAACTTTAGCTTTCAGTGATCAGATCTACTGTGGTTGGAAAGCTATGTAAGTCCTATAAAGTCCTCCTAAAGTGGGTCTTCTTTCATTCTTGTTGTGGCTAGCTCCACAGTGAGTTCACTGACATCATCCTTGCAGAATGCCAGGTGGGTATTTAAATAGTTCTTGCCAGGGACAGAAAGTACTGAGATGTAAAGGACAGTTTTGTGGCATTTTCCTTTGTGTGTGTGCTTGTGTGGTTTGGACTTCTGTCATGATGGATGTTATATTCTACGTTGGGTTTTGGGAAAACCTAGTCTGAACTGTAAGAGTGGACTTTGGATGGCTGAAAGGGCTGCTTGCAATAAACTGCTGAGGGCAGACTGCTGCTAACTTGGAGGAGTGTTTGTAGCATGGATTTGCACAGTACCTATTGCACTGGAAGGCTTGTTTGTGTGCATCTTCTTCAAGGGTTGGCATCAGAATGAATGAGTGAAATGTCTAAGTAGCTGAATGAGGGGTAAATACAGAACCCATCACACAAATGAAAACTTTATTGATGTGCATCTACAATACTTTGTTGGGTATTTTTTGAGAGCAGTTGATTGATCAGTTCCCTTTAGAGAAAAGGAAGAAATTTTGATGAATTTGCCCCAAATCATTACACCTTCCATGACTTGAAAAGAAATGTCAGGACCCTACGACTAAGTGAAAAAATACACCAATGGCAGGAAGGATCTGTTAAGGGTTTCTCCCCCCCCCACATTCTGATTTCACTGTTTCTGCAGTGAGTATTTGGCCATGCAATTTCTTTTTAACCTTCAGATTCATTGAGTGCCAATGATTAGTTGTAAAGGAAAAAAATCTTCAGATGCCTAGATAGTGTTCTGCAGATGTTATCCATTGTAGGTGATTCTGTCTTGAGGTTAACTATAAAATAACAGAAAAAACCCAACCCAGCCTCAGGGAGAGTCAGAGAGCTCTTGGGAGTGGTAATGCAGTACAGAGCCTTTCACCCTAAGGTCAGCAGGTCAAACCCATTTCAGATCAGGAGTGACCAGCAGTTATTACGTGTCTGCTTTCGGACTCACAGAGACAATTTGCAAAGCGTTGCTTTTATTACTGCTACTGGAAGACCATTCATGCACCTATGTTGCAAAACCTGCTGATCTATGTAATTCTTCCTAGACGACGTGGAAATGAATACAAGTGTCCAGAAATATGGGCTCATTTACAGTGCAAAAATCACCAGAGTTGTCATCATTTGCCCTTTTCTGGGCCAGCACAGTAGGAAGATCAAAGATGCAATTGACCGCAATTAAGGACTTGATTCTCTTACCTCTCGATGTGCCCTCAGGGGTCAAGCTCAGAACACTAATAGCTCCCACCACAAAGCTAAGTCATTCTTCCTGGGTATTTCCCTAGAGATGTTTATCATCAAGAAGTGTCCAAGGATCTTAAATCAGTGCAAATAAAACTGTGCAGACCGAAAGAGCAAATTCAATGAATGGATTGAAAGAGAAAAGCAAGGAATGGCAATTAAAAAAAAAAAGGAAAAGCTGAGATGGTAAGAAGAACTCATCAGTCTCTGTGAGTCTGTTAGGGGCAACGCTGACACACACACTCACCTTCCATGAGCAGCATAGCTGCAGGCAGTACATTAGACATGTGGAAGGAGTACTGCATGAAGTCAAATAAAATCTAAGCTGCTTTTCCTCTGCCATAAATCAAAACGCGTGAGTTTTTTTCCAAGGCAAGGTGAAAGATTGATTTTTGCAGTGTAGGGCTGCATGTATTAGCTTCTGATTTTCAAGGAAATGGAACCATTTCTGAGTTATGTGAAATGGATTATCGTCAGTTTCAACATGTGCAGTAATACCTAAACCTACTCCACCCTGTAACCCTGTTCTCTTCTCGTGTGCACCATCCCTTCTCCCTGATGGCTGCTTTTCAAGCAATTTCTCTTAATCAGCTTTTCTTCTTGCTTTTCAACTGAAATTTGAAGCTGTGAAAGATGTTAACTTCTCAGAGGTGGCAGATGAATGACATTTATCCCCACTCTCTGCCACAGATTTAGGAGTACAAGTGCTTTGACTGCAGAAATCAGATTATATCCACACTGTACAAAGCAACACTACATAGAAGTACTCAGGAAGGCACGGGCATTCTAATAAATGGTGTATCTGGATCAGACTAATTAATCCATCTAGAAACTAAGCATGATGTCTACTTTGCATCACTGCAAAATCTGGTTTTGGGGATTGTACGTTGCTCATTACCTGCAGTAAACAATACAGAAGGATAAGGGAGAAATGAGTTTGTAAGAACAAAAATTAGGAAGGAATAGCTGTAGAGGTGAGGGTGTCAGTTTTAGGAGGAAAAGGACCTGGACTGGAAGAGCTCAGACAACATGGAAATCCCAGGCTTTATTAAACCTTGAACAGGGGAATCTGTTGCACTTTGTGCCATAAAACCAGTGGTGCTGCCGGGCCACACTGTAGGGTCAGTTCCCTCTTTGGCAATATTACTGTAGGGGCCCGGGCCCAGAACTGTAGCAACACTGGCAGCTTTGTAACAATTTATACAGTGGTGTGGGTGAGTTTTTCCCTAAGCACATCTTGCCCAAATATTGAGCACAAACTTTCATTTGTTTTAACAGGAGAACAATGAAGGGATTGCTTTCTAAAGTAATTTCCATTGTAAAGTAAATAGAAACCGTCTTTCTCCATCTCAAGGGTTAAAGTAATTCCCTTGAAGTCAGTGGTGCTGTATCAGTAGGAGCCTTGAATCTATGCCTAAATCACCTGCCTTTATTGATTATTTTCATCTATCACATCTATGAGGATAGTCTCTACAGGCAAATTTTTTGTGTTGGATGCAGACTGATATGATTAATGGGAATCTCCAACCCAAGTAGTGGAACACTCCCAAGTTAATTGCATCCATTTCTCCACCTCTGCATAAACCCCACTTTAAGCCAAGCTTCACTATTGCCTGCAGTTTTCACGAGGCAATGGTCTCAAACATTTAGAGACTTTCAGGCAGTTTCATTCCAAGTTGGCTTTCTCTGAATCCACATCAGTTGGGAGCTGGCTGTGCCACAAAGACAGTATAAAAATAAATGTTTAATAATAATCTATTTTCCTAGCTGATCTGAAGTGAATCAGGGTTCTTCAGTTCTATTTTTTTCTCCAGATTAGTGGATCAATCTCTGCCACAAAACTGGGCAGAACCCAGTGTGCAAGCACAGACAAGCCAGGCACCCCACATTCAGTCTGAAATTTCTCTCTTCCCTCTTCCTGTCCCACCCAACCTGCCACTCTGCTGAATCAGCTGTGTGGAAGCTGCCCTTTCTCTCAAGCTCTGGGAGCCTCTGCTGCCTCTTAAAATCTGGCAGAACAAAGTGGGTATGTTCATACGCCCCTTTGGCTTCTCCAGCCTCAGCTCTGCTTACCCTCCCTCCTATTGCTGCTGAACAGCCAGTTGTTTAAAGAGCTTTTTAAATCGTGAATTTAAAGAAACACAGACAAGGTAGAAACAAGATTATGAGGTCACAGAGGTGAGGGGAATTGACCCCATCTGAGAATGAAGGAAATGTGAGTGCAGAGTGTGCAGTGTGCTCTGGACTGGTGACCCTGCCCTGTGAACTGTCTGACAAGAGGCTGCCCTGGAGCACCCTGTTTCAGCTGAAAGTCTTATAGGGAGAGGTTGAGGATGTTGGGGTTGTTTAGCCTGGAGAAGAGGAGACTCAGGGGGGACCTCATCACTCTCTTCAACTACCTGAAGGGAGGCTGTAGTCAGGTGGGGGCTGGGCTCTTCTCCCAGGCAACTGGTGACAGGACAAGAGGGCACAGCCTGAAGCTGTTCCAAGGGAGGTTTAGGTTGGATATTAGGAAGCACTTCCTCATGGAGAGGGTGATTAGACATTGGAATGGACTTCCCAGGGAAGTGGTGGAGGCACCGTCCCTGGATGTGTTCAAGGCAAGGCTGGATGTGGCACTTAGTGCCATGGTCTAGATGGTGTGGTGGTGTTGGTCATAGGCTGGACTTGATGATCTTAAAGGTCTTTTCCAGCCTTGGTGATTCTGTGATTCTGTGATTTTGTGTGATCTCACTTCCCAGCTCTTGGGTACCAATGCTATGAAGATGTATTTTCTCACTGCATGTTACTCAACCCCTAGGTTCCCTGCTTTCAGCTAGAGGGCTCCTATGAGCTCTAGTACATGTGGGAAGTAAAATCTTTGTGAGACCTGCTTCTTTGTGGCTGTTTTCTGTAATAGGTTCTTTTTTCTTAGAGCTGGATCTGTACAGTGTGGCAATGGTTGTGTTTGGTTGTTGTGTTGTGTTTGGTTTTGTTTCTGTGAGGCTCGGAAATGTAGCAAGGAATATCTAAATAGCCCTTAGCAGCAAAACCTGCTCTGCTTGGGTGAAAATCCCTTGAAAATATTTCTGTTTACACAAAGTGTGTGTGTGGGGGAGGGGAAGGATAAGCCTTAATTTGTGTTTCAGCTGATGATGAAATTCATCTGAGCTGAGGATTATATGTTAAGTGATGACTAGTTGCTTCAGAGACTTTCTTCACAGAGGTAAATTCTCCCTTAACTACCCATTGGATTAAACTCTTCACAACAAGAAAAGTTCAATTTAGGAGAACCACAAACCTCTAAGAAACTGAACTCATGTTTTCCATTGAAGCTTCATGAGATCTGCAGAAAGAAGTCCCTCTGAGCCCAACATGGAGAAGGTATAATTAGAGAAATGAAAATTAGTGCTGCTATTAAACTACTTTGCGTGGAGATAGACTATGATGCTGCCATGTCTGTTCAGAGGCTTGGCCTCTGTCCTAGGACTCTTTGAAAGGGAAGATATGCAATTAAATGAAGGTTACTGCCCTTATTCCAGTTATGCACTTCTTTTCCCACTCTGATTACATTAATCTTGCTTCAGAAGCATGATAGAGAGATTAATTCTTGACATACTGTAAGAGAGCAAATCTTGTGCTGTAGTAGAGGGCAGGGTGACCTGAAGAGTTCCTTCCCCCACCCAATAAACATGCTTCTCATGGTCAAAGGGAACTAAGTCTTGGGTGGATCCCAAACATGCAAATGTCAAACAACCCCCCAACTCCTCAGGCTGGGCCCTTGGGAGTCTTTTGAGGTTTAAAAACAACAGAACTTGCTTCCCAGTTGCAGGCTGTGAGACAGTGTGTCTGTTGGTGATGGATTTCTCTGGGCAACTCAAGATCTCCACTACTTTATTGCTGTTCATGGATAGATACAGCTGGCATCTACTGAGTGTATTTCAAGACTCTAAACTAGCTATTTTACTGATACAGGTGTCCTTTTCAAAGTCTACCAGTTCAAAAGACTTCCTTGTCTGTCACAGAATCACAGAATAACAGAATTGTCAGAGTTGGAAGGAGAGATCACCTATTCCAACCCCCCTGCTAAAGCAGGATCACCTACAGCACGTTACTCAGGACTGCATCCAGGCAATATTATATCTTCCTCTACTGCTCTAGCAGTGACAACTCCATTTCTCCTCACTGCAAATTGGTATACGTCCTCTCCATTTCAAGGAAACTATCTGGGATGGTGCTTTTTGTGTCTTTGGGTGATCACCTCTCCATCCTCTCCCTTTTCCCAAACATATTTTTTCATACTTAAACGCTGAGTTTCTCTACTCTACACTGATACTGAGGGACAGAGCTTTTCAGCTTGTAAGGATTTCCATTTTTTCCCCTCTCCCCCCAAATATTTGGCTAAATTGGACCAGAAAGTATCCTCCTTGTAATTCTTAATATGCTAGAAGTTCTCTAGACCCTTCAAGTGCTCTAGGAAATTATCATCATTTTAGTTTTTGAGCAAATGGCAGCAGCACGGCTGAGAAAAGTGTAATTTTACAGACCAGCTTCTTTGGGAATTTCCTGGTCTGCTGTCAGAAGGACAGACCCATTTACAGAAGGGCTACAGACAAGGATCAGCACATCTGAGGTCTCCAGTCCCAGCAGAGACCCCCAGGAATCTGGGCAGATTTCCCTTGGAAGCTTGCCTTGGAATCAATAAAATTTCATTAAACTCCTGCTGTGCCAAATGTAGCATATAAGGCTCAATGAAAAAAAATTTCTCTTGGCTCTCAGAATTTTCCCAGTACAATTCTCTGGCCCATACTTTCTATTTCTACTGCCTCCTTGCCCTTCACAGTAAAATTAGCTGTTGCAGACTACAGCTATAAACAAAAGGGCAGCTAAATTATTTGCCAAAGGCCACTAACTATTGCAGTGAACCAAAGTAATTCAGAAATAACTCTGAAAATTTTATAGCTTGAACAGATTTTACCATAGTTGTCAGCTATCCCTTGTAGACTTCTCTGTCCTGCTTTTTTCTAGGATACATCAGCCTATCCCAGTTTTCCTTTGGTGATTTTTAGTGCTATAAGGGGTTGTGGAATATGCTGTCTTCAAATGATGGCTACTACTTTGGGAGATCTTATCACAGTCCTGTTTTTATTAGCAACTTTAGTCAACCCAATGGAGCCACAAATATTAGTAGCAGAAATACAGTTATAGAAGGCTGGAAAAGAGTTGAGAAAGGGCAATGTTGGTCTCAATCTAGATAACATTCTTTATAAAGGGGAGAGAAACGGTTGGTTCTTCTCTGAAATATTTTCCCCAAATAGATTATTTGATCTATAAACGGTCTAAACTTTCTTTTTGGAAGAATATAGCATGCCTCCTTTATTCTACAAGAACAACAGCAACAAAGCCCTCATTGCAGTCTATGGCTTCCTCACGAGGGGAAGAGATGGGGCAGGTACTGATCTCTTCACTCCTGTGACCAGTGGCAGGACTCTGGGAAATGGCAGGAAGCTGAATCAGGGGAGGTTTAGGTTGGATATAGGAAAAGGTTTTTCACCCAGAGGGTGGTTGAGCACTGGAACAAGCTCCCCAGGGAAGTGATCACAGCACCAAGCCTGCCTGAGTTTAAGAAGCACTTGGATGATGCCCTCAGGCACATGGTGTGGTTCTTTGGGTGCCCTACACAGGGACAGGAGTTGGACTCGATGATCCTGATGGGTCCTTTCCAACTCAGCATGTTCAATGATTCTATGTAGCTGCAGCTTGTCAAATTCAGTCTAAAAATAAAACACAGCACTTCAGTTTTGCCAGTAACTGCAGAACTGGAATAATGTACCTGAAAATACTGGGAACTGTCTCTAGTTTGCTGTCTGGGTGTCAGTATTTGTATCTTGCAATGCCTTTTTTTCCCCCAGCTCAGAGAGAAACTGTAATTGTAGTGCAAGAATTCTTGAGTGACATGGGATTTTCGTTGGGCTGGTGCTTTGTAGAAGGGGCAGATTGTAACAGTCACTTCTAAGTTAAAGATTTAAAGTCTATGACATTTTTTCAGCACCCATGTTATGCAAGCTATTTCATGCTTCCATATACCAAAGCCCTGGGGAAATTCAGTCCTAACATTTCCGTACCTATTTGCTTAGAGGAACACCAGGATCACACCAAGAGACACATAGAGGAATAAAATAAAGAAGGTAAAATGCATAAAAAGAAGCTGTAATTAATTTTGCTTTGAATTTAACTGAATAAAAGCAGTGAATAATTTTACTTTTACCAGTACATTTTTCAGACTTAAAATATTTCTCTTTAGATTTGTGGCTCCAACAGCTGCAGCTGAAACCAGCAATCAGCAAAGCCCCTTGTTTTTATTGGAGCTGAAGTGGCTTGTTGAAAATGGATTGGATTACAGGGATCAATCAGCAGCAGGTCGAGGATGCAGAGGGAACTCTGCCAATGCAGTGAGCTGCCAGGAGCAGTGAAAATCCTTGGGCTAGTGGCAAGTCCTAAGTTACTGGAAAATCTATTGTTTTACAAAGAGCTTTGGAGATAGGAAGTAGATTGAGTTGCAGAAGAATGAAAAAATAACAGTAATTCTCTCCCAAGTTCCTTTTTTTCCTTTACACATGCCTGAAAGGAAAACAAAGTCCATGGAGATGATGCCCAAGTGTATGTCTAGCCAGTGCCAGAAGATGATCCGAAATAAGACAGATGCTACAGCATGATCTTCCCTGAGTCATACTTTAGGAAATTGAACATTTCTGAATTTCAATAGCAGTCAGATTAGAAATTTGAAAGCTGCCACATGGTTCTGTCCTGTTCCGTTCTGGATTCTCCCAGAATGGTGATGATTGCGGTTGCTTTCCTTTAAATTAGAGTTGAATAATCTTGTCATTGTTCTGGAGACGGTTGGTTCTCAAAGTATTAAGCCTTGGTTAATGTCAGGATGAGCTGACACCCCTTTGTGTCCCCAGTTACACAGCAGATTCATTACACAACGTGCTGGGAATATTACTAAATAGACTAAAACCAGATTAATTAATCACTTCTGCATTCAACTCATTTAGATAGACTTCAGTGATGGTTCTTTTCTTGTCATTTATGAATTAGCCCCCTCTTTCAGTTGGAGCTGTCTCATGGCCATCTGAAGTCTGAAACCACAGATGACAGAGAGAACGTCATGAATCCTGCCTGGCCTTGTTGACACAGGAATCAGAGTTTCTAGATGAAAGACAAGCATTTGCTGTCCATGCTTACAAATATTTGGGAATGTCAACCTCCAGCTGGATGCTGAATAGAACAGTAGTTCACAATTCCAAGAAATGTTCACAATGTGTGGCTCATTCTCTTGAACTCTAGTCACATGGCAAGGTAACGCAGATGTTTTCCTCAAATATCTCCATTATTAAAAACAGGTAGCTCTGCTAGGAGCACAGAGGAGGAATGGATCCCTCTGATGACAACATCTATTCCTGTGTCAGTGGCAGGATATGGTTCCCATGAGACTGTGTGTCAGATACTTAACTGATACTATGCTTTAACTTAGCCAAATGTCTCCAATGAAAGAGTTAGAAAATCCACTTCACAAGCCGAGTTTATAACAATAATAAAAGTTCCCCAAACTTGGGAGCCTAATGAAAATCCACATAACAGTCCAAGAAAAGCTGAACAGTGGAAAAAGTGAGGCATTTGAATATTGTCCCTCTTTCTGTGTTGGGCTCTGGTACCCTTGGTGGGACCAGCTCTGAGATGTTGAAGAGCTGCAGTTCCCCTCAGAGCCATGTTCTCATCTGCTCGCTAGAGACCAGATTTTACATTGTAAAATCAGGCAGAGAAGAGAAAGTGTCAGAGATTTGTTAATTTTGATTTGAAATAGAAAATTATTGGAGGAGTAAGTTATTTTGGGACAAATTTAAGTATTTCATTCTGAGGAAATCAGCATGTCTGATTTCAGTGCTGACTCTTAAAACCTTGAGGGATGCAAGGTTTAAAAAAGGGCAGAAAAACATCATACTTTGAAAGGAAGATGTGAAATGTTTCTTTTTCAAACTTGAATGCTTCTGAAAATATCACTCTCTAGAATAAGGTGTCAGCAAAGACGGAAGTTTTTCCCTTCTTTTCCTTATTTTTTCTGCCATTTTTCTGCTTGTAATTCTATATTTGGGAGATAGATTTTAGATGATTTGGGAAAGAAATGTCTATTTCTATTTGCTCAGTAGAATGTCTGAAACACTTTTAAACGTATTAGGAAATTGTGATAATATCATGAAGTTCAGAGACCTTGGGATATAAGGTTTAAAGTGCAGGGGATTATTTCTGTTTCAGGTAATGTCAGTTTTCCAAAGTTGTGATATTAGTGTCTCTCCCAAAGCATAAAATACACACAAATAGCTAAGAGGGCTATGATCTGTTGATGATAACCAGGAAATTGTTCTTTTCCAAGGTTTTGTGGTTATTCTGCCAGGAAGAAGGGCATTATAAGAGAGCTGTATCCCCTTTTGTGGAGGACTGTCTCTCAGACCATATTTCATGTGAACTGCTTTCTCATCCCTAATGATCAGGGGCATCATTGGAAGGAGACACACTTCCAGACAGTGAAGAAACTCACATATCCCCTGTCATACAGGGCACAGACAGTGAACTTCTTTTGCATTCATAGTACATCGTGGGCATCACTGGCTGTCAGAGACTATACCAAGAGCTCCCAGGTCAAAGCAAAAGATGCTGCTACTTGAGCTGGCAGAAGTGCTGTATTGTTATCCTTAGGTAGGGAGCCAGAAATATGAAGCACATTCTATCTTAGGCCCTGATTGAGCCACCTGTAAGTATCCATGTAAAATTCCAAGCCCTGTTTACAGCTGCTGATGCAAAAGCACTACGTTTCCCATTTAGAAAGCTGTAACCAGTGTATGTAGATTTCATCAGTTAATACTCCTTTTGCATTTCAGGCCTAAACAGCTGAACAGCAGGGTGTTTTAGCCATCCTTCTGCAAGTGTCTGTGAACATTTAAAATACATATACATACTATTTTAATTTTGCAAACAAAGCCCACTTTATGTTAAAGGATTTAATTCATGCAGCAAGGCTTCAAATGGAAACACAGCTTGCCTATGTGTGGTAGGATGAATAGCATTTTAAGTGACTCTTCAATGGCTCCCATGGCATCCTCTTAAACAATCAGTTGCATAATAAATGGTGATTTAGATGAAGAAACTTCTTGGTGGAGAAATAGATCAATAGAATATAATGGAAAAAGTCACTAATTTTTACTCCAGAGTAAACACTGATGATGTGACTGGAAACTGGATAGTTCCTAGGTTGGATTCTCAAGCATCTGACATGTTCACGTGCATGATATTATTCATCTTTGCTCTGACAAGGATCTTCCTTTCTGCATTTCCCTCATTTCTCCTAGGAATCAGGTTTGGCTAGCAGGCATCTACCTAACTTGTATTTCACATTTGTCTTGCTCCGAAGCAAGACTCAGCTTTGTTTACAGTGGCCAATTGATACAACATGTTTACCAATGCCTTTGCCAAAGAATAAAGACCCTGGAGATTTAATGGTGGTGGAGACTCTGTGTGATATTGAGGGGTCTGCCCACTTTTTTCCACATCTTCACCTAGGCAATGAAAGCATCTGAGTTTTCAGAGAGAATGAAAATGAGCAGAGTACAACATGTCTTTGCACTGATCTCCTAGTCAGTCTTCTTGCAATTTATCTTGCCAGATTCCCAGAGCTCCCGATACTTTCTCCTTTATCTGCACCAGCTCTGGAGATTTTCTAGGGCTGTTTGTTAAGTCACATCACCTGGCAGTGTGCACTGCCCTTGTTAGGCCAGGAGGACATAAATCCCTCATGCTTTTGCCTGGATAGTAATGTTCTTTGCAGCTACCTTGAACAGTAAAACAGCAACAACCCAGGCAGAGTGTAAATGGCCTCAGCTGGCTGCCTGTGTCTCTGCCAGACCTGGCCTGTGTGTCTGCACACTGGTGTTGGTGAACTTGGGGCTCCTCTGAGCCTGAGACTTCTCCATCCATCTCCTGTGCTCCAGCACCAAGGAGGCAGTCACCCACTTTGGGATCACCTCTTTCCTGCAGCAAACCTGCATGCCAGATGGGAGGAGGTCTTTGTGGCTCAAAGGTCGTGATGCTGCACTTCCTGCAACAGTTGCTAGAGGGGACAACAGCCTCTGCTCTTTGCCCTTTAGGATTTAACAGATGTATCAGCCAATCTAGTTTTTAGGAGTTCAGCCTAGAATGAATTTGGCTGCTAAATTTCTGTATAAGCCACGAACAAGCACACAGAGAATCTTCATGTTGCTCTGGATCTGGGTGATATTCCACTTCTGTGGGGAACTCAAGAGACCCCGTGTCCTTAGCAGGCTTTAATCCATGACAGGCTGAGACATGAGAAAAGGAGATTGTCTGTGTCTGCTCTGCAAGGCTGAAAGAGAGCTCAGGAGGGGTGATCAACATGCTCAACTGTGACCTGTGTGCTCTCTGTTGCAATGCTGAGTGCTGGTCTGGCTGCAGCATGTGCTCCAAGCAGCCACAGCTGCATGAAAGCTGCTGGCTCTGGGCTGTCTCCTTTGAGCTGCTCTAAGGTGCTAAGGACGTTCAGGTCTTTTCTGGAGAGCTCTGCAGCTCAGGTTGCATCCTGAGCTCATTGTTGGTGAGAACTGGTTTGAGCCTGTGTTTGCAAACTCTGGATGCAGTTCCAGGTGTCACACAGAGGGTGTGAAAGAGTTTTAATATTTCTAGGTGGGGAAACCTGTTCTGTTCATCAGGACATTTTTGATGTTAAGAGAAAGCTGAGATCCCCACAGCCAACTGGAGTCCTTGGGTGTGCAGCCCTAGGCAACACGTACTGGTAACTGTTGGAAAGCCCAATGCAGAAGCTACAGCTGGTAATAGAAGCTGGAAAATGGCATTGCAGCACAGAAGAATTTTGAGAGAAAAGTATGGCTTAGAGGACAATAATAAATAACGCCCAGATCTCTCCAGATAGCCTGCAGCTAAGCAGAATTTGGTAAATTTCTTTCATTTTATGTTATGAAAATCAAGCTGGAGGCAGAGAGGAGGCATAAAACTGGATCTGATTAAAGGCTCAGTCCTTCTCCATTTTTTTCCCCTTGAAAAATTAAAGGTATTATGTTAATAAGATCAGTGTTTGGATGGTCACACGGGAGTTGAAGATCTGAGTGGTTCGATTTGCAGTTCTACCTGAACTGAGCATCTCCAGCAGGAGAGACTTCAGTTGCTGTTCCCTGCAAATGAGCTTTGCTGGATCTTTTTCACTCAGCAGCTAAGGGACCTCTGAAATTCCAGGATTTTACATTTTAAGATATGTGTTTTAAATGCTCACTCATACAAAGCACAAACCTGGCTGGAAAGGAAATCCTTGCAAGCTATTATTTGTTTTGTTAATTGATTCAGATGGCCAGCAGAGAACTCTCGTATGGGGAGAACTGATCTAAATCACTTTTATGAGCAGAGATAGTCAGTGGGGAATTTTGTTTTTATTGTGCTGCGGTTGGGTATTTGGTATCAGGCTTCCTAAATGGACTTAATCTCAAGATTATAGTTCTCTGTGGAGCCATTGGGGTCACTTGGTAGTTACCCAGCTTTCCACGCTTTAGGTGATGAGAAGGACATGCATGGGAATGGCATTCTTGTACTTATTCCTTTATAAGAGGGACCTTCCCAGAAATGGAGGAGGTCAAAATTTATTCCTTGGAAAGGATACCAGCAAGTTAGACTGGACCCAGAAGGAACATTGAGACATCAGCTTTGCCATCTAGCTCTATTTCTGTGACTTAGGAACTTTGCTGAGTACTGAATTTAGTCTTTAGGAAAAGCAAACAAAAAACCCATCAGAAAAACAACATACAAACCTGAAAAAACAGTGGAAAAATCAAAGCAGAGTTTAGATAATGGTTTCCAGTAAGACAAGCAAACAAGTTCAGTAATACAGGTGGATGTTAACAGGAGATAAATCCTTTTAGCCCCACAAGTCAGATGGAAACGGCATAGGTAATAATTTAAGGATTTAGCTCTCTAAATGCTTAGGCTTCCTTTCCTTTTTCTTTTCTTGGGTCACATGATGTCCATGAATGTGAGAAGTGGTTAGGGAGGCTACAAAGTGTAGCACCAGTGATCTTAGATTTGCTTTCACATGGACCAAAATAGACCAAGGAAAAGAACTAAACAAACTTGCCCTTTTCAGAAGTGGGGACGTTCCTTCTTCATGTGTAACTCCAGCTCTCCGTTTTTTGTTCGTAGTGTGTATGGGCAACAGAACTGTCTGGGAGTTTCCTTGGATCAGGAAAAAAGCACAGGAACTGAAGGTGGAAGGTGATCTATCAGACTGCTCCTACCTTGTATCAGTCACCTGGCTGTACACACGCAGTTATCCAGGATGAACACCTTAAAAAGAGTTTGGACACATTAGCAGAGGAGAAGTTCAGCACAGACTGTTAAACATCATTTGTCCAAAGGCAACTGTTGCTCAAGAAGACCATGAACTGCTTCTTAGTGAGAGCTTGAAGGCTAGAGGGGAAGCTTCACAAGAGTTGCCTTTTTCTTTTTCTTTGCACACCAGTTACTGGCTGCTATAAAAGTCAGGGTACTGGCCCATTGGACCTCTTTTTGTGACTCAGTATAACTCTTGTGTCCTCTGTATTTGGCCTTCTTAAGATTTTCTGTCAGACTTAGTAGATTGATCTTTTGAGGAAGACAGCTTATAAGGCTATGCTGCTGCTTATTTAACAAGGCTTCCAAATCAGGAAGGAGAAAAAGTCTCAATTTGTTACCTTATAAAGCTTTATGAAACTTTGATGTTGTTAACTCTAAATACTTTCAAATTAAATTTGTCTGAGTTGAATATTAGAAAAACTAATATGGAAGAAAATTGATGTCTGAGATGGATGAAATACATTGTTCATTGTGAGCCTCCTCAACAAAATTAAAAAAGCAGTTAGCACTCTCTCCTCTCCTATGTGCATATGAAATATTCATGTAGTGTATGTAATATAATTAAACATACTAATATAAATTTATCTGTTAATACATACTGAAACATATTACCGATGTTAAAAAAAAATGTGTTTACATGATTAGGTTCATCAAAATGTTAACTGTGTGGTTTAGTCCTGTGTAAAGGGTGTCCTGGAACTAGATAGAACTTCAGGCTGTGTGAGGGGTGAGGGCGTGTAATTGCATGGCTTTCTCTGGTTTTCCACTGCAGGTGTTCCAATGCTTCTGATGAGTGATCCCTTATTTTGGAGGGAAGGTTTCTGAGTTTTACCATTATTGGCACAACTGCAGAATTGCTGACAAATTAAAAATCACCAATGCTGGAATGTCACTTCAGAGTTCAAATCAAGATATCTCTTTCAGGACCTCACTCAAAAGGCAAGCAGTACTCAGTGTGCCCCAGGAGACCGAAACAGAAAAAAATAACTAAAGCAGATGGAAGTAACCTCTGCTAGTTTTCAGAGGGGAAGCACTCAAGTTGGTGTGTAGATGGTAGATTCCAGTTGAGTTGTGGAGGTGAGCTCCATAGAAGGCTATGAAACTTGCTGGTTAAAATGCAACCTCTCCAGTAAGTCTGTAAATCAAGACCTGAGAGGCAATGCAAGGGAAAGGATTACTCTGTACTTGCCCTGTCACACTCTTTGCTAAACATCCACTGCTGACTACTGCCAGATACAGCTTGTGCTAGATCAATCTTTGCTTTGACCCAGTATGGTTGTCTCCATGTTCTGTTGTGATCTGTGAAAAGCATGACTACAAGTGAGGTAGTGTTGTTACTAAACACTTCTTGGGATGGCAAGCCTGTCAGCAATTTTTAGAGCAAAATTTTTACAAAAACCTTTTGAGTTTTCTTCTGTTTGGGAAGAAAATTAGTCCCCAGGTCAGTGTGTGAGGTCACTCAATCACTCAGCACTTGGTTGCAGATAGCCTTCCAGAACACATTGCCAAAAGCACTAGCAGAAAGCTGGCTATTCGTTCATGTTTCACACCTCCTTAATTACCCACCTGTGTTCCTTTTATCAAAGCTTGAATAGGATCGCTCATAAAACAGAGACTGAAAGGAAATTGCTGGTTTACTCAGATTGCATCAGCAGTGTAAAATGGAATCATTTAATATCTTAACACTCTGCCCCTTTCATTTTCATTTTCATTTTTGTTTTCATTTTCATTTTCATTTTCGTTTTCATTTTCATTTTCATTTTCGTTTTCGTTTTCATTTTCATTTTCATTTTCATTTGTTCTTTCCATGCCACTACGAATCCTGCCCACCCAACACCTACGATACACTGAGCAGTACGTGCCTATTAGGGAAAGGGAGACATAATTTTACAGTTGTGTACCTTTTTTTTCCCAGGCTAACACCTAGATTTCACACAAATCACCATTTCAGTCCAATGGGTTACTGGAAAAGTAGTGTCAGGTCTCCTCAGCTGTAAGAAACTGCTCACATACCCATTTCCAGTCAAGCTTCTCTATGAGAGGTATGTGAACAAACCAACAGCTTGGATTAGGAGGTGTGTAGAGTGTCCAGTCTGTCCTAGTAATGAGGGGCTTCATTCTTACCAGTTCACTTCTAGAAGCAGAAGAGTTTGTAACGTGTATAGTTTCTAAGCAGTGTGTAGCCTACCTGTGACCTGGGTGTGTAGATGCATGCAGTCCAATCCTCTGGCTTCTTATATTGCAAAACCTGGTGCAGTTTTATAACCCAGGTAAGTAGGAGTGAAATTATGGATATTTTCCAACTGTGCATGTATTACTCAGTATGCTTATCTTCCCTGATCTCAAGGATCCATTTTGTGTTGCTTTCACTTACCATGTTTTCCATTTACATTCATCAGGAACTGGCTTTGGCTTGTCTGGCCTTTGGTATCTTCACTAAGGGCAAAACCCTGACTTGGAGAACTTATTTTATTATCTAAGTCTGTGTTTGTTCAAAACAGATTGTACTATGAGCATCTTATGAATTTGTTCTTAAAGGGTGGCACACTAAATGTTGATTTTCCAATGGTTAAGGCAGAAATATCCATGCAGTCCTTCTATGAGTGATTTGCCTCTACCCAGTGACCTCTCTTCAAGAAATAGACAAGAACATATTTTTTATTCTTCCACATCTGTGCTAAATTTGATTGGAAGAAGACAGACTTTAAAATTATTGGGAAATACTGTAATGTATTTCATGTCATCTACAGAGGCACAAAGAGGACAGGCTCTCAAGTTTCGTTTCCTTGAGAAAACCAATCTAAAAGTAAATCCTTCTGACATTTTTGTTGGGTTTTCCTTTTACGCAGCTCCCCTTCTGAATGTGGTGCTTCAGTTATTCCATGTTAGTTTGGAAGTGCAGTCAGTGATGCCTTCTTATTTCCTGACCTCAGTTTTCACCAAGGTGATCTCCTAGTTCTGTGAGAGCTCTGTGTTGACTGCTCACTTGACACACCTCCCCTAGACCCTTTTATCAAGCCATTCCCCTTCTTCACATCAGAATATTGCTCCCATTCCCATTTTTGCCCAGGATCTAGAGGTCCTAACTTACACATTTCTTCCCAGTTGCAGAACATACATGGTTTCTGGGTATGATGGAGGGAGACACAAAAGATGGTAGAGATATAAAAATATCCTTTTTTAATAGTTCTGAATCCATGCTTCTGCCAAACAGTGCAGCAGAAGCAGCAGCATGATCTCACCATCTGTGTCTATGGCAGGACAGCAACAGTTACCTTTAGGGTATAAGAGGGTTCATGAATCTGGCTCCAGATGTTCAATCAGGGTCAGCTTCAATGCTGAGTACTTCCTCTTGCAATGGCTTCAACAATAGGCTTTAGAAAAATTTCTCCCAGAGGGACAGTAAATAGGAGTTTTTCTTCAAAAATATAAATAAAAATAAAAGACACACAAACCATGCTTTGCTGGCACAGTAAGTGATGAACTTGAAGCAAGGCTGTGGCAGTGACCTTAGGGTTTTGCCTACTTTGCTTTTTGCTCCTGTTCTTCTTGCCCAGGCTGTTGCATCTGCTAGTAGGTAAGGGAGGGAACATGGAGGTTCAGGCTGTGCCTTCAGTAGGAGGAAACACTGTGTTCCTCTTTGGGGTTCATTGTCGTGAGGCACCTGGCCTGAGGTGAAAACCCAGTGGAGCCAAGTTTGTGGTGTGAACAAGTGTGAGCAGGCCTCACTAAAGGTTATGGGGAGAAACCAACATTTACCTCTCACCACCTAGTTTTACGACTGCTGCTCCATCTTCACTGGCCTTGTCATTTTACTTCCCATACTGGCAAACTAAAAAAGACATTTGTTAGTTCTGTCAGTGATAAAAAAAGCCTCTGTGGTTTTGAGAAAACACTTGTGCAACATAAAGCCTTGCAGTTCTGCCCTTTGCTATTACTTTTGCTATGGGTAAAGCCGATGCCTTTCCTTCTCAGCTGAGTGCCTTGCAAAATGACTTCAGGTGCAACCTAAGAGGCAAAAATGGTGACTGTTTTCCAGCTCAGTGACATAAATGCCAAATTACATCTGTCTAGGTGGCAGCAGAGCCAAAAGAGGTCAACTCTCTTAACTCTCCTTCAGGTATAGAAGCAAAGGGCGAAAGTCAGAGCACAGGGTCTGGCAAACTGTGAAGGACAAAGCTCTGGTAATGGAGGGTGGGGATAAGAATCTGACTCTGTGCAGGTTTTGGCAGGTTTGTGTCATTTTATCCGTACAAGGTGAAGGAAGAAAATCACAAAGGGGACATGCAGCAACAGGGAAAAACTGTTTTCTCTTTCAGACTCTTCCTGTGCTATTCTTCTTGTCCATTTTGACTTCCCACTTTCATGAAACAAAAATGATGGAAACAGATAAGAAATTACTTCAATTAAGGGTGATTCTTTCTTCCTCTTAAAGAGGAATCTAGGAAGTTCTCCACAGCCTTCTTTCTCTCTTTGAAGTGTTGTCTTATCATCCACCTCCCATTAAAATATAATGGGCTAGCAGTGGCTGTGCTGGGATTTGACACCCTTTGGGGAACCACACCTAATCCTACATGATCACCTGATCCGGTCTGGCTTATTTTTGCAAGTCACTGACCCCATCTTTACCATTCAAAGCAGAAAAGGGGGAGGACCAGAGAATTATTGTAGGGGACTTAGCCCAAGCCAGCCAGTATCTGCATAGGTGTCACAGAAGAGGGTTTCAAACACAGCCACATAAACAGACGCCTGTGGGAGGGACTGCCTATGGACCCTCCATGAGGAGGAGAGAGGGAGAGGGGATTTTATCAGGTGTCTGGATGCATTTGATCACACATTGCTCTGGATTCTGCTTTTATCTTCTCAACGCGGTGATTTGCGGTAACTCACCAGTCGCTCAGTTGAGTGGAAACAGCTTATGGGTCACAGCAACAAACAAACAAGGAAGGAAGCCTGAGAGACAGAAGACATCTGCTGTAACACCACCGGCCTTATCTCTGTCACTGGGCTGTCTGTAGAGTGCCTTAGGTCTGCCCATGTCAGCCCTGTAGGCAGCAAAGGTTTGTGAAGCTGGGGGTGCAAGAGGGAAGGATATGGAAGGATATGCTTTCACAAATAGCTGTGGCTTCCTTAGGAGCAGACAGCTGTTGTTGCCTCTAGAAAACTTCCTATTTCCCAAAGAGAGTGTCTGGAATGATATTCTCTGATTGTTTTTCCATCTGAGCTATGAATAACACCTGAGCAGGGTTCCACCTTATGTTTCAGGCTTCTCTTTGTTCACCAGTGCAAAGGCAACATGAACTGGGGTTGCCATGCCATGCGCCGACGTGCTCTTTGCTGGCATGGCAAAACTAGCCATATCACAGTCCTCACAAAGGGCAGACCTAAAACCATCTCCTGTGGAAAGGAAGGCTGCTCCTTCTTTTTACCTGCTACGTGGTGGGCAACGTGTTTTACAGCCCCATCTAGGGGAACAAATCTCAAATACTGCACCAGAGGTAATCTGCATAGGAACACATCTGCTTCAGTGCTCTGGATCTGCTGGCTGCCTTGTCACATCATCCAGACACTTGTTCTGGTGGCTGCAAAAGGCTCAGATAGGGATGGGACTGAAGTTGTTCCCTGGAAGGGTGAGAGTAAGAATGAAGAAGATATGAGGATTTTTGGAGCAATGGCTGCTTTCCTTTCTTTGCTCTTCTGCTTTTGCTTAATGTTGCTGGCCTAGCCCTGGGGTTTTGGGAACATTTTTTCCAGATAAAATAGAATTAATTCATCTGAGCTGTAGATTAATAGCTCCAGTTGTTGCAGTCACTCGTCACTACTTGTTCACAGATGGCGAAAGGAAGGGCAGAGGCAGGTAATTGCAGGCATTTGGCATACCTGGGCTTTTCCCAGGCCTGTTTCTCCTCTCTTCTTTTCTCTCTTTGTCCAGTCGGAAACAAGGCTGTACTGTTCACTCAACGTGGCCTCAATTTTATGATTATGAAATCAGCAGCAAGCAGAAGGTTTCCAAGAAGAGCACAGTCGCGTGCACGCCTGTTTCGTATGTGAGATAATCTGTAATGATTTTGGCTTCTGACAGTGGCTGTCTGCAGTTGCAGAGATCAAAGTCCATAAAGAAACGTTACCTAAATACACAAGACTGACTGGTAAGTAACACCAACACCTCATGAAAATCAAAGTGAAATGTTTGAATTCTTCGGTTTTTGCAAGACTTCTCGTTTCAAAGACAAACTAAGAAAACCAGAAGACAAAACATGATGTATGCTTCATAAGACTTGGTCAAAAAACGTACAAAAATTGCAGGAATAAATTCCAATGGGCTCTAGCCAGCATGATTAGGGTGCACCAGCCTCCCTGGCCAGCTATAAACAAGGCATATCCAGCATTAGTACTGGGCTGCCTCTGGTTCCCCAGCAGGAATGACCTGATGTCTCATGCACCTCAGTTAACAGGGGACAGCTTTTCATAGCAATTCAGAGCAAGGCACAAACTCCTGTCTCTTGAGGTATGGCAAGGCACTGGGATGACTTTTCCTCAGCAGTGTTTTGGCTCCATGTCTGGGTTTTAGTGTTGCTACTCACTTCACTGTCTGGAACACAATATCCCAAGCTCCTCTTTACTTGTTTTCTAACCAAAAATAAGAGGAACTCAATTTTATGCACAGTAACTTAGCCACATCAGCAGCCAGAACAGAGCTGGAAAATCAGATCCAAACACTATTTCTGTCAGGCTGACTTTCGTTATTTTTCCCTCTTTTGGTGGTTTCAGGGAAGTGCTTGCCACCTACAGGTTGTTTCTTAGTTGTTTGTTAGTTGTGCTTTCTCCCTAATTTGCTGACCAGTGGTTTCTAAATGGAAGACTGACTACATGTGACCATGAAATTTCATAACAAGTTTCTAACAACTAACCATTTATGCCAAAGGCTTTACAACTTTCAGGAGTTATTAATTTTTACACAAATAATGGTGGATTTCCTAATGAATTCAGCTAACATGACATGATGAATAAAAGGGAATTGAAATCATCAAGAAAGAAAATTTGACGTGGACTCAAACCAGTCATTTTTTAGTTGAGTTCTGATCCAGCTACAGTGAAAGTTTTGCTCTGCTGGTTGGGATTTTTTTGAGTCCCACACAGTCCTTAAAGTAAGAGTGTGGGTTCAGTTCTGGGTTTGAAAAGGAATAACAATTCAAATCAGTTTTCAATTTGGGTTTGGGTTTGATTCAAAGCAGTCAAGTATATTCACAGAGTGATTAAAACTGTTCCAACAGCTCTGGCCATGAGGAAGCTAAAGCAAACCCAGAAGACATGCAGATCTGGACAAGTACTCTTGTTATTAGCTACATTTTTCTGTTAACTAAATGTTCGCACAGACCAAAGCCCCATTGTTTTATGCAGGGTGAGAAACAGGTAGTAAGAAATTACCCTGGCCTGAAAAGTCTTCCGGTCTATAGAGACAAAGCTGGTACAAGACGAGAAAAAGAAGGAGTGGTATCTTCTTTCTCACATGAGGAACTGAGGCACGGAGAGGTGAAGTGTCTTGGCAAAGCCAGTGCAGGAAGGCTGTAGTGAAGCTGGGAAGTGCACCCGAGAGCTGCGAGCCCCTCGCTGCAACCACAGGCTGTCCTTCCTGCCTCACCCTCCACGTCTGCTCAGCCAGCTTGGACGGCACCCGTTCAGATCTCCATAAAACAAGGCAGAACAGTGACCCACGCAGCTGGGGACAGAGGGGAGAAAGAAAGCCCGTTTATTTTTCTTTCTGCTACTTTATCTCACTTCAATGGGAGCAGTTGAAAATGTCGAGGATAAATGAAAACAACTGTTGGGCATCAGTCCAAGTGGTTAACAAAGAACCCCAAACTCTTTTAAGTCCTACAACTAAAAGGTGCTGGCATAAAAAGAATAGCATTTTTCTTTGTAGGAATCATTTGTTGAACTCTCTAGTTCTGAATAGGATTCCTTGACTTCCCCCACACTTTAAAAACAAATCACACGAAAAATAATATCCCCCCTTATATGCTATATTAGGTGTTTCCTGAGAAGCACTGTGTTGTCATCCACACGGGACATCAGCCTTGGGTCCTACCTTAGATAACATTCATTAAAAATCCAGTATGAGTATTTCCCCCTTCCAGAATCATGTGTTACTCTGGAGTGTGGGTCAAATATCAGAGCAGGTGGCTATTTTCATCCTCAGCTGGACAGAAGATTTCCTGCTCTTTGTGGGTCTGTAGTGCATCCAAAAGCACCTGTCCATCCCCAACAGGTTGGAATGCAGCACCAGAGAGGGAAGACGAGGGGGTTCAGTATGAAGTTTCTCCTGATAGCATGGTGAAAATACTTTGGAAAATTGAATAAGAAGCCAAGGAAAAATCTTGTGCCTTTTAAAGGAAATTGTGAGGCAATAAAGCAGAACAGACAAGCAGAATAAGTTTAATAACCCAGTAAAGAGGTGTAACTCTTACACAGTTGTCTATGGAAATTGGGCTGTAGAAGAGATTTGCCTGGTGAGAGAGACTGTGCTTTCTGCAGCATTGGCAGCATATTGATACCAGAGTAGAAGCATGCAGAGAAAATTTGGCCTTGAGGCTTTCATGCCTGCAGTGGGGAGATGTTTACAATGAGGAGGCATCTGTGAATTCTAGGTTGGTCTGCGTGGCGAGGCTGAAGCTGTGTTTGTGCCTTCAATGTTGTTTGAGGCAGGAGTCTTTCACCTAGCCTGTGGTTAGTGCAAGTCAGTGGGGGGAACACAGCTGTGTTATTTGGGTGGGCCAGACCTTGTAGTTATGAAACTCTTTTTCACCTGTTTGTAATGTAGTTGAACTTTGGGATGAAAGCTAACAAGTTGGGTGCCAACATTGGCCTGTTGCACTAAAAGAAAACAAGGAAAAAAACCCAGAATGTGCATAGAGGGGGAAAAATAAATTATTTTGCTTGTGTAAAGCCTACAAATAGTAGGTTTCTTAATACAACACTGTTCTTAATACAACTGTGTATCCATTTCCCATCCATAAAGCAGTGGTAACACCAGCCAAACTAACTCCTCACCTATAAACTGTGAAAATAAACCCATTTACATCATCATTTATGAAATGCTTGGATTCCGTTGTGTTAAACGACATAGAAGAGGACACAAGGAAATGAATAATCTCAACTTCAAAGCACAGTTTGAGTGTGCTGAAAAGAGATAACCTGGGACCACAGGTTGATCATAGATGTTAAAGAAAAATATTCAGCATCTGCATATTAAGGTAGCACTCCTTGCAGGCTCTTAAATGAGGCAAAGATGCTACCAAAACTAAAACAAAGTAAAACCAATCAAGGATATCTCTCATCCACAGGCAACTCCATAGCTGCAAGGTATCCTTCTTCAAAGTTTCTGGACTGGCATTTGTCTGAGCGGGGAATATCTAATGGAGTCAGAAAACTAAGAGGGTGAGCAAACAGGCCTGAAAGAGGATTTACATTATAATAGTGTCAGGGTGGTAATGCTCATCCATTTGGTAGCATCTCTCTTGCTCCCTTCTGTGTTCAGACCTAGGATATCTCATCCCTTCATGGATGTGAGTGGCTCTTTTCACTCTGCAGTGCAGGAGGAAGGGGAAGAAGAAGCAGCAAAATCAGCTGGCCTGATTTCCCCTTCTGATTTTGTAAGTTCTTAACCCAGAGTAATTCCACCAAAGTCAAATAAATTCAGAAAAACAGTGAGCAAGATCAGAATTCGTCTCTAAACATTTATTTAGAACTCCCGGAGGATGACAGAAGGGAAAAGCTGGGGACATGCTGAAACATTGCCCCAGGCACATTCAGCAGTTATTAAAAAGAATTCACTGCCATGCAAATTGCATTTCATCAGCTAATTAAGAAGGTATTTATCCTCTGCTTTAATTAATATCTTGTATCTTCCTTCCGAAATACTTAATCATGGAATGAAATCATCATAGAAATATTGCCCTGAAGTTAGCATCAGCATTTTATATCTCAGCACATCTCACCAGTGTGTATACATTTATATATATGTATGTATGTATGTGTGTGTGTAAATTTTAATAGCAGTAATTATAAACTACTCTGCCAGCTTATAGGGCTGCTTTACATTTCTGGCTTGCTGCCAGGCTTTTTCCCCCCCCCCCCAGCTCCTGATGAATAGCAACTGTTGTGTACACTAGATCTGTGCTCCATTTAGGCAATATCCCTGAAGAAATTGGTCGTCTTAGCTGTTAAGCACAACTTTGTTAGGCAGTGCCTGGGGTCATTAACAAAACCCATTTTTTAACTAAAAACTGTAATCAGTGGTTTGTGTATCAGCAGCGTATACTTTTAGTAAGGCCACATTAGAATAGATAGAAAATCGGTTATTTCCTGTGCATCAACAAGCAATTTTCCACCAGTTAGGCTAGAGATGTATATCCCAGGGGTCTGTAGGAAACAGAATTAACTAATGTCAGCTCAAGCATGGGAAAGATACAAGCAAAACATATGGTATCAGACTTTCTAAACAAACTAAACAAACCATGTTGTAATACTGTTATTGTCACCTGTAATGCAAGTTATGAATCTTGCTAGACTATTAATGTTTCATCGAAATGGAAGACATTTACTGGGAGAAGGTGCAGCCTCTGTCATTTGGAATATCTTGATCCAGACTGTTTACAGTCCTAGGAGAGGTGTTACAGCTCAAACAGAAGTTACCGGCTTGAGGCAGGTGCTGCTGAAAACCTTTGCCACACAGGGAACCAGTCTGTTCAAGGACAATAATCCCATCTGGGATTAAATCTATGACTTTATGAGATGAATCCTCAGTTCCTTAAGCAAGCCTTACTTTTGCCATGAAATCAGTAGGAGATGTTCAGTCTGTTCTGCTAGTGGAGCTCACATGAGCACTGTCATCCCATTCATCTTGGAGACATTCCTCACCCAGAATCCTTGATTCAGCTCAGCTAATCCATTAATATAAATAAAAACAAACACCAGCAGGATGTAGTTTATCAGTTATTTCTGAAATGTTCTTATCTCTCCTAGAGTTTCTCAGTGGGAAATAATGTGCAGACTTTTTTCCTCCTTCCCTTTCTGTCAAATGTATGGCTGGAGTGCAGTACATTTGGTAAACTGCAAACCAGCAGTCAAAGACCTAATTGGAACAATTCACTCACTTCAGTAGTCTTAGGGATTTGGGGGGGTTTGAAGTTTTCTTTTTGATTCAAGAGCTGGAAGATCAGTTCACAGATGCAAGCGATTAGACGTGTCACCAGCCAATGGCCCAGAGAAGTTGCAAGACTCAGTTTTCAAACTTTTAAGTGTGTGTGGGAAATCTCAGTGTGTTAAAAATTCCCTTATTTATTTCTATTCTTAATATGATAAATGATTAGAACATTATTAAGTCAACCCTTTATTAGAGAGCATGATAAATCCCTAAGTGAAAGTGAGATGCCACTGGACTGAGTGGCCTGTGCATCTTGTTGTTGTAAAGAGAATTAGTGCAATTCCTTGTGATTTTTGCACTGAAAAAACAGATTAGTAGGCAGGCATGTGCTGGAGCTGTAAGTTACAACTTATCTCAGAAAGTTTTAACTTTCTGCCTTTGCATGCCTAAGAAGTCATTTTTAAAGGCAGTTGTGGCCTTTATGAGTCCCTATGGATCGCTGCACAAATCTGTAGCTGCAAAGTCTGTCCAGGCTCTTTGATGAGGGCCTGGGAGTTGAAACACGACAAGAGGAGTCATGACTCAGTTTCTGTTCCTGAGAATGTCACTGACTCTGGCTGTGGCACTAAAGTTCTCCAGGCTCCAGTTTTTCATATAAAATAGGCGTAGTAAGAGCTGGAGTCTTTTAATGTTTTGTTAATACTTGGAGACAGGGTTGGCTAAATGGCATCATCCAGAAGTGCAAAGAAGAGTCTTAGATCAGTGCTGAGTTATGGGATGCCCTGTGTCCACTTCTTTGTCTTTTCCCTAACCTTGTTGCTGAAAACAACACTGTAGCAGGCTTAAAGTCCTCATGGGGCTTGTGTGAAGTCTGATGCAAGGAAACTTAGGGGCCCACTGTCTAATCAAGCCATGTCTGTGCCCTGTCCCTCTTCTTCATCCACTTCAGAACTCAGTCCATGGTGTCCTCTGGCCAGTGGGTCCCACATCTTTTATGCTGCCTAAACAGTTAACAAGTTCATGCCTCAAATTCTGTGCCCATCAATGCCACTTCTGATCAATAGGATCAGGTTTGCTTTAATACCTGTATTTAGTAATTGGTAATTATTGCACAGTAACACTTTAAACAGTCAGAGGTTCATTTCCTTTTCTGGAATAGATGAGAACTATCCAAACATTTTCATCTGTCAAACTTAAAGGAAAAAAAGAAAATAAATTAAAAAAAAAAGGCAAAGAAGACCAATTCTTTGGATTTGTCCTGGGGACAGACATATCGACAGATCACCAGGATAAGACCACCACTTCCCAGCCCTGGAACAAAAGAGTACTTTAGACATTTTAAAGGTTTTCTTGATTTGTTCAAGAGTCTTTTCAGATTTGTGTCAGTTCTTGTATTTTCTGATGTTCTTCACCCAATCGGTCCCTTCTTTAAGCATTGAAGATGGACACTGCTGGGAAGTTTAGTAGGAATTTAGGATGTGGCAGACACTGATTGTTCTGATTTTCCTTTTTCAAACACAAAAATGACATTCAAGTACCAAGGAAGAAAAGGCAAGCACGTTCAGCTGTGTGATTAGAAGGGCTGAAGCAGAATATGCACATGTATACAGAATATATCTGCTAACCAGGCTGTGATTTACTGCTAGGCTTAAAAATGCTTTAAAGACTTTTAAGCACAGGAAGAAATATGCTGTTAGTAAAGCTTCTGTGTTATCAGCCCAGCTAAATAATGATGTGCAATGTGTCATGTGTAAAGAATATATTAATGCTTGGATAAATATTTTCCTAATGTCTGCTTGGTTGATATCTCCTTGGCATATAACCAGCGGATAGTAAATAACACTCATGACTCTGTTTACTTAAGGTCTGTTTTCTCTCTTGTCTTTTACATTGGCAATAATTTTGGGAGCTGAAGGGGAGGAAAAGGCAGAGGGAATTGGAGCCTTTTAAAATGTTTGTTTTCCTTACAAATTTCACGAGAAATAAACTGTTTATGCTTTAGTGTTTCACTGCCATGGAGATGTTAGATGATTGTGTGTGACCGTCGAAGTGTTTAATGTGCAGCCAAGCAGTAGCATTATAGAGAGTGGGAGGGGAGGAAAAGCAGAAACTGAGGGAACACAATGAAAAAAATAAATGGGTCTACTTTACCTTGTAGCTTCTAGCACTATATTTTTCCTTGCTTGTGGGCATGACTTAATGCTGGTTACTCCCGTTGGCTTCAAACTGCGTTCATTTTAATCGTCTGTTTTGACAACCTCTTTCCCCCTCAGGCTCATCTCTAATTGAATTTGTCATGCAATCCACACCTCCCCTGAAATTGTTTGTATGGGAGGGAGGCTGAGAGGAAGCTGGACCCAGGTTGGTTTCTGTAGTGTTAGCTCCAGAAATCAGCCCATTCCAGTCCTACCTTTGGAGCTGAGAGGCTTGGCATTAAGTCTGGTATCCCACAAAAGTGGCTGTCGTACTTCCAGATTGAATCTGATACCTTCCTACAGGGCTCACTGGACTTCCAGTTCAGATTCCCACCAACTTCTGCCTTTCTCTGCTGTCTTCCATGTCACAGGGTAGACACGCTCTTAAAAAGCTATTGATTTAGAGATGAAATTTATGCCTGCACTCCAAAAAAAATGCATCTTTTCAGCTAAATTCTGTCCTTTATGACTTCCCTGTACAGTGAAGGATGTCAGTAGGGTGTTCAGAGTGGACAAGAGTCCCTCAGGCAAGGCTGCAGACCTGAAATACTGTAGTTTTACAGGCCTCATGCATCAGGTATACAGGCATGGCAGAATTTGGTATGTGATGTTTAGTGAGGCCCCAGCTGGGATTTGTGCTAATGGTCAAAGTGGAACTTCAGAATGATAATTCTTGGTTTTCTTCACTCCAAATTTCATCAGACCTGTCAGTCTCAAATACTGTGCCCTTATTCTTAACGAAGGAAAAGAACATTTTTAAAAAAAACAACCTGAAGGCAAGTTCCCATGCAAGGTCATGTTTGTATATAAAAGAACTGGCTACCTTTTTATCTCTAATTCCACCGTTACAAAATGAAATCCTTCTTGTACCCAAAATAAGATTTGGGGTTTGTTTTTTTTTTTTTTAATTTCTATTGCTGAATTCATCTGAGCAGTTCCATCCTGCAAGCTCAAGCTGACAGTGTTAGGCATGGGAGGGGGATTAACATAAGAACACTTGTCTTGTTCCTTAGCATAAGTGGAGCCATCATGTTGTCTTCATCTACTCAAAAGCACTGTGTCAACATGTCCCTGCAACAAAAGTGTTCATGCTATCTAGATAACACATGTCACATGTTTGACACACCAGGCCATGTTATCTCATCTGGCCAAACACTAAAGATAAACAGTGTCATGGAAGTGCACACGTGCTTTAGACAATGTCTGTGATCAACTCAAATTTACAACCTTTGTATCTGACTGCAGCATAAACAAAAATATGACAGACTATTATTGCCTACAGTTGAAAGATAACCTGTAGGAAAAGTTGCATTACAAAATCAAAAAAGTTACACTTAGAAAGTCAGAACATTTCCCAGCAGAACCTACAAATTTCCTATCTCTCCCTGCTGGATGCCTAAGTGCAAAGGAGATCCTTACTAGTATTTTAACTCAGTGCAAATCATTTGTTTTGCTGGCTAGAGGCACACACTTTCTAAACTGTATGTCTAAAAATGTGCAACATCAATTTATTCCATTGTTTTCAATAGACTTTTTGCTTTGAACAGCAAATCTCTCCCTCCCCCCATTGGCCCCTCCTCAGTAGCAATTCCTTTGTATTGCCAAACTAGAAAGGAAATACTTGGAACCCTCCAAAACCCTGCTATTTCACTGATGAATCACAAAATTGAGTGGTGGACTAAAGAGGTTACTTTTCCTACAACAGGGTAATCTGGAGTAGATGAGAAATCAAACAACTTATGGTAATGCCATTGGAAAGTGGATAAATATTTCCAGATAATGGATTTCAATTTGGTATATTATTTTATTTCTCTTTCTTATATGGAGATGGTGTGAGGCCATTGAAAATAAAGGATATAATGTCAGGGGCATGGAGGTAGGAAATGAAGATTAGTTTTCTTCTATCTTCACCTCCCAAGAAGAAGTTAATTTTGGCTGCGTTCAGTCTGGGTTCACAGAAGGAAGAACACTAAAAAGCTTACTCCTTGTAAAAGCTCATTGCCAAATGAAATGGAAAGAAGAAGCAAAAATAATAATGCTAAAGACTTAATTTAAATTGGGGGGAAAAGCTAATATCCTCTCCAGAGTTCAGCTCTCACCCCTTTGGCATCTTCATCTGCCAGCTCATTAGGAAGCATCTTCTCAATATTTTGCTCTAATTTAAGTGGACAGATGCTGTTTCTCCACATAAGGAAGTGGTATGAAGAAAGCCTGTCACAGTTAGCTTGGTCATTTCTTTTGTTGCATTTTATATTTATTGACCATTTATTTCATTCCCACAATTCAGTAATATAGACACGAGTCCCTTGGAAACAAGAAAACAGAACTCACACTTTTGGGCAAATGTCCTGGTCTACAGTCTCAGAAAGCTTTGCCAGGGTCCAGGTTTGACAGATCACCATCACATATATCTTTTACAGGCTGGCAACAGTCCTTTTTATTTAAGATAAACTAAGTATTGAGTAGGCAGAAATATTTGGGCTTACCCAAGATAAAGCATGAAAAGTTTTGGCCAAATGATATTATATATGTACACTGTGGTGCAAAAGAACTGAAGCTGGTGGGGTCCCATGTTTGTAACTAGCAGGAAGTCTGGTAGAAGCCCAGGCAGCCCTGAAGGGATAGCCTTGCTCCCCACATCTTCTTGGCCCACTGGCAAGAAACCCTGGGTGAGGTTTATAGATTCAGTTTTGCAGGTCAAACAAGAGGCTTTTAAGTCCCTCAAGGCCTCAGAACCCAGCAGAGCAGGACTGGATCTGGTTCCCATGGCTCTGCTTACTGGCTGTCTTGAAAACTAAGTCCAGAAGCTTCAAGAGCAGTATAAGCAATAGATACTGTCTGACTTGTGTCTGACCTGGGTAAATATTCACTCAGAGACTTGCATCCACCACAGCCCCCAGGTCCAGAGCTGGGATACACCTGTATCCAGGTGGAAACCAAGCAAGATTTCCCTATGCAGAGGAGCAAAGAGGAGCTCCAGCACACACCGGGCATTGGTCTGAATCCCACATTGCTGGTGTATCTAATAACCCCTCAAATGACTCTCTGTACATCTATTCCTTGTCACTTTGATTCATCCTCTTCACTAACACTGCCTCATGTGCCTGAGCACAGCCTCACTGAAATCACTGCTCCACACTAGCAGGCTGCTGGAGTGCAACAGTCCAGTGTAAAGCCCATCAAAATCAATATATGGCTTCTGTGGGCTCCCCAGGGCTTTGCAGTGACTTATAAATATATGGCCCACTTCTCCCTCTGCAGCAAGCTGGGACAGGCAAGCAGCACAGTGGAGCTGATTTGGAAATTGCAGCTAGCAATGACTGCCATGAGCTCACCTTAGTTGGAGATCAAGGTAATTGCCAGAATCATTGCTGGAAATATCACTGACAGATTCCTGTGAAGGCAACCTAAGCTGTTAACCTGAGACAGTGCCTTCATACACACTTACTGTGTTGTGTAAAACACTGGTTAAACAAACAGCCTTTATCTGCTCCATGTAAAGGAAGAGCTGTGCTTATCAGGAGAGGAGAGCCATGGCCTTGCTCCTTCCAAGGTTATGCTTGCTCTCAAAATTGGGCATACACCATCTGGCAAATCACAGCACCACGAGGCCGCAGCAGGGAGCAGCAGAGCTGGGCGTTTCCGTCTGGGACAGAGGTGAGGTGGTGCTCCTATGTACACAAGTGGTGGCCATAGGGGTGAGGAGCAGAGCCTGCAGCTCCCTGCACAGGGTGGCCTGCCAGCAGGGCCAGGGAGCAATGCCCCACAGGGCACACAGAGCATTTCTCAGCAGTTCTGTGTGTGTGTGTGCCCAGAACGGGACCTGAGGAGCTGGAGTTAAGGCAGTGCACATGCTGTGTGTGGGGTGTGATGAGGTGATTCGGAGCAAATAAAGCTTAACTAGGGCACAGTGACCCTCAACAGTTATTTCCTGGGTGATGAAATACCCACTGCTAGAGATCAAAACTTACTGCTTAATAACATAGCATTTTTGTTGGAAATACGCATTTAATTTGATCTTTCATATTTTCCTCTTTTTCTTAAGGGAAAGGGTAAAGCATACCTCTAACACAGACCCGAAGCTGCAATTCCCCTCTCTGCTCTTAATTCTCATGGCTAGAAGTGGTTTTCCCCCTCTCTGATTTGCAGTTTTGGCCTTGAGAAATTTTCCAGTGCAGGACCAGAGAGCAGAACCTAGCTCTGTCTCTAATGGTTCATTGATAAGGATTGTTTGGGCATCAGTAAACAGAGCTGTGCAGCACATCTGTTTGAGGGACCATGGGGGACTCCTCTAGCCCCACAATACAATGAATCTAGTGACCCTGGGTGAGTGATTCCCAAGGAAAGGGACACCCCACAGTGGAGATCACAAATCAGGCACCTGAGTAACACAGGGAAATTGCTTCCAGCCTTTGTGTCTTTCTTTCTCCACTTCCCAGTTTCATAACACACTGAGCCAACAGGTGCAGGGTCCCTGGTGCAGAACATGCTGGGATGGACCAAAAATGAGGTTGTCTCTTGCATTCCATCTCTGCTGTGAAGTAGGATGACAAGCTAAGTTTGGAGAAAAGGGAAAGGACAAAATGTGTCAGCACTGCTGCTTCATAAGGGAGAGCAAGTAATCAGTTAAAGCAAGATAGCCACAGGGCGCAGTGACTGAGGGGGAAGAGTAAAAGTCTCTGTGTGGGTATTGGCAGGATAAAGGGTTTTCAGAGCAGGCCTTGGTGGCATGTGGCATGCAGAAGCTTCTGGAACAGGGACTCAGGCAAGAAGTGCAGTGAGGTCCACCAGGCAGTGTGGTCAGAGAAGGAGAACTTGCCTGGAGGTATTGTATCAAGTTTGGGGTGGAGACTGTTGGAGAAAACTGGGGCTGATTTTACAAGAAGTGGTGGGAAGAAGCAGGATGATGCTCAGTATAGATCCTTATATTCCAAGGGACTCCATGTTTAATTGGCAAGGCAGATACTCAGAGAGAGTCAGGAAGTGGAGTTGTGCCTAGGTATAGGATCAGGCATGAACATTGAGAAAATGAAGTAAGCAAATTACTTAATCACAGTATTTTTAAGTGCTTCTGTGCTGGATCATCCCAAAGCGAACCTGCATGGTGACAGTTTGTCAAACACATCTTCTCTCGTGTCCTGCATCACTAGGGCTGATTGATTAAACACAAATATCCTCTAAGTGATGCGCTCAGCTGTCTTTCCTTCTTCTCAGTTGCTGGTGTCCTCTGGCCCACATCTCCTTTCAGATTGAAACTCTGTGGAGCAGAGACTGTTTTTCAGTGCAGAGACTCATGTGGTGGATCTGTGTTCAGCCCTACTCCAGTGCTCAACCACAGCAGTCCTAACACACCAAGAGCCTGGGACTTGGGGTTCTGATACTGGGTTCTCTGATGTCTCTAGTAAGATGTGAACTCAAGGGTCTTTTTGCAACTGGGGCACTTATACTCCCCTGTCGTGGTTTGGGCCTAACATGACAAAGAACCAGTCACGTGGCTGCTCACTCAGCTCTCCCACCACACCTCCCACCCCTGCCTCTCCCACACACACACTCTGGGATGAGGAGGACAAAGGCCAACTAGAACCTCATGGGTTGAGACAAAGGATAAGGAGGGTTCTTCACAGACTAAGGTCACAGGCAAAACAGACTCAACTTGGGGAAAAATAATTTCACACTAATCAGATGCACACAGGACACAGACAACACAAAGAGCAGGGCTTACATATGTTACTCCCACCCCTCCCTTCTTCCTGGGCTCAAATTATTTCATTCCCAATTTCTCTACCTTCTTCCCCCCAGCGGCACTAGGGGGACAGGGGATGGGGTTTAGAGTGAGTCCATAGCCAGGTGTACCCTGCTGCTCCTTCTTCATCAGGAAGAAGGATTCCTTACAGTCCTGTCCTGCTTCTGCGTGGGGTCCCTTCCATGGGAGAGAGTCCTCCACGAACCTCTCCTTCAGGATCCTTCCCACAAGGTCAGGAGGAAGCTGCTCCAGCAGGGGCTTCCCACAGAGTCACGGGCTGCTTCAGGAACAGTCACCTCCCCTGGCACCAGGGTCTTCCACAGCTGCGTCCACTGGTAGCAAATCCAAGTTCACCCCTCCTGGTGCCTTCAGGGAATGTTCCACCACGTTCCTCCATTAATGCAGGGGGACAGTCTGCCATGTCGCCATAGGTTGCATGGGAAGTTCTGCTAGGGCACTTTCTTCCCCCTCCTTCCTCACCAACCTCGGGATCTTCACCTCAGCAGTGCCTTTCACCTCTCCAGCACAGTTCTTCTCCCACTGTGTGCTCTTCTCAGGTCTTATATCAGTTCTTTTGTATGTTAATCGCTGAGGCTCATCTATTGTCTCTCTAATGGCTCCTTAGCTAGCTGGGTTTTGGAGCTGGAGGGAGCTCTTCAGCTTCTTACAGGAGCCACCCGTGGGGTCCCTCCCCCACTACCAAAAAAACCCCACCAAAAAAACCCAGCACATCCTCTCAGGAGATAGATGTTGTCCCAGGTACCTAAGGGCTGAGATTGCACTGAAAGTATTCTCCCAGGGGGTGCATTAAGCACTCTCTCTTTCGTCCATCTGCCCTGTTTTTGTGAGATGTAGGAACATAATATGCAGGAGACTTCTCCCATGTGTCCAGTTTTGTTGAAACTGACCCATGTGTTCAGAAGTTATAAAGAACGGGGTGAAGGAACTAAAAGAAGAAGGACAAGCTGTATGGAGTCATTAAAAATTCAGCTGCAAAATAATGCTAATTGCACGGTCCTTTGCTGCCGTAAGAATTGGGGTTTCTGGTAGCAAATTAAATCCACTCCCAGATGAGATACACCACAGATGAGATTCAGCCACAGCTCTGCTCTCTCTCTCTGGAAAGCCTTTTGAATATTGGTCTTTTCATTTCCCTTGCTGACAGGGCCTCAGACGACAAGGGCTGCGATGGCAGAAGACGCTGCAAGAGCCTGCTGACAGGTGATTAACAGCTCCTGGATGCTGTGAGCCTCACCACACTTCTGACCACGGAAGCAGTTAAACAAATTATCAGCAGAGCACTTTTGTGGTTAACTAACCCTTTTCTCTAAACAAGTCTGCTAGTGATGTTCCCAGGCCTGGCACCCCTGTGCACTTGTGAGCCATGTGCTGAGACATGCAGTTACTCATACCCATCAGACTCCTTTAAAACACAACAGTAACAACAACAAAGGCCAAACTGGAAGGCAGAAAGAAATCTGGACTCTCAGTAACATGCACAGCAAAAACTGAATAAAGGAGTGCATTTTTGGGGGGGTGTTCAGCCAGGTGAGGAGGCTAGGAATTTTTTTGTCCCATTTATTTCAGGGCAGTGTTTAGCCAGAGGTTTCTGTCAGAACCATGACTCCACTCTCCATCACAGCCAGGACCTGAGAGAGTGGAATATAAGTCCCTGACATTTTGGAAGACTCAAGAATTTGAGAAGTTGGTTGAGATCCTGAACAAGGGCAGTAACTGAGGAAACCCTTCCCCTTGCTACTTGTCCAAAGCCCTTGTTGGAACCAGTCCAAGGGGTGAAGGAACAGTGGTGTCACACCATGGGGCTAGAGGGGGAGGGATCCCCTGTCAGCTCTGTGAGGTGTTGACCGTATGGGAGAGGGAAGGAGAGATCCACTTAACCCCTTTTAGGTTTACTGTGGGCTTTGTAGAGTTGGTGAACACAGAGAGCTTCACAATAATCACTCAAACAGGATTTGATCACAAATAAAAGTCACTGCTCTGATAGGTAAAGGAGACAGGTGAAGATGGAAGGTGGCATATGTAGGCTTCCCATGGAGTAGCAGGGTGCTCCAGAGCTGTTTCTGCTTTCTGCTTGAACTATGCTCAAGATTTGGCATGAACTCACACTTTTATCGCTGAAAACTGTTTAATTCTCAAACCAGAAGTCTTCTCCAGATTGGTTGAGCTGCAGCTGTCCTGATGTACCACTAAGATGCTTTTAGCTCCACACACTGGGTGTTTGTTTGTCTGCTATTCTCCAGAGATAATTATGAACTCAGTATATAGTGGGGGTTTGTTCTATCACTCCACCTTCCTCTCACCCATGACAGATCCCTTCTACCTGAAGGCATTTCACTGAGGCTCCAGCACTGCCTTTAGCAGTATGGAGACAGACTACTATCTACCTTGGATGCCTCCTTGGTGAAAGATAACTCACTGAAAGTTATATTTGATCAGTGGAGCTAAGGGTGGAAAGGAGCTGAGCAGATTCCACACCCTAGGGTGGTTCATCTAATCATGTGGACATCATCTTCATGACTTTGCAGAGTCTTTGGGTTCTTGGTGACTGGGTGTTTATGACTCAGAATTTAGTCTCCTCAGAAAAGGAGTAGTTAGGGCTAATCTCAGTCTTTGCACTTCATACAGAGGTGACTGGATGAAACTGGACATAAGGGTGGACCACACAAGAACAGTATTCTGGCTTTAATCTTTTAGTTAAGAACCTGTGGTGATGTTTTGTGAGCTTTCTGTCATAATGTATCTTAGAGCCAGTTCTTAGGAAGCTGTGGTGATCCAAGGTGTGGAAACAGCTCTCACCCTAGCTCTATCAAAGATACTAGTAGTTCCCAAGAAGCCAGGGCTCCAGGACTGCCACTTATTTGAACTCCTCCCCATGCTTCCTGGGCTTGCCTTACTGATGGGGGAAGAGTGTTCCAGATATCATCAGATCACCTCATGAGGGCATAGTGAGGTGCATGACGGGTGCCACCTGATTGTTTTGGGTTTGAGGAGACAGGAGTTACCAGGAGTGATGGAAAGTTATCATAACTCAGGTAGCATGTCCATTTTAATCCTGGCCTCTTCTCTTTTGTCTTTCCTTCTCTTTTGTTGCAATGTAGGTGAGGAATCTCTGTCATAACATTGAATTCAGTAGCTCTCCAAGGAATAAAAGCAGATGGTTTCACACCTTTACATGGCAAATTGTTTGAAGTGAGAGAAGAGTCATTAAGTGCAATCACTGGAGAGAGGTTTTCAGCTCCAGCAACTCATTGAGGTGTGTGCAAAGAGCACAGAGAGTGAATACTTGTATTTAGGCTGATAGTATTTACAGGGGAAAAACATTGTGCCAATCTGCCTTTTTCTCCTTACAGCTGATAGAAGCAGGTGGTTGTGCAAAGCCCAAGCTGAAGTGCTTTTTCACTTTGAAGGCTTCAGGATACGACACTTTCATTTTTTCCTTGAGGAATGAATGACAAGCTGAGTCTTTTCCAACCTGGCCTGGCCTCTGCATACTTAACCCTGTTGAAAATACTGGCTGTATTTGTTCAGAATTGAGAAGGAGGAAGAAAAAACAAGCTGATGTTTTATTCAGGCTCTTCTGAGCCACTTCTGCTATGTCCTGCCATTTTCATTTCAGAGAGGGATGTGCCTTCAAATAAGGCGTATCACAAATAATGTGATTTTGAAATCATGCAATGGCTTATGCAATTAATACAACAGCTCCAGTAGCTTTTTCTTTAAACAATTGTTTCTAATATTTCTCTCTTTTTTATCTGAAAAAAAGCAATGAATAGTAAGAGAACTCATCCCTGGGAAAAGCTGCAAGTAACTTTTGCTGCTTTACCTCAAACAGTAGCTGATCCTACTTCAGCAGTAAAGTCCAGAAGAACCTAGAGCAGCCGCAGTGTCTTCCCTACTGGAAAGAAGGCATCAGAAGCCTTCTCTGATTTATCTAGGTCAAACACTGACAGAGGGAGCAAGTGTAGAAACTGTTTATTCAGATATTTTGAAAATAAAGACTCACATTCTTGCTAGTATGAAGAACGAAGAATAATTGCATTGTTCTTGTCTGTCTTCTTACTCTGGTGGTCTTCTAAATCACCTCTGTCTTCCAGTCTTTCCTCCCATTGAGGAACAGAGGTCCATGTCCAGAAACAGTGAGGCCTATTTTTTAATTAAAAAATGTGTGACCATGATACTTAGTGGGTCTCAATAAGATTCAGCTATCTAACTGTGTCTAGTGCCATCATGTATACTTGGGGCTTCCAGCTGCCCTTCAGATAAATGTGGATCTTCTCTAGGTCTTTGTGATGTCTGCC
This sequence comes from Hemiprocne comata, assembly GCA_020745705.1. Taxonomy (NCBI): domain Eukaryota; kingdom Metazoa; phylum Chordata; class Aves; order Apodiformes; family Apodidae; genus Hemiprocne; species Hemiprocne comata. The sequence continues at coordinate 24,825,041 of CM036593.1, forward strand.
TGCCCCATGAAGATGCTTTAAATACCATGGGAAATCTAAAACGTTGTGTCAACTCCATTATTCAAAACTACTTTGGTTCTTTTTATTGTCATCACAATATTGCTTCAAAGTGGCCTCTACTTTTGAAAGGAACACCAGTATGGACACAAATTACCCTGAAGAGGCCAAGTGAGTCTACCTGCAGAATTCACTGAGAAGGGCACTGCTAGAGGACTAGGGAGTTTTTTAAGAGAAAAATGTTACCAGGGGCCTTGTTTTACAAAATGCAAGCTTGGCCAACCTGAGGTCTCCGTTCCTGAGATAGGAAGAATAACAACCCTTCATTTGCCCTATAGCCCCTGAAGTCAAATATTTGCTTTCTCTAAGACAAGGGCAATGCAAAAGTCCCCTAAAAACTGGTTGTAATTTTAAGCAATGGATGTGCTTTGTTGTTGTTGTTGATGGTGTTTTTTTTCTTAATGTGTTTAAATGAAGAGTAACATGCAAATACATAATTACTAGCATGCTTTCTGAGTAAGGCTTTTTAAAGCAAAAAATCATGTCAAGAAATGTAAGAGATTTTTTTTGAGATTTTCTATCCTCTGATTTGTTGTTACAACTTTTGTTTCCACCATGTTGGAGTCATGGCTTAGTTTTGCCAGGAAAAATCTCCATGTTCCTGTGTGTCTATACAGCAGTCAGAGCAAGTTTTTGGGATTTTGCTTGCTTTTGCAGAGAGATTTGTCAGCAAAAACTATCTCTGTGTACTACAGAAGGACCATGAACATACAGCATTTCTGGATTAAATATGTTGCTTTCAAATCAGCCATAGAAGGATGAGGTCACTTGCAGGTTGAGCCTATTAGTCAGACCTGACTGATTTTAAAAAAAGAATTGCCTTGTTTTCCCTCAGTGGCCACAAAGAGAAATTAAGAGAGGGAGGGAGAGAACTGTATTTTTTCAGACCAAATCATAGTGTTGTGGGTCATTTGGTGAAAGAAGGAAAATAAAATCAGTCATTTTGGACTGCTCCATTTCACTTACAGGTTATTTAACTCTGAAGCTAACGACAACAGTTTTCAAAGAATGATATCAGAACCAGCAGAATAGACTTCAAAAATGCATAGATACAAAGGAAAAAAACCCAACCAAACAACAAACAACCTGCATGATCAGTTCATCATTATGTGTTGGAGAGACACCATGATTTAAGGACTAAGTTTTTCTCAAAGTTTTGAAAGCTGAGCCTCCTTCAAAAAAAGCTGAGAGCACTCCACTTTCCCCACTGAGCATGTAAATTCAGCAAAGGCTTGAACAGCAGCTTTTGTAGGAAGGTTCATGCTGGTGTGCTTTCCAAAGAATCATGGCCCCATCCCATTTCTTCTACTTGTACACTAAAACTTTTTCTGGAATGTTGTGTCCTTATTATAGGAGCTCCTGAAAGCAATACCAGAAAATACAGGAACCAGAGCAGGAGAATTTGTCTCCCTCACATAATTCAGGCTCATCCGTGCTACTTTTAATCCCATTTTACACACAATAAGACTGTGGGTAACACCTCCTCCATTTGAGCACTCCCTCTGTCCAGCAAGCTACAGCCCTGGGAACCCACACACTTATGCTCGACTGCAGCAGGTTAAGCTCTTGTTAGGAGTCAATGGCCTGTCTATTTTCCCAGGTATGTTTGCTAGGAATTCTCTTCCCCTCCACAGTCCAAACACCCTCGAAGTCTTTGCAAAAATATTCTTTTTTGGCTTTTGACAGTCTCATTTTAAGATTCCTTTTGCCAGCTAAAGGATTTCTGGGCAGGTTACAGACATATCTCCTTCTTTTAAAAACAGTCCATGTGCTGGAGCAATGGGATGGGAGCTGTTTGTCTTCACTTAAATTGCAGAGCTATCACCCAAGCTGAGAACATCTGCCTCTCTCAGCTCTTTCTGAAAGACCACCTGCCTTCATCTCTTGTCCAGGTTATTTTAAAGTTGTTTCTGCATTTTTCAGGAGCTCATTTGGAAGTATAACAGAGCCTTACCATGAAGACTGACTTTTATAAAACATACTGTTGGCAAACAAGTAAAAAAATCGCTGAGAGAGAATATTTATAGTCCTTGAGTCAGCAGCGCTGCCTTTCTGGGTGACTTGATCTGACCTGATGTGTGTGTTATTTTGCAACTGCAAAGAGATTGTTCTTACTTTCTGGACAGGTCAAAGCAGTTCAAAAGGCCTAGCAGATACTTGCATGGAATTGCACATGAGGCATTTCCATAGGAGCCTCAATGCTTTAAGGAAAATAGCTAGCACCAGGGATGGGATACCAGAAGCGCTTTGTTTCCCCTTACTGTAAATGGTCATAAATTCTACTGCTACTTTATTGTGGTGGCTGTAGTTCTTGGAAAAGTAAAAGGGGTGGGAAAACAGTTCCCAGTCAGTTTTATAAAGTACAAGGTTGCCTGTATTGGTACCAAGTCCAAAGTGCAATATTTAAACTATGAATGACTGGATGTTTTCCCAGATTCCCATAAAGTCATTAAACACAGTGTAAAGGGTCACCCATAACATAACCAAAAGATCAGTGCATGCAGAGCTGGAGCAGATTGTCAAGACAGCCCTGGTTTTCAGGGAGGTAAATACACACTGTCAACTGCATAGCCTTGAAGGTAGCCATCGTTGTGAAAATGGGCCTTGTAAAGCATTCTCTAGTAAGGTCTCTTTTATAGCTCACTGTGGCCTCTCCAGATATCTCTCATATAAAAGTAGCAGCCAAGAGCTCTTCCATCCCTAGGGAACTCATCTCATGTGGAACTTCCCTTTTGGAGAAATCTTAGCAAAACTGAGAAAACAGTAACTCACACACTTATTTTTTTTGAATCCTTTTGTGGCAAAGTGTCACCTAAAAGAATAAGGATGATGCCCAGAGGATCTACATATATTATTTTAGGCCTCTCCATAGAAGAAACAGGGAATTGGTTTGTCACCCACTTTTATTGAACCATTCTGCAGAATTTTATAGGTGTAATGTGATTTTTCTATTGAACTGTATGACTGTTGAGCAATCTAGTGGAGAAATCACTATTTTCTAGCCCACTCTGGTAGAAGGTGAGAGCCTACTGTTGGCAGCAGCTGGAGGTGTTCTGCCTGCAAAAACAATGCTCTTACAGGAAGAGCCCCTCCAAGAAAAACTGAGGAGAGGACACTGCTAAGCATTGTGATGATCACAGCAGCTTAGCAGATGATTGAAGTTGCAGGTTTCTGATCAGCTTCACCAGTGGAAGGTCTTCCTCAGTGCCCTGGAGGTCCAAGCATGATATTATACCCATTATAGAGTCCGTCTCTCACACCTCAGGAGAACACTTGGCTTCCAGTGGCATGGGAAGGAAAATATGAGATTGGACACCAGCTCCTTGCTCCTCTCTTAGTAACACAAAGCCTTACCACTGAAGCAACGTTGCGGATTTAAATGTTCACAATGAGTTTGTTTTTGTCAGGAAGTTCTCAGTCTGGGATGGAAAATAAACTTCTTTAATTTTGCTTTTGACGTCTGCTATAGAGACAGCTTGCTATGGAGCTGCAACAAGAGGCACTTCCAAAGTGAAGCAGAAAATATTGATGCATCTGTGACACGCAAAAAGCCAATGCAGCCCATTTCATGCTTGCTTGGGGAAGCAACAGACACGGAAGTAGAGGCTGGATGCAGGATTGAACTTTTCACAGTCTTGGGTGTGTTTGGGTAAAGGCTTTAGCTCAGTTTTTTGTGCCAGAATACAAATAGGCCATGAATCTGGATTTTCCCAAAGTTCAAATGCAGCTGTATTCAGATTCCTCAGACCCTTGTTTATTTGGCATGTTGTGACATTTACACACACACACAGGGACTCATTTAAACCATCCAACTAAAATCCTCCTACAGCCACAAACGCATAAAATTTGAATGCTTTTTTTTTCAGACATTTTGGCTGAAATGAAACTTTTTTACAGTAATAAATAACAGAATAATTATTTTTACTTCCTACACAGGAACTCAAATGTTTGATTGATTTTGCTCTTTTTGGCAGAGCTGATAGCTCTGAAATAGTTTTCCCTGGCATCACAGCAATAACAGTTCGCATTAACCCTGAAGACTCCTGATGACCCAAACTCAACTTCAGAATATTTGATTTCTCCATCTCCCTCTGACCCACATGGGACTATGAGAGGGAACATAACACAGCATAGCAGTGATTAGAGCCTAGCTTTTCCTTTTGCTGTCCCTAGTGTCTGCACAACATCTTAAGGTAGCTTCACATCTGTCTCTTCATAGACATGTGCTTGTTTTCTACTCGGCAGGAAGTTCTGGTGGAAGGTGAAGATGTTTGGTACTTGTCTAGTATTTCCTTATCCAACAGGAAGAGCAGAGAGCTACTGTGCAACTCTTAAAGTAAAATAAACTGATTTTACCTCCAGTACACCTGAAAACCCCAAACATTTCTGGTGCCCACAGCTCAGTGCTTCTTGGAAGCTCTGGACTGGTCATGCCCAGACTGCACGCATTCTTCAGTGTGCAGTAAGCCATCTGCAAACCAAAGGTGTTGGTCTTAAGGGCCTGCACCATGTAGCTGTATGGCTTGAAGCTTCCAAGAAACCTCAGGCTGAGTGTGTGTGTGCAGCACACTCTGCCTTGTGCACATACATCTGTCTGGGAAATGCCAGGTTCCCCTCACTGCTGGCAAATGCTTGTGTTTAATGAGACCTACTGTGCTGACAGATCTTTGGCTGCTTCAATTACATGTGAATGGTAAAGACATTATTGTTCTTACTAGTGTGACTAGACCCACATGCTTGCCTGCCCTAGCTCGTTTCAAGGCACTCAAGTTCTGATGGCCTGTGTGGCAGACATTTGTCTCGTCATTCATCTGAGCTGATTCAACTACCACCAAGAAACTGAGCCCATACCCAGCTTAATCTCTCAAGCACTGGCCAGTTTTATTGTTCATGCACCCAAAATGATATGTTTATATACAGGAGAAGTAATTAGAAGAGTAGACTTTTTTAATTGAACCTAATTTAAATGATTTGCGAAGCGGCAAGAAATGGGGACCTCCAAGTGGAAGAGACAGTGGGGTGAAGGACAATACTGCAGGCTTTTCCTAATGAACACATATATGATTATACCAGCTTTGAACTGCAGAAACAAACTGAGAAGACTAACATGCTTGGATAGTGTTTGGAATATGTTTGGTGTCTCTACATTGCTCATGGAGGACCCTGGGGTCTGTTTGACCATCCCTTTACCAGCAAATTTTTCCAGTATCTATGGTCTGGAATAGTTATGCAGCAAAGGATCTTCTTTGCATTGGAGAACTTCCCAATGATTAGCCCAATTATTGTTCACCAACAACTGCCCTGTTTTCCCAGCCCCTATTCTGTCAGTGAACACAGCCCTTTTCTTACCTTAATCTTTTCAGTTTGAACTTATTTTTTCCAAGCAGTAGACACCTTTAATTTTTCCTCTTAAGTTCTCTAGAAAAGCCCTATGAAATGAGGCAATAGCAGGCATATGTTCCCTGATACAAATCAGACTTGTACATGGAGATCCTTCCAGAGAAGACCAAGAGGCAAGGAAGTCTGGGGGGGAAAAAAATAACTTATAGTGGAGACTTTAACTTTGTCTGGATGGAGGTATGTTGACATCAACTGCTGAAACTTTTGTGCTTTTCTGGTTCTGCAGGGAACCAGTAAAGATTCCTGGAAGGTTCTGCCTTCCACAGGCAGTTCAGTTCTTTGATGGGTCTCTTAGACACCTGGACATACCAGTTTGTCTTCACTAACCACAAGAACCCCAAGGAGACACTTAACTGTAGGCACTGTCTGCCTCTAGGCCAACATATCTGTGTTTCAATCTGCCATGGGGAGGCTGTCACTGGTTTAGCCATGTGGTGGCTGTGAGGATAAATATGTTACTGGAGATATGAGGAAGTGGAGGGCTGGAGAAGCATACGGGATAGGGTGGCTGTTGTGTACGAGTCAGAGATTGTCTCTCTGTGTGTGCATAATCTCATTCAAATTACGCAGGCAGGATCCAGCATCTGAGAATCATTTTCTCTAAGGACCATAATTGTAACGTTTAACCAAATAAATATTGAAAGACATTATATAAAACTCCCACACAGGGCCCTGCAACCTGAAACATAAAATATACATACAGCAGATTCTGCTCACCACAAAACTATGCCAGGAATATAAAAGTATCTTTTTATACAAATTGGCTTGCATCCCATTCCAAGGTCAGAGACATGACGTCCCAATAAACATTCATGGATCACTTGGAAATCATAGGCATCTATGAGCTGTCTTGCCTGCCCCCCATTTTCAGCTGAACATTTAGTGCTGAATGGATAAAGCTCCTCGCTCCTTCCTCATCATTCTTGTCTACTTAATTCCACCAAGTAATTCATATGTCACAGTTTCACCAGCTAAATAATTTTTAAATAGGTAAGCCCCTTTTGGGACTTTTAAAACAGCTGGCTGTAGGACTGACTTAAAGTCTAATCTGTGTCTCTCCTGAGAGGATACTTTTTTCTGCCTCCCACTTTCTTGATGACTACAGGACCCAATAAATACAGAACTTTCTAATGTTCTGGTTTCTTGCTTGCCTCCCTTCTCATGGAGGGACCCACTTTGCTGAGAAAACAGCAATAAGAAAACTCTATAAACTCAGTCTTATACATTCAGAGCCTTGTAAAACTGACCAAGACTCAAATTCCCAGAGGCACTGTGTTCCTCTGTAGCCATGTGCAGAATAAAGCCCCCACCATCTGAAGCCTTATTCCATATGATGTGTGCTGGCAGGCTCCTAAGAGCACCCAGAAGTAGCTTTGGCTTTTATTAGTTTGGAAATTAATGTGAATTTATATTCTGTGCCTGCTAGTGAGCAGAGAAAGGGGACAACAGCCACACCTGGGCACTTGGAAAGGCTGGGCATTAGACAGCAGTCACATAGTCAGTAGGCCTGCTATGTCCAAGGCAGCTGGGAATCTTTCTACATTTATATAAACATATACATGTGAATCTGTCAAGTTTGTCCCACTTGTATCTCCCATGAGTAGAGAAACCTAAGAACTCTTCACTGATAGGTCTCCAATATGTGGAGATTGCTGTTTACCATGGAGATAACAAGGTCTAAAGACTAAACTAATGCTAAAGACAAAGAGTCAGACTCGTCTATCTAATGCTCTTGTTCTACTTTTGCCTATCACAGATGGTTAGATAGTACAAATATTGCTTCATCCTGGGTTATTGACACATGAATAGTCTCTTCCAAGCTACAGTAACACACACAAATAAAAATAATATGATTTCTCACTGAGGAAGGAAAATAGGAGTATTATGAGAATGGGTGACCAAAGACAAAACTTGGATAGGGTAGAGATGACCGGATGAAGTTTGATTCATTCCACTGTGTGACTTCAGCTGAGTTCACCAATTTATGAATGGGGACAGGTGTCCAATGGCTACTACAGAAGTGGTGCACCTGCATGAATAGAGATAAGATCACGGTTATGAATTATTTCAGTACATTTTGTTGGAGAAGTGTTAGGAAATGCATTAGAAGAACTGTTATATCACTGCCTATATCTGGTGGTTCTACTGATATGAAACCATCCATCTCTCTTGCAGGCAAGCCTCTCATACAAAGGGTGTTGGTCATACAGAGGGTGGAAACATTACTTTCTGTAGTGGCCTGCACAAAACTTGGAGGGACCAGCACAGTTTGCTGAAGAAAAGAGATGAAAAAGGCATCTGTAGTCAGTCTGTATGGGTGGGCATCACCCATCTTCATTTGCATTTCTGGGAATGAGAACAGTTTCAAATCTTTTAAAAGTGCTTTTCAATCTGGGTATAAAACACAGGGTCAGGCAGGTCAGTCAGTTGTGTTGCACATTATTCTAGGAGCTTTTAGAGCAGGTAGACTTTCAGGGACAGAAACTGAATCCTGAATTCAGTGGCTGTTGTCCGATTTTGTTAAAGATTCCTAATGTGCTCAGATCTGCATTCTCCTGACTTAACCATGTGCAGATCTGGGCCTGGCTGATGGAGCACTTGGGGACCCAGTTCTGAGAGAACATGGTTATGCAAACCCAGCAGTAGCCCAGCCAGTGCAAAGCAGTTGAATGAGTCACAGGCTTTGTGGGACACAGAGGCTGCAGATGGAGATTCATATTCACACCAAGAAAGACAGCCTCATTCTGTGCTCGCTGCCATCTGGAGACAGAGAAATCACACACAACTGGCATGTGTTAAAATCCCTCCACCCTTTTATAGGGTTTAGTCTTGCAAATTGCATTTGTTTAGCAAAGGAAAAATGTATTAATTGTTCTACAATGTGACTAATGGTGGTTAGTCCTATTCTGCTGTCGGGAACTGGGCTACAATTGACTGCATTTAACTCCTGATTGAAGCTGCCCTGTTTTATGCAAAGTTTTGAGACTTTTGCCAGCTTCAAAGCTAGCATCACCCATCCAAAGCACTCTGGGGTTAGCAGAAAGACATGCCAACACATACTGCAGCAGACTCTAGTTCAAGTCCTCTAGAACTTGGAGGAACTCAAGAGGTTTGAACAGAAAACGGTTCCCTTCTAAATGGAAATATCTGTGTTTCTCATGCAGCCTGTTGAGGCTAATCGTCAACTCCTTTAGCATTGTGCCCTTCAAACATTGACAGCTTCATCATTCCTAGATTGGATGGCAGTAATATGGCCTTTATGTCCAATCTGAAGCTGGTAGAGAGTGCCACATTTTGTTTCTTAAGCATGGTCACTGTAGACACATGGCATACTTGTGGCTTAGAGGTTTCAGAGCTAAAGGTCTAATTTGTATACAGATTAGGTTGGGATTCCCTTCATTGGTCAAACTCTACCCTTTTCAATGCAGGGAATTTGGAAAAGGCATTTTCTACACTGCTGGAAATGTACAAATAATAAATGTGTCTGCTGAGGGATAAGGAAATGTTCAGATGTCAAATCTATCTACAGTTCCATTTCACATTTATTTTTTTAATCCTCCTGCTTCCATATCTGTCTATGTCTTATAATGAATTCACCACCACAGTCGCATGGTGTGTGGCCAAGAGCACATAAATGTGGCCAAGAAATGCCACATAGAAATACAACATCATCAACATTAACAGTCTCTGAATATTTCCAGAAAAAACCCACAGAATGAAGATGGGACGGTGCATGCATGCAACTCCTTCTCCTCCTTATATGAGATGTAAAATGAAAAATCCTATAAAAAAAAGGAATAACTTCATGCAGTCAGAGGAGGTAGGATCAGTGTAGTTAAAGAAAGGAAGTTATGGGGACATAGCATAGCTTAACAGAGAGATGTTAGTGGGAAAGCCTCAGAGAAGTGGAAGGCACCTCTGTGCAGCCTTTGAAACTGAGATCATCAAAGCACTGAAGAATATTCATGGAATCACAGAATCATAGAATGGTTTGAGTTGGAAGGGACCTTAAAGATCATTTAATTCCAACCCCATGCATGGGCAGGGTCACCTCCCACTAGACCAGGTTGCTCAGAGCCCCATCCAGCCTGGTCATGAACACTTCCAGGGATGGGGCTCCCACAACTTCACTGGGCAACCTGTTCCAGTGTCTCAACACCCTCACATTAAAGAATTTCCTCCTAATGTCTAGCCTCAATCTACCCTCTTCCAGTTTTAATCCATCACCCCTTGTCCTCTCCACTCCCACAAAATCCCTGTAAAAAGTCCCTCCCCAGCTTTCCTGTAGCCCCTTCAGGCACTGGAATGCTGCTATGAGGTCTCCCCAGAGCCTTCTCTTTTTGCAGGCTGAACAACCCCAACTCTCTCAGCCTGTCTTCATAGGAGAGATGCTCCAGCCCTTTGATCATCTTCGTGGCCCTCCTCTGGAATTTGTCCAGGAGCTTCTTGTCCTTTTTATGTTGGGGGCTCCAGACTTGGACAGAACTCCAGGTGGGGTCTCATGAGAGCCGAGTAAAGGGGGAAAATCACCTCTCTTGACCAGGGCACAAACATCTATGATGAGATGAGAGGTGCACAGGAAAAAAGAGCCCTTCTTCCTCAACAGTCTTTGCACAGAAAAAAGCAATTCCTTCTTTTTTTTCTAGGACCTCTTCTACCAAAAAGTCAGGCTCACCACTGTATGTGGAATGTCATCCCATCCTAAAGTCACTCTCAGCTTCACTGCATTTATGCTGCTCCCTTTTCTGCTGCTCCCTTTGCTTATAGCATTGAACAGAGAGCACAGAACTGGTAAATCAGAATCTACAGCCTCGTAAGCCAAGTAGTCACATTTCAGCATCAGTCAAGTGTTTTCTCAGTGGAGAATTTGCAAAGTAACAAGTTCTACATCTTTACTTGGCATAGTCTGGAAGGAATAAGCAAACAAAGGAGCAGCATGTCTTCTGTCTGCTCTGCAGCAACTTACATAGATTTTCTCAGTATCTCTGTAAGGAAAAGAAAGCTGCCAAGATGGAAGACAAATAAAAACCTGAAACAATTATTGTCCCGCTTTATCAGTCCCGTGGAATTTAGGATCTCTTTGCAACTATACTCTCAGGACTGCCTGAGATATGAGTAACTCTCTTCCTGCTGTTCTTTCAGTGAAGTTCAGAAACTTCGGTGGGGTTGTGGCCCTTCTGGGTTTGCCACGAGCCTTCCTTTATTTTCTCCTCTACTTGCCAGGCCTCGCCTTTGTACTACGTGGACTCAAACTATAAGGACAGCAGAGCTCCAAATCATGCATCTCAGGGGTGTGGCCTCTTTGCCATGGGCAACTGAAGCACATTGCCAACTTTACTGCTCTTATTTAGAAACAGCAAACTAGGGACTGGTGTGAGTCAAATCAGATCATTGGATTTCCACAGATCTGTGTTGCTCCTACTATTTGAAACCTTGCTCCCTACACACTAAGGAATGTGCTAACTGAGTTCAGACCTACCTGTATTTTGTCAACCACACAGTTAGCCTTGTGTCTAGTCCAGGCCTGACCAAAATCAACTGCTTTTTGTCTCACCTTCATGACCATCTCTCTGTAGACTTTGCCATTCACTCGTTCTGTATTTTCTCTTAAGGTAAAGGGATTAAATTAAGGGAGAAGTGATTAGAAACAGAAGGGAACTTGGCTTTAGTGGTCTGTACTTTGTTCACAAAATAACTCACAAACAATTCACTGATACCTTTTGATTTGCAGACCTTCCTTGCAAGCTCCGAGTCAAATCAATGATCCAGAAGAGCACAGAAAGGAGACATTTTCCCCTCCTCAAAGCTCTGATATTGGAAAAATATGTAGCCCTTTGCAGCTGTCATGGCCTTTGATATCCAGCTACATGTTTTTTCCATATTGCATAGTGAACTGTGAGACCAAATCATCTCCATAAATAATGCAGTCTTGTGATTTCCTCAATTACTGTTCCAACAGAAACTTCCAAAGGGTGGATGTACCAGGGAGCACTCATGAGCACATGGGGACACCTAAACTTTTAAGTACTTTTTAGCATGGATGAGAGATGTCCCCATGTGAGAAGCAATCTAGACATAAGTATCCAATCCTGTACAGGACTCTGACACTTGGAAATAAACCTAGAACAAGTTTCATCATGGAAGAGTATAGTGCTGGGCATTGAGAGTTCTTGATGACTAGTGTTGTTAAGGTGGTTCCTTTTTCTCATCTAGGGCTATTTTACATGTGAGATTTCATTTTCAGCATGATAAATTATGGCTATTGACTATGAACATTCCTTTATCACCTCCTCCTCGAAGGTCCTTCAAACCTCTTTCCAGAAATTCCCAGGTGGAGCTGTTTTCTATTGTGATGTTGTTGCAGCTGTAGCAGAAGCTTGCTAGATAATTTTTTCACTACATAAGAAAGTCCTTAAGAAATCCCTTCCCAAAAACCCCTCAATAAGAAGTCTTCCCCCACCAAGACGTTGACCACAGGAGTGAGCAGTACAGATGACTCCTTGCTATCTTTAAACATAAGAAATTTCCTTTTCCCCATCACAAATCAACACCTTTGTGCTTCCTCTACCAGCAGCTGTAAATGAATTTCCGACAGGCAGACTGGTCTGGTCTCCAAGGGTTCCTCTTTCCAATGAAAGACTACATCATCTCTACGCAGAGTCTTTACTGGGTTAACTGAAGGCATCCTTGAAAGACTGAGCCTTCTGAAAGGACCTAACAGGGTACAGTGAATGCTCATGTTTTTAGAGAAATAGCAGAGCAGGATGTCAAGGCAGACAGCACCAGCAGAGCTGAGCAGATGGGAAGGTGAGCTGAAACAGATCAGTTATTCACTCAGGCCCAGCTAAAAGCTGATTATAAGGAAAGTTGTGTGTAAAGTATTTATAGCCCAGCCTCAAAACTCAAAATCTATTCCAAGTGGGATTGTTTACATAGTCAAATGTATTCCCATTAATTACCTGTATTTTTGTACTGAGATGCTTTTATTAGGTTTGAGGGGATGGTGTTTGGGTTTTTTTTATAAAATATCTGCTAATTACTTTTAAACAATATCATTCTGTGAAATGTTCTTACTCAAAGATCCAAATGGTTTAAAAGGAATGAGAATTCCCACCTAACTGGGAACAGATTTATGCCTGAATTCAGCCCCCAGTCTTGCCTCCCACAGGCAGTTCTCAACAGAAGAAATGCTTGGGTTTCCTTTTTTTCCCTTTCTGAACCCTAGATGCCACATGCACATGGATGCTTGTTAGTAGTTTTGCCTTTAATTTGATGCATGGCACGAGAGCATATGGTACCACAAACCCAACCAAAAATAGCAACCCAAGTATTGGCTGCAAAAATCCCAAAGGCCCTGGAAAGCTCCGTGATGGCAGTTGTGAGAACCTCTAGGACATCTTACTGAAGGGTAGGTGGGTCTTAGAACAAGACACAAATTCACGTACAGACTTCCTAACATGTATGTGCACGTGCAGGTGCTCAAAATAGGCACTAGATCCAAAATTGCCTTTGGTAGCCTGGTATTACAGCTGAATTTAAAGCAGCTTGGGACCATGATACATGTCAGGTCTCTCTGTCATACCCTATTTGCAGGGTTTTCACTTTGATACTTTTCAGTCATGTTTTGGCTGATATACCTATATAATCACCCACTTAAGCATATATGTCTGTGCCTACAAATATTTCTTTAAAAATTTTACGTTTCTTCTTTATTTTGTTTCTCTCTTACGCTGTGATATCCAGTCTTGGGCCATGCCTTCCCATGTTTGGTTCTCGTATACAGATAAACATATTGTAATAATTCCCCAAATTTCCCACATGCCTAAAGCCTAATTTAGAATGGCATAAAAAAAGGGTAGAATGTCTTTTTCTTAGTGAACTTTCAGGAGGAACTTTGCTGTCATGTGACCTGAGACACAGAAAATGTTGATACCAATAAAATCTTAGTGGAGCATGCCAAGAAAATCAGTGTTCAGTTTACCTAGGATATCCCTGAGGAAACACACAGTTAATACTGAAGTTTAAAATATCTTAGCCTTGGAATCTTAAAACTCCATCAGCACTTGGAAGAGGGGGAAGAAAGAGTAACAAAAAAAAATCCCGTAGCTACAAGAAGGTTAAATACATACATATGCAAAATGTAGCACAACTCAATGGATCACTTTTAGAAGCTATGGATTTTGCCTGACATGGGTTTTACTCTTGATCTCCTCGTATTTGTAGCATTGCAGGATGAAAAAAAAAAAATTAATAAAGCCTTCCCCTTTCTGAGAGTACCTTATAATGAAAACACGAATATTTTGAAAGGAAAGAATAGGAAATGTTGACTGGGGTGTCCTGCTGCTTTCTAAGTAGTCCAGCTCCCAAGATTTATGTCAAAAGCAACAGAAGGTTGGAAATGAAAGAATGCCCTTGAAGTTATGCTCTGTAACTCAGCCAAGTGAGACAGCTTTTTCATTTACCTTGTAGAAAACCCAACGTGAAAAAAAAGGTTGGAGATAAAAATCTGACACCACTACTGGAGATTTACAAATGATGTGACAAAATAAACATGTTCCACGCATGAGAAAAAGAGCTCCATCTAATGATATAACTGCTCCTCTGCTCTAGATAGGTGGTGCTTAGTTTTAAATCTGCAGAGCATTGGTTTGAGTGGCTGATGTTGTACCCTTTTGGGCTGAAGCCATCTTCATACATGGTCTCTCTGAGGAACTGACACAGTTCTGCCAGCCTACAGGGACCATGGAGCTCTTCCTTTGCTACCCCTGGATCTTATTCCATAATTTACCTTCTCCATGTTTGAATTCAACATTGTCCCATAGATTCCACTGTCCCTGCCAGGGCAGGTATTTTCTGAATGTGAGAGCAGACATTGGTAGGGTTGATGCTGTGGTTTTAAATAGCAATAAGGGACAGACAACAATAGAAGTAAGTAAAAGGGAACAAGGCAGCTGTGTGAAGAGTGTTCTTGTCTGAGAAAAGTCTCATTTGCATACAAGTGTGAAGATGTCTCCATTGCACATTTCAGTTTTATATACAGGGCACCTATAAGTCAGTGGTATGAAAGGGATCCCTTGGCTTCAGTTGATTTTGGACTTGCAGCATCTGTCTTAGTCGATTTTGGACTTGTGTTTTCTCTTAACAACAGCAGGGTCCAAAAGCCATTGTGCTGAGGTGTTAATGATTTCTTTTTATCTAATTGGTTCAACAAAACCACTAAAACCTGTAAGCAGCTTGCTTTCCTTGGGAACCCAGGCCTCCAAGCCTTTTTCAGGCATGTAAGGAAGCCCACATTTCAGGTGCAGTATGAGGCAGGTTTTGCTGATACCTGAAATAAGAAACACATGCTCTGAATTCATCAAGGGTTTGCTTGAAATCAATTATTAAGTGAAGGCTGTGCCACATGCATAGTGTGGGTATTTTCAGTTAGCTGAAGTGTGGACTGTATAATTCAGCCTGCCCGTCCTCAAAGTCATGATTATTTTTGGTTTTGTTTTTTTTTTTTAATATATCTGTTTCTCAGCCTACCCATGTCTGAAAAGGATACCTGGATAGTAACACCAGAAAGGGCTGCCATGATGATACAGACTTTTGGCAGAGCACGGGTGAGGGAATGGCACATGATTTCTATCTTTAACTTCAGTTAGTGCTGTACCGTGTATGAGGCATCACTTTGGTCTCCAAGAAGCAGCTGCTGTACTGACTTGCTTAATGCATATGTAATTCAGTATAGAATATTATATACAGATTAATTTAGGAAAAATATCTAGTGCATCTAATTTAGACACCTGAAACTTAGCATTTCAGCTATATTGAAACATCCAACTTCTGTTTTTAGTGTAATTCAAACCCTGAGAGTAAACACTCAAGGGTCTTCTGTCAGCGTAGGGTGGCAGATCCCTCTGGCTGCCTGCAGAGATCCTTCCACTAACACTAAGTGTCCACCTCCCTCCTTGCAGGTGCTTCTATATTAGGAAGCCAATACACTATAAAGACATCTCTCTCTTCAGGATACAGTTTGTTCAATCCTCTTTCCACAAAGAGTCCCCAACAGGACTAGTTCTTGTTAAAAAACAAAGCAATGGTAACAGTCTTATGGCCAGAATGTTTGTCCCAAAGGATGGATGAAGGTTCTAGGGTTACTTTCAGGAAATCTGAACTATCACTGCAATACACATCATGATATTAAAATTTGCTGTGCTTAAGACTAGTATTAATGGCTCAGGAGTCTCCAAGGCTTTAGGTAGCTGTGGCTGCCAGATCACAGCAGAGTTCTAGATGGTAAACAGGTATATCTCCATAGACAAAATACTTCTGAGTTGTGTTGGTTTCTAATTCTAGAGTCTGAAAAACTCTAGGGCAGTGAAGGTGGTAATTAAAGGTTAGGCACTAATGGATTTGCAAGTTCTGAACAGCAGGTGAAAAACACAGTGGATTTTACTGTGTACATTTTATTTAGCCAAATTCCAATTTTAAAGTATTTGAGGCTGAACGGTTCTTAGCCTCAAATCTTTCTTCTCAGCTAATTGTTCAACATTTTGTGGTCTTCAGTGTTACACGATCTAAATACCTGTTACTTTAAACAGATTCAGTCAACTTAGCTGTTGTACAGATAACGTGACTTCAGTGCTTCTTAAGAATAGAGAAATGAGAGCAGGGTAAACACTGCCCTGAAAACACAACCAACCACGTAAAAGACAGAGAATAAATATGAATTCCAGTTTACTTCCTCACTTCTCCCTCTGTAATGGGCCAAGCCAAAAGCTTTCAATCCAAACAGCCCTGAAATGTGAGCAAGTTCAGTTCCAAACTCTTACAAGCCAGGCCATTTCTAATTATTTTTATTGCCTCATTAAATTTATTATGTTGTGCCATTTCTAGTGACCTCATTAACTCTCTGCAAAGAGTTTGTCACGTACAATCCTTAACAGATGTCTGATTTCAGGCATTGCAAAGTCAGTCATCTGGCCCTTTCCTCAGCATGCATAGACCCTTAGCTCTCCCATCCTGTGCTCTACTCTCTTTCAAGAAGGATTTTGTTTTGATGATGCTGTATTACTGGGACATTTGCTGCAGTCCTGCTTGGGCCAGTTTTTATGCCTTCATCCTCTAGCTATGTTCCACATATTTCTTCTCATCTGCCTTGTTTCCTTCTACATTGATCCAGATGGGTTGTATACCAGAACTGCACTCTCTCCTGTGGAGAATTTCTTCTGGCTTCTTGAGTCAACCAGTGTTTGCAGTGCCCCGTTGGGGTTAGGCTGTAAAAACCCTCTATTATGTGTGCAGCTGGGCTCAGAGAGCAGATTTCACTTTGTTCTTTCTTTATCCATGATTTAAATGGCTTGGATAGCACGTTTATTAAATGCTGGGGTTCTGGACCGCAGCCTTGAAGGACTGTCAAATGGATTTTGAGTCACTCTGCAGCTGAGAGCAGGATGTGTGACTGACAGGATCAACAAGGAAGGAAGGGAGCTACCATGTAAACCTGAGACTCAGCCAGGTCTCCTACAACTGGCTTGCTGGGTAGGCAACATGCAATGCCAGACATCTGGGGATAAGCACAAGAGTCCTTTTTGGAAGAACATGTGGATTCTGCAGTCATACCCATTCCCAGATCAAGAGATGCAGGCATTGCCCCGGCAGGTTGCATCCCATGCACTAGCAAGGGAAACCATGTGCAGGCAGGCCAAAGGTCCATCCCTCAGTTCAAAGTCCACCTCCATGGAATGTTCAGGATAATGGTCCAGGGAACACATGTAGGGATATTTCCACAGAGTACTCTTCAGCCTTTGGTATGATATGGTTCAGGTGACTTCTTGTGTTGCAGTATTTAACATTTCTTGATAGATTTGGGCTTCCCCTTCCCCCACCCCCCCAACCTTTCTGAGCTCCTGTAAACCTTTACTTTCCATGATCTCCTGTGGCAAGCATTTCCACAATTCAGCTTCCTGCTCTATGAAGAACCACCTTTTTTAATAACTTCGTCTTCAGCTTCCCAGTTTGTTTTATTCTTTCCTGTTCTTGTCTTGGAAGTGAGTGAATAATTATTCTGTTTTCATCTTCTGCAGGCCAGTCATGATTTTACAGACATCTATTCCTCCCCTTTTCAGTCACCTCTTTTCATGTTGCTTCTCTATCAATTTGACGTGTTACTTCTGGTAGGATAAGGACTGTAATAAGCTGAGAATCAGGAGGATTTTTCTGTAGTTTCAGGTCAGAAGGAGAAACAGGAGTTGGTGAGGAACCTGGATAGCAGTGATTAGATTACATGGTTTGTTGTGAAGGTGGCACAGCTTTTTCCTGAAAGATTATCTAGTTTTATAACTTAGATTTGCTAAGTTTCAGAAGCTGTAAGCATATAAAAACAGGAGGACAAGAATTTATGCAAACTCTTAATTTCCACATAAAACTTAAACCCATTTCTCCTCTTGCCTTTCATAAAAGTTGGTCTATAACGTAGTGTTAACTTGAATTATTGCAGGGATTAGACGGTCAGATGGGTCCAGTTCTTAATTCTTCTCGTTTCTTGGTTTTATAGAGGTGCAGCTCTCCTGGTTTTGCATCTAATTTACACTAGGACAGATGGGAGGAAAGTCAAGCTTATGGTTTTTACGCTCTGCTTTCGACAGTGCTGAGAATCTTCATGCTATAAAAGTGTCCGCCCTGTGCTGTCTTCCATCTGTATTGCATATATTGTATCTGTCATGCTGGTTAGGAAGACTTGATATTTTTGGCAAGCTTTGCTTCTTGTACAGCTCCACATATAGCATCACAGCTTAAAAAATGGCAATGGATGGGAAAAAATATCCGACTCATGGGAAATTGACATACTTGTTTTATCCCATGTGAGAGCGGAAGAGGAGAGTACCATTTTTTCCCCCGGCTGAATGAAAGGTATTATCAGATTTCAATTAGTTCTCATCCAAATGTAAGGAGCATCCTGAGGCATTTCTTAGAACTGTAGTTGTCTAAAACTTTCTTGTAAAATGAGTAAAAGAGTGGAATGAGCTTGTCTAGAGTGCAGCTAATTTCATGCTGAACACCACAGCTCAGATACAGCAGATGACTGCATGTTTGGAGATCCTTTGCTCTCTGCACTGACTAGGTAAGGAACTCAGAAATGCCATTTGACTAACTGCTTGTCCTCCAAATTTTCTCTTTGGAGATAATATTCAGCTGAGAAGAAGAGAAGGTTACAAAAACTCAGAACTTCAGCTTCCATGAGGAACACCCTGACTGATACAGAGTGCAACACTGATGGGAAAAACTTTATCTTCATTTTCTCGTAAAAAAAAAACAAAACAAGCTTTAAAAATCAAGTTTTCTAGGGAAGACTTTTGAATGAGATGATGACCTGCCTCCTCATGGGATTTTTTTTTTACTCAGAAATTAAGAAGAAGCTTCAAGAAGTTTTAAAAAATAGTAGAAATTGCTTTGCTAATGAAGCATGCAAGTGGCAGCTGAAATATTGGAAGCCATAATATTCTCAGTTTACATAGCCAAGAATTATGAGGGTCTTTTCTTTCATACTGGCACTGACTTTACCCATGCAAAATTTAGATGTCCAATCTAAGCAATGTTTAAGCTCCTTCCATGCTCAATACAGAGACACAGGCACCTCTAGAGAGAGACTAATCTCATTGGGTTTATAACTGTGTTAAAATCCGAGGAATTCGGATGCCTGTGCATGAGGAAGATGCATCTCACAATGTATTTGCACTGTTTTAACTCCATTAAATGCTTGAGTCATTCCCACCATCATTTTATAAAGATGGCATGAATAGATAAACCACCCTGCACAAGATGTGTTTCCCACCCCCAGAAGAGGCAGGGGACAGCTCTTTATTCCCAAAGATTTTGCCACAAATGAAGAGGTCCAGGGAGAGGCAGAATGAAAGAGACCTAGAAAGGTTCTTCATTAGATCCACTAACTGCAGCTGATAGAATGGTCCTTAACTACACTACATCAACATTAATAGGTTTAAAAACAGCTTATGGCTCCAGACATGGTGTAGTCTTTATTTTCACTGGATTGAATTTGGGTGGATTTTCATATGACAACAGAAGGCTACGCCTAAGGACATTTTCCAGCCAAATTTCAAGCCTTTATTTCAAAAGAAGAGATTCACTGGGAGTATGGAGAAAGGAGAATGACTCCAGTTCCAATAATCAGTGTCTGGCAAGATGAACAGCAAGGGGCAGGTGATTGTTGTGCTAGGAAATGCCCAGTGATTTTTGTAGTAGCACTCTTATGTCCTACAGGCTGGACAATTCTTCTTGATGGCTGTAAAGTTTCTCTGAGCCTACAATTAACCTCTGTGTCTAAAGCATCCCAGCATGAGGTGAAGGGAGGTGGCAGGAGGGGACAGTGCAAACTTGTTGACTTGTTTGTAGTATGCCAAAGGGGAGAACAGCAGGTAGGAATATGGGGAAATGAGCAGTGAGGCAGTCTGGCATTTGTCCCCAAACACCTTGCCAGCTTTGTGGTGTCAGAAATAGAAACAGATAAAGACAGACCCCTAGATCACTGTTGATCCTTAAAAGCAGTTGGTGTGCCACACCATGTGCCCCTCTCTTATTTGCATGCTAAGGAGGGACATGTAGGGGCTTGTGTCCTTGGGAGATGAGTTTTCAGTAAACACTGATTGCTACCCTGTGACTGAGATGAAGAGTTTTCCCCCTCAGTGACCCAAAACCACACACCCTGAGACCTTTCCCCAGAGAATTTCGAATGACTTTACCAACTGACTTAAGGAAAAATGCAAAGAGGCTTCACGCCCTCAAAGCCTCTGGATATATTTTCTACCCAAAGCAGAAAACTCAGGCACTGTTTATCCTGCTCTGCCCAGGGCTCCCTCTTTTTGTTTTGCACTGAATTTCTTTCCTGTTAGACATTGTTCGCGAGCCAAAGTTTTCTTTGGAACGACAAATGGGAAAGGACCACCTGGGTTAGGAATTCCTGTCTTCTGGAATTGCAGGCTGCTGTGCCAGTTTCAGAATGTTTTTTTTCTCAGAAAAGAAGAATGTAGGGCTGGCTGGGAATGTGTAGAGGTGCTCTTCCCTTTTGTTACTAGTTGCGGTTGGACGCAGAGGGCAACATCCCTCCAAAACCAGATGTACTGTAAAGGCCAAGGTCTCTTCCCATTCCTACCAGTATCAGGAGGTGGCAATGAACAAGTTAAGAGCAGATGCACCTAATCATGGCAAAGTTGGGAGGTAAGTCCTACCAAAGGCAACAGGGTTGGTCTGGTGTGCAACCACAGTGTTCCGCAATCCTAAGGAAAGAAGATGGGTATGAGGGAGAGGCAGGGTTAGGTCTGTGGCACAGTGTCACCTTACAGGCCACTTCTAGGGGGCATACAGAGAGGGAGCAAGATGCCCATGTGAGCTGCCATAGTCATGTCTGTGTCTTGTCAGAGGCAAGGAGTAAGGCCACAGCACAGACATGTCAAACACATTGTCAGAAGGCGCTGAAGTGACTGGGTTTATTTTAATCTGGAAATGTGGCCCTTGCTGCCTTTTATGATGTGCCAGTCTAAGCTGCCTTTGGCAGCTGTGAGAATATTGGTTTTGGCAGACAGCTGCAAGGAGCAGCAGACTGGAAGGAGTCAGCAGCAAATGTGATAAAAGGGAAAAGTTGCTGATGCCAGGAGGAAAAGCACAAGGTCCTGCTGATTACCAGAAACTCTTCAGGAGCTGTGAGGAAGAGGAGGTCTCCTCTGACACTGGGATGGATGGACAGGAAAGGACTAGCCTTCTCCCCTTGACTGAAGTTGAATCGCCTCACTGCACATGTAAGATGGCCCACTGGCTGGAGAGGAAGGATGCTTTAAAGAAGGGCAGAGCTGATGGGACATGCCAAGAAAAGATTCCTCTGTTTACCTGACATTTTGCTGATTGATCCTCTTTGATAAAAAAGACTGGGTCCTGGCCACCAATAAACCATATGGATCTGTGGGAGCTGAAGGTGTCCAAACTAAAAGCTAAAGTCACGTATGTAGCTTAGCCAGGGCTATATTAACAGGTTCAGTTTTTCCCAGCACTAGAGTTTTATTGCTACAAAAACCCCATCTCTATCTTACAAGCACAACTGTCCTCCTCTGTGGTTTCAAGGATGGGCTTTTGTTGCCAACTAGATAACAAGCTCTTTGGGACTATGATTTTTTTAATGTGTTTTGTGCTCAGAAGGAGGGTGGGATCTGAAAAAAAGTCCCAAGCCCTTGTGAATGTTAAACAGTGATGATAATAATATGAATGTCAGTGAAATTCTCACAGTTCCTTCTCTAACCATCTGGCTGTAATGAGAGGGCTCAGAGATGATCTCTGAGAGCGGATCCCTGGAAGGAGAAACAGCTTAGATGCTAACTTGAGGATCCAACCTGCTTTTTGTGGTTTCCATTTACATCCAGAAATGAAAGGAGCTGATTTTTCAGTCAACCTGCAGCTCAGACCACCTCAGGACAGGAGGTTTTCATGCAGCAGGTACAGTGCACAAGGCTGCCAGCTGAAAAGGGACATTCCCAGGCAGTATTGCTAGTGATGCAATGAAAGGGAACAAAACATCCATGAGTCAGGGCAGGATACTTCAGAAAAAAAAAATTGTAAAGGGATGAGTTAGTTTGCTTGTTTGGCTTTTTCCCAAGGCCTGAGATGCTCTTTTTCAACAGGACTTATTTTTAGTACACTCATGGATGACTTCTGTTTAGGAGAGTCACACCCAGCAAAGCAAAAAGCTCAGCCAGAGGAATTCTTACCCTGCTTGTGCTTCAGAGCCCAATGCCTGCATGAACAGGGCAGCAAAGGGGAGCAACTGCCCATAAGCTCATGGCAGCCTGCCCTGGGCATGCAGTGCTGGGGCCTTTTTTTGAGCTACAGTAATCAGTGGAAAAGGTTAACTAGTCAATATTTTAACTTTATTCAAAAATAAGTGAACTAATCTCCTCTGCTGTCAGCACACCCTGCACAGAGGCAGAGGGGCAAGAAAATGCAGAGGTTGTCACAGTGACCCCGCTGTGGATGATCTCCTGCACAACAAGGATAGAGACTGAAATCAAGTTTCTCCTGGATGGACCCCAGTCAGTGGGGTTTGACCAAACAGGTCCACTGGGATACTTTGCCCAAAACTCCATATGAGACCTTTTAATACACAGTGGCTCAATTTTGCTTTCTATTGTATTTCTTATTTCTGATCAGGACCAGCAAGAGAGAGCGCTGAAAGAATCACCTGAAATGCTGTTCTTCTAACTTCAGTGCAAGGAAAAGTAGAAAAAAAAAAAGAAACAGGAGTCAAAGCTTTTTGTTGGGATACTTCTAGCTCAACTTTGCAAACTGTAGACCTTTAAGGGAGAGCCAGATAAGTCTGTGAAACATATATAGCTTATCTGGAATAAAAGTGCATTCTGAACCTGCCTGAGATATGCCTCTGACTAGCTTTCAGAGGGGAATTTACAACAGTTTATAGCCAAGACAGCTCTCCAAGAAATAAACACAGGAATAAATATTTACCACCTTTCTCCAAATCTCCATCCTCAAACTTGTGCTGAAATAATTATCTTCCCTCTTAAGTTGTATTTATTCAGAGATCTATGTGGCATGAAAAAGCAGCCCAGATTTGTATAACAGACACCTTGTGTTGTGTACAGAGGGTCACCATGAATGTTAGTCACCCCTGGCGTGTTAGATCTGTCACTTCACAGTGATCCTGGGGAGTAGTATATTTAGGAATATAATAGATGTGGTGAAGTTTGTTGGTTATGATCCTAGATCAGAGTAGTCTGGAGTTTTATACTGCTGAAACGTTTGCTAATGACACAGATGGGAACAGCATTCATACCACAAATTAGAGACCTGGTTAGTGGCTTTTGTTTAGTTAGACACACTTACCAGGTATCCTTTTTTTTTCCCCAACAATTTTCAAACAATTGAATTTAATAAATAAAAATCACTATTTTGACCTGATACAAAAACTATACCCCCAATATTTTTAAAGGCAAACAACTTCCTGAGAAGTTTCCTACATCCCAGGGATGTGTTGCTTGTAGAGGTCATTCTAATATATTTTCATTAGAATTCTTCTTTAAAAATAAAATTAAAAAAACCTGAAAACAACAAATCAAAGCAAAGCAAAGCCTCTCATGCCAATTATCAGCTTATGCTGACTATTGCTACTTAATCTCTACATATTTCAGCAAAGAACCCTGATATCTGATTGAGTTGCTGTTATGTCACTAACTTCTGTTGATCTGGTTCATGGCATGCTGTTGTTATTTACTAGGGGTGTAACAACATCACCTCAAGTCTGATTTGTGCCAGCTGGGACATGTTCACCTGGAAAAAAATCATTCCAGCTACAAAGATAAAATCAAGAATGTAGCAGAAAGAAGATGGTGGCTGCATAAAGAGAGTCCAACAGAAAATGACAAAGCTGAATGGAAGGACTTAAAATAGAAATTCTGTGGAAAAGATTGACAGAACTTGGATTGTTTAGTCTAGAAAAAAGACAACTGTGAGACAGTCATGATAACAGTCATCAAATATTTTAGAGACTGCTGCAAAGAGGGAGGTAATGAACTCTTCTTGATATCCACTAGGGATAAGGCAAGAAGTAATGGGCTTAAATTGCAGTAGTGGTGGTTTCAGTTAGACAGGAGGAGAAACTTTTTAAGGGGAAGGAAGAAAACCACAGGGATAGATTGTCTGGGAAGGGTTTGGAGTCTTTGCCACTGTAGGTCTTTAAAAATAGGATGGAGGAAGATATAGTTGGTAACATCTCTCAAGGTCTTTAGCTCTATTGCAGGCTTTATGAATTTCCTGGTAGGGAACTTAAGCATGGAAAATTGAAACGACTTGCTGACAGCACAGTGGGTAACCTAGAGCAGGAGTAGAAACCAAATGTCCTGAGTTTATCAGCTTACTGAGCAAAAAAAGAACAGTGCCAGGGAATAACATGAAAAATAAATAATCACCCAACTGTGTGATATCAAATAAAAAACAAATTGAAATTGATCCAAATATTTACATTTTGAAGATTTAGGAAGTTTGCTCATGTGTGTTCTTAATGAAAACTAGCCAAACCCCCGAAATTTCCAGTCTGCAAAGAATTTCAATATTTTGAAATGTCTTTCTTGAGAATCCACTTCAAGGTAACATGTTCCTTTCCATGCCAAAACCTAATGTTAAGTATGAAAGGATGCACACATTAATATACTGTAAAAACTGATGTGTGCTCTATGTTCAAACATTATCATATCATATATGTCATTATGACACATAACATTTTAGCATTTTAAAAATAAAAGGAAAGAAATCAAAATTATTAGTTGCTATTCCTCCCATGCCAAAAATGTAGTTGTTAGCATCAGAAGGCTTTGCTGAGCCAAGCTGGATTCAAATTTGCCTATTTCTAAGATGAAACTATGCACTGACATTTTTTGAACAGCTCTGTTCATGTTTTTTCCATTATTCTCATTTTCTTCCTCTGCTAGAATAAAATCAGAATGGCCAGAAAAATACAGAGGGAAAAGCTGCTGTAACTGGAAGTGGGGTTACCTGATATAACCCCAAAGGACCTGCTCTCTTCACATTTCCAATCAGTGAAACTACTGAGTTGTCATCTGTTTATTTTTGTATCCACATGTTCAACACAATGAAATCAGCTTAACCCTCTAAAAAGGCAAAGACCTGTGCTGGTATCCACTAAACATTCACTTTTTAAAAACACATGCAGGAAACATGGTAAGATGAGCAGAAATGTCTGCATGTGGGTGGATAACTCATATTTATCGGGGTGGGGGTTCACATTGTCCATGTTGGTAGTATCTTGTCCTTCAATCACAGAAAAACTAATGCATTAAAGGAGTAGCATTTTATCTTGATGTCTTTTATCTGTCCACCTCTTCAATCAGAGGAGAGATTAAGCCATTAACAGCCTGATTTAAAAGAGATGCTTTGAGTACCATGCAGTGCTCAATGCTCGGGTTAGTAAAAAAGACCCAGAGGTTCCCAGTGTGTGCAGGGCCAAGCACTCCAGCACAGAGGGTAAGAGCTGGGGAGCCTGAGGATCAATAAGTAGTGATGTCCTGCCTGGATAGTGCCTGGAGAAATCCCTACACTGACTTTGCTTATGCAGTAGCTATTTTGCAAAATAATTGCATTGCTCAACCAGCACATTCCCCAGACATTTAAATTAACTTCAAAATGGTTCCATTGTAAGACATGTACCCCACATGTGGCATGAAATGTTCAACGTGCTCAAGTCCTACGTTGCTATTATCGCTTCAAGGGTCTGATTGGCATATTGTCAAACATTTTACAATCTAACAAGTTGCCAAATACCCTCTAATTAAACAAACCGTTTCTTTCATAATGCCAAACAATTACACAGGTTTATAGTTTCTAATCTAACACTGCATCTGGTTTAAAGGTCTGTTTTAAACATCAAAGTCTTCTGATCATCTGGTGGCAATGGATAGCTAATGATGGGGCCTTTCACCCATCCATACTGTAGTATCTGGAGAACTGGACTTGGTAGAGTTAGGTTAATGGTTGGTAGAGTTCTCTTATTGTTGGACTCAATGATCTTAAAAGTCTTTTCCAACCAGAACAGTTATGTGATTCTATTTTTTTCCTCCCTCAGTGTATTCAGGACAAGTTGTGCCCAAAACCTTTTATTGCCATGGTTAGGTCTGGGGAGTCGCCTCTGATATCCAATGTAGATTAAGGTTCCTCACCATTTCTGAAGAGCCTTCCTCCAGGGTTTAACTCTTGGAGCGGGATTTATTGAGTCAGTCTCTTGAACAAGAACAGGCACCCATGGTCACTTTAAGGACCAGTCAGGAAGCAACTAGGAGAGGTTGGAAAAGGCTTTCAGTGTCCAAGGTGATCCATCTGAAGTCCCAGGCTTCCCTCATCACATCACTCCTTACAACATCTTGTCCAGATCCAGTCAGAGGGAAAGAGAAGAGTCACTGAAGCTCTCTGGAGAGCTGATGTGAGGAGAGAGTGTGCCTCAAAAGTGATCCTGGATGAAAGCTGAAGATCATGGCTGTGAACAGAGGTGTTCAGACAGAGCTCACACCCATAGTGGTCAGTAAAACCTGAAGTCTATTGGCACTGGGACCATTGATAACAAATTTCACAATAGCCAGTGGAGGAACTGAAACAAGTTGTCTTTCACATCTATGGCAACCAACGGGTCAGGCTTAGCAGCATATTTATTCAGTGAAACTTTGCTGTACTAAAGAGCCCCAGCCATGTCTTTGCAGTGTATTGTTACTTCTTATTGTTACTTGTCTGTCTTCTCCTAAAGATAATCACTCAGGTAGAGGTTTAAGTCAATGTGGAAGGCAAGCCCACCAGACCATAAAGAAAACAATGGTTGGTATAACAGCTGGGCATGCAACTGGAAGAGACAATGGCCCTACAACCAGCCAGGCCCAGCTCTATTTATGCAGGTGTAAAAGGGCTCTTGCCCTTGGAAATAGTGTCCTCTCCTTGTATTACACATTCTTTCCTCTGTCGGCATCCTGTTTAAACAGGCTGAGTGCAAAGGGGTGTCTGCTCTGCATTTGTTGATGCCTTGTGATGATATGAAAGATAATTGTATAATTTATGCTGAATAAACCAAGAAATGGCTGTTGTTCAAGGAAACTAGCAAGGCCCCAAAGTACTTGAAATATTGGAGCAGGCAGAAAAGATAACAAAGCCTGATCTTTTCGCTGCTCCTTTCATAAAGGCTGTTCTTGTACAGGGGGAGAGGAAATGGTTGGCAAAAGAATGTGATTCAGATGTGCTTGGAGATTGCTGGAAGTGAGAGAAGCACAATGGCTCTGCAAACCTATTGAGTAATTTCCACCAAAGCCAACGTAGTTGCCCTGGGAATGAATACTGGCCTTTGGACTCTTCTTTCTGCGCAGTGCAGCTCTTCAGATGTTTGTCTAAATGAATGTGCCATTGTTTGTTTGTTTAGAGCCAGCACTGTCAGGCTGCACGTTGTGGCCCTGCTGTGTTTGGCTTGTTGATGGCTTTTCTGCCTGAAATAATTTTGGTTTTATATAGCTGGAGGAGGCAGAAGGACGTTTGGGACTTTGTTTTATCTTGTAATGCATGATTCAAGCCTTGAATGTGAAATTTGGGGCTTGGCTCTGAGGCAGGTCAAAAGAGAATAACTTGGAATTAACTGCTGATGTGGAGCCTTGCTTTCTACATTATGGCAGGATGTTTTCATGCTATGAAACTATGATCAAGACTTCTAGAATTGCAACAATCTTACCTTCCAAAGAGATTTTCTGGCTTAAAACTAAGACTTCCTGATTTTGACTTCCTGAGCAGGAATGCTATGGCTACATTGAGGTAATAAACTCCCAGGTTTTTAATGTCTGTATTCTGATTAATTTTACAAGACATGTTAAGCTGGGAGAAAATAGTCAGAAATAGGCATGTGAGTAGCAAAGTGTTTCAAACTGCACTTGTTATGCTGCAGTTCTCTCACTCTGGCTCAGTTCTTGTGAGACAAAACTTACTTTTTCTCATTGTTCAGCAGCTTCCTTTAAGAAAATGTGGCTCATTCAGTTTCCCACTAATTGATTTAAACATAATCAGCATTTGGGTTTTGTAAACATACAGTAATTGTTCAAGATGCAACTCTAAACTGTGCAGAACAATAGATGCTTAAGGAAGGTGCACCAAGCACCACAAGGGAAGGGCAAAGGCAGATGTACAAAAATGCACCTGATCCCACCATTTGCTGAGCTGGTTCACTAAGGTGCCAGTCTGGTTCCATCTCCTGCTTGAAGTTGGGTTTGCTTAACATCTTCTATTCTAAGTCTTCATTATAGCAGTTCTGTAGATATTCTGGAGGGGGTTTGCCTTGGTGCAACACTACACTTTGCTTAAGAAGTCGTTGCCCATCAGACAGCCAAAGTTGGGGCTGCTTCTGGAAAACATTTTGGCAATGTCAACCATTTTGTAGCACTGTTATGAAATATCACCTGCAATTTTTACCTCTTTATCTATGTATATATGTCTTAATGCTAATGAAGCATTTATTGCTAGGTAGCATTTCCTCTGAGCTGTGTCACTGAATCAGGTCTTAAGAGACCTGGCAGTAAACCTGTGTGCCACTGGGTTACTGAGTGGAGCTGGTCAATCCCCTCCCTTTCCCTATCCTTTGTTTTCCCCCTCTGTAAAGGAAGATCCTGGGTTTTTTTGCAATGCACAGATAGGAATTACTGCTGGTCAGTCTGATAGTTATTATTAGCAACTAGAAATAAGAAATGATAGCAACAAGTGAAACAGAGAGAGGGCAAATGTCCCACATAAATTCCACTAATGTCTGCTCCCACAGAGCATGGGGAGAGACTGTTTATCTGCAGCCTTTCTCCATAACACCAGTACCAATAAACAGGTGCTTTCTGTGGCATCAGCCCTGAAATTGGAGGAGGAAAGTTATTGTTGTTACCTCCATAATGAGGCATATTATGCTCAGGGTGAAAACTCCTGCCAATAGGAGCAAAAGTTTGATCAAAGGTGTTAAATTTTGTGGCTTCACCTCCAAACCTCTTGGTAATCGAGCAGGAAACTGGAGACCATGTTATTGCAGTTGAATTTCTGCCTGATCACCAAACAGCCCAGCAATTTTGTGAAAATTGCTCAGCCCTCCCACATGAAAAAATAAGGCTGTCTCAGCATTAACAATTGTAAAGGGTCAGCAATTTTTAATATCTGGTAGTTCCTTCTCACTCTCTGCACTTTTCTGTTTCCACTGTGCATCTCTTTGCACATTGCAGTTCTGGACTGGAGCAGGGATGGCTGCTGAGGACACTTGATGCCATATAATTCATCCAGAACAAAAGGGAGGGATATCAAGGGAAGGCCAGGAGTCGGGGAAAAGCCCTTTTTAAGGAAATGCTCAAACACTTAAAAGTGTCTTCTCTTGGGGGAGGGGGAAGTGTAGAAGGGAAAAGGAAAATCCTTCTCAGCTTTGGGCTCTCACACATTAATTTTGTGACAGAGATGAAGAGAAAGCAGGTGAAGGAATAGATGTAGTGACAACAGAAAGCATATGGGTGAGGGGAGCTCAGCACCTTTGTCACAAATCTGTTTCCCAGGGGAATGGGCTGCTGCTGATTTTGGCTGTCAGCAGTGTTGGGATTTACAAGGTGCTGCTGGGCTTTCTCATCCTAAGTCCAAGTATGGGAGGCAGCAGTGCACCATCATCCTTGCCATGGCTTAATGAAAGGACTGGCTAATTGCCTGATGCAGGTATTAGTGAAAAAGTGTTTGCCTGATTTTTTTTTTGCATTCTCTAAAGAAGCAAAATGCTCACCTGATTTTCTTGTGGTGGAGAAACTTGCATTGCATCTTTTTTCTATAAAAAAAAGTGATAGACAGAGTTGGGCCAGGCTTGGCTTATTGGGGTTTCCCTCCACTTCTTTCTGAGCTTAATTCAGTAGTGACATTTCTGTTCCTTTCAGACCTGACTAGTTTGCAAAATGTCTGCAGGGTTATTTTCACTGGCAAAGAAGTGGGTGCTGTTTATTTCTCAAGAATGTCTGTATTGCTGTTCTCCCAAGCACAGCTGAAAACAAGCAGATGAAACACACCTCAGGAGATGGTTTCTTTGCACGTGGCACTGAGCCTCTTTTGGTCTGCAATGCTTCTGCTTTCTCTTCCCCAGAATGACACTACTAACTCTCCCCTGGCAGTCTCTCGCTCTTCTTATATGTCTCCTCTGAGAGCTCCTGGGGCTGTTCTTCCACTTCGCCCTCAGATAGACCTCCTACCCTTGTACTAACCATCACCTTCATTGGAAAGGCCTCCTGTCCCTCAGTGCCCCAGCCTATACACAGTTGCATGCTTGGGAGGTGGTTTTCCCTTGTCTCAGTTATCACTAAGCACAGATAATTTAAGGTTGATTACTTTTTAACCAGGATGGAAGGTGGCCTCACTCAGGTGATAGGTAGCAGGAAGCAGTCTGATGATGTTCATCTCTGTTGATAGGTTTTCAGAGCTGCAAATGGGAAGTGGTCTGCTGCTCCATGTGGCAAAGCACACAGGATTTCACCCACCTCCTGCATTACCATGGACATGTAGTACCCTGGCTAATGCAGGTTGATATACAAGTGTCCTGCTCAATCACAAGCCCAACTCCACAGCAAGAACTTGTTCCCTTCCACTCACAGGAAGTCATGTAGATAGTGATGCAGACAAGCTGAACAGGTTGGTGCTGTAAGCAGGGATCTGGAGCTGGAGGTCATCTTCCCAGCCTCAGTCTGCACTCCTGGACATCTCAGTGTAGCAATAAATCAAGATCCCTGCTGAGATGCCAACCCTTTTCCCATCCCTTGCTTCAGTCCATCAGACCAGATTCTCAGGGGCGAAGGGCCCAGTCATACATTTTATACCAACTGCCTGTGGTACCTTGTCTGATGTCTCAGCATTTTCTGTTATGATACCCAGGCAGCTTTCTTGTCCCACAGCTGCTCCATGAGTCCAGTCCTGTGTGCTTAAGTTACTGGAGAGGAACAAAGACAAATGAAAAAGGGCAGAGGAGATGTCACTGACAGAAGACATCAGAGAGGGTGGACTGCAAGGATGGACAAGGTAGTTCAAAGTGCTCTGAGATGCTGAGGTGCCATGAAGAGGAGAGGGTAGGAGGCGACACACCAGACTCAGGTGACAGAAAGGCTGTAAAGTGTTTTGAGTGTGTTGGGGCACAAATGACATGCTAGTTGTTTTTGGATTCCCAGATGTGAGAGGCTTAATGAATTAATTCAGAGAACATGCAAGCAAAAGATGTGAGTGTACTCTCATGGTCTTGACCAAGTCGTGCCTCTTCCTGCCTTTGTTCAGCTAAATCCTGAGCTTGTTGGGCTGGCACTGCTTTTCAGTATGTGCATGCCCTCCAGCTCCCACACCAGGATCCTCCACAGCGTTCTGGTGAGAGAAATAACAGCCTGTGTTAAAAGGAAAATGGTCTGGGAAGCAGCTGGGGCACAGCCGCAGTGGTAGCTGTGGTGTCCAGTGAGGATGCAACAATATGCACCAACTCTTTCACTGCCTCCATTTCCTTGAAAAGGAGAGGGAAAAGAAGGCCCCCAAAAGCCATGAGGCACAATCGTGTTATTTTTCCCTTTTTTGAAAACAAACGGACTTTTCAATTAGACTGATTTGTCCCTGAGACAATCAATCTGCGGTTTATAAAAGCAAACACTTGAGTAATTAGTTCTATCCAGGAAGAATATTAACTCTGTTTATCTTTGGGTAATTAATCACTGACCCTGCCAGGTCTACAAAGCCTCCTTTGCACAGATGGGGCAGTGAAGGAGGCGAGCAGAGGGCAAGAGTGAGGCGAGTAACATGTGATCTACAATGGGAGCGTGTCAGGACGCTGTAACATACATCTTCCTCCCACACACCTAAACAACTGCCCATGTAAATTACACGAAGCCATATTCCAGCCACAGAGCCCCGGGGCTGTGAAGGGCTGCTACTTGAAGAAACAATAAATAACATTTTTTAGATAATTATTTAGATTAGCCTTTGTTGGGGACATTCAGCTCTTCACTGCAGTTCGTTTCCCTCACTGATCAAGCAGTTGCAGTGTTTTCCATGGAGTGCTGCTGTGACCAGGGCCCCAACGCCCTGCAGGTGAACTGGCACTCAAATGCCTTCAGCCAGAGGAATCACAGCCTCTGTCTTGGCTGGACTGAGCTCTGCCAAGTGCCACCCCAGAGCTGGCTGTGTGTCAGTGGATGGTGCTACAAGCTGTGGTTTACTCTGATCTCAAGTCTTCAGGGAACAACTTTGAGTCTCTTCCTCTATCCCTGACCTCCAGTTTAACTTTTGAGGAAATGTTTGGCTTTATTCTAGTGGTTTTCAGCAGCACAAAACAAGATCAAGGGCTGTTTCCCTCTCCTCTTACACTTGATAGGATTGTACAGACCTTCTCCGGTTAGATTTTTTTATTGATTTCACAGTAGCAGCTGAAAACACTAGAATGAAATAAAAGATGACAACTATGAAACACTGTATAAATATGTAAGTAAGAGAAGTCAGACAACATGCAGCAGGTGCATGCAGCAGGCAGATGGGAAGATTAGCAATTAGATGGACAGAACAGATAGGCTTCTTGTCTTGACTCAGGTTAGAGAAGACAAGAGTCCTCAATTTCTGCCCTCAGTCCTTTGCCACTTCTGTCACAAGGAATTTGCTTTGTCTGCCAGGACCTTGGTGGTCCTGCTGATGCCACTGCTGTGGCTGATCCCATGCATGTAAAATGCATGTGCAAAGGCTAGCTGGGGAGAGAGGATGGGTCTTGCTCCTCCACACCTCCAAAATGACCTTACACAGGTTGACTCAT
This sequence comes from Hemiprocne comata, assembly GCA_020745705.1. Classification (NCBI taxonomy): domain Eukaryota; kingdom Metazoa; phylum Chordata; class Aves; order Apodiformes; family Apodidae; genus Hemiprocne; species Hemiprocne comata. The sequence continues at coordinate 24,857,862 of CM036593.1, forward strand.
ACTGGCTTTTTTCACTAGCTTGGACTTACCAAAGGGCAGAAGGAGTTTATCCAAGAGGGTTAATTTAAAAAGAAATTAAGGCTGCTGGCTTGGTGTTGGCCACTATTTCGATGAACATGTAATATATTTCAGCCCCTGTTTTCATCTAAGTGAGGTCCTAGAGTTTGTCTTATTGACCTAAGCAGAGGGGACTGTGTGTGTGTGCTCGTGTGTCTCTCTACATGTCCACATCCATGGAAGCAGGCGACATTTTGCCACGGATTCTCATGGTAGGATTCTGCTGGGACATACAAAACACACTGTTTTGTGTGCAGATCATTGCTGCTGCTGGCAGCTTGTCAACAGCCCCAGGCCCAGCTTTTCCACTAAGGAAGAAAAAAGAGTCCCCCCTGTCCTCACCCCCTTTACGCTGATCTACCTTGCTATCTCAGCCATTCTTGGTTGCATCCAAAGAAGTTGAACTCCAGGTCAGGGGAAATCTGATCATCCTCTCCCACCTCCTACCCTGAGTTGCTGTTCATTAAGGTGAGGTGTAGCTTTATCTTCACGGGACACTCCTTTTGCTCTTTATCAGCCCTGCTGAACACTAAGCAGGTCACATATGGCCTTTGTCAGCTACACTGCAAATCTTTTGTACCTTTTAATGAAAACATTGCCAGTGTTTTCCTTCTGTCGCTGTTGGAACCCAGCCGCATCGTGGTGATAAATGGTGCCTATTGCTCAAGAAATGCTTCAGCCAGACCCACGACTCTGCAAGGGCACTGTACCAATCTGAGACTGCAGCCAGGGGTTGTCTCCACCAGCCCTGGGGTGCAACAGGGGTTTCAGCCCCTCCCTACAGGTGGGACAATAAGAAACCCTCTGCCACTTCTTTTTCCACTGGGCATTGGGAAAGCTGAATTTCTGTATCAACTCACATTGTTGTGATAGCTACTAAATTTTGAGGTCATCAATAATCAACTTCAAAACACAAGCTGAACAATTTACTGTTTTAAAAATGTCTCAATTTTCAAATGCCAGGGAGCTTGTTTCAGTTTGATACTGTGCTCTACTCCAAAGACTCAGTGGAAGAGTGGGATTTTATGGAAATCTAGTGAATGGCGCTGCATCCATGTTACATCCAACCAGAGACCAAGAGGTGAATGCAAGGGATGAGAAAGAGAATTAAGAACCCAGGGGGCAGCTTCTGTGCCACCTTCTGCGTGAACCAACAGTTATTCTGAGGAGACAAACCTGAGTTCCTTCTGCTTCTCCTTCGGAGCTCCTACCTGGGTCAGATAGGAAGGGTATGGTGCCATTCCTTGGTTTAGCAGTTTCTGCACAGTGTAGATACTGACCTGATTTGAGGCTCACAGCTGTCCAGTGCTTTCCCATGATCCATCCCTGGGACCCATGAGGAGACACACTGGTTCTCCCAGTTAACCGGTACCAGGCATTTACTCCTGTCTCCTTTTTGTGGTGATTTCCATGGTTGTGGGAGACTCAGACCTCTTCTTTGATCCAGCTTACAACCATCCTAACAGGAAAACATTTGCAATTTTGTTTTATTTTATTTTTTAGCCAGATCAGTGGAATCTCCCCACACAGTTATGTGATTGCTGATGGTAAAACAAAAGGGGAAGCAAGTCTGTATGGCCAGGAGCTGGAGAAAGATGAGTGCTTGTGGCTTTCTTCAATGATCTTAGATCACTTTATGCCAGCATTAATCCTCTGCCTTTTAAAAAGCCATGATTTCAGTGGTGGATAATCTCAGGTCAAGCCCAAATGGCTGTCAAGATGGGTGGTCATCACAATAAAATATAGGATATCAGGATGCAACTCAATTTAGCAAATAATCTGCCAAAGTCAGTGACCCTGTAATTAATGTCTTAAGGGAAGGAAAAGAAAATCTTGTCTTACAGGAAGGAAAAGACATTTTAATGTCTTCAGGGGCTTACGCAACTGAGCAATGTTGTCTAAGAATGGTAGCTGGGGAAAGGAATTGCTCTCAATTTCCCATTTCAATATTTCACACACAGATGCATGAGATTTGAGAAGTTAATGAGTGTTCCCTCCAAGTCAGCCTAACAATCATGGGTTCAAGCATGTTTTTTTTCTACTCAGTCTGAATGGGCTTCTTTGACCCTTACTGAGATCACAAGAGGTTATATGGAGAGACATCATCAGCCCTTGTTATTTTATTTTCTGTTTCCTTCTTTTGTTTCAAAACTACGATGACTTTTCCAACCCCACCATGGCTGTACATTGAAATTCCACTTGGACACTGCCTTGGACACCCAGCATTTCAGCACTTGTGTCTGCAGCCTTCAATGGAAAGGGTTTCTGGGAGACTCAGGAAAAATGGTGAAATTATGCACCTGTGTTTCTCCTCAAAGTGTGGCAGCTGGACAGGGGTCAGATTAACCCAATGGTCCCATTTCTGCATTTGTTTTAAAACAGCTCTTGCACTGCTCAAGGCACGCCCAGTGGACTATCTGCCTAGGACACCCTCCATGTTGTTTGAAAGCATCAGTGGTAGAAAAAAGCAGTGTCCTTAGCTTGTACGTGTCCTTTACAACTGTCTCCAAGCTCTTCCATGAAATAGACACAGCTACATTGCATTCATTTGTGGATGAGTACAAGGCCCAGGAGGAGGTGGCAGGAGCAGGATGAGGGGGCAAATAGGATAGAAAGGCAGAGGGAGGTCCTTGGGGCTTTGCATTGCTGTTCCTGCTGCCAAAAGGGGACTGAGAAGATGGAAAGAGGAAAGAAAGATGAGCAAACTGCTTGTGTTCTCCATGAACCTCCATTCCAGAGCAGCAGGTAATTTCCATAGAAGTTATTGGTTATTCCAATGCTTATTGGTTATATGGTTATTCCCTGCTCAGCTGCAATTAGTTTCCTTGTGCCTGACACCACTGATGGGGCAGAGCACACACAAGGACTTTGTACAACCTACTCATTTCTTCCATGTCCATTAGCTGCAAAACACCAGCTGTGGAGGCCTCTGCTTTTTTAAGGTCGTTCACAAGACTGGAGAAGAATTTCCATACTTCTTTGACCTCTCCTGCACACAAGTGACACAGAGCTAGGTATGAGTTTGTTCACCATTCCTTGAAACTCTGGTGCACAAGTACAGTGGAGGTCTCCTTCAGGTGTCCTAGTTAGCTGATTACCAGCTATTTCATCTGACCAGCATGTAGTCTCTGCAAATTGTGGGAAGATTTAGCAGCAATTTGGCAGTCTTGCCTGGCAAAGCTCAACTGCAATAGCAGAAAATGCCCAGGAGTGGGGCTGGATGTTTATTTGGTCCTGGCCTTTGAAGCCACAATGACAGTGTGCAAAGGGATGAGCTGTTTCTCTTTGCTAGTGAATTTTGGAAAGTGAATAAAAAGGGGATTTATCAAGTGGGTTTAAGGAGACTGGGAATCCACACTGGGGGGAGGGAGCACATGCTTGTGTGAGAAGCCATGGCACTTCCCACAGAACACAGAAAGAGATGAGAAAACCACTTCTTTCCCCAACCTGCTGTCCCATTACCCCTCTGCCTGTGCATGAACTGCTGTGTCACTGAAACGAATCTGACCTTCAGGAAGAAGAAACAAAATGTTACTTTTTATTATACATACAGCCTTTGGATAAATGCCTTGGTGGTCTGATCCACACTGGGACAAAGGAGCCATTATTGGCACAGGGAGCCCCGAGGAAGTGACAAAGCCACCTAGGAAGGCACTGTGATCCTAATTCTCCCAGGGGCTTTTTGCTTTCTTTCCCACCTGCCCCAGATCAAAGGCCCCAAGGAAAATGGATTTCAGGAGGTGGAGGGGTTAGCTGTTTTGTGTGTATCCTTGTGTGTTTTACTGCCGTGTCCCAACGGCTGTGCAGCTCCAGTGAAAACTGGAGCTCTATTATTAATTCTCTTGTATCAGTAGAAAGGAGCAGGGCAGCAGGGTCAAGGGAACTGAAAGAGGCCTTGCAAAGCAAGGAAAAGAAAGCATTGAGGGGAAAGTAGCACTATCAGCTCTTGTGATGTGATAGCAACTTTCACCATCCTTGACCTCCTTCTGAAAAACTGTGCCTATCAGAGATAAATGACTGCTGGGAAAGCCTAGAAATTGGGTTGAAGAGCGATTCAAAAAGTTTTTTAAACGCACCGAAGAAAAAACAGAAACGGCATGTATTGTATAAAAAGTGTAGGTAGGTTTTAATGTCAGTTGTGTTTCTGAAACCAGAAATCAGTTCTGTGGTCATTAATGATATCAAAAATAGATTACACAAAGTGATTACAAGCTGAAATGCAACCCACTAAGGATTCACAGAAATAATCAGAGAGGTTTGTGTACATATGTTGTCAAGAGAAATTGACTATTATTTGTATATAACTATTGTCTGTAGAATTATTTAGGTTTTGTCTTAGATATAAACCAAGTTTTAACCTCAGCTGAAATCCTCTTTTGTAAAACACATTGATAAGGCCACATCCATGTCCATGAGACAGACTGATGGTTTCTGACAGTGACTGAAGGACAGGTGGTGGCCAGCATGAAACTCTGCTGCTTGTGGTGTGGAGCACATGGACCAACAGAGCTTCTGGGACATACCACCTTGTTTTCACTTTTGAATGCTAATGAAAGGAGATGATGACTCAAAGTGATGATTGTTGTGGAGAAGAAGAAAGGAGCACATCATGACTTCAAACATGCCCGAAGCAGCCTTTCCTGGGCCACCACCAAGGGCCACCACCCCTTATAGTGTAAAGAACATGCTTGTGGAAAGCAGCAAAGTGTTGTGGTGTTGTTTGGGGACTTCTTTTGTGTCTTTGTTTTTTCTTTTCTCTTTTCCCCCATTAAAGTCAAATTCAGAGCCAGCGCAGTTTGGATGCTGGTTTAGATCCCATGAGATTCCCAACCCATGGTCTTACTTGTGCAGTCATTTGAGAGAACTTCGAAATCTTCATTACAGAAGGTCTACCTGTGCAAGTATTTTTCAACTGTGAAATGCTTCATTCCCTACACAGCCTTCTCTAGAGGGAGGAAGGGAGAGAGGAAACTATCTGTTTATCCAAGTTTCTGTGAAATTGCTCTTAACCTGTGACACGATGCAAGGCTTGCTGGCTCTACCTGCTGGCTAGAGGGGAAACCACACTCCCCTCCCCGGGATATCCTTAAAGCATTAACAAACCATTTCATGAGACAGTGGATTAGAGATGATAGAAGAAATCAAAAAGCAGCTGCTACCTGATCATTTTTGAGCTGTCAGCTATGCCAACAGAGCAAGACTGATGGTCCAGAGCAGTGGGAATTGATAACATTTCTCTGCTTCCTGTCAGGCTTTCAATAGCTGAGCGATGAGAAACATCAGCCCTGAAGCCAGTCCCACTGCAGCAGTTTAATCTGTGTGAAGATTAAAGCTCAGACCATCCTATGTCCCACTGCAGTTCAGAGAATTGGGGATCGACTCCATTTCACCGCAATCTCATTCTATTCTGGGGCACTGCAAAGCCATGGGCTGCAAGGAAGGGTTTCAGGACTGAATTTTAGCTCCATGGTTTGAGCTCTGATGGAAAAAATGAACACCTACAAAAGCAAAAGTGGGCTTGTCTGTGGTTTAGCTGATCCATTTTTATTTGGCATCTTGGCAGGAATGAAGTGAATGGCCCCTTCTCTCGGCTTTTTCTCCAAATAATGATTGCCTCCAAACAGTGACTCTTACACAACCAGTATTACAATCATACCATTTTAATCCTTTCCTGAACACATTTTAAAAGTTGACAGTAAAGAATAGAGTGTTTTTTCCTCCTAACTGCCATCCCAGCCTGGCCCTTCACATGGGCTTGAGCTCTCCTGTTCATATTTTGTCACAGGCAATCCAACGTATGCCACTCCAGAAGCCTTAGGGAGCTTGGATGCCAAACTCAGAGATGAAAATCAGTGGGTTTCCTGTGGAAAAAATGCTCAAAAATCTTATCAGCCCAATAATGTTCATTTCCAGACATCTAATCCTGAGGGACTTGCCATGGGGTCTACATCTGGATTGTATAAGTGAAACACCTGCATTAGACTCCCTCTCCAGTCAGCAGAATAGATCAGCAGGGTTGACAGAGTCCTTCAGGAGCTACGTTGCTCTGCTGGAGGCTGCAGCAGGAGCATAGAGTGATGAGTCTCTTAGCTTGGACACCTCAAGAATGTGCAGAAAATGGCAAGGATACACTGGAGCCATAGCTAGTAATGTTATTAGACTGGAACCCAGTTCCAGTTTTCCCGAGTGAATCCTGCACTGTCTGGCTTTATCACTTAGAGGAGTAGCTGTGCTTCAGCACACAAAGGCCTGCGTCTCTGGAGAAATAAAAGATCATTTTTAAAGCAGAACCACTCATTGAGGGAAGAATTTTCCCCAAGTCTTGCCCCATGTTTGCCAAACTTTGGTCCCACTGGGGTCAGGACTCAGCAGTTAGGTCACCCAACATGGCCTTTGGAAACTTCTGCTATTCAGAGGTACCTATGGGATTTGCCTAGCACAGATCACAAAATTTTCCTTTTTCTCTCTTACTTAATCTCTCAGACTTTTGTCCCATGAAAACTGACAGTGACTTGGAGAGCTAATATCCTCCCTGAGAGACGTGCTCTTCTTCCATAACCAAGAAACCAGAAGTGGGAGTGCTCAGCTGGGCATTTATGGTTCCCTCTGGGTACAAACTGGATAGATATTGCAGCTGTGCTGTCCAACTACAAAGAGTTTGGATCCCAAATTACTTGCCCAAAATTTACTACCACTACCGAGCACAAAAAGCAAGAACATCAAAAACTCAAAATCTACTGTTCTGGTGGAGCTAAACCATGACAGGATCCTTTTATTGTTATGTAGAGTGAATTCTGAGCAAATTCCTACTAGGAGATAAAATCTTCCTGTAGGGTTTCTAAAAGATGCTCTGAAGCTTGGCTTTTCCACTTTGTGAAAGAGCAACCGAGATGACTAGGAAGAGTTGTTGCCTCTTTAATACATGCCTGCCATACTAGATGCAAGCCATGTGACTTGAAAAGTCTGATTAGATGCATGAGAAAAAAAAAAAAAAGAGCCTTCCAAAAGCTGCTTTGGACAAAGTGATGTCAAAATGCCCTAAATAAATACTACATTCATAGTAGTTCTGTTAAGACAAGGATCCCGTTATGCCTGGCACTGTCACAACCCAACACAAACTAAGATCACCCTAACCCCAAGAATTTATGTTCTTAAGCTGAGAAAACAGGAAAATGCATTTTCTTCACTTTACAGGTGGAAAAAAGTAAGTGATTCACCCAAGGTCACACAGGAAGTCTGTAAAAGAGGCAGAAACACGACTTGGTATCGCAGAGCTGTATTCTGGAGCTGTAACCACAAGGCCATTCCTCCTCTCCCAAAGCAGAAATTGGTTCTGGCTGCCACAATTTCTCAATGAGGAGATTTAACCATCATTTGGGTCCCCATCATGGGTGGGCGGAGTTGAGACAAACCTCCTCATTAAGCCCATGATGGTATTCGTAAGATTGACGGTGTGGATGTCCCTGATGCCCAGAAGAAATTCATTATGCAAATGACCCTCAAAATCAGCCCATCATTTCAACTTGCTAATGGAAAACAACTCCCTAAACTGCATATCCAAAACATTTCCTCCAAGCAACAGGGTTTAAAATATATATACATGAACATATATATTTTGTATTTAATCGGTGGTGTATTTCTCTGACAGATTGGTCCAGAATGCAGAGGGAAGGGAGAAGCCACTGGAATGTGGTCTAAATTAATAGTGAATTGTGACACAATCCAGAGCACTCATAATAATCAAGTTAGTATGTTTTACATTTTCTCTCAATGTGTTTTGCATTTTTGCTGCATTGAGAAGGAGGCTTTAGATATTGAAACAACATAATGCTAAAGTTAAAAAATGACAATTCAAACACTGGCTGCTTTAAATAGTTTATACCTTGATAGTCTAATGCTCTGTGCAATGTACACATCGCTTTGTTAGGGACCCCTCAAATAAATATAGATTATTTATGGTTAATGGATGAGTGCTATTATACATTGAAAAAACTACTGACTGCTGCCTAGCTAGATATCCATCAATATTTTTTTCACACATGCACATTAACAAACCTGTAGTAAGGAAATGAATGAGCATTTGCTTCTATTGGTCCTGACCTCTAGCTGGGACTTCTCCCAAGGTGGAGGATGTGTCTCTATGGTCCCTGCAATCCTGTTTAGTGGTACCAGAGAGACATTATTTCTGCCTTTCCCAGTACCACATCCTGCTTCCTTCTGTTTTCTCTTCCCATCTATGTTAAACATTTCCCTACATTCATCTTATGACCTTGAGGAAAGGCTGTCACAGGGGTTTAGGGAGAGGGTTATTAAGTGGATATGTTTTAGGAGTCAGACAATTAGGCTTTTAATTCTGAAGTTAAAGGGTGAAATTATTTTCCTGTAGCTTCAGTCTTTAAAGCAACAAGTATCTCATTTAAAGTCATTGCACAGTATCTCTTCCATTCATCTCAGCTATTTTGGACAGGACAGATGAATCTCAACTGAAGATACCAATCTTTCTCCATTTCTGCAATGCTATTCTCCATAAATGGCATAGTCCAGAAACCAAACTTTGAAATTGCTACAATTAGGTTGGAGGAATCCTGCCATGAACTGTCCCATAATGAAAGGGACAGTCACATCCTAGGCATCATGGACAGCATAACTGTGAAAATCAGCCCAAGAACAGGCAATCCAGGCTGACTGTGGTGGGAGACAGCCCAACACGGGGTCCTCAGGCAGGAAATGGAGAGCAGCACAGTGCAGGGTTAGCACACGACTCTGGGTCACTTCCCTACATTGGTTTGAAAATTCCTGGTATTTGTCTTCTTTCATGTATTCAATCTGGAATTCTCTGTGGCAGCAGGAGCCTCCTGCTCAGGGTTGGTATGGTTACCTGGACCACAGAGGCACTTGGACTTGATTAAGGACAGTTTCTCCTGTAATAAAGTTCATCTCTTCCTTAGTCCCCATTCATATATCCACAAGTAGGCAAGTGTGGCATAGGAGACAGAGCAGCTTGCCTGCTAGTCTGATTATGTATCAACAGCTACATCATGTCTAATCAAGTCACTTTGATAATTGATTGACCTAAGCAAGTCTTGGAAAGCCAATACCTACTTCTACTGTCTTCTCCTTTTGTACAGGTAAAACAGTATTTTACCTCACAGCAACAGTCTCCTGAGAACAACATGGTAATTCTATGTTTTTTCATTTTATTTAAGCAAAACAGTATTTAAAAGACTTCTAAGGGAGTTCCATCTTCTGCCCCAGTCTGTAATATGTTTTTCCCTTTCTAGGACTGATAAATTGGGCTGATGATTAATTGTACACTTTAACAGTAATACCAAAAGGCACTTGTTAGTATTCTTCTTTGTATGTGTGTTGCTCTCTGGTTAAGCAAGTAAGACCTGTCTAGTAACTGGCAATATGTGTATTAATTGTATCTCCTACATATTGTTTTCTAAGTCAGAATTCAAAAAAATATTGTCTAAATAACAGATCATTTAAGACAATAAATGGTTCTTTGAGAAAGGAAGAAAACCGAAATAAATTGACACAAAAAAATGCCTCAGTCTGTGCATGGCTTGGATTAAAAGAACTAAATATCAGCTCATATGTGTCATCTTTACTTAATTTTTGAGAGACTATTTACATCATGTGGTAGGCTTTGGTGCTTAAATGAGATTCTCAGAATGAGACTGACACAGTTTAGCTGGTCCATTATGTGCAATAAACAGTCTTATTGTAATTTGTTTTTTGTACTGGAATTGTGTAGTTTGAGGCCCCCCATGCCCATGCTGAGTGCTAAGCCGTGTCTACAGCCAGACACAAACCCCAGTGCCAAAGAACTTCAAGCTAAACAGAGCAAGCTGGAAGAGCAAGAAGACTTGCCCAACGTCATACAGGAAATCCATGGAGGAGTAGAGAATAGAGCAGTTGACAGTGAGTACCCGTCTGATGATGGTCAACTAGTCAAACCATCACCCAATCAAGTTCTCACCCTAACCAACATGCAAATCAAAAGGACTTGGGAAGAATAGTTAGGACAACACTATTTGTCAATGTGCCTTGTTAGATTAGCTCAAATATTTCAACACATTAACAGGAAGGAAAAAGCCCCTGAAAAATACAAGGCAGTAGAAGTTCTGACCATGATTCCTATCATCTTCTCTAAAGTTCCAAAGAAGAAAAGAAGGACTGATGCCACTACTTTCTTCTAGAAGAAAGAAGTGTCTGTCTAACGGTCTTCTAGACAAAGACTGGAACATTTGGGGGCCTCTTGTCCTAGGAACATCTTGAAATCAGTTTTCCTGATAAAGCAAGAAGGACATCTCATTCATGCATCCAGCCCACTGAGCTGGGTTTCTCTAGACTCACTGCTCTTCAGAAATCAGCTTTATTAACAATTGACCAGCTCCTGTGCTTGCTGTAAAGGAGACTGTGGGTCTACCACAAATTAACCAAAGGGGACATAATACAGAGATCATTACAAACATGGAGTGTTTCTAGCTGAAACTACCACATACGTTCCAGATGCAGCTTTGTTTATTGATGATGCACATCAAACAAACAAACAAACTCAACCTTCTTGAGTCCCAGTGAGCTGTTTTACTGTCTGGACTTAATCTTTTGTAGCTTGATTTTGTAAGAAGTTCAGCATATACAAAAAGCTCTGCTACCTATAGTCTAGTAGTAGGTTGTTACCAAGAACAAAAAGTGGATTATTGTGATGGGGAGAGAGTTTTTAAAAGACAGAAATCCCTAGAGTGCATCTTCATTAGCTTTGCCACTCCCAGAAATAGTTGTTTATTATTGAATGCTCCCACAAATCCCTTTGTAACTTCTAGTCACCAGATACTAATTTTTAACAATATTTGTTTCCTTCAATCTGGTCATACCAAAAATCCACTGACCTTTGCACAGGACTGGTGATTTATGTTGCACAATATCCCTTTCTGTTTTCTCATTCAGTTCCTAATGCTTTCTGACTTCATAATGGCATAATATGACTCATAAGAAGCAAATAATGAAGAGCAATTTACTACTGAAGTCCTAGCAACACAGTCGTTACCTACAGTCTGGGCTTCACAGCCTATCAATAACTCTCCAGACACTTTCAGCAAATAAGTAATATGATGTCACTCCTCAGAACAAATACATTTGCCACTTGTGTTCACAAAATACTGTCCCCAAATCAAAATATTATGTTACAATATTCTGGAGCCTTTTTTTTTCCCCAGCATTAACAGTGATGGTGAATTTACTGGCTGATTAATGTGTTAGCAAGAGAGATAGCTGCAGCTTTCTAAGTAGTAGGTGTGTGCTACTGATTCTACTCCAAGGACATGTACCACTGCAAGACCAATCCAAATTGTTTTACAATTTACAACTGCATAAGAATGATAGAAGAAGAATAGGATAAAATTTCTCTGTAAATATAAACGGGCCATAAGTAAGTTGAGGCTTAAAACTGAGAAGAAGGGAAATGCAGTCTTGTAACACTCCACACCAAGAGGAAGGAGGACAAAGATGCTAACATGAGATCTCTTCTCCCTAGTATTCAGTGACAGGATGCATGGGAATGGTTCAAAGCTGCACCAGGGGAGATTTATTCTGGACATTAGAAAGCATTTCTTTACCAAGAGGGTGGTCATACACTGGAACTGGATTCCTAGAGAGGTGGTTGATGCCCCTCAGATGTCCCTCAGCCTGTCAGTGTTTAAGAGGTATTTGGACAATGCACTTAATAATATACTTTCACTTTTGGTCAGCTCTGAAGTGGCCAGGCAGTTGAACTATGAGATCATTGTAGGTCCCTTCCAACTGAACTAGTCTAGTCTATCTATAAAAAAAAATTGTGTCCATTTTCAAAATGGAACTTGATGAAATCATGTTTTGGATGTAGGTCCAGGAGCTCCTTCCAGACACATGTAATCTCTCAAAGAAGTACTCCACCAGCATGAAAAAGGGGTTGATAATGCAACACTGACCTTTGTCTAGAGAAATTCGGGGAACATAGAAAGCCAGTCTCAGTTTATGGAGCTGTGCCTCTGGTATCTGTCATTGTCACATGAAAATCATGGTCTATTTTCTCTTACAGCATATGTATGCAAGCCATCTTGATGGAAAAAAGAAGTCCAAGCAGCAGATCTGGACAGTGGCAAGATACTCCTGTGTTTAGTAAAATATGGCTGGAAAACTGTATGTAGACTTTGTTACTTGTCATGGCACCTTATTTCTTTCCTTTCTTTTTTAAATCAATCATTTGACTCACCCCAAATATCAGCCTTTAGACGCAGGAGGCATTTATGCAGGCAGGCTGTTACTGTAGCCACCAGACCTCCACGCTGATTGTGCAGATTATACAAACCTTTTGGTTACATTAGCACCTGAATATGATTTATGAGGGCAGAAGGGAGATGGTGATTGACCTGCTTTCATGAAAGCAGCCTGTTTGCTCTGCAACAGCTTCCGGCATAAATCATTTTAGACATGCTTTTACACCAGGACTAAATAAACACTCACTTACCCCTGGTACCTGCTAATATGTTAACAAGTAATGTCCTCAAACAGCCTCATTATTTGATTACATCCGAGATTGGGGACTTCGTGCTGTTGCTTTCTCTGCCTGCCAGGATCTCATGAGCCCAGACACATTAACTCACTTGAATTCAGAGAGAAAGTGGGAGTTTTATCAGCCTCCATTATCAACTCGGCATAACAAAATAGAGCATAAGGGCATTTATGATCTCATGGCTGAAGCATTATAAGGCAAATATCTTAATCCCTGCAGTTCTCGACAGGGCTGTTGCCATGTCTTTGGGTCAGTAACATGGTGCAGGGTTAATTAAGAAAGACAAACACAGTGGAAACAAGGGAAGCTGGAGGGGTGCCTACATCCCATTCCTGCCTGTACTTGTGACCAGTGTGCTCTTGGCGTGTGAAGTTGTACTCTGTTGCTGGAAAACATGCAACATACCCCTCTTCAGCAACTGTTAACAAAGTGGACCATGGCTGTGGGTGATTCTGCATCTCTGAAGACAGAGGAAAGTAAAGACAGACACACACACAAAAGGTAGTTCTTACCTGAGGTGCAGTCTTCAGTTACTAGCTTTCCTGCCAAAGTAATGCTGGCCAGCAGCTCAAGATGAAGGCACTCAAACCACTGCATATCTGTAGGCAACCACCTCTGTGTGTAATGCAAATACAAAGTCAGACAATGTAGCTGGGCCTGCACAAACCACAGTTATCCTAAGTTATATCACTTTTCACCTTTTGTGGCTCAAGACTGTCAACATCGACAGCTGGACTCACTTATTCTACATAATATCATTATTTTGATATGACTCTGACATGTTAACAGGCCTCACAAGCCACTGTGGGACCAAATCTTTTGTTAGCTTGAGGCTCTTTCCAGCATCAGCATTTCTAGTTGTTTTTCTAGGCACTGAAGGTTGTTGTAGAAAGTGCAGGAACTCGGCTTATACAGAGCAGAAGGACAGAAAAAAAAATCAGAAAAATCCATGAAATAAGAGGAGGAAACAGCATTCCGGGATGTACATGAGCTCTATATCCAAAAGATGGTGGCAACCACTTGTCGTTAGCATCAGCCACCAGAAGCACCTTGAGTGGTTTCAACAATAAATTACTCCTCCACTGAGATACTTTGTCAGCTCACTGCCACAGCCGCTCTGATCTTACAAGGAGTTACTTGCTACCCTCTCAGGGAAATCAATACATTGTTTGTAGTCCATTAAACTGCACTTCTGTCATCTTAGACAAGTGAGAATGTAGGCCTCAGTATGGCAAAATTTGGGACCCATCAGTGGAAAGGGAGAGGGCAATTGAGTTGTGCCTCGGAATCATTCCAGAGTGTGAGTGAGAAGCCAGACTTCACCTGGAAGCTTTGGCTCCTACTGATACGGATTTGAAGCTAACCCCATGTAGAAACATCCCATCTCCAGGCTTTTGGAACATTTTGGTAGTACAGCTCTGACCTGTCTTCTTAAAACAGGGCAGAATCCATCCTCACATTAATACCTGGGTAGATATCACTATAGATTAACTCAAGCTGATAAACACACAAGGATGCAGGTTTGCTATGAGAGGAAAGTCAGACCTTCAGTGCCAGGAAATTGTCCCCATTTTCAGAATAGTTGCCTGAGGTCAGCATTTTAATAAATCCCTTTAAGTTATCAATAACCAAAAGTTTTAGACTTTCAGCATGTGGTTATCCCTTGCAAAACTGCCAGTAGATTTAACAGATCTGACTAAGGAAAGTTTCCCACCACAGGAAAATGTCAGAAGGACATAGGAGTCCCATTGTAGTGAAAGGGACATAAACACATCCTAGAAGTCCAACACAGGTCTCAATCTTTTACTGAATCTGACCCTAAATACAAGCTTCACAAATGTGCTTTGCCTGGGACTACATGTTTCCCACATCTCTGTTAAGAAAGGTTAGCAAAACTGATAAAGGTGAACACTGAACAGAGACTATTTGTATTTTATTAGATTTACTTTGCACCTCACATTTATCATGGCTGTCCTAGCAGTGATGCTGTCCGAGCCATGATGTAATCTGCAATTAACTAGTCTCCTTTTGTCAGCCTGCATCATCAAAGCCTGTTTTTATGGAGTGTTAAGTCTAATATTTACAGTGTTAAATACTTGGACAATATTTAAATTGGTTTCATCACATCCTATATTTAGTTGGAGTGATATTGTCTGGTTAACAGCAATGAAAACAATTCTGTTCTTTTGGGTTTTATATTTTGAGTGGGTATTAGGTAACTGGAAAATATGGTCATTATATTTGTCTAACATTTCTACAAGTTGTAACATGGCATTTCAATTTGGGCTTTAACTCATGAATTATCCATACGCAAAACTTTTGAGAAGTTTCCAGGCTCAACATCCAAACAAACACAGAGTTCAGTGGCATGTCTGGAAAGAAGGCAGTTCAATATTTATACACATATATAAAAAAGTATGAAGACATTTTTCAGGACCTTTTCTTTTCAGCGATGCTGCTGTTACACAAGCCTGCTCCAAAGGTATTTTTAATGTCAAACAAAAATCACAATTAATGTGTCATCTAATCCCAGTCTCACGGAGACAGACATGGCTGCATTTCTGGCTATTGCTTCTTGGAGTTTTTATTTGTCTGTGTGAGTCACGTTTGTCTCCACCTCTAGCTTTCGTGGGCAATCTCCTGAGCAATGTTGTCCTTTGAACCAGAGACCTGTAAGACATTGCAGCTCTGCTGACTTCTCATCTCCAGCAGCAAGGAGCTCCTTCAAATGATGAAGATGTGTCCCTTCTTCAAAAGAGACATCTTTTCTAGAGTTTTTTGCTAATGTTTATGCATTAGAGCAACTGCTGTAAGAACTTTTTTCTTTCAACTGCAGGGGAAACCTTTTACCTTCTTCCACGTCCTTAGCTTTTCTTTCTTTTCCTAGCGCTAGTGTTAAAACACATTCCCATCTCAGCTATGCGATTTCTAGCTATCCCACCGAGTTAGTTATTCCTCTCCTTGATGATCACAGCCATGGTCTCTGGGCCAGAACAATACCTGCTACAAATGTTGGCTCTTGTCCACCAGAAATTTCTGCTCCAGAGACTTTTGTCTATAGTTGTGCAGAGGAGTCAGAACCAAGAAGGAGCATGGCACAGAGACGGATTTTCTCCTGACTCTTAGAAAGGACTCTGCTCACAAAACCATGACTCTGGCTCAGATTTGTTGAGCTAGGTCTCTATGCAGAGGATTCCACTAACAAGAAAGAGCTGTAATCCCTTCAGACAGCCTTTTGAACTGCCCAGGAGCTCTTTGACAAACCCTGATAATAACTTCTGAAACACTGGAAACTTTTAATCATCCGTTTTATTTCTTTTTAGCAAACAGAAGTAAGAGATTCTGCAGAAATCTACAGTCAGGCTAGAGAAAACTAAGCATAAATCAAGTTATTTTGTTAGTTAACATATGAAATGAAAATAGCATGTTTCTTCTTTTTATAAGTCCTAGGCTTTTGAGTTTTGAGATCTGACTGGTTTGAGAGACTTTTTAAAGAAGCCCAGTGAGGTCCGTTTCTCTCTGCAGTTTCTCCTCACCACTGCAATCTGAGTTTGTTCATTGGACTTAAAATAAATCTGTAATACGGAAGCAGTTCTACTTCCCCTTCTGCTTAGCTTGCACCCAAGCCTTCACAAAATTGTTGCCTGCACATAGGTGGTTAGAAAAGGGGTGAGGGGGAGGAAGGAAGATAGATTCCAATCTCTCTGTGGCATTGCCACGACTTGACGACCAAAGTTCCCTGTGTGTGCTGTTAAAATTAGTTTGGGTGTCACCTGCTGAAGCTCCAGCTTTCAGTGTCTAACTGAAAGTAAAACTTAGTCATCCAATAAATAAATAAAAGAGTAAACCCATCAATAACCAAATAAAATATGCTTGAACTCGTCATCCCTGGTAGATCACTTGGATAAGGCTGAAGTTTGCCTTTGGCTCCCTCCCATTCTCTCACTCGCTAAGTATTCCTGAAGGAAATGTGTCAAACAAGGAACCTTTGCTTTGGCTTGAATGCCATTGTCAAAGTGTCCAGGGCAAATAGAGCAACCTGGAGAGCATCACAGCCCCCTTCCAGAATGTGGAAAGCCTCCACAGTATTTATCTGTTTCCTTTTCTCTATGCTTATGAATCGTCCCACTCTTACAGAGGTGAACACGGAGGTGTCTGTCAGACATTTCCTTTTCTACAAAGGAAATAACGTGCTGAACACTTCTCCCATAAACACCAATCTTGTTTAAAACCTGCTTGAGAATGTTAGAAAGGGTTTTAAGTGGCCAAAGTTGAAATATGTTACTGCTTTTCATTCTGTCCTTGCTTTTGCAGGTTGATCCTTAGTATTCAGTGCCTAACAAATATGCTCTTCAACTGTGGTTTGGAAATCACTGCTGAAAATGTCACAGAATGCTGTAGGTGTGGGAAAGATAAAGACCTGGTGTCCAATGTCTTTGCAACTTTCTTCCTATTTCCCACATGGTCCTATGCCAATTTTACATATTTTTAATATATATTACATAAATACATCATTTTACAACTTTCATTTAGTAAGTCAATGTTTTACATATTTTTTCAGGGAAAACCCCCTTCCCCAACAATCTTCATGACAATTTGTGAAACTTTCAAAATATTGTTGTTTGTACAAAAATAAAAGTTTATTTCAGGCTTTTTTAAAGCATTGGGCTGGTTTGGGAAAACAGCAGGGAAAGGTTTCATCATATTCCTTAATGAAACTCTGTTTTAATTTAAAGATGTCACAAATTTTATGGCAGTCCTTATTTACTTTCACTTAGTCCCCTGAAAACAAGTATGACTTCCAGATTTGCTACAAAGAGGGTAAAAAAGCAGGAAATGTAAAACAAACTTTGATTAAGAACCTGATTCTGCTGATTAAAATCTGTGGCCAAGCACTCTCTGACTCCAGAGATCAGATTTGAACCTTTACGATGCTGGACCAGCTCCAAAACCCACTGAAGCCAATAGGAGTTCTTCTTTTGAGCCCAGTCACTGGGTGTCTGTCTGCCTTTTTCTCTCTTAAATTATAAATCACCAGGAGGAGTTTAATCTTGCAGTTTTCAGTGCCAGTGTGACATTTATTTTAACTTTGGCTGTTGACAAAGCACCCCTGCATTTCCCTGCTGGCGATCCCATGTCTATTCTAACTCACATGTTATTTTCTGTCAGAGATTTGATTTTATTTGTCCTCTGCTTATTGCCATCCACTTCTCCAGCCCTCCCTTTTCATCTGTCCATCACATTTGGCAGCAAGCAAAATGGATCTATTTTGCAATACCAATTCCAGTGCCACTTGCCAGTCCAAATAAGAGTTGTGTATCTAACACACCATACAGGGTCTCAGTTTCTGGATTTTGTCACAAGAGCTGTATTTTCTCAGCAGCTTATTAACAGCGTGTGTTTGGGGTGAAAATTAAGCAAATGGAAAAAGGATGTCACAGCAAGGAGCTGTGTTGCAACACTTAGGTTATTATATTGCATTAAGTTAAACAAAGACTGTTCAGCCATGTTATGACTATGATTCTCATTCATTCCAGTCCCTTAAGAAAATGTATTTGAAAAGCGGCAACTTTGCTCAGTCAATTTCCCTTTGGTCAAAAATGCTCCCAGGTGCCACTCCTGTGAATTTGACAGGGGAAAAAAAAAAAAATGTTAAGGGGGAGTATAGCTTGTGGGGGCAGCAGGAATATTGCCATAACTCTGCTGATGCCAAGAATAAGAAGAATAATGGGAACTGCTATGGATCGGAAACTTTCTTTTGGTCATTTATCAAGCCCATATTATTTTCTCATCTTTCACTCTCTTTGGAGTGCGTGTCAGGTGAACAAAAAAAGTTACACGAGATCTTGAATTGCATTCCACTTTCCCAGAAAAATGTGCTGATCATCTATCGTGTGCCTGGGGTCAACCATGCAGCTTTTAAACTGGCTCTGGATCCATCAATAGCCCTCGGACAAGACTGCCAGCCAGCTGAGGAGGCTTTGGATTTCTCATTCGAGGAAGGGGTGACATAGAATTGCTCAGCACCAACCCTTCCACTGGCTCTTTCTCACATCTGGCCATGACTTTGTTGCCTAAGTGGGAGCTAAGCAATTCTGGAAATTGGACTGTAAGTAGAAAACATTCCCACTTGTGCTCCATCAGTTGTGTTGGTGGGGAAATAATGCTCTGCGACACTTTTACCATGTGTGGATTTCAGAATAATTTTTAAATCCTCCATGCCTGAGCCACAGAATCACAGAATCACAGAACTACCAAGGCTGGAAAAGACCTTTAAGATCATCAAGTCCAGCCTTAGTACAAATACAGCATATCTTGCTGTACGATTCCCATCAACTAGTGTTCCTGATTATAGTGGAAATGATGCAGGTGACTTTGATAAGATGAACTCCTTGGGTGACCTAATCTAAACACAACTATTCTACCATGCAAATGCTGAGCCACTTGATGGACTTTAGCTGAAAGTTGTCAGGTCTCAAATGAAAGAAACAACTGTGTTCGCCAGGTCAGTCTCCTTGACCTCCACAGAGAAATCAAGCCTCTCATGTGGTGCAACAGTGGGTGCTGTATCCTTTCTCCCTGTAGGATTTCCCACTATAAGGTCTTCCTTCCAATTCTTTGCATACAAATCACTGCCTGCAACTCTCTTCTGCTTACCTGAACTGGGCATAAAGCTGTTTGAACACATTTTCTCCCATGCTGTCCTTCATTCACTACTTTCTCCTGTTCCTGTTCACTCTCAAAAACTCACTTTTTCCATAACGCAGACAGAAACATTTGACCTGTTAACAACCAGGCAGGTGAGGAGCTGTGTCTCATCTCCTAAAACACACCCTGCTTGTGGCCTACTGATAATTGCACATCTGTTCGTAACACCCACATTAGTTCAGACTTCATCCATCCACCCATTCTTCCATCCATCCATCCATCCATCCATCCATCCATCCATCCATCCATCCATCCATCCATCCATCCATCCATTTCTCCTGTGTGAGCTGGATCCAGGGCTAATCTTGAGTGGCATCCAACATAGGAAACACACCCAGCTTCAGGGGATGAAAAGATGAGCAACACTAAACAATACGTGTTGTCAAGCTGTGAAACCGCTTGCACAGGAAACTGTGGATACAAAGAGATTTAGAAGTAGCTGAATAAATTCCTGGAAGCAAAATTCACCAGGGGCTATTAAATACAAAGACACTATGTCTGGCTCCGGAAATCCCAGCACCACAAATCACTGGCCCTGAGCCACAATCTGTGTGCCCTGTTCTGATATCCTTTCTTAACTACCTACTACAGCTCACTGCCATAGACGGAGTCTTGGGCTGGGTGGAACTTTGGTCCTAACCAGTTTGGCCATTCCTGTGTTTTTGTATTAACAGATGAGCTGGGACCGAGTATCACATTCGGCACAAATGTCTCTGCATTCACCCAGCAGCATTTCTATCACCAGCACTCTCCAAGCTGCTTCTGCCATGACATCTGGACATCACGTAGCACCTGAAGCACATTAAGCTTTTTCAGCAGGTAATAAACCCCTGGATAGTGTATGGCAGGCAAGCCCCTGTCTCTGAATACCCACCACGGACATTGCTTTCTCCAGCAATTGCTGAAGCCTGGTTTAGATTAAACTGCCTCAGACCAGCCACTGCAGAAGGGCAAGGCTGGAAAAGGAAGTCTCTCGTTTTGTTTGGGCTCTTTTTTCCCTTTGCTAGGCTGTTTTGGGCTGGCTTGTTTTTTGGCAAGTTATTTAAAGGGCAAATATAAGGCTAGACAGCTGAATGCATCAAGGTCAGCCAGTTTCTCAGGCTACTGTCTTTTTCCAGCTGTTCCAGATGAGAAAAAGGATCAGGTGGGGCTGTATCTCCCTGGTTGCTTTCCACAGTGTAAGGTAGATTTATTTGATATAAAGCAAGAGTGGTTAGAGGCTGCTGGGGTGGCAAGGCCATACAGGACACCAGCAAGACTCCTCTCCCTGTTGGACAGCTGCTCTGAAACAGCTGTGCTGTCCAGCTCTGTGTCTGGTAATGATATGGACCTGGAGCCTTCCTTCAGCATCTGGCTTCCAAAACTCCACGTATTGTAAGTCTGGGCCACAGCAGTGGAACACTCTTTGTGAGACATGGGTTGTGTTGGACTGTCCCCTGCAGCCCTCTCCCTGCAGGGGACTATGCCCCACCAGCTAGCAACCCAATATATGAGCAAAAAGGAGCCAGATCACCATGAACAGGAGAAGGTGAATCACAGGATCCTTGTTGCACATCAGATATGGAGGACAGGGCTGGCCTCGGAGGAAGGTGACAACTGCACTTCAGCTGGGTCTCCCAGAGCTCCTCTGGGACTTACTCCCCTTTTGTCTTTTTTAATGTCTGCAAGTGGGGCAGTTTAGCCTGGAAAGGGTTGGATGAAGGGAGTTGATGGAAGGGGGAAAGGAAGAAGGAAGGAAGAGGGGAGGGAGGGAGGGAGGGAGGGAGGGAGGGAGGGAGGGAGGGAGGAAGGAAGGAAGGAAGGAAGGAAGGAAGGAAGGAAGGAAGGAAGGAAGGAAGGAAGGAAGGAAGGAAGGAAGGAAGGAAGGAAGGAAGGAAGGAAGGAAGGAAGGAAGGGAGGGAGGGAGGAAGGGAGGGAGGGAGGGAGGGAGGGAGGAAGGAAGGAAGGGAGGAAGGAAGGAGAAGAAATGAAAAAGAAAAAGAAATGCAAGTATGCATTTCTGATGACAGCTGCACAAATGTGCCTTATTCTGGCAGATCTCTCAATTAAAATCAAGCCACCCTAATTTAAAGGGAAAATAAACACAAGCCTGATGTTATGTGCTTTGCTTTCAAAAGGAATCAGTGTGAGCAGAGGCAGCAGGACCCTTAGCTTGGGCGTCTGGTTGTAAGGGAGAGGCAGATCTTGCTCCATCAGCTGCCACCCCCGATGCTGAGCCAAGGTGAGCAGCAGTTTGCACCCCAGCAGCAGCATGGGGGCCAGCTCAGGAAATCCCCCACCCTGCAGTGGCTCTGGGGACAGGGGGCAGAGGCTGTTCTCAGATAGGTCTATACTCCAGACAACAGAGGCAGAAGGTTCAGTGCAGTGACTCACTGCTCCTTTTTGATGGGGTTTGTATCAGCCAGAAGCCACAAGGCAGCTTGAACAGTCTCTGTCTTGACAATGTCCCTTCTGGTGAAGAAATAGGAAGTTCAAGGTACATCCATGTTTTGTCATGTTTTCCTTCTCTGACATTTTTAATTAAAAATGAGGGCACTTTCTTTGCACATAGCAATTCTGAAACTGCTGGTGAACAACACGAGGGGCTGCTTTTTGAGCAAACCAGCAAGGAGTGCCATGCACATGAAATCCACACAGTTACTGCTGTGCTCTTGCTCTACTGTAGCTCTCCTGCACTCTCCAGGATGGGAAAGGTGAGTGTTCCCTAAACTGCTTAATGGTTACATCACTACCTGGGAGTAGCAAAACCTTCTTAAAAGCTCCTATTCATCCTTCTGCTGCTGTCTTTTTTTACTCTTCCCACTGTACTCGTAGTGAAATAAAGAATCACTATCCCCTTCTGGATAAATCAAATGAGTTTGATCCCAGACTGAGTTTCCTCAGTGTCTCTAATGTTTGCCCAATTAAACTATTAATGAAATAGTAGATACTCATTGTGTAACTTAGGGACTTGGATAACATGACATAGGCAAACCTCTGTGATTGATCCTGGGACTCTTGCAGACCTCCACAAGCCAGGTACAGCCTTCAGCCTGTGCAGTGGGAACTGCTTCTATGTTATGACCAAAAACCAGCAGCACAGGGATGCAAAGATCCAAGGGTCTGGGGAGCCATAAAAGGGTCACTTGCCCAGGCCGGACATCTAAAATTCCCATTTGCTGCACAGAAGGAACCTGCCTAAAATTTCAGGGAAGAAAAAAAGAAAGAATTTAAAGAGTGTAACAACAGGAAAAATGTGTGAACTCCAGCATAAGATATCATGGATTCAGCTCTGGATTACAGAGGTTTGAGAGATCAAAGCAGTAGCAAGCAGAAGGGGCAAATCAGAGGCAGCATGCAGATAAAGGAAGAGATGAAAGCCAAAGAAAGCTGGGATAAGAGGCTGACATGAGTAAATGAGGAACTGGAGTTGGATCAAACTGGTAGTGCTTGATGTGTTGTCCCTTTTTTGGCCCCATTGGTTTCTGCAGAACTGAAGCTTTGAGGGTTGGAGAGAAGAAGGGGAGGAAAAATGGTGTTTCCATTTTTTGGGCCTTTCCAAGAAAATCGTCTGTGTGTGAGTCATCTTTGTGCTGCCTGTGGCAGGCTGCAAGGAGCTGGGACAGAAAGACAACTTCTGGGTGTAAAACACTGCTCCGAGGGACAGTGGACCCAGATCCAGCTGTGCTGCAGATTCCCCAGATCTCACCCTGGTGGGACACACCACCTACCATTATCTTGCATGTTTTTGTAGGGGCCCAGGTGAGGCACAGTGCTTCCATACATCCCAGAACTGCAGCCTGTGAGGACAACCCAGACAATTTCATTAGCAGAGCCCATCATGGTCTCTTGACAGAGGGTCAATTAATCAGTCAATGCATCAGGTAATGGGTGGAGTCACTCACTTTTGCAGGTGCTCAAAGCAAGCTGCTCTGGGTGAGCAGGTGGGGCTCATCACTTCCCACAGGTGGTGTGTGTAAACTGGGATTTGTATCTCTTCTCCAACACAGCCCACCCAGGCCATCATGCTAGGAGGAGGAGGAGGAAGAAAAGAGGGAAAAGAAGAAAAAGAAGAATGATAAGAAGAAGAATGTCTCAGAAGATGATGTGGAGCTGGTGCAGGAGTTGTGGTATGGTGCAGTGCTCCTCTTGCAGGACTGACTGGGGTGGAGGGAGGGACCTTCCTGAGCAGTGGGGCCTGAAATTGAAAGGGAGCAAGTGGTATCAAGAGGCTCATGCTTGCTTCTGGGCTTGGTGCTGTGGGGAGTTGCCACAGCCCAGCAGTGTGATGTGTTGTGGGGGAGGCTTTGGTGTGAAGGGGGAGCTGGGATTTCTCCTGTGCTCTGAGTTATTCTGTCCAAAATGCATTTGGGGACTGTCTGGGACCTGCATGAGCAAGTCTGAAGTGGGATCAGGTTAGAAAATGAGACCTAAATGACTTCGTGCTTTGAAAGGCTGAGCTTGTGGTGAAGGGAGGAGGGACATGGCCTGTGAATTGCTTGGTTTCTTCATTTTTTAAAAATTTTTCCCATGCATGAAAGGCTGAGTTTTGTGTCTTTCCCAGCTTCTTCTCTCTGTCTTTGCTGGGGCTCCTAGTGCATTCACCCCCAACTCGGGGTGAAAAGCAGGAAGGTGATGAGGCCATGTCTATGCCAAGGTCACTCGGTATTAGCAAGCTGCACTTCTAAGGCCAGAGAAAGCCCAGATTTTGCTCCGTGCCGCCATGGAGCGGCACCTCCGCGATCTCCAGCTGCCATCTGCTGGTAACCGCGCCGGAGCCGGCACTTGGCTGCCGGACACCTTCCCCTGGCTGGGACGGAGGCTGGGCACCCCGGGGACTTGGCAGCGCTGGATCAGCCCTTGGACTTGGGGATCTTAAAGGTCTTTTCTAATCCAAATAATTCTCTAATTCTATGTTTGGGGACCAGCGACCAGCGGCAGGAGCTGCTGGCTTCCCACGCCAGTCAGGGACAAAGCAGCACACCAGGGATGGCAAAGAGCTACCTGAACCTAAGGGACCTTGTTTCAAGGTGTATGTGGGTGGATCAATCCTGTTACAGCAGAGAACTGAAGGACAAGCGGGGTTTAAACTTGATGATTTATTGGAGGCTAATTTTTTCTGCAGAGATCTCAAACCTGCCTCGGGGCAGTGGGGAAGAGGTGGGAAACAATCTGTTAAAATGTATTTCTGCTGCTTTGTGCTCACTTAGGCACAGAAAAGCAAGTTAACAAAAACTGAAGTGGTTATTGTGAGCTTGGGTCTCTGTATAGTGGGGTTTTGGGGTTGTTTGTGGGGTTGTGGTGTTTTGTTTTGATTTTTTTTTTTAATTGAATTCAGCAAAAGCTGTTCTGCTGCATATTGGCCAAAGAAAATACAAGTCAGATGAGTCCAGGGCTATTTCATGAATGCTAACTGTGCCTCACGGCAGGGACAGTAGGCTCACTGTGCAATTTGCACCTCCAGCTTGGCTGGGAACACCCTCTCTCTGCTCGTGCCCTGGTCTGCAGCTGCCCCTCTTATCTCAGACCTTGTCAGGTATGTCACGTAACACGGTGGCCAGGCATGGCCTGTTGCACGACCTGCCAGCTGCCATCTGTCCCCTTTGTGTCCTGCCCAACACATCCCCCCTTCTGCTTTGGGTTATGGTATAATGCTCATAGGTGTGCAGATGTCCCAGGCAGCCCCAGGCCCTGTGATGCCGTTCCTGCCTTCCCTGCGTGCAGGATTCTTGTAGGCGGGAGGCAAAAAGCCACAGAGACTGCCACAAGTCATCTGAGTCATTTACTGGATTTGGAAGAGGGATTTTCTGGGGTGATCACAGGGAGGAGGTGGCAAGGGTGCATAGGTCCTTGTGAGCAGCAACCCTGTCCCCAGTCACTAGTGGATGTGTTGGTTAACAGCAATTAAATGGGTTGGAGAACTAGTAGTTTTGAATATATGAAGTCCTTACAAGGTTCATTAAAATAATGGGGCAGAGGAGAAAGACCATATCAGTTGTACTAGCAAAGCTAAAAATTAAAGTGTGAGTTTTAACCCTCATTAGCCAGGAGAAAATAGACAACAGCAGTGTACTCTGACTGCCAGAAGAGACCTCACACCTTCCTCCAACATCAGAGCCTCCTATCCTGGGTTGTACACCCAAAGGAAAATGGGGTTCATCAATTTAATTGCTCACAGAAGAGCTTGTTCCTCTAGGTCCTCTTGGAGACCAGCCCTTGGAGCTGCAGCTTGGAAGGCTGCATGTCAAAGAGCAGAGAGTGTGCTAGGCGAGTGGAATAGCAGGGCCTCAGCTGAGCCACCAGCATTGGCAATTCTCCCGTGAAACTGGTGAGGTTTATTTTTTCCCTACAGTCCCAGTTTCTGGAGTCTCAGGACTGCAGTAAGCATCCCAAATTTCATGCAAATGAGAGACTCGCTGCTAGGACTCCTTGTGATGGAGAAAAATATAAAGATGTACTCTCAGGGAACAGAAACCAGAAGGAACAAAAAAGCTTCACTGCTAAAAAAGAAAGGAAAAGAAATCCTCATGGTATCTAAGCCAGTATCATTCATTTATGGCCCCCAACTCTAAGAATTTCTAAGGCTTGGAGTTGGCAGTAAAAAACTCGTCTGATGCTTTGGCCAACAGTAAGGACATTATTTCTTGTGTCCTGGCCAGTGTCCCAAACCGGATGATTCCCTTTCCATGTACTCACAACCTTCTCCTGGAAGTCCAGCTCTGCATGGGGCTCTTTATCACATTTTGTCCTCAGCTTCTCCAGGGCATCACGAAACAGCAGCATCTGCCCACACTAAGTCTGATCACACTGTGCAAGCTGATGGCAACAGTTCATCAAGCCTGACGTATTCCTCAGGATACAAGCTGCTTGACTAAGGTACAGGACTCAAGGAAGTTGTTATTGTTACCACAAGCAAGATTAGCATTGAGGGTGTTGTTGGAGAATGTCAGAGTCTTTCTCTCTCATTCTAATTTTTTATTGTGGTGCAGCTGGGTCTGAAACTGGACCAAGGAGTGTTTTTATTTTTATTTTAGTTTTGTTTTAAGAAATCTCAGCCCTGGAGGGAGCTGTCATTTTGGGATGCTGATTAGTTTTTGCAAGTTGACAGGGAGCGAGGCGGCTTTCTGTGTAGCCATCCCAAGTTCTTTTGCCTAATCAAGCCAACACTGCAGGCTCTGTGTGGAGGAAGTGTAACCCTATCTCACTGCCTGACAACTCCTTCAGTTCCAGACTTCGTTTCCTCAATCCCCAGAAACTGTAACAAACCATTAAGTTTGATTTTTTTGGGGTTGTTTTTTTTTTTTTTTTCCCCCACTCCCTCCCCTTCATTCTTTTAGCAACTATTTTGGCTCAGCCTTTCTCACTGGTTCTTTTCCTTAGGGATAGTAACTCTGAAGACTATTCTCACTTCATATATATCCTTCACCCTTAGAGCTTTTCGACATCTATTTTATCGACTAGTCAAAGGAAATGCTGCATCCTTCAGAAATTCTCCTTTCTACAAAGGAAAAAAAAAAGTTGTATCTTATCTGTCCAGTTTCCTTTGAAAACTGTTCCAACTAGAAATGGATTGACATGTTTTGTGTCAGCTCTTGCTGGAGCTAAAAAGAGGGTCTTGCAGAGGGTTTGACTCAGAAGACATAGATTTCATTTCCAGTTCCATGAGAGTCTGTAACACGGGGAAGTGACAATGGAAAATAACTGTCTTTCGTTGAGCCTACTTGTGAAAAGAAATTAGGTTTGTTCATAAACTCCTCATTGGAGCAAGAGGAGCTGCTGCACTGGACTCTCAAGGCTGAATTTGAGGGAGGGTCAGCAGCCACGTTGTGCTGTCAGAGGCATTTTCTGTGGGGTTCTGATGTAGACATGAGGAACAGACACTGAGTGAGGGAGCTGCATATGAGACGGGGAAAGAAGGAGCACAGAAGACCATGGGGTCTTGTCACTTTAATAAAAGCCCTGCGGAGCTCTGGGACAAAGTGCCAGCTGGAAAGAAACTTTTCTTTGATTTCTTCTGTTGGACTTCAATATTTCTAAATGAGCAGGTTTGTACCAGACTTCAGCTCCTGGTGAGAACGACTGCCAAATCCCAAATTAGTCAATGTTTGCAGTGACTAATCTGTCAAAAAGGAGAATGGCCTTATCCTGCCTCCTAACTCTAAAATGAATACTCTAATTCTTCCTTGCCATTTTTTCCCTGATGTGAAGAAGAAGGATTTTCTCAGTAGTCACCAAGCAGAGGTGGATCAAAGCTGCCAATACCTGTCTGATCTGCAGTTCCAAAACATGCAGGCTGTTGACATCTGTGGTTTTGTCATGGAGCCTTTTATTTTGAAATAGGCCACACAGTGAAAATGTGTAAGTGCATCGGCTCAGGGTTGTGAAGCATTCTCTTACCTGCTTTGCTGCAGAGTGTGACTAACCTCCTGCCCTCCCTCTTGGCTGGCTGTCATCCTGAGAGGATGAAGGGAGGTGGACATGTTCTTACTGCACCTTCTCCATCTCTTTTGCTCGTGATTCATTATTTTTGAATATTCATCTTGCTGATGGTAGCTAATGGTCAAAGTTCTCAACAACCTCATCATGCAGCATCTACAGTAATTTGTGTCTCAGATCATAGGGCTTATGTGGCTTTCACTTCTTCCTTGGGTTTTCTTAGAGCACCATTTCTTTGTACTCCAAAAGTGAACTATTTTTCCAGAAAAGCAATGCCCAGAGTCCAATACAAAATGCCAGTCCAATATAAACTACAGGTAGATCTTCTCATGTCTTAAATTCATTAAAAATGCTCTTATAAAAATATTTATTCCCTGAACTTTTACCCAGACTTCTGCCTGGTGTTTGCAAAGACATTAGGTATTAGCTAAATCTTCATTAGTTATGTCTGTTTGCTTTGTGCCTTTGTGACAATGATGAAAGCTGTAAATAAGTATATATTCCCATCTTAATAAGGGTAGGATATCCATCAATAAGGACACTTACTCTGCTGAGATCTTTGCAAGGCTGTACAAGGGAGTAAATTAAAGGGAGAGCAACATCCTTCATCTAAAATGTCCTTCTGTCACTTAATGTTTTACCCTTGCTAATATCTTTCAAAGTCTGGCTGTTAGTCAAAAAAGTCACTCAGTAAATGTGACATATTTTATCCAGCCTAAGTAAACTTGGTCCTAGAATGCATTTTCTAGGCAGCTGTGGCTGGAAGTGTGACTTATAACTCCTCCTGCATCTTCTCACCTTTGTTTCCCAGCACTCACTGAGGGTTCCCAGTAGGGCACGTGAGGATGGAAGGGGCAACCAGAGGAGTCACGGCAGCTCAGCTGAACGGAGAGGTGCAAACCCCTCTTCGGGGTGGCAGAAGACTTGTCTTGATAAAGACAGATGGGGTAAGACTCCACTCCCAGTCATGTTCACTTCAGCCTAGACTAAGTGGTAACACCACACTTAGCCTAACGCATCTCCTCTCAGCAACTGTCCCAATCAAGGGCAGTAAAATCTGCCTGCTAACTTCAAACTGTCCTGTTTGTCATGGCTATCCTTAATCTACACACAGGTGACTGGGTTGTGTGTCCACAGTGCTCAGGCAGGAGCTGCAGGTGGTCTTCAGGACAGAGTGAGGAGGGGGTAAGTGGTGATGCTGCTGGCTGGGGGAGGTCCATGTGCACAGGTTCCTGCTGAGGGGAAAGTCCAAGCAAAGCTCATCTCCCTCTGCACCAGCATTGCATGGCTGAGGCTGAGCAAACACATCCTCCTCAGGGCTTTCCCCCACCCCAGGTTTGGACAGAAGTAGTCTCCAGCACAGGAGCTGTGAGCTTTCCCCCTGGTATGATGGGTGCACAAAGCAGCCTGCCAAGGTACTGAGGTTCTCCCCAAACCCAGCACCTTCCCTGGCTTGTCTGCACAGTGTTTGTACTGCTGCCTCCAGCACAGCTATCCCTGACTCACCCTGGGGTTAAGCAAAGAAAAAATAATTGAAAACATGCAGGGAGACTTGAAGTGATGGACTTGCTCCAGGTTTATGGGACAGACCAGGAGTGAAAATCGGACTGTGGCCTGCAGAGGGAAGAAAAGAGCTGTGGTAGCACTGCCGCAGCTTCCCGGGGGGTCTGCTCCTCTTCCCACTGCCCAGCCTGCTTCCCACCGTGCTCTTCCTCCGGAGCAGGCTCTGAGCTGAATAGCTTTTCTTTAAGTATTAAATACATTTAAAGCCCATTCATACCAACCCAAAATTAAACTGTTGGATTTTATTCAAGAGTCATTCCCCCTGAGAAAGGGCTGAGAAGAAAATGATGGTTAGCTGAATGCCTCGCCCATCCAGCACAAAGAAAAGATCCCCCCAGGAGGTAAGGTGAGAAGCGAGGCTTGGCTATTGCCTTGCCTCACTGCATTGTTCCCTGAGTATAAGCCAATTTCTCAATCCATTTAGAAATTCACTAATTGTCATTGGAGCTATTTGCTGACGACTGTGAAGTAGCTTCGTAATGAAGAGGAAGTCCATTTATTCGTTAACATTTGCAAAAATAATTGCCTGTCACTTAACTGAACATCCTTTGCCCCAGAAACACTTGCTCTTCAGCACGTTTATTTTTTTTTTTTTTTTTTTTTGAGCTACATGCTTTGAAACACGACTTAAAATTTCCGGTCCCTGAAGGGCTCATTCGCAGCTGCTCTGATGTGAGTGAGGGAGCACACTCTGCAAGAGGACACTAAGTGTCCTGTCATTTTTACTGCAAGGAGAGCAGAGTGTCTTAATGGTGCTGCAGGAGGCCTCCAGCAGGCAGGCTGAAGTTCTGAGGTGCTGCTTCAACTGCAGTTTTTTTGGGGCTCCTGCTCCTCTGCAACCTGCCCTGTGCCTCTGCTGGGCATCCCTGTGATGCTGGGAAGAGGCCATGGCTGCAGGGCTCAGTGCCAAAGGGACCATCTCTGGCCAAGGAGATGAGGTGGCCCCAGACCAGATCTGAGCCCCAGGCTGCCCTCTGCACTCTGGTTTGCTAGCCCTGCTCTCAGCCCTCATGAAAGCAAAAGAAAGACTATGTGAAGCCAGGTGCACACCAGAGAGTGAGGAGGAAAGGTTCTTAGGGAGGTAGAGGACCAGGGTTTCAGAAGAGGATGGACATCTATATTCTGCAGCTCAGCTCTCTATGCTCATTTTCCCCATGAGTACAACCAGCACCTCCACCAGGGCTTTTTCATGCCATGGGTGACACCCCACAACAGCTCTGTCGCCCATTATCACCAGCTCACCCCTCCCCACCATGCCCAACTTCCTCAGCTACCACCACCACTCCCACCAACCCAGATGACATAAGCCAACCTGCCCCTTAGCTTTGAGGAAGCAAAATTCAGCTTTGCCTACATGACTGAGAGGCTTTGAGGTGCTCTACCTGCTGGGAAGACAGGTTTGCTGTAGCAGTTAACCAGAGCATCTGAGGTACTTGCCAGGCTCCCTAGAATAAGCAGCAGCAAATGAATGTGCTTCTCCCAGAATCAAAGGAGATCTGCCTGCTTGCACCTGCTGGGCTTGTGCTGCTGCAATAGCTTTCACTCCCATGGCTGCTTGTTTGTTTGTCAGCTGTGTTGAATTTTTATTGTTTCCTGGCATGTCAGTTCCCCTATCCACTCCCAGAGCAAGGAACGCCACGTCTCCTGGGCTGAATAGCTACCGATGTTGACTTAGGAGCGTGTGGAGCCTGAGATAAGTGCTGCCCTGCTGCTGGGACCTGGTGGAGCTGTGCACCTCACACCGTGCTTCTTGCTGGGGCTTCTGCTGTGGGGCTGGGA
Organism: Hemiprocne comata; assembly: GCA_020745705.1. Classification (NCBI taxonomy): domain Eukaryota; kingdom Metazoa; phylum Chordata; class Aves; order Apodiformes; family Apodidae; genus Hemiprocne; species Hemiprocne comata. Next base: position 24,888,943 of record CM036593.1, read on the forward strand.
GCCAGGGCAAGCGTCAGTCAACACTGGTGTGTGTCAGCCCCTCGTTGTGGGCAGGGACAGTGGCCACGGAGCCTGGGAGGAGCACACGTCTGCAGCCTGCCACGACGAGTGCAAAGTGGAGCAACTCCTGCCTGAACAGGACCAAGGGCAGGAGGGCCACGGGTCTGCTGAGCAGCAAAGAAGGGCACCACTGCAGATGCAGTCAAGGTATCATCCATCTTCAAGGTCTAGCCACTGCAACCCAACCCCAGTTGCAGCAGCAATGGGGCTGGCCACTACAGGTCCCAGTTGCAGCTGCAGTGGGGTTGGCCATTACAGCTTGGGATGATCCTGCTGGTGTAACACTTGGCAGGGTCCTGCCACCATAAGCCAACGCCATTCTAGTGGGTCCAACAGACTCGTGATAGCTCACAGCTACTGGGAATGGCTTATGAGATCTATTTACCTTTCAAGTGTGCAAGCTTACAAGTGTTTTAAAGTGTTAATTGTGGCTGGTACAGTGCCTTGGGAACTTGGGGTGAAGGGCTGGGTTAGGCAAGTGCTTTGGGTTGGGCTCCCCGTGGAGAGCAAGATTCCTAGTTTGGGGAGACTGGAGATCCTGACTGATTGCTGTTTGGGCAGGAATTTGATGCATTTTAAGATCAGGCAGCTGTCTTTTTGCTTTCGGGTGCTGTGGTGTTAAGAGGGAGAAGTGTGTGGGTGAGTGTAAATCAGCTCTGCACAGGGAGAGCTGCCTGTTAACACCAGGGGATTTAGGCTTCCAGATATTTAATTTTTGGTAACTGTACTTCAGCTTGTTGAAACTTTTTCCAATCTTGAAAAGCCTCTTGTGGATAATGAGACTACAGGGAGGCACCACTTCCAGAGAGCCTCAGACTGGGAGCAGGGGTGGATGGGACCTTGCTTTGGCAGTGCAATTAATGAGCAAGCAGGTAGGCAGCATTTGCAAGGAAACACTGAGAGAAAAGGGGATAAGATAAAATGAGAGAGAGGTTTTTGTTGCCTCCCTTGAGACCAATAGCAAGCAAAGCTCACCTAAGTTTAAAATGTCCCACCTGATATATCATAGGGTGAGGGACCATGGATGGCACAGTATAGAGGAGGTAGGTTCTGCTTTGAGGACCAGGGGACTGCCTGGAAAAGGCTGTGCCCCACAGCCAGCTCTATAATGGCTCTGCAAACATGATAGGAGCCTTGGGTGACCCTCCCAAAGCTGTCCCAGCAGAGGTGAGGTATGACCCACTCCCTGTGCCCTGATTCACAGAGCTGGTGGTGTCCAGGTGAGCTGGGCTGGTGCTAGAGGGTCTCCACCTTGTCTCCAGACCTGGCTGGTGCCGTCAGCTGAGGTTTTCTTTACCCCATTAGCAGGTATGGGAGAACTTCAGACAGAGGTAATGGAGGGACCTTTGCAGCCACACAAAGTCTGAGACTTAGTGGCTAGTGCCACAGTCAGGACCTCCCTATGTGTGTCCATAGTGTTCTCTTTCTTTTAGCACCCAGCTAGAGCCCTTCATTATTTTTTTTCTGACAGGCCTCAGGGTAAGTCCTGCTGAGCCTGCCAGGGTGGCAGCCCCAAACTAAACCTCTCCAAGAACATCAGTCAGAGCCCCTGCCTTTGCCTTCCCTCTATGGCAACTCCTCTTAGGAGGAACATTTCCCTCCAGGTTGCTGTGGAGAGAGTGATGTGAAAGAGGGAGGAATAAGACAATTTGATGCTTATCCATTTGCCATCCCAGTGGCATCACCATTGGGTAAATGGGCAGGGGAGGGGACTGCTGGTACAAGGATGCAGGAGCAGCTGGGAGGGATGCTCACACCACAGAGTTATGCAGAGGTGCTCACCGATAGAACCATGGAGCCAAAGCTCCTGTTGGGGCCTTCTAGAATGCATTAGCCACAGTCCTGCCTGGTTCCCACTCCCTACTCACACCTTTTCCATCCTGTTAATTATTACAAGGGAAGCAATGAGGGCAAACGTGCACCAAAGTCCAGTGTGAGAGAGAAAATCAGCAGTTCTCTTGAAGCCATGAGCCAGCCAACTCCAGCCACCACGGAGCTGCCTGTGCTGCCAGGGAACACAGCAGTGGCCTTTGGGGTGGCAGACATCATCGTTGTGGTTTTGTACTTTGCCTTTGTCCTCGTCGTCGGGATATGGGTGAGTCCTCAAGGTGACTGGGTTTAGGTCTGCCTGAGGGAGAGAGCCTTTGATCTTCCCCAAACCCCTTATGGGTACAAAGGTGTTTGCTTGCAAAGGGCATCCTCTGCACACACTTATCCCATGGCCTACTGAGCAAGTTTGTGGGGTGACAGTGACCCTCCTGTGAGCCCTCTCCCCCCCCCCCCCCCCAAAGACAGGGACAACCAAGAGGTCATTCCCTGGAGGTTTTTCTGGGGATGATGTCTACTTCCCATGCTGCAAAGTCATCTCAAACCAAGGTGTGGGCAGGCAGGGGACAAGGGCAAACCTTTCCAAAGCTGGACTACCAGAAACCTGCACAAAGAAAGGCAGAAGCAATGTGTGTGAAGCCTGGCATGTTTAACAGATATACAAAACAATTTTTGGAGCCTTAGACCAGGCATTCAGGCTTCTCCTAGCCTGGTGGCAGTTCTGCTGACCCGTTGGAGTGCTGCCACATGCATAGGCCTTCTGCAGTAAACCATTTTATTATGGTGCCCAAATGCAAGTTCCTGGTTGCTGCAAACCTCAAGCACAGTCAGCCTCAGTCATATAGGAGGGGCTTGCTGGCATATGGACATGCTATTGCTCTTGAAATTCCATGCAGTTCTTGTGCAGTTCCTAGATGGGGCTGCATGATGTGGCCATACAAATGTGGGGCTGCTGGAAATCCTGAATTCACAGCAGTGGGAAAGAAGCAAGGCAGCAGGAGCTGCAGCAGGAGCTACAGCAGGGAATCACTAGCCATCCTGGAGTGCATCTGCATGTCATTGATGGTGCCCCATGGGATAAAAGGCTGTCTTCTGATTCTCATCCCTGTGCCATTTCTCCCCTATTTGACTCTGAAGGCATTTGCTAGGGATGTTGGACAGTGAGGAGGAAAGTGCTTCCTCTTAATGCCTACCAGTGTCAGAAGGCGGGCAGCCTTTCTTAGAGCTGCAGACACGTATCTTCATGTGACTGAGAGCAGCCAAACCCCTAGATTTCTCAAATTCAGATGTCTTTCACAGAGGCCCTTCTTCAGCCTGTGTCAGAACTATACACCCCTCTGAGTAGGGTGAGCCAGTTGACTGCAATGACACCCAAGGGAGTAGGACTAGAGTGGTGCAGAAGGTTGCTGATGGGTTGTCTGAAGGCTACTGGGATAAGCATTGGTTCTGATTTGAGTGTGTGTGAATAAAGGAAAATGGTTTGTTTTTCCCTGTACTTCCAGTCATCGATACGAGCAAGCCGGGGCACCGTTGGAGGATATTTCCTAGCTGGACGGTCCATGACGTGGTGGCCTGTGAGTGAGATGCATCCCTCTTTCTTATATTTCAAAAGCAATTCCAGATGTAAGGAGGGCAAGTCTAGCGAAGAGACCCAGTCCATATGTGTCTTGTCTGTAACCTTGAGATGAAGAGGATCCATCAGGAATCACCCCATGCAGCTTTGCTCATGGGCTACAGCCAGGAGCTGCCAGGCCAAACGGATAGCTCAGCATCTTCAGGTTTTTTCAGCTCTCAATTTCTCTGCTAAAGGCAGTAATAAAAATGCTCACATTGATGGCAGTGAGGGAGTGCTGACTAGCTAGCTGGGTTTGAAACTCTTTGGCCCCAACTCACCAAAGATACTTTTTTCCCGAAGCCAAGACAGCATTAGGTAATCTAGGAATGTGCTCTCTGGTAAAAACCAAACATTTAGAGACTGAAGAAAAAAAATAATCCCAAAGCCCAGGATATTTTCTGAGCCCTTGCTATTTAAAGTTGAGCTTATTAACTAACGATGTAAAGGTTATAAACTTCAAACCACTGAAGTGTAAATCTTCACTATGAAGAAAAAAAAAATCTATTGAAGGTGCCTTTTCCTGGGAGTGAAAGGTACATATAAAGATAATTTAAAGTTTGAAAGGAATAAAAACACCACAGGAATAAAGATCCTTCTCAGCCAATGCTAGACTCTAGCACCATATATCTCTCTAGTGAGTCATGGATAACAGAATGCACTTCTCAACCAAAACACTATTTTTTTTCTTTTTGCTTTGGATGTACATTGTCCATAAATTTACTAGGCTAGATTTTTGACCTCTTCCATCAGATACACATACACCTTTTTAAAATCTGTTTCTTTTTGTTCTTTATACTTCTGTCTTGACCAAGCGACATTTAATGGAAAAGATTACCTTGATGGTTACCTCTAATTATGAGGGGAAAAAATTAAAAGATACATGGAATATTTTTTCCATGACATTGTCCTTTTTTTTTTAATAGAAAAAAACAACCCAAAACCATTCTTATTCCTTTTGGCTCCACCCCTAGTTGGCCAGAGTCTCTTGGGTACAGGTTGGCTCTTGGCTCTCCTGGCTCTGTTCAAAGCAGCCTCTAATGCTGTTCACTTTTCCATTTTGTTTGCCAGAGAGCTGATTCCACCTCTGCAGCACTCCTGCAGGCTCAGCTTCTTGTGCCTTTCACCTTGAGTGCACGACTGGCTTAACATGTATTTTCTTTATTTTTAAAGGGGTGACAGATTTCTGCAGTGTGTCAGGCAGCCTCAGCTAAACCCTGATATGGCACTGCTGCCTCTGTGCAATCTGTCTGTGGTATTTCTGTGTCTGATACAGATATCAGGAAACCTGTTTACATTTTTGAGAGCGATGATATCCATCTCAGTTGCAGACTCATGTTGCAGCAGCCAGCTCTGCAATCCGGAGTTTTCTTAGACAAGAAGGCAGAGCTGTTGGCAGGAATCAGTGTGGGTGTTGATGTCATATTAATGTTTTACTTTGTTCAAAGGTGAGGAGCAGAACAAATTCCATCATTCTTCACTTCACATTTAGCAGTGCTATGGAGAGAATAGCTCTTAGGTGATGTGGCTAAAAGCAAACTACCTCTGGAGACAAAAGAGCTAGACTTGTCCTTTGGGTATCTTCTCATTTGACCCTGAGGAAGATTTGGCATTGGCATACAGAAAGGAGGTGAGGCTTTATGCCAAATAAAAGTAGTAATTAAGTCAGATAGTCTTTGCCCTGTTTAAAGCACCTTGAAGCTTGCATTCTTCTAATTAGTGTGTTAATGAGCCATGGTAGGGACAGCCTGCCATGCCAACAGCCTGCACTTACAGTTAACCTGAGGCATTAGCATTTTCCAACCTACTGCAGAGCTGACTATCTTTGAACCTACGGGTAGACATTAAACACAGAAAGTCTGCATCTTTGTAACATTGTCCCTGCTATGGTTCAGGAACCTCCTCCCTTGGAAGGAGCTCCAAGACAGCACTCCTGTCACCATGGCTGTGTAAACCAGCACATGCATGGTCAGTGCAAGGCTTAAAAGAGGCGGGGTTGTCAGCAAGATGTGGAGAGGAAAAGCAAGGGTCAGCAAGACTGGAGAAGGTGTGTTGCTGGCTGAGTAACAAGGGATTGGAGAAATCGGTCACATTCCATGGACACTGAGGTATCTGGGGCTGCCACCAGACTTTCCTCACCCACCTGTTGCCCCCATAGCAGGCAGGTATCTCCAGAGAACCATTGACAAAGTGAATACCTATTCTGAGATTAAGCTTTGCATTGGAGGGGGAGCAGTGGAAGGGAGCAGACACACCCACTTTAAGACATAAAAACAGTTTTCTTGAAAAGGAAACCCCAACTCTCTGTTAGCACCTGGCAGGAGACGAGGCCCTGGGGAAAAAGAGTGATGGGGGAAAAATGCTTGGGCTGATACTGGAGTTCCTCAAGTGACTTTGTGGGTTTTGTGCCTGTGCCATCTGTTTCAGATCGGAGCATCCCTGATGTCAAGCAATGTGGGCAGTGGCTTATTCATCGGCCTGGCTGGCACTGGAGCAGCTGGGGGCCTTGCTGTTGGGGGCTTTGAGTGGAACGTAAGAGCCAGTTCTATCATCAATTGCAATGTCACTGCTTACAAAGGGACTGGAGGTTTGTCTCCAAAATCAGATGGTAACAGTATCAGCAACTCCAAGTTCTCAAGCCTCAGGAGAGATGCCTCCAGACATTGAGACAGCCGTAAAAACATGAGATCTTTATTTTAGTTTAAGTGGAATCCAATAAAATTATTAGCTCTTTGACCTTCCCAGAAGCACATAGCCATATTTTTAAGCTTTAGTCTGCACTCATCAAGATTAAAATAAAAGGTAATGAATGCTGGAAAGGTACGTGGGTAATTGCAGAATTCTGGGTATAGGGAGTTTGAAAAAAATAGCAGCCTGTGCTCCTAAATTCAGTGTAAAGCCATGAGAATTGGCTGCATTCACCTGTCAGCTGTCAAAAGGTGACATCTCTGGGGTGAACTTCTGGGTGCAAAGGCAGGTCTCATTCTGCCCTATAGAAGTGGCTTCAAAAATTTCCACTGACACCACACAGAGCATGAAAACCAGGCCCTTTGTGGGTGATGGTGCTGAAATTACTCAGCTGCAGTGATGAGGAGGGAGATTAGTGCCAGCCTCACAATAAACATCCCTCACCTAACCCTAAATCTCCTCTCTATATCAGCAGAGACTGCTAATAGGGCTGGATACTTGCCAAGCACAGGCAGGACCCACCAAAATCTCTTTCCTGGGATATCTATTCACTGCCTCGTTTTTTACTAAACCATTAGGATCTCTCCTAAGTGTTTTGTGAGGAAACCAGAGCCTGTGCTTAGCCTGGTGCCTGTAGGACATACCAATATTGCTGTACTTAAAATAAATCTATTCAAGTCATTTTAGAAGCACATGAAGACCAGATTGTATGTCAGGGCAAATCTAACTTCATGAATTTAGATTAATTTATTTCAGATTGGAAAGGGACCTTAGGTATGCCATTTTTCTCTCCCTTCAGCATGGGACATCACTCAGCTGCAGGGATCATACAAGCACCTTTTACCTAAGCCAATTTCTGCCACTGCAGGAGCCATGGCTGTTCTCCTCGATCATTCACAATCTCTGCTCCCAGGTCTCACTTTCATTTCTGCCAACTTAAATAACTGATCAAAGTAAAGTCTGGACTGATGTAAGGTAGTTGGATGAAAGGTAATGGCCTGAGACAGCCAGGAGGTGACTGTTGATAATCCAGTGGGTTTTATTTATGTTCGAGATCTCCTGCTTGGGCTTTTGCTGGGTTTCAGAGAAGAAATAGATCTTGGGAGGTGCCTTTATACCTTCCAAAAGACCCTTCACCTGAGGCAAAGCAACTGAAGTGCCCCTTTATCTACCAGCAATAGAAGCACATATGTGTCAGCCTGCAAGGAGAACATCCCAGCAGGGTCTTGCTGTTGCTTATTTTTATGCTCTGCAGGGACAGTCTGCTGCCTCAGCCTCATCACTTGCTAATCAAGCAACAAACAGATGCTTCCATCCTTCTCTGCATCACTTAACTCTTCACTGCCACAGCATCAGTGATTTCAAAAGCCACCAAATATGGCACCATCTTGCAGACACCTAGAGCAACAGAATATCCCACATAACTCAAAAGGCCATGAGATGGAACAGGATGTGCCACCAATGACAGAGAGAGACAGGGCTTTGGAGGAAAAATTCAAAAGCTTTCAATATATTGAAATAATTGTTCCATTTGTCATCTCATCTTCAGAGCAGGGATTAAAACTCAGACTGCATTCCAAATATATTGCATGGCACTGTATCCTTCTGCTTTCTTAGGATTTCCACTGAAGGAGAAGAGGAGGATGTTCCCATGTGTTGAATCACATGCCTTTGTCTTTTCTGTCTCCTTAACAGGCTACCTGGGCACTCCTGGCTCTCGGCTGGGTCTTTGTGCCTGTTTACATCGCAGCAGGAGTGGTGACCATGCCTGAGTACCTGCAGAAGAGATTTGGAGGGCAGAGGATACAGATCTACATGTCCATACTGTCCCTCATTCTCTATATATTCACCAAGATATCAGTATGTATCCAATTGACCACAACCCTTGTGTGAAGGGCAGGGGTAGGTCATTCTGGTACAATGCAGGGCTGCTCAGGGAGGATGCAGATGTCCTAGAAAGGACCAGCTCAGCTACCAGAAATGGTAGCAGTGCTGCTGTGCTCAAGTAAATACCTGCCTCTGGATTGATCATGGAGACCTACCCTAAGAGAGAGAGCCCTCATTAAACAGCAATGCACAGTGAGAACTTTACAGGGATCTGGCAGCTAATGACTAAACAGGATAAGCACCATAATTGCCTGCCTGCTTTTCCTCTTCTATCAGATCAAACCATAAGCAATACAGACAGGCAAACTGCAGCATTAGTCCATCTGAAGATCTGGCTGGCTGCATCTTGTATGTATGTAAAAGTCTCTTAAAATATTATCAATCTGTGTAGTCCCAGTGATCATTTTGCTGCTGTTCTCATAGCTGGATTTTAAGTATTAGGTATGGTATGGTTATTCTTCTATCTTGATATCACTTGTGTTTCATAAAAAGGATACAGTGAAAGGGGGGTATGTTCTGGCTGGAGACAAAACTCAGCATCCTTTATTAATTGCTTGTAGCATTGTACCCTGCTGATAGCCAAAAAACAATGTAAGCTACTGGGTGGTTCCCTTCATTTAAATGCCATTAATAAAGAGGCAGAACTTATATTCAGAGATTTTCTAAGAGCTACCTGTGTCCTTGAAGGGAGAAGAGTGTTTTTGAAAGTCCATTATAGGACCTGAAAGTGTCAGCCCTCTGTCTCCAGCTGCTTGTCCCATGGCCAGTACAAATTGGTTTTCAAATCAGGAATCAGTTTTAACTAGACTCTGTTGGAGTATTTAGATGTCAAATTGCCTTGGAAGACATTGACTGGAGATGAGGCACCCATGTGCCTTTTGCAGCTGGCTCCAGGGTCCTTGTCCCAGGCTTATTATGTTTCAGGTCCTGGGGGGTGCATGAAGAGGACTGCCAGGCTGGCACTAGGGGATAGATTTCCTGCTCCAATGGCTAGCTCTTGATCACCACTGTCTCCAAGACCTTTGCTCTGTGGGACTGAAGCATTGCCCAGGGTGAGGTCTTTCAAAGAGGCTTTTGGAGCAGAATTGGGCACATGGGGGGTAAATGGCAAATCTCTCCTGCACCAGCACCAGTGTGCACAGCTACACAGTCAACGTATGTGGTGAAAACAAGCCAGCCTTTCAAAATGACCTTCAGCAGAGCAGAATCTGCCAATACCTTTCAGAGCAGGACTGTGGCCTCAGTCATTGCTGTTTCATCTCAGTGGTTTCTCCTCTGTGCAGCTAATTCACTCGTGGCTGACGGATGTGGCTGGTGGAGTTTATGGACATGACAGGTGCTTTCTATTAAGCAGTGCTATTGTTTGTGGAGGGCTCATTTAGCGGCTGGCTAGACAGCAGGCACTTGGTTACAAGAAGAATTTTTCTCCCTCTGCTTTTTGCCCAAACATTTTAGCAACTAGGGCATTGCAGGGACTTCCCTGTTCACAAAGAAAAGCAGACCTCTCAATAAACAGTGTTGCCAAAGGACTGTGATCCAGCGTGGCTACAGAGATGTTTGTCTTTCCTCCTGGGAAGTCAAAGACACAGTGGTTCCTGTGGTGTACTGGCAGTGCTTGACCTGTCTTAGGGTTGCAGAGGTCAGGAGTTGCACTCAGTGCTTGCTTTTAAGGTGCTTGTTTTAGGCATAGCAAACAGAAATCTTGCCCCATCCCTTCTGTCTCCCTTGGCAAATGTCTTTACCTCTATCTCACCCCATACCAGATTTGCAGTTGTCCTTCCAGTTGATTTCCCAACATACGTATCTCCTATATCACCTTCTGCATTTGAATGATGTTATCTTTTTAATTCTAGGTTTCACCCAGTTTCTGGTTTCACTCTCTTTGCCAGTAGGTCCAAACAAAAAAGCTGATGGGGGTTTCTACATTTCCAGTGAGGTCCTCAGCAGGTATAACCTGTTTTTCAGGAGTCATTCTAGTATGCTGAGCTGCATGACTAGAAAGGCCAGCTGTTGACCTTTTCATACAAATAAATCAAGGCACAAGACATCAGTGATTCGTTAGGATCTTTCAAGCAGGAGTGGCCCCTGACCATGGGGCCACCCAGCTGAAGCCTTGGGAAGAACCTTGGTCTCTGCTATTTGCCCCCCTTCCCCTCTGTATCTGCCTGTGGATATATGGGCTCCTGCTCCCTACAATTACCTTCACAGTCAGCAAAAGGAACGACAGTTTCCACCAATACCTCTCTGTGCCAGTGAGGATGACATGCCATGAAGGCTGCCTATAAGGTAGTCTTTATTTTTATGACTTTTTAGTCCCTTAGTGTAGGACCATGATTTTCACCCTCCTGCTGCCTCAGCTCCCAGATGCTGAGAGCTCTGACCTGGAGGAAAGATTTTTTTTCTTACACTGAGAACAAGAAGGTTCACAGCCAACAGCCTCATGCTCTCTTCTCCTCTTCCACTTCACCTTTGTGGTGTCCTCCCTTGTCAATGCTTTCAGCCACAGAGGGCTGCAGGATGCTTTATTGGATTTCACTTTCACAAAGCACCACTAATGCCAGACTGCCCTTGGTTTTTTTTTTAATTCCAGACAGACATTTTTTCCGGAGCATTGTTCATCCAAATCTCTTTGGGCTGGAACCTCTACTTGTCCACTGTGGTCTTGCTAGCAGTGACTGCTGTCTACACCATAGCTGGTAAATAGCCATTTTTAAAAGAAACATTATAAACTTGAGCTTAGGATATAAGTTTCCCCTTTCCTATATGGGAGAAAGTATTCAGGTCCTGGTTTGAAGGAGAGATTCCCTTGGTTGCTGGTAGTACCTGCCCTGTCACTCCCAGCTGTTGGAGACCTCTGACTATTCCCCTCTTCCCTCCTGGCCCAAGGAAAACAGGTATGGGGGGAACATCACTGTTTTCTAGAGAATTGTCTCATTCTTCAAAAGGCACCCATCTTCCTCTGTGCAGATAGCTACCACTGCCCATATGTGCTCCTTCTTTTCTCTTTTGTAACTTCAGCATCTTTAGATACTAAGATGTTGAGCTGCCTCCAAGTCCTCTCACAAATGTGGACAAGCCCTTCAAGCCATTCCTTATGGGAAGGCTTATGACAGCTATAGAGTCCCTGGAGACCAGCTCAGTGCTAACTTCTCCCAATGGGTCTGTCCTGAAATTGCAGGCTGGGGTCAAGGGAAACCTTTTTTCAGGTGAGGTACCTGTTTCATTGTACGTGGTGATGCACTCTGCCTATTGTCTCCTGACAGGTGGTTTAACAGCTGTGATATACACAGATGCACTACAGACCCTGATCATGGTGCTGGGAGCTTTGGTCCTCATGTTCATAGGTAAGGGGAACCTGCAGTGGCATCATACACTAGTTTAATGGTCCCAAGGCCACTGGACCTTAGCAAGTACCTCACGCTTTCATGTGTGGTGCAGAATTGAGTTTTAACCAGTTACAAAAGTGATGCCAGCACAACTCTCACTGGCCAAGTCATCAGACTTGTTTCCTTCTTTGCAATAACTGTATGGAGGTGAGCTTCTGGATAATTTCACCTCACCAGTTTGGGTTTACCTGGAGCTGCCAAAGAGCTTGCAGTGGCTGCATCCCTGGAGCCAAATTCAGCTCTCACTACACTCATGTAAACTCAAAGTAATTCTGCTGACTGCCTGTTGACTTTGGGAGTTACTGTGGATTCATCTGGGTGTAACTGAGCATTATAAAAAAGCAACAAGGACCTGACCATCATCAGTCTTTGATTTAAGCCTTCTTGGTAAACAGAAATATAGATATATCTTGTTTCACGTCACACCTTCCTGCTCCACAGTTCTTGGAGTGTGTGTGAGCAAAGACTAGATGCTCAGGACATTGTGGGGATTAGGATCATGGAGAATTTTGTGTAAAAATCCTCTTCCAGGATGCACTGTTAGAACTGCAAGGACTGTAGGCAAAATCCAATTGACTCTGGTAGAAACCTTGACTGCCACAAGGGAGGGTGGAATGAAAAGAAAGGAGATGAGAGGAAGATAGGAGAAAAGTAATCATGAAACTCAGATAAGGAAATAACTTTGTAGGATGCACCAGACCTTAAATCACTGGCATTTTCTTTTCAGGGTTTGAAAAAGTTGGCTGGTATGAAGGACTTCAGGAGAAATACAGTGCAGCAATACCAAAGATCATAGTCCCAAACACGACCTGTCACCTCCCACGTGAGGATGCCTTTCATTTGTTCAGGGATCCAATCACAGGAGACATTCCTTGGCCTGGCCTTATATTTGGCCTCTCTGTGCTGGCTCTTTGGTGCTGGTGCACTGACCAGGTAAAGGAAGGTTTTCGCTCTCCAGTTAAACCATTACACTATTATTTCCAGTCCACTCCTCTGTTTGTGGATCAGTGAGCTGAAACATGACTGTCTCTCGCTGTGCAGGAGTTACTACCTTTTTACTGGTCTAGACCAGAATATCTCACTCTTTCCATCTCAGCAAGCAGTGAGTTTTGTGCACTTCTTAGTGCATAGAATCTGGTTATTTTCTTTGTCTTTATCCCAGTGTGGGCTGGTGAGTACTGTGGGCCCTCATGCAGCTAGCATGACAAAGATATGAAAATGGGAATCTGGAGCTGGCTCTGCAGTGACCTGGTGTAGTCCTCCAGATAAGCCATTCTTATTCCCAGAGGTCTCATGTTTCTTATTCCTTTCCAAACTACAAAAAAACCCAGTATTGGCTCTCAAGATACAGTGCTTTTGTGCTTTAAGATGGGATAGTTATGAAAACCCACCACTGAACTTTTACCAAAACACCCACAGTTTGCTTCATTCCTTGTCTCTTGCTGCTGTACAGCTGCTGTCTCCAGTCCTCAAGGTGGTTTCATTTCAGTCAAGGGCAAAATGATTCCTGTAAAGGAAATTTCCACGCTGCCCTCTCCTGTAGCCTGTGCACTGAGCTCTGAGCAGTGGCAGCAGGCTGCAGTCAACCGAGATGGGACAGTTGCCATTGGCATGCAAAACACTCTAGGATCCTGCCTGATGAAAGTCATCCATGAGAACGAGAGACAGAGAGAGATGGATCCTGCTCTCTCTGTAGTGTTTCTCTTTAACTCCCAGCTCTCTTTCTGCAGGTGATAGTGCAGAGGTCTCTGTCTGCCAAGAACCTCTCCCATGCCAAAGGTGGATCCGTTCTGGGAGGATATCTGAAAATCTTCCCTATGTTTTTCATTGTCATGCCAGGAATGATCAGCAGAGCTCTTTACCCAGGTGAGCCTTCCCATGTTCCCTGCCACAGGACTTTCTACCTACCATGACCACAAAGTCCACACAAGTCCTTCAGCATGTTACACCTCAAAAACTGCTGTCCTACAGGCATACTCTTATAGATTTGTGTCGTACACTGGTGTTTTCATGCCCTTCCTCCACCTTCAGTGCTCCCACCGTGGCAGAAGTCACTGGGAGTATCCATAGGGGACATATTTTACCTTTGAGGACCTACAGCTCCATGCTGTGGCCATCACACACATCTGTCTATCTGTAGGAAATCAGTGAGATGAAATACACAGAGCACTGAGGTTGCCCTTCAGGTCCTGTGGCTTAGTTTCATTAGGTACTAGGTGAGTGTTAGCAACCTGCCACACAGATTCATGCAGTTCCTGGTGGATTGTGCAAAACAACCTCCTTTGTGAAACAGCAAGTGTTCCCCTCATGTGGTCTCCCAAGGAGGTCTCCGTATTGGTTTCTCCAGAGCATGCCACTTCCCTGGAAGAATATCCCCCCTTAGGAGGACCACTCCTGGAGGAAAGTGTAAGTGTCTCAAGTGCCTCTCTCCCAGAGTTCCTCAAATAGGAATAACTCAGCCTGTAACACCCTTGGTAACCCAGCTGACAGGTTCATGGAAACAGTCCAGTTCACACAAATGACAAGTCATCAAGGATTCAAGGAGAGTTATATCTGTACCCTGAACAGAATTGCAAAATGTCATCTCCAAGTTTCACCTTTATTTTACGATGTAAAATGTTCTTCAGCTCCACTTGCTGTAGCTGTATTCCAGCTGCACCTCTGAATTGATATGAAACTACACAGGGCATCAAGATTTATTCCCTTGAACTAAAAAAACTGGTTCCCTGGGGTTTGCACTGACTTCTTGTTATTTTCCTGTCTTCTACAGATGAAGTGGGCTGTGTGGACCCGGACATCTGTAAAAGGGTCTGTGGAGCTGCAGTGGGTTGTTCCAACATTGCCTACCCCAAACTGGTGATAGAGCTCATGCCTGATGGTGAGAAACCTTTACACTTGTGGAGGTGGGCTTGAGCTATACTCTGCATGGGGGGATCAGGAAATCTTACTCGGTTACCAGACACTGGGATGAAAAAACAGTGCTGAGAGGCCAAAGGTCTAGGCCTGATTTTCCTTTCCTTTTTTTTGCTCCCCCAGGGCTCCGGGGTTTGATGATTGCTGTGATGATGGCAGCTTTGATGAGTTCTCTCACCTCCATTTTCAACAGCAGCAGCACTCTCTTCGTTATAGACATCTGGCAACGGATCCGCAGGAAGGCTTCGGAGCAGGAGCTGATGATTGTGGGCAGGTACTTACATTTCTTTATGTCTCATTGCTCTCATCATCTGTTTTGAGTGCAGCATCTACATTCCTCAGTCTGGACTCACTGAGAAAAATCTGGTGCCTAAAATATAGAACAGAAATGCAGCCTGGGAAAGAGCATTACATTTTCCAGCTTCATCTCAGATAGACCTGCTCAAAGAGAAACACTGAGCATACTGCTGGGCTAGGTAGATTGTTGCCTCTCTCTTCTCTAAACTGAACATAAATACTGCCTCAAACATAACTTTTAGAGAAGTCAAAGGTGCTCTGGAGTCACTGTCACGAGAGGTCTTTGAGGATGTGTTATTTTTGTGTTGGTTTTGCATCAGACAGGAGTGATATATTGCAATTCAGACTTCTTGGTTTTGGGTTTTTTTTAAGGGAAAACTGCAGAGAGCTGGGCTTCCCAGCTCTCTGTCTCTCTGCTGAGTTATAGTGCCCTTTGTGAGCAAGCTTTAGTACTGCATTATATCAGGGCCTTCTAAAGTTCTTCTGATAGCAGAATTTAAGCTGCATTCTGCCTGTCTGTGGTGCTTTCCCTCTCCTGTCGTGAGCATTAAGTTCCTAAACTTTGCAGTAGGGTGGCTGAAGGCTGCAGGCCATCTCATGCTCCACCACTGTAGAGTAGAAAGGGAGAAAGCATCTCTTGTTCAGCAGTATGGAGGACCCTCTATAACATACAGTGCAAAGATGGAGGGTTATGATATGCAACTGAGACACCAGGAACAATTTTAATAAGCAGCAAATTAAATGGAATTTGGCAAAGGCACAAAGTGGAGCATGTTATCTGTTTGGAAAGGTGGCAGAAAGGTTGTTTCCATGAGCTTCCAGCTTCCCATCTCTGTTGGATCCAAGAGCTAATCCTTCAAAGAACGTGTCACTCTCTAGGACACACCAGGCTGAAGGGCCTGCACTGAGCCAGCTCATGGTGGGAGCCACGCTGCCCTTGTGCATCTCTTCTGCATATTGACTGGCAAGTCCTAGCTCAGCTCACTCTGAAGTCTGTGAAGTTAGCTCTAGGAATTGATGGAATTGGCTTTTTAGAAGAGAAAAACTTTCTCTTTTCCTCTGTACACAGGGAAAGCTTCTTTTTGAGAGTGATCTGTGGTTTTGGTTTTTTTTCTGAGGAAATTCTGAGAACAATTGGGAGTGGGTTTTGTTGCAAAATTTCATTTTCAGGAGGACTCTGCCACCTGTAGAGCTAATATAAATTTATCCTCATCTTCCAGAGTCTTCATCCTCATCCTTGTAGTCATCAGTATTCTCTGGATCCCAATCATTCAATCAGCCAACAGCGGCAAGCTCTTTGACTACATTCAGTCCATAACCAGCTATCTAGCCCCACCAATCACAGCTCTCTTCATCTTGGCAATCTTCTGCAAGAGGATCAATGAGCCTGTAAGTGGAGTGTCAGCAACTGATTGATATACACCTGTAATTTGATAAAATAAAGAATTAACTCTCCCCTCACTACTGAGTCTTTGAGACTCTAAACTTAAAGACATTCCAGATAAAGTGTGACAATTAGACAGCCTTTACCTGGAAGGCATTAGTGAATCTTAGCCCAGTCTCTAGTGTATGTGTGTTTGCTTCCAAGAAGCTCCTGCAAGTGGTACTTCCTGGCAGTCTCATTTGAAAGCACGAAAGGCAAAGTTGTTCTGCACTTTAGCGATGACGTGTCAAACTCTAGTGTGAGGTATGTTGCTAGGAAGACACTTTTGCAGTGTCTGTGCTCTGTCTGTTTCATGGTCAAGGGCAGAAAGAGAAAATGAGGATTTTTTAACTGAAAACATCCTCCTTTGATGCATCTCAGTGTGAGTTTCCACCAAGCAGAAAAGCTCTTAATCTAAGAAAGAAAAGCGAAAACTTTAACCAAAGGTAACATGCAGTAACCTTTTCTTTATGCTTGTCTTTTCTCAGGGTGCTTTCTGGGGCCTCATGGTTGGGCTAGCTGTTGGTCTCGTTCGGATGATCATCGAGTTTATTTATAGCACACCATCTTGTGGTGAGGAGGACAGAAGACCAGCTGTGCTGAAGGACTTGCACTACCTCTACTTCGCCCTCATCCTGTGTTTCCTCTCTGCGGTTGTCATTGTCCTTATCAGTCTCTGCACCCCCCCGATCCCTGAAGAAAAGGTAAGTGATTTGCATTGGCACCTGTTTCTCAGAGCACTCATTTGGTTTCCAAAAATCTCTGTCATCTTTTCTTTTCCTCCCGTGGTTGAGAAATGGTGTGTAATGCATATGCTGCAAAGAGGCCCTTGCTCCTCAGCTTTCTGTTCCCCAGGTCACATAGTGTTAATGCTTCCTGAGGCACTGAGTGCTTCAAATTGAGTGTGAGTTCCCATGCTGAGCCTCGAGCTGGGCAGACACCACAGCCCATCATAACTGGAGTAGAAAGAAAAGAAGAAGGGGAAGGAGATGAAATCAAATTATGGAGCACTGCTGAGGAGGAATTAAATATATCTAATTGTAGCATCTACCCTGTTTCAGCAGAGCCAGCATCAATCTTACAGGCAAACAAGATTAATATATTTTGCAACATGGGCATCTAGGAAAATAACATTTTGTCCCAATGTGATCTCAATTACATTTAATAACTTTGAGTCAGACACAACTTTCTTTTACTTAACACATTAAAACGGTGCAGAGTTGGGAGGCTTTGTATAATAAAACCTTAAAGCAACTCTTCCCAGTCCCAAGTTTTAAAGCAGCTGTCAATATAAAAAAAAGCTGCCCTCTATCTCCAAACAAAGGTTACTGGATAGATTTAAAAGACCTATTTTTTTTCCCTGTCTAACTGCATGAGGAAATGAGGGTGATGCCATCATAGCATTTTATATCTGTTGCTTCCTCATACCTTGTAAAGCATTAACCAGTTCCATCAATGTTTGATTGAATGTTAGTGGTGTCAAAGATACCCAGCTCCTAAAGATTACGTGAAAGCAGGTGCTCAGATAGAGAGGGGGAGAGAAAGAGGCTGTCTTTGTGCTTTGAGATAAAGTCTCAGCTTTTATTAGCTATCAGAGGATCCGCATGGGAGAGAGAAATACTGGCAAGGAGGCAACATTAGTTCTGCTGCTTACGTTGTTCACTACTGCTCAGGGGTGGCCAGATGGTTGCCAGCAATTAATTACGGTGGTTTAATGAGTTCCCACTCATCATCTGACCTGTGATAACTAAACATGTGCAGTGCTCCCTGCCCACAGCAATAGCAAGATAAGATGCATTAGCACAGCGCTGGCAAATAGTGAACATCATACCAGCAGTTCAGGAAATGAAGAAACTGGCCCCAGCACTTGCAGGCTTTTTAGTCTGACCTTGGAGGTATAAAAACATTTAAAGCATGTTTTAAGGGAAGGAGGGGGAAGTTCAGGATAAAGGCATACTCTAATGGCTTTAGGGAAAGAAAGGTTATAAGAGATGCTTTAGAGGAGATTTTCAGTAGAAATAGGTGAGTTTATAGGTGCTGGACTTCAGGGACCTAATCTGACATATTCTTCAAAGAGCTAGTGCTCAGAAAAGGTGGATTCAGACTGAAGGCAGACCAGGAAGGAAAGCCAGTGGGTGGTCAGGGAGGACAGGATTTTGTCTGAAATAGCCGTGTGCAGTTATCCCAGAGGAACAAAGGATGAGGGGTGGCAGCTGGCTCCCCAGGTACATCTGGAGAGCCAGGGAAGGAGGAGAGCTTGCTAAAGGGCATGAACAAACAGAGACTGGGCTTTTTTTGGGGGGGAAGTTTTCTGAAGAGGCATGTTCAGGATAACCTTTCAGTAGGCTATGGACCCCACATAGTGCTGAGCTCTGTCCTTGACCTCTGTATAAGAGATTACGTTGAAGAGAATTAATAAGAACTAATTATATTTCCTGTGGCAGTGAGAGTGTGCCTCCCCACCCTCAGTATCTTCCCACCACAAGGAAAATGAGATGAGCTTGGAGTCAATTTGTGCCAGTAAATGGTAGCTAATTCCCCTTGCCATAGCTCAGTAGGAGTGGGAGAGTTTGCCCTTATTTGATTTAGTCTGATTTCTGCTCAGTTTCTACTATTTGTTCCCAATTTCAAAAGGAAAGGTCTGACCTCGTTCTCAGAGAACAGCCAAAGTCAAGGCATGGTTTTTAAGCTGAAGTAGGTGCTGACATCACTGGGTTGCTGCCTGTCTGGTGCCAATCTGAGTGGGCAGCATTAAACCCAGCATTTTTCATTTTCCCTCAGTCAGCCTCACCCCAACTTTTGCCTTAGATGTGAGCACAGGTGTAGGTTTGAACCACCACTCCTGGTGACATGGTTTCCTCACAGTGTCCTGCAAGCACAGCTTGTCTCATCTCATATCAGTCTGTGGCTGTGCTGACATGACTCAGGAACAGAAGGGTTTTGGGAAGGCAGGGCAAGAGGCAGAAATCAGGATGGGTGGATGTGTCAGACTCTTGACACTCTGGGTAGAAACTAGCACCTGAACTTTGTGTTTGGCCATTAGTGACCTCGGGTTGCTGGGTCTTGGCATGCAAGTGGGCAACCAGAGGCCTACAGGAAAGCTGGAGAGAGACTATTTATAAGGGCACTTAGAGATAGCACAAGGGGTAACGGTTTCAAGCTGAAAGAGAGGGTAGATGTAGATGACATATTAGGAAGAAATTTTTTAGTGTGAAGGTGGTGAGACACAGGAACAGGTTGCCCAGAGAAGTTGTGGATGCCCCCTACCTGGAAGTGTTCAAAGCCAGGCTGGGTGGGGCTTTGAGCAACTAAGTCTAGTGGGAAGTGTCCCTGCCCATGGCAGGGGGTTGGGGCTAGAAGATCTTTACGGTCCTTTCCAACCCACACCAGTCTGTGATGTTATAAAACCTGTGGTGAAGAGCCTGTATGTCCCAGTGATACTGGCTGAGAGGGGTTGGCTGGTAGCAGGTGTCCTGGCTGAGGATATCTGAAGGTCTGCTGCTTCCCAATCCCATGCGTTGGGTGATTCACTTTATGAGGCTCAGATATTTCCCTCATCCAAATGGCATGGGGCTAGTCCTGCCAGCCCTTATCTGTGCAGTGCTTTGAGATGTAATGATGAAAGACACTGTGTAAAAGCTAGGAATTACACCATTTATTTTGTCAAGCAAAAGGAAAAGAAAAACAAGCCACGAAAGAAAAAGCAAAAGAAATATAGTGATGGATCATGCTCCAGCAGACGTAAATAAGCATAGCTCCACTGCCTTCAAAGACCAGGAGCAGCTGTTGGGCACAGCTATGCTGCTTTACACCAGCTGAGGATCTACACTGGACAACTTTAAATATTGAATCTCAATGCTTTGCAGATAGTAAATGGGCAAAAAGAGAAAAGAGATTTGTATTTGATGTTACAGTGGCACAGCTAATGTGCCTGGCTTTAAATGAATTACAATCCAAGAACTGCAAGCTGTAGCATTTTCTCCTGCTGTTTTGGACACTCTCCCATCCCTGTGGTGATTGATGCTGTGCTGGAAAACAAGTATGCAAGGAATTTGTTTGGTATGCTCCAGAGTTCATATGTCTTCATTGTAGGTAGTCCATATTGTGTCACGCCGTCCTTGAAAACCCTGCAAAAGAGCTTACAATTAAATTTAAGACTGTGAAGCTGAAACACAACTGTCAGGTGCCAGATGGCAGTTTGGAACAGAAGGATTTATTCTAGTTTACAAACAACAGAAGAAAAACTTTGCTGTGTTCTTGCAAAGTCCCTTGCCCAAGGAGAATGAGAGGGTGGAAAGAAAGAGGACCAGCCCACAAAGCAGCAGTGCTACAGGAGCAGGTTACCTCTCCAGGGGTCAGGGCTCACCCAGACAGGCTGATGGATTGACAATTCCACATGATATGCTCTGGGGTCAGGGTTCTTTCCTCTGTGTCCTGAGCTCTCCTCTTTGGCTGGCCTGAACCCCCACCGTGCCCTCCTGAGGTGCTGCAACTGAAGCTCCCACAGCTTCATTTACTGCCATTGACAGCAAAGTGTGCTCAGCTTCTGGGGGAACCAGGGACTCACCACGGAGCAAACTAAGAGGTGGGGGGACACGGGGCTCCTCCAGCAGTGCCCACACATGGCTCTGCAGTGGGGAGCAGAGCCACAGGGTTCTCTGGGACACACTGGCTACTCCCAGGTCCCCTGCCCTTGGGCAAGGTGACCTCAGGCAGTATTTTCAAGGTCCAAGCCAATTATGCTAATGCAGCTTCCCCATCAGCAGTTCTAGTTGTTTATGTATTTGCCTCCCTCATCCCCATCCCTTCAGGAGGCCGAGCCAGGGAAGCGGAGCCAGGTCCGTGGTGGCCTCCATGGCCACACAGTCCTGCCAGTCTGCCCTGGAACATGTCCTTCTGGTGGTGGCAAAGTGGAAAAAGTGGGATCTCGAGGAATTCAGCCAGCCAAAACCCACGACAGGGGAGTGTGAAGCAGGAGTGTGGTGGGTGTGATGGTTCACCAAGGAGCCCTCCAGGGTTTGCATTATTTGGCCATGGCCAAAGCACCAGAGTGGGTCAGGGCCCTGATATGTGAAGAGGTTACTTGTGTGTTTATGATGTTTTCAAAGGGGAATCATTCCCATCTGGCAGAGTCTGAGCCCCAGGTAAACTCCAGCCCTTGGAGATTTTTTGCTGTAATGTGAAGAGAAAGTCATTCAGAGACACATGGGGAGAGGAGCAAAAAGAAAAAAAGTTTTGGAAAATCTTTAGTACCCTGAAACTTTGCTATGTTCCAGTGACATTTCCTAAGTGATTAAAAAAAAAAAAAGAATCCTTGAGAAAGATGAGGATCATCAAATCAAAGCAATTTAGCACATCGTGACAAGAAAGATTAGCCCTGCCCAATGCTCATCTTGGTTGAAAATGATTTAAATAAAGCTATAAATCTTCTGGAAATTATGCAACATTTTGTGTCAGCTGGAGACTCCTGCCTAGATTTCTGTGTGTAAAATTGGAAAATTAAACTCACATTACTTTGTAAGTGACCCATTTGAGACATTCATTCCCATACGGACAGAGCAGGGAGGCAGCTGCTTGTCAGGCAAATGTGTGACTTTGCCTGACCTGTTGTCACCACTGTAGCTTTGCCCTGGTCCCATCCTGTGGCTCCTTTGTAGTGCATCCAACAGGCTGGGGTGGGAGGGCAGCCCATGGACCTGGGTTTTGGCCTCTGAGTGGGAGTGGGGAGGGTGGTCCTTGCTGCCTGGCTCAGCTGGAGCACGCAGAGGTTAGTAAGTGTTGATGCCACCAAGCTGCTTGGGTTGCCATGGCCAGTCGAAGAAGCAGCAGGCTGGGCTTCAATTCAAAGATCTGAGCTGGGATGGTTAACCCCACTCCACAGCTGCAAAAGGATCACAGTGAGGTTTGCAAGATTAATGTCTTCTGTGTGCTCCTGGTGTCCCAGGGAGGAGAAGACTTTCAGACTTGCCCTAGGATAAGTTTCAAACCTCCTGCTTGTGTTGAGCAGATGGAAGCCACAGCAGCCTCTCCAGGACTGACCATCTTTCATGGCTTTCAATGGGTCTTTCACTGGGAGCCTGCAGAGAGAAAGAATGTCTTGTATTGGCCCAGTAGAGAAAACTGGAGTTTAAAAATAGAGGAAAAAAAGCCAAACCAACAAACAAAAACCAGAAAAGGCATTTGGACTGACAAGTCTTACAGGATGTGCCCAGAGTTCCTTTTTTTCTACTTGTAACTACATCTTTTTGTCTAATGCATGGTATAACCCTCCCTGCAAATGGTGACTTGATTTTGTCTGTCGTGGCTCTTGCTGCCCTCATAGTTGCACTTCTTGGCCATGTACTGGCAGTGGCAGAGCAGAGACACGACACTGCTGCTTTTCCCACCCAACTAAGAGCCCCAAGATCAGCTCATTTCAAACTGCAGGTTGCTGCTTCGCAGTGAGTTTGTCTCAGCTGTGGGGTTTAATGTTCACATTAGGTTTTCTTTTCCTATAAAACAACTGAGATAAGGCAGAAGATCCTCCTGTCTCTCCCCATGACCTGGAGAAGGAGCTGCTCAAATACCAGTGTTCCCATGGCCATACATCTGTGTTGTGCCCCAATGGCCTCAAGTCTGCATGCCAGCACCCACCTGATCTTTCATACAATTGCTGTCTGTGATTGACTGTATCCAGAGAGGGTTATTCTGGCTTTTTAAAAATTTTTTTCTTTTTTAAATTGACTTTATTATCCTTCTCTGTTGGAAGGCTGCCATTCTGGACACAGCTCATCATTACTTCATGTCAGTCAAGTGAGAAGAGCAAATAGCAAGCTGCCTTTCAATGTCTACTAAAAGGTTATTCCTGGTACAGAAAGGGATGGAAGAGGTTAATTTTTAAAAAAATAGAAAGAAAGAAACTAGAGTAAATTACACTTTTTCTCAGCTTTTCATTTCCAAATGGATGGTACCAGCTTTCTTTTCCAGGGTATGGGCACCTGTTCAGCAGGGAGATGAGATAAAGTGGAGAGAAGAACCATCATCACCTCAGAACAGGTCTCTCAGCATCTTAGGTATTCCCCCTCAGAGAGGGAGATGACTGGCATGCCAGTTTGGGACTGCCAGGCAATAACCTGTTTGTTCTCTGTCCCACTTTGCAGCTCGCTTGCCTGACGTGGTGGACAAGACACAGAAAAGCACCTGCTATTGACCTGAAAAATTACAATCATGAAGCAGCACAGATCAATCCAGCCAATGGAGAGAGTGACTTGGTTGAAAGTGCAGATTCAGGCAATGCAGAGGAGGCAGGTAGGGTGGCTGGCTGGGAACAAGCACACTCGTGTTCATGTGAGTGCACTGCCAAGATCTCATGCACATCTCCCTCTAAAGCTCATAGCATGTACACCAGTTATAGGGATGTGACAAAATTGTTGCTGTTCTTGGTCCTCCCAACCTATCTTCTAGAATTTACCTTCATGTCACAATCTTCTGAATGGCTCAAAAGTGCTGCCGTTCCTGGAAAAAAAAACATTATAACAAAAAAAAAAACACACCCCAACAATTAAAACCAAAACCACCATTCAGTAAAATGTTTTTCCTCCTCTCCCCTAGAACGAGTTACCCATGCAAGCTGCCCCAGTCCTGTTCTGCCAAAGTCACAGTGTTATTTGAGCACTTCAGACCTTAAAGGTGTGCTGGACTCCCGAGGTGGGAGTCAATGGCCCCTTACAAACATCACTGCTTCTCACCCTATCGACACTGGGGCTTTGTGCCACGACCCTGCAGCTGTTTGTGTCTCTCACCAAGATGCTCCTGAGGAGCTCCATGGCACTACTGCAGGCATAATCAAGCAGCAGCTACCTCTAGCACTGTCAAAGTAATGGCAGGCTCTGTAATTTCAGCTTTCAGCACGTAAAAGTGGCATCCCTTCCTGTCCTCATCATTGCCAGGAGATAAACCCCTTGTGTATGTGCTAGAGATGCCTCCTCCTTACCCCTGCATGGGCTCTGCTGGCCAAACTCACCCAGTGATGCTGTAGAATACTGTATCAAAACAACACCATGGTCTGAAGGGACCATGAGATGCTGGGGGCAGATGTGAGCACTTTGTGGACGTCTGCAGGTGAATCTACAAGCCCCAGTTTTCTCATTTACATTATGCCAATAGTATCTTTCATCCTCCCTTAGGACAAAAGCCATGGTTAAAACTCAGACCCAAATTGCTTTAATATCTGTGTCCTACCACGAGTAATTAATAAGATGGAAGGCAAAGAGTCAAATGAACGTAAAGAGTTGTCAGGAGACAGAACATTAGCAGGAGATGCTACATAAGCAAGTTCTTTTCAGAGTGGACCCAAGTTTTTTCTGCAAATCCATTAGAAAGACGTGCAGCTTTCTGGTTTTGAGCTCAACCTCCCAAGGCTGAGAAACACTCAGAAGAAAGGCACATACACAAGATATCCTCACTCCTTCCATTTCATTGTCAGTCCAAAGGAAGCTGGTGCCAATTACAGCCAAGCTAAAAAGAAGTGAACAGCTAAAGAAATATCTTCATATTTTTTTCCCAATAGAGTAAACTTAGGTTTAAATTTAATGCAGCCATTCAGCATATTTATTACTTCTTATCAATTCCTAGTTCACTTAACTAGCTCAGATTTTTTTATAAACAAAAGTCTTGGTATTTTGGTAATTAGTAATGATGGGAAAGGAAATGTGAAACACAGCAGTTGACAGTTTAATGAGGTTTGGTGGGGGTTTTTTTGGGTAACACCTTTTTCAAGGCCTTGTAATATTCTGTATTTCAAAAAAAGGTTATATTTTGAAAGAACAGCCAGTTAAATACACACAGCACAGGGCTGACAATTAAAACACACACCTCACCCAGCATATCACGTGTAATAAATAAGCCAGAATCTCTTTAAAGGGACCATCATGCTGTCAAGAATTTGTGGAAGTGGATGGAAGCTGGGTTGAGGAGAAGAGGGAGGAGGTCTAGCAATTAACTAATGAACCAAATGTAATCAGGCTGTGCTGTATGTGGTCAAGGCAGAGCTTTCTATTTTGCCTTCCCTTTCTTTCCCTTCTCATCTCCCATCAGGTATCTCTCCTCTCAAGCCCCACTCTAGGTTGGTCAATGCACCTCCAGACCAGTGGAAGGAGAGAGGGAGTCCTGGCTAGATGGTAACACCTGTTTTTTGGTCCATCTCTCCCAGCACCAGAGCTTCCCTGCTGGAAAAAGCTGTACTTGTGGTTCTGCGGTCTGTCCACTGGCCCCACATCCACCCTGTCCCAGGAGGAGAAAGCTGCCCTGGAGCAGAGACTCACCAGCATTGAGGAAAAGCCCTTGTGGAAGA
The DNA here is from genome assembly GCA_020745705.1 of Hemiprocne comata. Lineage (NCBI taxonomy): Eukaryota > Metazoa > Chordata > Aves > Apodiformes > Apodidae > Hemiprocne > Hemiprocne comata. Next base: position 24,914,367 of record CM036593.1, read on the forward strand.
ATGTTTGCAATGTTAATGCTATTCTCCTGCTGACCATTAATGTCTTTCTGTGGGCATATTTCAGCTGAGGTGGGGTCAGGCAGCATGTGGCTTCGGTTTCTCTCTCAGGTTCTCACTGAGCCAGAGGCATCAGGTGACAGAGACCCTGGTGATGGTCCCCAGAAGTGCCAGCACACTTGGCAGGGCTCTTCCCTGGAGACACTGCTTGCTGGAAATGACTGTGGGGCTTGGTTTCTCCATAAGGTGTGACCAAGACTCAAAACTGGTCACATCTGGGAGACCTGGGGTCAATTTTAAAGGTGCAGAGCCAAGCCATGAAGGAGCAGGCCTAGCTGCAGCATGGCTGGGTCCTCAGTCCCCTCACATACCAGCTCAGGGCTGATTTTGCACTGCTGCCCTTGGTGGAAGGACTTTGGGGTTACACTGGTGAGGGGAAGGACTTGAGCACAGCCTGCAGTTTTTTTTATACGGCCAAAATTCTGATGGGGTTAGTGTGGGACCACTGGATTAGCTCAGTGGTGACAACCTTGGCTCCCACAGCCACCCCAGGACCTGTGTTGGACCTCCCCCAGTTGGCATGGGCAGGGGGGACAGGGGCTTCCCCACCCACCTGGAGCCCCCCAACCCGGGCCATGCTGCCGCGTGACAGTGGCTCTTACAACAGCCTGACCTCGTTTGCTCATCGGGCCAATCCTGCCCCTGAACAGCATTACCAGCAATAAAGGTGCCTTAGTAACAAAGGCAATTCTGCCTTTGGGTTATTGTGGTTGTCTTCCCTGCACTGACACACAAAGGTCTCCATGGGACCACAGTGTCCTGGCGGTAGGAGGAAAAAGAAATATCCCTCCATGGGCCAAGCCCAAGGTTGGACCTTGCCCTCCTTGGCCAAGTCCAGGCCCCTTTGACCCACCTGATGAGCAAATTCCTGGGGTCCGGAAGAGTTTTTAGCATCGACGGGGGGAAAGCAGGCGGGAAGGCTTTGGTGGTGCCAGGCCCATCCAAGGGTGGACATGGTGGGATCAGCCTTGGGCTCCTCACAAGTCTCTCCCAGGGAGCAGGTTGTCCTCGCCCCGCACAGCCTCGCTCCTCACGCGGCCTGAGGAATCACAACATCCTCACAAGACCCCAGCACTTGCAGAGCTGCAACCAATATACAAGTCCATTGGCAGCAGATGTTATTAATGATGCCAATACATATTTTCTTATTAATCTTCCATAGCAGGCTCGTGTCTATCTGCAAATGATTATCATTCATTTTCCTGACAAATCTATCAAGATCATTTATTACTGTTCGGCAAAGGATCGTCTTTTAAACAAAGATTAATAACGTTGCATTTTTATCTGGCTGGCTGAGCCAAAGGAAATGAAATTAACAATGAACCCTACAAACATGTCATCACTTTAATTTACCGGAAAATATTTTAAAATGTTATTTAAAAGAATATACGCTATGGTGGGCACAGTTTATTACAAAGGAAAGACATGAAACTGCATGCGTTTTAGCAGTGTGGAGAGTACGTTGGCAAACAGGGCACCTGCAGGAAAATAAACTCAGGAAACTTACATGGGTTAGGTTCCTTTTTTTTTTTTTTCTGCACTCTCTTCTTACTTTCCCTTCCCTTCCAGTAAAATAATGATAAACAAGAAATACACACCAAAGAACACATCACAGCCCCCTGTCTTCTACTGCAAATAGTAATGCAAAAACTTAGTATCAGCTTTGCCTTTGCCTTGCTTTGTTCATACCCATCAACTCACCTTTTGTGCCCCATTTGGCACAGGTACCCAGTGCTGTGTCTCTGCAGGACTTTCCCCATGTGCCTGGCTCTGTGACATCTCCAGCAATGGGAATCCCAACACTCCCCCCCACAGCTTCGTGCCTGGAAGGTGTTCCCCCCACCCCAATACTGCAGAACACTTACCTGTTTCTTAGCACCCAGGGTTTCCAACACCAGCACATTGCTCCTTTTCCTTGCTGGGCAGAGAGGAGAAGGTTGCTTAAAACAATTTTGCATTCCATAGTCAAGAAGCGTTTCTCCTACAGATAATAAGGCCAACTTCTTACCTTTGGTGGATTCATCTTATCTTACCCAGATACCAGGTTGGGAGCAGTATTTTAAACCCGAGATAAAACAAAATAACCCTGCTAACCTCAAGATTAAAAGGTAATGAGTTCATAAGAGTTGCAAGTTGCCCCTCTGTTTAAGCTGGAGCTGTATCTCCAGGTACTTTGAGGACACTTTGGAGTTTGATAAGTGGCGAGAGCTCAGGCTGCAAATGTCCAGGCCACACACACTGAAGTAGGACCAGACTCTGAGCTTCTAAAAGCTTTAATCTACTGTGACTGAGCATTTATGGGTAGGATTTGGGCTCTTTGACTGAGCAATAACCACAATGCGTACGGCAGAACATCCCTGCCTATTTCTTTATCAAACTGCCAGCTTAGCCATGTTTCTTTTAGCATAATTGTGAATCCTGGCATAAAGACTGCAAGCTAAGGTTAAACCAATTCCTGACTAAGGTACTCTTGAAGCTAAATACTCATTACATTAGGAAAAAAAGGAGCTGCACCTCATTTCTAGAATAACTGCATCTTGCTCCAGCTTTCACCTGCTGGATTTCATCAAGCCTCTTCCATTACATTAAGCAGTTGTCTGTTACCAGCTTACACCACATAAATAAAAATCTTGAGCAGTGCATGCAGACAAATTAGGCTTTATAACCATGCAAAGGCAAAACAAGGGGATAAAGCCAAAATGAAGTAGCAAAGGACAAAATGTAGCAGATGCAAAAACCAAATTCAAGCGTCCCCTCTCACATTTTATATATATATATATATAAAATGGGGTTTATTTAGTTTCCCCATTTCATAATGTGGAAGGTGTCATCCAACCTTGGTGATTCCCCAAAGCCAAGTATGAACAGGTTTTGGTTTGTTTGCCTCGAGCAGTAAGGGCAGTGTACAGGGAAGGCAACACAGGGAGCAATAAGTTGAAGTATTTTTTGGTTTTGTTTCTTTAGCATAGGTCAAAGTGTTGGTGTCACAACAATTTGAGATTTTTGTACAATCTTCTCTGAAGAGGGGGAACGAGTGAAGAAACCAACTGCCAAGCTGCTGTCCCAACACAGTGCTGCTGCAATGGTGATGAAGGCAACATCCAGGCTGCAAAAGATTGCAGGGAAACATCACTGCCTGTTCTTCAGAGAAGTGAAAGGTACTGACAACATCCTCATCACCCAAACGTAGCCTTCTCCCCAGTGGAGGACTTCTCTCAAGGAGGAGTCCTTATTGGTGTTGCCCATCATTGCCCCAAACTCCACTGCTCACAACACTGCCTTTTCCCAAGTGTACCCTGACCCTTAGAGTCACACATTTTCTCCACTTTTCTGTGACCTGCTGAGTCTTGAAACTCCTACAGTAGAGCCAGAGAATGCTTCTGCTTCAGAACAGCCCCTCAGCCCAAGAACTGGGCACTCTTCAGAGCCTGTTACAGGTTTAAATTCCTTCCAGGGGAGCAGGTAAGTCTGTGAACGTCCAATGGCTCTTTAATTCCTGACCTGAGATCCCATATAATACCTGAAGCCTCCTTCATGCCTTCCCTCCCTTTGTCTCAGATGCAATTTCCAGCACCTCTGTGTATCCACCTCCATCACAGTACACAGGGGATGTTATTTAAGCTTGTGCCATCTGGTCAAAGGCTGGCATCAAGGTATCGGTGTGCCATTCAAGCACAGCCCAAGATTTCATAAGCAAGAACTGAAATATCATGCAGTGCAATATTATAGATAAGCTGTCCAAGCAAGACCAGATGGCACCACCATGCCAAGGACAACAAACAGGGATATTAAGTTGTCAGAGTACGAACCAAAGTCAGCCTGAGCTGCTGAGTTCATGCATGATTCCCAGGAACAAGAAACAAGCTTTCCCAAAGGACACAGCAGAGATGCTCCTGGAGAGGGCACTTGAAGGACACTCTGTGAGCCACAGGATGTCCCCCCAAGGAGTCCCAGGGCCACAACACAAGGGAACTGTGTGTAACAATACACACGTGTATGCAAAACATAAGAGTGACTGCTCTTGCAACACACCTACTGCTCCATGGTGTGGTTTCTCTACCAGACTACTGTGGGGTTGGGTTGACAGCACCCTGGCTTCAGTCCTGGGATGGACATCATCAGGGACAGTTCCTTGGCCCACTTTCTGGTTTAGACTAACAAAGCAGGCTTTACTTCTGGGTGTGTGTATGAGGGGGGGGAAAAGGACCAGGGTACCCATTTTAAGATACCCAGGATTTCTGCTGCATTTGTTCAAAACTGAAACGTTGTTCAAAACATTCAGCTGTGACTTGCTCCTGTAGCTTCCAGAAAAGAAGCATTCAATTTAATATGTGAGACTCATAACCAACTCTCACAGTGCAATAGTTCACATCAGTTTGGAGAAAAAAAAAAAAAAAAAATTCTCCTGGAAGCACAGGCAAGTAGCAGTGTCAATTTTTCATTAACCTACAGCCACTGTCTCTGTAGACTTACAGCTATAAGTAAGATTACTGTTATAATTTCTTCTGGTCCCTAAGGGGAGGGAAAAAACCCACAACTTCTCAAAACTTTTAAGGTCATTAAAAAAAACTCCACCTTTAAATTGGAGGCAGTTTCAGTTTACTTTCATATTTCAAAATTAAATCTCAGCTCCAGCCTCACATCAAAGCAGAAATGTCAGTTGCTTTGTTTCTACATCTTCCATGAAAGAAGTTCCACGAAATTATACATGAGCTGAATGCCAAGTAAATAGATTTTCCTGGGGAACAAAGGCAGCTTTTTTTGTTTGTTTTAAATGTATGTAAATAGAGTCTGGGAGCTGAGCTGCCTGTCACTTCAACCAGGTTTACACTCACGTCACTCCAGCTGGTTATTTCTGACTGACCTGAGGTCAGACCTGCACAAGTTTCCCTCCCCACTCCTCTATGCACTCTCATCCAGTAGCCACTCAAGCCCTTTCCCTCACACCTCAGCAAAGGGGAAACAGTTTCATAAGCGTTCCTATTTTGCTAGTTTCTCATTCATTATTTTCCTTATTTTTTGTTTGTTTTTAAGCTCTAGCACCAGCATCACACCAATACCCTGGTCCTCTGTCACAGTCACCGAGACAGTTCTGAAAAGTTCTCAGCAGATCAGCTCAGTGCCTGACAAGGTATGGCCACTGCCCAGGAACAGGGCTGTGTCCCTACAGACTGGCAGTAGCTTAAAGACGGATGGTACCTCCTGGTTCACGGTCAAGATTATGGGGGCAGGGAAGAAACTGGAGTGGATTTGTAAGAAAAATGACTTTTTTTTATTAAATTTTAAACAGGAGAGCACCATCAGTCCTGGGATTTCTCTGTTCAGAACCTGGTATTTAAACAGTGGAGAGTTACTTTCCACAAAGCCAGCAGACAACAAAGAGGAGCACAATCCCTTCATGTGCCCATCTTCTATTACTCTCTTTTCTTTTTTAAAATCTAAAATAGCAGATCATTGCAAACTTAAGAGCACTTAATGCTTGTCATTTCCAAATGGCTTGGGTTATACCTCAGTCTTGTCTTGGCTATAATGGTGGGTAGCACTGAATCATAGAATCATCCTGCTTGGAAAGGACCTTGAAGATCACAAAGTCCAACCATAACCTAAATCCACCTACCATAATCTAATCTACCCATTCAGTGCTTAAATCATGTCACTAAGCACTATATCTAGATTTCTTTTAAATACTTCCATATTTTTAAATACTGAGGGATACATCACTTTACAGGCTGTGATAAGCTGCAATAAAGGAAAATCCTCAAGTACACGAGACACCTCCATTTTCATTGGCCAAGTCACCGTAACTTCCTGCTAATTCAAATCACTCGAGCATTATTCAGTGTTTTAATCTCCCTGCTTTTCTCCTCTTTTGACAAGTTTACAAAGAAAAGAATGGAGCAGAGCTTAGCTGCATTACATCCAATATGCTGCCTACACAACCGCCAGAGAAGCTAAATGAAGCCCAGAACATATGGCACTCTGCTGACAGAGCTCAGAAACTGGTTCTGCATGAGCAACAAGGAACATCTTGAAACACACAAGACATATGTGTTTTAGGAAGAAGATTGAAGTGTTTCATAATAAAACAGGACAAAGTGAAATACAAGTGCTGTATAAAATTTTAATTAAAAACTGGTTTTACCCCTCAACGTGAATATACAATATGTTTCCCAGATGGATTTCATATTTAAGTATTATCCAAACCAAAAACATAAATGAGACAAATAAAGCCTTCAAAAATGGCACAGAGGCTAAAATGTATGTAAACACTAGATGACTGTGGTGAAAACAAGGCAGGCAGGGAAAGCAACCTCCTAGCAAATGTTTACTACAGGAGTACTGAATGAAACAGTTCATACAACTATAGTCTTAGTAACAACACAATTAGCTAAACATTCAAAAATTCAAGTCAGTGTAACAATACAAATATAAGCATTAGAATTCACCAGGTTCAGTGATGCAAACGGTGCTTTTGTTACTTATAAGTTCCACAGGTTTTTTTATACACTGATAATTCCTGGTATACAAATGCATAATACACAGCATGCCAGGCAGCAAACCACTCTCAAAGTCTGCCCCTGCATTCAGCATCCCACCCCCACTTTGTGTGAAGCTCTGCTCATTCAGTGGCACCAGCTCTACAGGGTTATGCAAATGCCTGACCACAGAACCAAACTTTTGTGCCCTATCCTCAGGATCGGTCAATCCTTCTGAACCAAGAGGGACACTGGTCTGCAACAGCAAACTCCTTTCCCTGAAGAGGTCAGAAGGCAGCTCAGATCACCACTTCTCAGACTGCAGAGCGTTCTCTGCTAGGTCAGAAGCAATCATCTGGAATCCAATGGAAACACACAAGAAATAAAAACACAATCTCCACATTGATCATACAAAGAAAAAGATTACAGTTCCCCCATGTTGCCACCCAGGCAAATTATCACTGCACTTCAGAGCATTTCTCACTGGAGACAAACAGGGAACAAACTGCACGTCTTTGACAAGCCAACATCGTTAACAGAAGGCGCTACAACCTCATCTTTTAAGGGGTTTTGGTTGATGATGGACACCATCAACCAAATTGAATTCCATGGACAAGCAGAAGAAACCAGCTCAATCAACAGGGCTTGTGCTTAATAGTTCACTGTGCAACAGAAACAGGAATATTAGGTGTTTTTTGTTCACTTCCCTCAACACTTGTTTATTTGTTGGAACTGAAAGGAACTGGGCAAAGACAGGTTCCCTGCTGCTACCAGAGACCATCACCTAAACCAGACACCACGTCAGTCACTGAGATAGCTCATTAACACCATCCACACAAGTGCTGTTCTCTCTTAGCTTCAATTGTTTTCACTGGAGCCAAGCAGCTAAGTTTAATTGATTTGAAAGTTGCCCCAAATTCCTCAACTACTAAACAAATCTCTTATCAGCATCCTGATCACGATCACTCTGTAACCACTGAAGTAATTAATTAACATCATGGCAGGCTTTCCTATGACCCAGGGGTTCCACATTACAAGATTTATACAGTTAAAGGACCACTGCTAAAAGGCCAAGGATTTTGTTTAATAGTTCAGTATTTTAAAAAACACTTTCAAGCCTAAAAATTATGAAGGGCAGAACGACAGAATAAGCTGTTCCTTGCACATGGGCTGGAAAGGCAGAGATTCCTTCCAGCTTCCTTTCTCTGACAAACCTATGGCACCCCAGGCAAACTTTCCCACTGTTAAGTTGCACACACCACTGCAGCCTCTTGGCCCTGGAGAGAGGATGAGAACACATGATGGGACAGATGTGAATCTATAGCAGGGTGGTTGGAACCTGATGATCTTTAAGGTCCCTTCCTACCGTAACCATTCTATGATTCTACTGATGAGTACCCATAGCAGGAGGCACTAGAACATCACAATGACAAAAAAATTATTTGTATTAAAAAAAAATAATTAAAAGTATCATGAGAGCAATCAGTATTATTAGGATCAACTCAGACTATGAAGGAGACAGAGGCTGAGGAGGATACCAACTGTAAAGATTAGCTCCTACAAGCACATGCAGTAAAGCAGTTAATTATCTTTTTCAGCCATCTCTTAGATTTAATAAATTTCTATCTTGGTAAGATTAAGACTTGCTTAATAATTGCTTGATTAAAACATAATAAACCTGGGAAAATGAAAATAAAGCCTTTTTTAGTAACGTGGAGATGAGATGAGCCTTTCGGCCAGGCTTCCACAAAATAATTTCTGTAACATTCACCTCAGGATCCCAAAGCACTTCACAGTCATTTAATTAAGCTTCAATAGAGCACAAACTCCCCATTTTACAGCTGAGGTACTAATGAAGAGGAGTTTGGAACAGCCCATGTAACACTGAGCAGAGCTAAATGTTCTGTTATTTTTACTCAAAAAATAGATTCCCAACACCTATGGGTAGATTTCTTTCTCCCCTCACTGTTTTGGCAGCCTCCTAAGTAACAGTAAAATTCAAACATGATGCATATTCTAAAAAACAGTCCCCAACATCTTCCAAGCTGCTCAGATTTGGGGTATAAACTCTGCTGCCCATCTATCTTACAGAGCTGCTCCCACCTCTTCCCATCCCTATAGCTCTTGTCCCCAGTGAACCAATTTAAGCTTTCCTTCTTCTAGTTGAAAACTTAGATAAGGCAAATCATTAAAGAGTTTGACAGTTTTGCCTTTATTCCACAACAGGTCAATGACTGAGTGATTTCCAAAGCAACTGCTTTGCATTTCTACTAAACACAGGCAGGTAGTTTGCCTAAAGCCACCCCAGCATCCTAAATTATACTGAGTTATTTGTAGGAAAGAGAGAAGGGAGCAAGTAGGAAGCAGACTCTGACTTATTAAAATGAAAGTGATTAAAATGTTGGTTGCACACTGCAAGCAGCAAGGGATACTGAATAGCATTTGGTGAGAATACACGTGTTAGAGTAACTTGGGGAGGGCAAGAGAAAGAGACAGACTCTACAGAAAAACACTAATTTACTCTTAATCTAGCCCATTATTTCTAGGTTTGAGTAGGCAGCTTTCCTTTAGGAGGTAAAACGACGGGGGCGGAATTCTGCCATCCCACTGTCACTGACAGACCACTTTGTGGATGGCAAAAGATAAGGAATGAGCACAGAAAATGCTATTTAAAGCTCTAATCAGGAACCTGGAAATTTGCATTTGATAGAAGGGATTTAAATTGTATTAGAAGGCAAGGTGCACTAAACAATTACAGTTTATTACTGTGTTGGTTCACTGCCTGAACCCACAGTTATCAGCCACGGCAGCAGCAGAGGAGCAGCTCAGGGCACTTGAGCTGTGGGCACATTAATAGGAGGGTTAGCTGAGCAAACAGGGAAGGGGCCAAATGCTTCTGAAAATGAAGTGGCTTGCAGATTTTATGGAAAGATCAGAGTAATTCGGGTCTTAAGCCACATTTCTGAGAAAAGTCTTCCATTAAACAAACTGGATTTCCAGCACAGTGCTTGGAAGGGAATGCTCTTGCTGTATCACAGCATATAGGCTGTGGAATGACTCCAACCCCAGGGAGAAACACACGTCCTGCACCAGCTGATTCAGAAAGATATTAGACACACCATCTCCCCTCGCAGCTGGAGCAGGGCCAAAGACACTCAGTCTGCTTCATTTGTTTTTGTGCTGCATGCAAAAGCTGCAGTGACAATATTCATACCAATCAAAATTCAATAGATGACACTTTTTTTTTTTTTTCTCCCATCCAGTTGTGCTGAAAATTTTTATGTCTTTGACGAAAAAACGAAGTTTGCCATATTACCACAGGCTTCCTTTCTTTAGCTAGGGAATTAAGCAGATACACCCCAGCCATTACTCTGGACCCTTCAAAAACCTTACCCTGTTTTTTCACAGTGGCCCCCCAACCTTCCTCATCCCCTCCTTGTGTCCTGAATTCATGGTAACTTGTGTCCTTACTCACCCATAAAAAAAAAAATCCCAAAGCTTTGGCATTCAGGCCTTCTTACACATTGAACAAATAGGGACTGGATAGCTGGGGAGGGAAAAATGGCACAGTACTTCTATGTCACAGAACCAGACCAGGCCAAAGGGGAGCTGCCAGTCTTCAGGAGACTGTAACTTTCACTGGGCTGTGACACTGGGGAGGGAAAAGACACAGAATACTGAATGAAAACTGGGCGATACCATGAGAAGAACAATGAATCTTATGGCTCAAACACACAGAGGAAACTGCAGCAACCTTCAGGATTCAGTAGCTCCATTGTAAACCAAAAGCTTGGAGAGTATGTCTCAGAATGTGCCCTGGCTATTTAGGCTCCATTTGAATATGCCTACTTTCCTGAACAGCAAGGAGAAAAAAACCTATTCCTTTAGGGACTAATATGAGGTGACAGAAACAGGCTAATGAACGGGTGACCACCAGGTAGGGGTAGCACAATACTCCATGGCCACCATGCCTTCAGTGGCACAGCTAGTGCCAAGTTTTACTTTTCACTTCTGCAAACAATTGTGCTATTACTGCTTTACACAGTGACTCAACACTTACCCATAGCATAAGCCTGTGCAACTGATGCCCTTTGAAAGCACTAATGTGCTAAATGGCATCAGAGACAGGAAGTTATCAGGCTTAACCCACTTCAACTGGTTCAACAGTGACAAGGAATAGAAATGTCTATACACAAGACATTTCCTCTGAGAGTCCCCTTTGCTGAAACAGAAGCACACAGCCTATCAACGTGCTTCCCCACTAGCATAATTGCTCACCAACTGCTTCCTCAAATCAATTACGTCGTCTCAGCATTAAAGGATGGAAGGCAGAGTAGCCCAACTTTTTGCTTATCTAGGCATGCTGGCAGGTTACAGTCATATGTTCTGCCATCTGTACTGCTAGCTTTATCCTTTATCCACTCACAACAGGTAAAATGGCATTGGTGTAACTGAATCTGTTCGCTCAGCCAGGAAAGGAGCCAGAACAGGCGTTTGTTTTTTTCCCACATTCTGCAAGGAATCAGGAGATGGACACTCTTGCCCTTTTAAAACAGTCTGCTTTTCAATAGATGGGCAATTTGCCCTGGTCTGCTAATGTGGGATCTGTTCAATGCAAGGCTGAAAAGGTTCCACCCCTGGGGAAAGCATCAAACTGCTGATGAACATTTGGTGGCCTTTAGCAAAAACGATGCGATTTCTGCCAACAGGATCCCAGCAGACTGGGAAGGACAGGCTCCAAATTAGGTGGGGATTGTGATGCAGGAGCTTCAGAAGACCTGTACAGGGTGTATGAGGAGCTTGCTGACTAGCTCCAGTATGTCTCCCTCCACACTCGTTTCTTATTCATATTTTTTAAAATTACAAGTGTACTGGCAAATGTCATGGCTGCATTCAAGAGAACCTGGAAACTTCAAAATGCACAGGGTGTGTGAAGATGACCTTTCTTCTGATAAAAAGGCTGCTGGGCTGGGTGGGCTTCTTTTAAAATTTGACAGTATGAAAATTTGTGAGTAAAGGTGCTTGAAACCACTTTGAAAGCCTGTCTATAGTCAGTATCAGAGTTTCTGCCCTTCTCAAAAATAAACAATCCAAAGGCAATTTTCTGGAAAACAATTCCCTTTGCCCCAGATGGGACACCTTTAAATCGAAACTCACTTTCACCTTCCTCTTTACACCCCCCCTCCCTTAACACTAGGACATTGCTGCTTCAACTAATTCTGTTTATGTTACTAAATGGCTTTAATTATTTAATAAGAATTGGCTGTAACTGAAACCTGAGTTGATGTGACGACAGGAATGTCCAGTAGACTTACTAGTCTTCAAATCACTTTCTTTTCATAGTCTCAGAGGAGCAACACCATCTTGATTAACTGTGGAGGGGCCTAGTTGCTGTTGTTTGGTGTGGTGTTTATTTTGGGGAGGGAGGATGGACACACAGGGGGATGTCAATAGTTTTCTTTTAGCAACCCAGGTCACAACCCCATTTCTCCAAAACCCTGTCCAACCATAATTACACCTTAAAAATAGAGTACAAATATTTGTTACATAAAAACAGGTTTCATTAAAACCCTGAACACTGTGCATTTCCAGGTGAATTGCTACCAGGAATCCATTTTTTGGTCTGAAACAGTGCCAGAAGCTTTTTGGTACATGTTTCTATATATTTTTGAGAGACTCTCTTCAAAGATTGCTCTGTGAGACTTCCCTTTGTATGCAGCTGCATGACTAGACCAGTATTCACCATTATCCAAGTGAACAGTAGTTTTCTGCTGCACTGGTGAACTGTCAAGAGAAAGAAGATAAGAAACAATGATCAAACCAAGGCAAGGAAGAGGAATCAGAAGCACAAAACCAACAGAAATCCAAGCGTAGAGCTCTAAACACAGATTACCTTTCACAAATTGAAGCAAAGACTGCACTGCACCTACTGCCAAGAAATGGGAGCCCCCTGTTACTCAATCACACAAGTTCTCCCCCATTTCTGAGTCCACTTGATAACACCTCCCAAATAGAAAGAGCATTAATTTTCAAAGAGCCCGCAGTAATTCTGCTGCAGTGTGATAGGCAGTGTGACTAGGCACTAAGCCTATGCAAGAGCAACACAGCAGGATTTTTGTGTCCTTTGAAGGTCAAAATGTACCCACAAGCAGCTATTTCAATATGAAGACAATCTATCAGAGGGATATTAAATTACTGTGGTTGCAGCTGTAAAGTGCTCTATCGGAAGCATCTTGGATTAAGTATTCTACTGAATACATGATGATCTAGTGGCAATCCAGTCTGCCTTCCCCACCCCATCTTCTGTCTCTCTGTTTTCATACTAAACACAAACACAGCCTCATATTTCAGTTGCTTTGAGAAATTATTTCCTAGATCTATGAAGTGAAATTTATCTTCTAGCATTATGAAACACTGACAAATCTGAAGCATATATAGCTAAACTTCCTGACTATTTGCCTTCTGCTGAAACTTGCAAAACAAAGGCTGGTGGCATATAATGAAATGAGCCATTTTTCCTGTAATAAAGCATGAAGCAAGCAGCTCAAAAATCATAAGCTGAGGTGACATTTTTCACATCTGCTCAGGGATTTAGGCACTTAAGACATTTAAAAGTTAGGACTGAGCTATCTTCAGCCTTACGTGAATTTTTCAGTTGAGGAAATAAAATTGGAAACATGAAGCTTCCAGTGACCATCTTCACTTAGGAAAGGGATGAGGTTTATGGGGAAGCTTTACATTTTCTCATCTGCTTACCATTTATTAATCTACTACAGTCAAACCAGTATTTAAAACTTGGTCCTCAAGTTAGTATCAGTAAACACCTGTGACAAAACTGAAAGAAACCTTATGTCAAAGCACTCATAAACACACTTCTAGCTAGCTGCATCAAAACACAATTTTTTCACTCTAGCTCAAGAAGATGGTGAGGACAGAAGAAGATGATGCAGGATCCATTTTTTAAGTTCACATTTCTAAGCTTCTTCCATGGAAAACAAAAGAAGGAATAGCTTTTGCTTTTAGATTTCTTACATTCAGATACTATGGTGATGCCAATGTAAACCACATAAAAACAACAAGAAGACCTTTATGTGGATCCAGTCTTAAAAAGGGAGGAAGGCCAACTTCACACTTTTTCAAAAAAGCATCAACATTTGAAGTCAGTCAACAGCATGAAGAAAATTTAAAACTCTTTATCATCCTGGAGAGGGTGACCTGTGCTTCACAGTTCGGACACAAAGGAACCAACCTACCAAAAACCAAAATCAACAACTCTGACACTCTTTTCCTTGGAATCCATTTCCAGCAGTCAGGCTCATGCTTGCCTGTTCTACTACTAAGAGCTTAATCTATACAGAGAGACTGCAAATCCAACCACTTTAATTGCAGTAAAAGAAAGACTGAAAAAACAACAGTAACTTACTCTGGTACTGACAAAGACTTAAAAAAAGACATAAGCTTCGTTTTCCCTTCTTTTTTTGGAGGAACATATGTGTGTGTGTGTGTATGTATTTCCATTAGGCAGTCCTTGCACATGATACACCTAGCACTGGTGTGGACCAAGATAGAGCCAAGCCAGGGAAGAGTTCTTCTCCTGTCTCTACTGGAAACCAGCTGACAACCTGAGCTAAGCAATCTGGGAATTACACTCACAAATCATATTAACAGCAGGATTTCTGCACGCAACTCCCTGCTCTGAAATACCTGTCATATGCTTTTGTTCCCTCATACATCTCCTTTAAGAGTCCCAGAAGTTCTTTTCTGAGTGAATCATATACTAAATATTTCACAAAACACAGACCTTTTCCTCACTCCCAGTGGTTTTCAATCATCTACTTTACTGCCAACATTTGGTTGACAGTATCATGTCCTTCTGTGAACTCTGTCTCTGTCCTTGTATCCTGTTGATGAGCACTGTGGCAAACACTCAGCAATCAGACTGTCCTCAAGTCCTTTTATGTCTTGCCCTTCAGTGAATGGGACGAGTGCTGCCTGCCTCTAAACCCAAGCACCAAGTCGTTTCCCTACTTGGGTGCAATATTTCATATCCCATCACTTCCTGATTCTGTCACATTAGGATTTGTTTCTTCTTTTTTTTTTTTTACGGTCTGCAGTTTCAGCATCAAAGTGCCAAAGCTGCCTCAAAACAAAAATTTGTGCTTTCTCTCTCCCAAACACAGCCTACACAATTGAATTGCAGCAGCTGTCAGGACAAAGGATAAAGGAGCAAAAAAGGCTACCTGCAGAATACAGGAGTGAGCACAGGGAGAGAAATGCTAACAATGTTAGTAGCAACCTCACACACCTGTGAAAATCTAAGACTAACTAGATCCTTTGTGCAGAGGTGACTACTAATCACAGGAATTTTTTTAAAAGGCCAACAAATCATACATGAAGATTTTAGAGCTTATGAATTGCAAGAAGTTTGCTATGACACCCAGTTTACCCTCAGTGTGTCAGTGGTTTGCAGTGGTGATTTGGGAAGCATTTGTTACAAAATATTGCATCACATTGAATTATCAAAATAATGTCAGCACCTCTCAAATTTAGCATCATAGTTCTAGGACCTCTCTCTTAATATAAAGCAAAACAGAAAAGTCATACCACCCAACAACGTTTTACATTACTTAGTATCTTTCCTCCAACAAGTACCCAAAATGTTCTACAAAACACTCTGTTCATAGAGAGCATCAATATTGATATTTTCTACTATAGAAGTTGTCAAAATCTATTAAATTGGTGTATTTTAAGTAAAATATCAAAATTATATCCTAGTCATGAATGTGAGGAGTACACAGAATAATTAACTAAAATAAACCAGGTTTTCAAGGTGTCAGGTTTTCAAGACATCTTCTGAAATGCAGCCTGCTGGCACACTAATCCAGTGTATATATACTTGCTGTGTTTTTTAAAATGCTTCTTGTTTCCAAATATGTGTTTTGGAAAAAAAAAAAACAAAAACAACCACTAACAAAACAGCCCCAAACCATGTTATTAAACAAACTTTTTGCACTCCCACAGCTTTAAGAAAAAATAACCAATCAGTTATTTTCAAACTGACATTTGCTCTCTGGTTGATAACATCCAAAATCCTACTGCTCAAGGATCATTTTTATGACCTAATCCAGTTCTAAAAATCAGTGTTTTATGAAGACTGTACTGACACAGTGCTGACCAGTGTGAAAGACAAAATGATACTCAACCATGTTTTCCTTTTAGGTGAAAAAGCTTTGTAGGACTAACTGAGGCTTTTCCCAGTGCAATGTATTACGTAGCTCAAAACAGGAAGAGACATTTTTAGCCAAATTTAAATGGCACTATAATGAGTATGACTGTTCTACCTTGCTCAGACAAAGAATCCATACCTGCTCTGCAGTTGACTCATGGATAAGGGTGCTTCATGCAAAGGTTCTCTTCTCGTAGTCAAGTCTCCTTTTGATGCGTCGCTCTCATCCTAAAAAGAAAACAGAAATCAAATTCTCATTACATTAGTTTCTGATTACAATGATCTCATCTCAAAAATACTTTCTTCCTGTTCAGTAGAAGACTATTAAAGTGCTTACATTTCTGGAGGGAGAAAGGGACGAGGTGTAATGAGCCAAATGCCATTTATTAACACTTTTAATGAAGTTCAGCACAACTCAGCTAATAATTTTCAGGTAATAAACTGGAAAGAATTTCTAGACAGTGTCGATCTACAGAACTATGCAGACAGCACAAGCTTCAATAATCCCCAATAAACACATTGGTTAAATGCTATGAAACCTAGTGCTCATTGCCTTACTTCTGCTTCTTGCAGAAGAGGGGAAAAAAAACCTACCACTTATTCTTTATTAGCTTTTATAATGAGCTGTCGTTATCCATTTAATGCATTTTACCAGACAGAATTCTACACATCTAAATACCTCAATTCCATGTACAGGGTGGAGAACATGCTTACCCAACTTTAAAAAATACCTATGATACATCTGATGACACTTCAGTGGTATTCTCAGGAGTCACTAGAAAGCACTCCTACCTTCCAAATGCTATCTAGACACTAATTAACCCATATTTGCCCTCTTAGGTGAGTAAGAAACAAAACATCTCATGTGAAGTGAGCCAGCTGCTCACCTGAGACAGGATGGTAGCAGTTCCACCACACACACTATCACTTTTGCTCTACTCTGAAGAGCAAAGACACTACCTAAGAGGTGATATTAAGTGATGCTTTTAGCAGAAGCCAATTGCTGTAAGGATTAGTAAACAAAATCATCTTTCATGCTATAGAAGAAATAACTGGAAAAAAAAACACCCTGTGCAGTAGAAATAATCATGCTTGCTGGTGACACAAAACCAGGAGAAATGGCAATAAATATAGCTGTAGATGGCACTAAGATGCAGAGCAAGCTGAATGGCAGGCGTATGGATGAGGGAAAAACACAATTTATTGTGGTGAAATACAAGGTAACAAGTGTGTTTGTAAACAGGAAAACTCTCTTCCCTCAGCAGTCACGGACTACAAAGCACTGATGAGGAAACGGGGTACAGTGGTAAATAAAATCTGCAGCATTTGCCAGAGGCAAATTATGTTCTGGAAAGCAAAAAAAAGATGGAAACATTCGGATACTGTCAGAATGTCACAGCAGAAAGCTACAGTGGACACCCTTAGGAATCTGCAGCAGAGCTCCAGTCACAGTGTTTTTACAGAACGCTACGGAAATGAAATTTTGGAAAACAGAGCTGGATGCTTCTGGGAATGGTTATTTAGCATTAAGCTCTTTGGAATGAAACACTAGGAGATACTTTTTAACCTTTCAAAGTTTGGAAGAGGATCCAGTCTGGAGCCAAGATGTACTCACCTCATTGGCAGTGCACTGACTTTACTATTCCCTCACTCTCCAGATGACCCGTTTACCCCTTTCATCCATGGCAGCTTAGATTTTGGGCCATCTGGGGAAGCACAACCAATCCTGGTGTATTTTACAGTATCTCTACAAGTAGACCTGTTTTTTTCTTAAGCAGGCCAACTGCTGTTAGCACAGCTTTCACAAGTCAGATGTGCACGATTGTGGAACACCATGAGAGCTCTCTGTAACCTCCTCCCATTCCTTTTGCTCAGTGAAAGAAAATGGAGGGAGACAAATGCTCCTTTTCCAGCATTGTTCTGACCAGCTTAGTAATTAAAGACTCAAAAACCCTACCCCATACCCTGATATCTGGATTTTTTAGGACAGAAACATGAGGTTTTTCCAAGAGGAGAGGAAACAGAGAAGCATTGCTATTAATCCCTGTGAGTATTCAGCAAGAGTTTGACACGGGAAGTGACAAGGTGAGCTAACAGAAAGTACCATGCTTCAAGAATTTCACACCACACCTGCAAATTTGTGTGCATTTGTGCAATCCTGCAGGATCAAGTGACTGTCACAGAATCATAGAATGGTTTGGGTTGGAAGGGACCTTAAAGATCATCTAGTTCCAACCCCTCTGCATGGGCAAGGACACCTTCCACTAGAGCAGGCTGAAGGTGTAAGTCATATGTGTAAGTCATCAGCATATGTGTAAGTTATTCTAGACCAGACTACTTTAAGTTATGTAAATAAAATAATAGGAAGAAAATTATCTAATTCTCCTTTAACCATTATTATATTTATACTCTTTAAGACTGTATGGAGAGGCTGTGTAAGCAGCCATCCAGCTCTCCTAACAAACTAGTAAACCTTCTATCGTAAAGTCACGGCCTGCTTTTCAAGGAAAGCAGTCAAGGACCAGTGGAGATAGTTCAGGCTGCACAAACTTTCATTACATGTAGGTGCTGGACTGTCATGAAATCCAATTTCTTCTCTTACATTCATTGAAACATCAGAGAAGCAATGAAATGACATGATCTGTACCTATTTTGGAGGGGCTGAAACACAGAAATATGTGACGGGCATCTTCTATTTGAGAGGCAGCAGCTCACAAGACCATAACGTTCACCTACCAACTGAGCATGAACCAGATCAGGCAGTCTAAGCGTGCAGAAGCAAAGGTTTTTCAGAGTTTAAAACAAAAAGCACCACAACTAAGCTAAAAATTAAGACTGAACAGAAATGAGAAAAATAATCAGATTATGAGAGCGTGCAGGCAACACAAGGAGGTGCCCAGGATGGCTAAATTTGGGGAAAGAAAGAAAAAAGTGAAGGAGGGAAAGAGAAAGGAAAAAGAAAAAGGAAAAAAGGAAAAAAGGAAAGGCTTTAGAGCTAAGACAGATGTTCTCCAGTACACCTTGCACCAGTGGATTGAGACAACAACCTTCACTTCTACCATGGCTTCAGGGTAGTCACCACATCCCAGCCAGCAGAACTCATGTGCCAGTGCCTTTGGTTTCTGTGGGGAGGCCTGAGCTCTCACACCCTTGTCACACTGCCTGCTGACACAGGGAGCTGTGGCAGGTGGACAGCTGGGGACAGTAGTACCTTACAGCTGCAGGAACATTCAAAAGCATATTTCTGTCAAGACTCAGGAGAAGCTGAAGGAGGAAAGATGTCTTCCTCCACTTCGAGAGCCTCACGTCTCTTCTAGCCAATCAATAACGTGTGTTAGATTGCCAGACAAAAATAATTATTTCACCAGAGCTCCTTATCTTGATCTTACCTACCTCTCATCCTTACCTCTTTTTACCTTACCTCACACTTAAGACCTTAAGTTCTTTACAGATGAACAACCTTGTTACTCAGTTTGTACAATGCTTTGGCCAGGGAGATCCTGTGCCACCACTGGCTTTCTCAAAATAGCAATATCAAAAATGTGTATCTGCCTCAAACCAGGCTTCAAAAATCCATCAGACTCAATGACAAAATACTCTGATCCTGGGCATAATCCCATCAGATAAAGAGCTCTGTTCACTGAAAGCCAGGTAATTAAGGGAAAAAAGCACACATGTGAAGAATAACATTATCTCTACAAACAGCTGGACACAAGCAGCTGCTGATGTGCAACTGCACAACATGTTAAGCCTTGATGTTCTACAGATCTACAACATATTTTTTTGCTTAAATTGGAAGTGGAGAACCAGATATAAAAAAAACCATCAATGTTCCCAATACCCTGTGAAAGGGTTACCTACAGCAGCTGTCCATCAAGGCTACACATAAGGAGGCTACTGAAACCAACGTGAAACTGCTCAGCTTAAATACTGAATCCATATTTCTACAATCAAGGCTGCCTTGAAGGAAAACTTGTATAAGAAATCCAGGATTGTAGGCACAGTTATCTTCCTCCATCATCTTAGAGAAAAGAAAGGATTTAGTTTGCAGTTACACTTACAAATATTAGGCGCTGTCTAGCACTGTGTGTCCTTAAAATATTTTTAATTCTTTTATGGATCTCTTCTCCATTTGCTGGTGAAGGCCAACCAGAGCTAAATCTGCAAGAGGAAAAACAAACAGAAGAAATATTTTCTTGTTGAAAAACTCAAACATGCTTTTGACTCACATTTCTTTTTTCTTAAAATTACGAAGTGTGCCTTCTGTTTGGAACATACACAATGTTTAGATCTGATTCTTTTTCTCCTCTGGGGTACAAGTAAAGAAACATTTCAAAGCAGTGCATAAACAGCAGCATCCACGATACCAACAGAAGATGCAAAACAGAACATGGTGATTTTGTAACTTGAGTAATATTTCCATAATGTTTGTATTGTCCCTACAGAATAGAAAAACTATACAGTTATTCTATTCCCAGTTATCAGGTTTCATTTTTCTCTTTTTAAAGGAAGTATTACACATATGCAATGTTTTTCAGTGGAATAAATCAACAAGAAGATAACCCCACTGCATGCACACTGGAAAGCCCACGGAGTTAAAAGCCTGCAAAGTCACAATCTTTATTTCACAAGATGGAACTGCATTTCAAGTTGCCTGTTTGTTTTTGGTTTGGTTTTTTTCACATTAAAAACCAGGTAGCTTGCTTGATATGGGCGACTTAAAACAGTTACTTTTGGATTTTATAGGATCATAGAATGGTTTGGGTTGGAAAGGACCTTAAAGGTCATCTAGTCCCAACTCCTCTGCCATGGGCAGGGACACCTTCTCTAGAGCAGGTTGCTCAAAGCCCCATCCAACCTGGCTTTGGGCAGTTACAGGGATGGGGCATCCACAATGTCCCTGGGCAACCTCTTCCATGTATTTTACCCTCTTATGCCTAGCAGCACATTTTTTCCCACTTCACTAAAAAACAACAACAACCCTTATGCTTAACAAGTTCAGAAGCTAGCAGAAATTTCACAGCAATAGTTATTCTCAGACTGCTAAGGGAGGCAACTAAGATGTTAAGAATATGGTCGTTTACATACGAACCTCCACATGTTTGTACACTCAAAAATGTATTCTCAAAAAAAAAAAAAAAGAGAAAAAGAAAAAAAAAAAGAGATAGCATCATAAGGAAAGAACTATTGGGGAAAAGTTAGTAAATATTTACTTACACAATCTCATCCCAGTGGATAGAAATATGGCACCCACGCAAGATTGTGCATCTTCATTTCAATGTTTCCTAACCTCTGAGAACCTGACTTTGCACCAAGGAAAGAAAACCTCATGATGCTCTGATAAAACCTCTGCCATGCTCTGAGTGGATCAGGGGCACAAGAAACAGCACCATGCTTTCATAGGAGATTGGATTTCACAGATTGGATGGGGCAGAGAAACATCATGACTCTGAATCCCGAGGTTCTGCGCTGAGCTCTGGATGGGTTTGTGGGACTGCAACTGCCAGCCCCTCTGTCCTCTTCTCTCCAATTTCTCACATTCCCTGTGTTATCCAGTCTGTCACTCTGGAATCCCCAATCTGATCACGCTTGGCTTAGTTTACCTTCCTCAAACTTCCAGAAATTTCAATACAGCTAAAAATAACTGAAGAGCTCCTTCCAATAAGAACAAAGCCAATACACGTGCGAATCTTCAGTCCAAAGCAGGTAACTGGGCAATGTCAATATTAACAGAAGCAAGAGCCTGAAAATGGGAAGTGCCAGGCTGCCCTGAAGGTAACAGGCAGGGCTGGGGGCACTTTGCAATATTTTGGATCATTCCTTCTATTACCAGAGAGAGATAGAACTGTAACTACAGAGTGATCAGGTCTCTGCTTTTGAGTAACTTCCTTCCATTTTCTTGTATCTAATAATCTGATTTGGACTCACTTATTATTGCCTACCTTTCTGAAATACCTCTGTTCTAAAGATCCCAAATGTTTTCAGCCTGTTTATGAGTTTCCTTAAAGCAATCTGTCTGTTTCTGAATGCTTCTATTTTTCTTCAAGAAAGGGTGCCAAGAAATGACACAGTATTGGAAAGATGAATCATACAATCTACAGGGGGATGTATTTTCCATATTTCTAATGACATTTAACATTGCTTATCTTTGGATTATTACAGGGAAGAATGTTCACAAAGCTGGCTGTAACATTCCTATTAGAATCCAGAACATTTATGATCAATTTAATACCCAACAGCACGTATGGCAAATCCATACTGTTCAATTCTTTTGCATACTAGAATTTAACAATCTGTTGCACTAAAAGATGTCACAGAACTTCCCCTAAAAGAAAGAAAAATGGTTTGTGAATTTTGTCAGGGGAGGAAAGCATTGCCTTGAAAGAAATAGATGTCTCAGTCCCTCAAGCAGGCAGGAACATTGATTTCCCCAACACAGTCAAACCCAGTTTGATGAACTGGATTCCAAGGCACGTGCTCTATCACTAGCAGTGAAAAAAAAACCCACCCCTTTTTAAAAAAGTCGTAAAATTACTTCCCATCAGCATTTCCAAACATTTACTAATATTAAACAACCCCTGAAATGCATGTTTAAAAATGTGAATCCTAGATGCAGTAAGAGGGAGTCATTTCCCATTTGACAAACAAGACAGACCCATTAAGTGACAGCATTTTCCCTCATTTACACAGCAGCTGCTGTTCTCCCAACATCAGGTTGCTGGCACTGAGAAAAGAAGTTGGAACAGATTGCCTTGGGGAAATAAATTGTATGAAATTCCTATGTAAGATTTCAGAACATTGTTATTAACCTTAAATTTACAAATATCCTTGGAAACACATGTATTTTCTTTTGGAAAAAAGAAAAAGAAGAAGAAAGAAACCCCAGCTTGCTATTTTATTCACTTCGAAAAGATGTGGTTATGTCTGCAAGAAGAAGATGATTAAAGTACTTAATTCAAGAACTACTAGGTATCTTTCTTCAGGTGATTTTATTGATCAGTCCACTAGTGTGCGCTGTGGTATAAGAAAAGTGAGCCACTCGCACATACCCGAACTTAATTTACAAAAAAAAAAAAAAGGAAAAAGAAGAAAAAAAAAATAATAAAAGAAAAAAAAAATCAGAACTTGAAGTGCAATTAAAAACCAGTATCAGCTTATTTTAAAATAGTTTTTCTAGTATTGTAGTTGTCTAATTTCAATAATAACTACAGAGTCTAATCCACATTTAAAGTCATAATGTTAATATTTAAGCCAAGCAAAACTCAAACTAAAATAAAATCATGCCTGAAATATAACAAGTATAATCTGAAGTGAAACCTTTTTTACGCTGTTCTAACTCTCCTACTGGAAACATTTGATAAAAATACAGCTTCTTGCAGTATAAATAAAGGGATTCCACTTGCCCCAAATCACCAATAATGAGTTTTTAAAATTACTAGCTACTTATTTATGTGATTAAGGTGTCACTATCGTATTGCAATGTTGAAAAGAAACTCATTTCACTTCAATGACCATTTGTCCTGATAAACGAAATAAACTTCTACAGCTGTATTCTTTGTCATACTTTCAATTTTCCCTGGGACTTGCAAGCATTCTGCAGTTACATCAGTTTAAATTGTTTATTGATTCCAATAGATTGTATAAACACTTTGGAAATATAGCTCTGTGACCTAGAAAAAGCCAGATCAATCAGAGAACTTCTCAAGATTAATTTCAAAGATGCTGTGTCGAGTACAATCAAGGAAACAGAACCATTTTCCCTTGTAATGTGACTAAAGGCATTTATTTTCTTTTATGAGATAAGGATTTTTTTTTTTTAAGGTCATCCAGACAACATCTACCTTGATTAAAAAAACAAAAAAAGACAGCCTAAATCTTGTGCTAAAGTTGTTTTAATGTATAATTCTATCCATTAGGATTAAATACTCCATTAGAAATACAAACAGGATACATCCACCCATGTACTCCAGTCAAACAGCAGCTTCCAAACTTGAGAGCTCTAATAAAGAGGAATTTTCAAATGTCAGAGAATCCAATCATCCACTTGCACGTGCCAAAAATGTTAGTATCACATTTCAGCAAGAGATACCAATACATTTCCTATCAGGAAAATGAATGCTAAAGCCTAGGGCAGAATATCTGCAATGCCGTTGGTGGCCCCTTCACCCCATCACACCTCCTGGCCTTGTGAACAACTCGGGGCACGTGGCCTCCATGAAGAATTCATCAGCTGCAAAGACAATGACTTCATGCTGAGCAAAACCACATCCAAGGACAAACTATCAGAGGACAGAAATCAATGAAATACTGTAGTACCCACATTCACAGTTGGAGAGAGCGCGGCTGTAACTGGGGAGAAGAGGGAGAAAGAACTCTTAAAGCCAAGTATAACCTGAAAAAACACAATCTGCAAAACCTTATACATGGAACATGAGAGGTTCTTGAGAAAACTAAATATATTTAATTCTAAAATAGAAAAAAACAACAAACCTCACAGATGTTATATTATATCCAAGTAGGCATTTATGCAGCATTCACAGTAAGTGGAGAAGTTGCTTTATTCTCCTTTAAGAGGACATGAAGTGGCAATTCAGTACAATGAACTTAGATCTCAGTGCATACTGGTCTGTCTGGAGGCACAATAGAAAGGCTGGGCTACACTTCAGAGTTTTACTGGTCTACTTAGTAAAGGATGCAATTTTGTTTTGCTTTTTCTTAAAATGACTGATAGCTCTGCACCTTGGTGAGATGCAGCTATACCAGTGCAGAAGTGTTTGAGAGACTTTAGTGGCACGTTCCAGCTCCTGAATCGTAATGAAAACATACCAACATACCAACATTGTGAGAATGTAAGGATTTTGAGTGGAGGAAGTATGCTGCTTTCACAATGCCAGGATACTGCTCTGAAGCAGAAACAATCACACACAGACAAGGCCTTAAATCAAAGCAGAGCAGCCTACGTATTCCCAAGCAGAAGCTGACAGCTTAGCTCTGTACCTATTTGCTCTCCCTCTTCAGGTAGAAGTTTTTTAGAAGTAAAAATCCCTCACCCTTTCTAAATAATTTGTCTTAGTTTCAAAAGCCCTGATAAGGGTTTGAAGCACAAGAGAGACAGTCAGTGCTGAGTTTTTAAATCAGTAAATGCTTTCTTTTCCCTCCTAAGCTTCATTTCTAGCCCTTAAAACTGGGGCAAGAGACATGATCCTCATGTAAAAACAGAATCCCAAGGGATAGACATCTTCCAAGATTACAAGGAAGGCCCAAGATTCCAGCTGAGCAGTAGTCCCAAAAAGGTTTAAGTCATTCTGGCTCTAAAACACTAGTATGTCATAAATGGGCTGCACCTCCTTATCTTCTTTGGAAGCTTTTCCATTACCTTCTATCTTCTCTGAACTTATTAATTTATACACAAAACAGCTTTGACAGCTAAATTTCAAATTTACCAACCACTGCAGCAAACTCAACCAATGAAGATGACAAATAGTAGATATGTTGGTCACAAATATGAAAGGCTTAGGTGCTCCTTAGTTCTGCAGAATATTGTATGAAATTACTGATCTTCAAGTGCTCATTTCCAGAAGTTAACTTAAAGAATGCAAAACAAGAAAACTTCCCCAAGAGGCGAGCCTGATAAACCCAAAAGATTCAAGAACAACCTTACTACCAAACTAAATGCAAAAAAATCAGAAATAATGACTTTTAAATAGCTAGAAATCGACAGGAAACCTAGTTGCAGCATCTCCCTAGAGCAAGCTTTTTTCCTAAAACGTCTGCTAAATTTTTAGTGTTCCACTTTGTAGAATAAAGTTCTCAGGACTTAAAACTCTCACTCTCACAGAAGTAAACCCTGTCCCTGGATGCATGCCACTCCCTGAAATACTAGGTGAACTGCCAGTGGTCTGGATTTTGCCATGCAACAAAACTAGCACCCAAGATCCTGGGCTGACATTTCCCGATCAGTGAAGCCAAAGCTGCTGATAAATGGAATTTTCAGGGACTTCAAGTGGGATCTAGTCTTTCATTACTATCTAATTATTAGTATCTATCATTGTATTTATCATTAGTAATAGCTAACTTCATGCTGGTATTTCCCTTGTACTTGGAAAAAGATAATATAAACAGATGGTGGTAAAACTGTAGAGCAATATTACAGAAGGGCATCTGATCCACAGAGTTAACCTCTGTCTTACCTGAAACAGAACTTGGATTATTGTTAAATTTTAGAGTAGGTAAGATCACAGATCAGCTGTATAACCAGGAGAACATAAAAAAAAAATAAAATCGAGCTAAACTTCACTCTGGAAATGATTATTCTTCAGATCAATGACAAGAAACTAAAGCAAAGTCTGCCATGTCCAGTGTAGGAAAAAGACTCCTTTGATCCTAAATGCATGAGAAGCAGCTTTGCCTCTCAACGTAACAGAAATGGTCAAATACTCCTATGATTGCTGCAGTCTCTTGAGACAAGAATTTCTCTTGTGCCAGCAGATAGCTCCATTCAGAGTACTTCTGTCATTACCTTACAGAACCCACCTCACTGTTTCTCCTTTTCTTTATGAGAGGTGCTTTGCTGCAGGTTTCAGTGCTGCAAGCCCCCAAGAATAACTCCAACTTTTAGGACTGCATGAGGATCTACGTGCACTATGCAAGCAAGGACTGGACTTGAATTTTGCTTTCCTGCAGCAGCATTGAGAGAATATAGTCTTATCACTCTTTCTCAAAGCATGCAGGATCCTCCTTATCCATGCACAGAAGGATACTTATCTATGCAGGACCAATGAGTCTGTGGAGGCAAATAAACTGCACTAATTGAAGCTGGCCACATCATGGGCAGGAACTGAAGAATGTGCATGTACCATTGCTCTGCAGAGGAGATAGAACCAAAATGGGAAGTGGAGTTGTACAGCCACATCACTCTGCTTGGTGTCAGTCTGCAACACTAGCAAATGCTTTCCTGAGGTGACCTAAATAATGAAAACCGTAAAAATCAAGTATGAAAAATAAATATTCAAAACTTTGCTGCCTTGTTCAACAGTAAATCTATTTACAGTTCTGCTTCTGGCTCAAACCCAGTGGAAAAAGGGAGAGGATTGATTTGTGGTCTTTCATGCAGGCTCACAGAAAGGGACTGGAAACTGCTAGAAAGGATACAAAAGGGCTCAGAGGACCTTCTGCAAGACCCCAATTTCTGTATCACTGAAAAGTATTGCAGTCACAAGCATTGCTATTCAGCAAGTCTCTGGAAAATACTCCTAAGAAGGCAGATATTCACTTCATACTACATTAAAAAAAAAAAAAAAAAAAGGCAAAAAGAGAACTAGAGGTCGAGATGGAGAGTCAAGTTTCATATTGACTGTGGGTTGACTAGCATTAAAAAAAATAGCCTGGATATGCTAAGCTCTTTGCCTTTGTAATTCAAAATAAAATCGAGGAAATAAACACCATACACTGTGAGATAAGACTCTATATTCTTGCAAATTCACCAACACTGGTATACTCTCAGTAGTACTGATTTTCTCTGTATTTCTATGATCTGAACAGCAGTGTTTGAATGCATTTCCAAACAATGACCTCTGATCTGTGTTTGTCATTCCCACTATAACTCTCAGCTAAAGCCATTGTTATCTCAGCAGCATGAAACAGAGATAAAATTTTTTAGACTATGCCCTCTTATCTTCTCATTTTGATTTTTTCCAGATGACAGAAGTAAATGCTTATACATCTTTCACATAAAGAGATGCTACATTTCTAAAGAGCTGAGAACATTTGTTTTAATAAGAAGAAAAAACGTAATTGCACAAGATCACAAATCTCTTCTGCAGAGGGGCTTGCAAAGAGAAAAAGCAAGAACATTCAGACAATTTCAATATTAACTGGCAAATTACTAAATGACTGTGCCTCCAACAGCAGCTCATGACATACAAGACTTTCCTGCTATCCACAGAAGGAATTCTGTTAGCTTTAAGTACTATCCATTTTAAATTTAACACACACACACCCCCTCCCCAAAAAAAGAGCCTAGTTGAGAAAAGGATAAAATAGTCCCCATTACAATATCTCTTCCCCAGACATGGGTTAACAACGCTCAATGTCAGAAGAGAGTGGTAGACCAGATGACAAAGAAACCTCCTCCAAACCCCAGATACTTCCTCACCTCTGTGTAACAGTTCTCAAGAAATACTATTACACAGAATAAGAAATAAGTTTTCAAGCAGAGGAAAATGGTTAAAAACACCAACTTGATCTTTATGAGGACTAAAAATTCAGTCCCCACCTGCCAGCTGTCATTTTTCTTTTTGTAGGAAAAAACACACACTTTTTCTCTTTTGGAAGAAAGCATTAGGTTGTGTGTAAGCTACAAAAATGCACCCTGTGAGCACTGACTGAGGTGCCAATGATAACTGAGATGAAACAGCCTGGACCAAGTGTGAACTGGCCACCAAAGTACATCTCCAAGTAGGACCTCAGTAAACACTTCAGCATTTAGGACAGGACATCAGTTTGATCCTCAGCTTCTTCCAATTACTTTATGTATTTGGTTATTCAGGCTCAGCTTTGTATATAGTTTTTCTGCTTCCAGAAAGCCATTTAGTAACTTCCTAACTGGAACGTACAGTAGAAGCACTGAACACCAAGCACACATGCTACTCAGCAGGAGGTATGGAATACTCTCCTTGAAGGACTGGAGGAGTTAAGCCTGAAAACAATCTGTTGCTTTTTGACATTTCATCCATCCCACCCTCATCAGACACTGAAATTACAAGGTGGCCCCAAAATATGAACCCAGGGATTGAAATCCACTGAACTAGGGGATACTAGAAACTATCTCCACCCCAGCCCCACTGGGGTCAGTGGTGACTACTATGAAAATGAATTTAAATATAGCAATTATTAGACACACAATTGCTGCAGAGGCCCACGCTTCAACTGACACAAAACAGAATCTTAGGATGTCAATAAAGCAGAAAGACTGGAAAATAATACACTGACTAGATTCAAGCTAGCCCAAGCATGTTACACACACTACTCACACATCTGACTCCAGAACAGCCACAAGTATGTGCTTCCAAACAGTCAGCTGAACAACAGTCAGATGGGAAAAAGGTTTCCAAGTACCTTCCTACAGCCTACTTGACATGCACCTGTATTTACATTTTATTTATTTTCATATTCCCTGTTACAGATGGACATGGGCAGCCTGAAGTCTAGGGCTTCACTGCTGCAGAGAAGGGTAGCAAGTGGGCAAGTCAGAGATCCCTTCCATTGCCAGAGCATCAGGATGGCATTCATTAAACAGAGAGGTGATGGCAAATGCAGCACCTGAGGAAAATTCAAATGACAATATAGTTGTTGGGGAAATATTTTTCAGTCTCTTCAGCCTGCACACCTTCAAATATGCCAAGTATAGTCTTGCAAGTACTGTCGTCATCTGCCCATGTTAATGACTCCATGTTAATTTCACTAACAAAACCAAGTCATTACCTCTCCCTCAGAGAAGATCTGTTTAGCACAGAACTCTGAGATTGCTTCTGAAATGCTGGAGGTGCTGAACGCTGCAATAAACCCACAGCATGGGGCTGTCTCCTGGGTGCATCTGAGATCCCATCCTTATTGCAAACATCAGAACTGTCCAAGTCTTTTCCATTAATAGATTTCGCCTGTAAAAAATAACACCAAATCATGCTAAAATCTATTATGAATGCAAGATGTACAGTTTTTGTGTTTTTATTTTCCAAACCAAAAAGGTTAAAGGTTGAACATACAGGCAGGACTACCTGTTTGTTGGGGAAAGAACAAGGACTCTCATTTCGTAGAAAGAACTCTGGCCTAAATTAAATGTGTCAAAGGACTTTGTTGGTATGTAACATACCATGTTATGGCAAAGTGTACCAGCCCTTTTATCAATTTTTTCTGACTGCACAATTTAATGGCTTACCCCTCCTAGGAATCTCAGATTCAGAATAATGCCTGAGAGTTTAAAAAACACAAACCTCAGACTTCTCCTCAGTCTGGGACCTCTTTCTTGGACTTTTTTTTTTTCCCCTCATGTCTTGCTGTTCAAGGGAAAAACTTGGGCCCATCTACTCATCTTCTACTCACTCTTCCCTTCACAGTTAATTCTTTCATAGCTCCTCTTAACTGGAAATGTACCACTAAAATGTCTTCATGGGTTACTCCATTTTACTTGGAATGGGGACTTTTACAGGAACCATTTCCCAACACTGATGGAAAAAAAAAACACCACAACACAACAAAAGCAGACCCACAATAATCAGGTTATTCATTAGCTCTCTTTAGGCTGCAAGGGTTTTTTCCTCAGCATTGGGAAACAGCTCCTCTTAAACAAAGCTGTATTATATTTCTGACAAGAAAAAGATACATTCTCTTCAGCCCTGATTTTGTGAGAAGCACAAGTGAGTAGGGGCCTCAAGAACATATGGAATGAACCTACAGCTCAGCTATCTGCATTCTCCAAACAATGGCTGTTCCTAAAAATCCGCTTTCCCATTGCAGAGCAGATGGACGGGAGGAACAACACAACCTTAAAATAGCCATCATTAAATAAAAGAAAACAAAAAGAAAAAAGACAAGAAGAAGGACATATTTAGCATATTTAATAGAAATTCTCTATTTTCTTTACAGTTTCTCATTTAAATCCATGGAACAATCCCGAAGTGGCACAATGTATTAGACTCACATGATACACAAAACTGTAATTCTGGTAAAAAAAGTTTAGACTCTGGCAAACGTGTACTTAACATATATCAAGGTTTATCCTGTTAATTCCCTTTCTTTCCTCTTCCCTGTTACCATCAGTTTTTCCAGCCATTAGAAAATCCAAAGGGGCATACATAATTAAATGCCTAAACCCACAGTTTCTGCAGTACTTCAGGAACACAGGCCAAAAAAAAAAAATCTCAATTAGGATGGAAAGAATAAAAAACATACACACAAAAAAAGAAGCCTGACATTAATCTTTGGACCCATTTAATACACAAAGCAGCTAAAATGTGAAAAAGCAAGATGTGAAATAACAGAACTGTGGCTTTCCAGCTGTACCAGTGCCAGCTCTGCACACAATTCCTGAACTGAGTGTGTCCTCAGAATGACCAGGAAGGCAAATGCAAACCGCCTTTCAAGGTTCTTCAACAGCCTTGTCACAAGCCCTAATGCCAAGGAGAAGCAATTTCTGTACCTACAGGCATGAATATCTTATAGAGCATTAAGTTTCACATTTCTATTTGTAAATGATCTGTCAGCAGGCCTAAACCAGGTTAGAGCAGATCTGCAATACCCATTGTCTTGCTTTTGATACTATAGTAGAAAAAGTTTCAAAAACACCTTTGTAGGACAAACCTCACTCAGAGCTTCCTGAAAAACAAACTGCAAACAATAGTGCTTCAAAATACTCACTTTGGCTTTCTTGGGTCTGTAGCTGCCGAGAAGAGAAGGATCTGGAGAAAGAAAACAGATGCATCCCAGAAGAAATTAAAAAGAAAATCCGAATGGCCTAAATGTTATGAAATCTTTTACAAAATAGCTTACCTCTCCTCCCAAGCAGTACTAAAGCAATTATCTATTTATTTATTTATTTTTTATTATACATGGTGAAATTCTAAACTGCCTCCTCAGAATATTTCAACAAATGACTTTCTTTAGCTGAAAACAATGACTTCACATTTAAGGGACTACAATGTTTACAATAATAATCAGTGTACGCACAGTCTTCTGCACAGACTGAAGTGGAACATTTTGTTAAGCCTAAAACAATATCAAATCAGGCTCTACCATTCCCAAAAATTCTCATGTACATTATGGTACCTTGCTAATCTTTCTTGAACAAGTCTCCCTATGACCACCTCTCCCTCCTTTTATCACCCCTTCGTTCTTTCCCTCATCACTAACCCACAAATATGAGCACGAAACATACCTGAGGAAACTATTAGGCCCACACCAGGTCAGGATGTTTCACCAATGTCAACACACACCTCATTGAATTATGACAGGAGGGCCTGAGAGACTGACATTAAATTATGTCTGGCTTCTTGATCGGTTCTATCAGTCTGTACTGAACAACCTTCACACTGTCACCCAAGGCCAAAGAGGTACTTCTGTGCTGTACAGCAATGTAAAAACAGTCCTCTAAGAGCTACCTGCACAAAACCAGAAAAGGTCTAAACCTTACTGTCAGTATTAAGGTTTCTAATTTTAGGAATCTGTTCTTTTTCAGAATCACAGAATTTAGAAACATTAAAGTTGGAAAAGAGCTTCAAGATCATCAAGTCCAACCATCAGCCCTACAGCCCTGTGACCACTAAACCATCTCCTGAAGCATCACGTCTACTTGTTTTTTGAACACCTCCAGGGACAGTGCCTCCACCACCTCCCTGGGCAGCCTATTCCAATGCCTCACCACTCTCTCTGTGAGGAAATTTTTCCTAATATCCAATCTGAACCTCCGCTGGTGCAACTTGACCCCATTTCCTCTTGTCCTATTGCTAGTCACTTAGGACAAGAGGTCAACATCCACCTCACCACAACATCCTTTCAGGTAGCTGTAGAGAGCAATGAGGTCTCCCTTTAGCCTCCTCTTCTCCAGGCTGAACAGGCTCAGGCTCCCTCAGCCTCTCCTCGTAAGACCTGTTCTCTAGCTCCTTAATCAGCTTAGTTGCCCTTCTCTGCACCCTCTGCAGCACCTCAATGTCCTTCCCATACTGTGGAGCCCAAAACTGCACACAGTGCTCGAGGTGCAGCCTCACCAAGGCCAAGTAGAGGGGCAGGATCACCTCCTTGGTCCTGCTGGTCATACTATTTCTGATGCAGGCCAGGATGGTGTTGGCCTTCCTGGCCACTTGGGCACACTGGTGGCTCATGTTCAGCCCCCTGCCAATTGACACCCCCAGGCCCCTCTCTGCTGGGCAGCTCTCCAGCCACTCCTCCCCAAGCCTGTAGCGCTGCTGGGGGTTGTTGTGGCCAAAGTGCAGGACCTGACATTTGGCCTTGTTGAAACACATACAATTGGCCTTGGCCCATCAATCAAGCCTACAGAAGTTACAGCTGAGCCTCAAGACACAGGCAGGTGTCCTGAGTGCTCTGGATATTAATGGTGAGGCAGATTTTGGTCTCATAACCACAGGCCAGAAACCACTAACTCATTTCCTAAGGATATAATGGTGTCAGATGATAATAGGTCTGTTACATTATCCAGCTACTACAGACCAGTAGCTATGACCCCAAAGGGAATGTGAAGCCTTTAAAATCCTGCACCCAGTGCTACTACAAAGAACAAACATAAAATAACAAGCTCATAATTATTTGCTATATAACAATTTATCATTAGCGAGGAGGCACAATAAATATAAGGCAGAGTACACATAACAAACAAATACTGATGAGACTCATTAAAATCCTCATATTGCCAGACACATGCAATAAAATCAAGTTTTAGGGTACTTCCTTAAATTTCTGGTCCCACACCTTTTATTAAACCCTCACTTTCTGACACCCATGGGTGCTGAAGCAGCTATTCAAGCACATCCTGGATGCTCATTAATATCGTTTAGTCACTGATCCACTACTCACAAATACTGCTGAAATGAACCTTATTCATTTTTGAAGCAACAGAGCCCTTGAACTTCAAAATGAACAACAGTACTCTAAGCCTGATCAGCACACCCACAGACTGTGGTGCAGATTTGCTCCAGTATCCAACTCATCAAAGCAAGTGGAGTGAAACAGAGCTTGCCTAGGCTTTGGTATTTTCTGCTCCTACTTTCATGGCATGTAGAACTTGGTTCCAAGCTTCATGAGCTAAAGGACTATCCTAATCCATCTTTTGCAGCAGTAGCTTATTCAGTATTCTTCCTACTTGTAGAAAGAAAGAACAACTTTTTCTCCATTATAGACTGACTGTTTTTAATAAATAAAAAAACAAAACAAAACCCCCAAAACTAAATAACCTCACTAAACTACTGCAGAAAACAAAAGCATTACTGAGATACATAGTAGAAAGTACTGACCATGGTCTACCTTGGTCCAGGCTTCTACTGTGCTTTCTTGCATGGGACACCAGGTATGAAGTTTAATACTAGGACTTGGTTGTTCAACCTGAAGCAGAAATACTATTAAAATGCTCTGAACCAGTTCTATCAATGCCTATTTTTTTTCTCTTTTCATTTCTAAGATCACATTTACTCCCTTCTGAAATACATTATTCTTCTTTAAATACTATTTAAAATTATTTTCACAACACTTTGCTTATTATATCTGTATTATTAGCATTACTGTGCATAAACAAAACCAGTGCCAGAAAGCTCTAGAAAAGTCTGAATATCATATTGTTCGAAGAATAAAAATGCAGATAGTTTCTCCTTCATCTAGAATGTCTGCAGCCTCTTTAAATAGTTCTTGGTATCTCATATTTACTCCAAACAGTTCAGATTTCACCAAGTGAACCTGAATCTCTTCCTAATTACAACAGTTACATTTAACATATTCTAATTTTAATATTCACACAACACAAAATCTCCAGGCCAAAAGAGTCCTCAGCAGTAAAGATGCCCTAAAAGGAGCATTCTCAACCTACAAAGGCCAGGATAGTCAGGATATGGTACATTAAGAGACAAGCTTTTGTCTTTTTTGTACAAACATAACCAAGCAATCAAAATCAATAATTAGTGTTTAAAGATTCTATAATTAAACTGTGAACTTCACCTATGTAACAATAACAGAAGAATTGATTCAAAGGAGTTAAAAGAAAAATAACTGAGAGAGAAACAGTAAGTTGATGAATTATTAATGGCTTATTAAGGCTAATCTGAATTTCTAAAAGGTACTTATATGTAGAATAAAACTTGGAAAAGAATTCTAAAATTTGACAGGATGTTATTAATTCATTTGTACATAAACTGGAAAAAAATAGATCAAGTGAGAAGCAAACTAATTAAACACTAAATTATCTCAATGGCTTTGACAAGTCCAGAATTGTACACAAATCATGTCATAGCACAGAATCAGAACAATCCTGTCTCTGCCCCAATACATTCAAAGTGGTGTTCTACTACTAAAGCATTGTTGCAATCATAAGAGAAATTAACAGGGGGGAAAAAAGAGAGTATGATCCTCCAAGAGGCTAGAAAATCTGGCCCCTTTGTATTAAAGCACTTAAACACAGTTTCTTCAAGTAAATACCTAATTTCAGAACAAATTTTCACTTATGGTTAGCAAAAAGTCTTAATGTGGGTCCTGAAGTTAGGTTGGTTATGAACTCTGAAGTCAGAGTGTTAGAGATGTAGCTCTGAGGCAAGGAGGTTTTTTCAGAGATCAGAGCATGTCAACATAAAAAAAGTTGAAAGAGAGGAACTGTAAGTGTTCATAATGTGAGTAGACACTCTTTCTTTAAAGTCTTATTCGAGAATTTTTAATACTAATATCAATTACTTCCAAGCTGAATTTATACACCTATTATCCTGTCTAGTGCGCTGGAAGAAAAGAAATGGGGCCTCAGAGAATTTAACCAAGATACTCATTAAAGAATTTGATCTTTGTCTGTTACTAACGTGGATAAAAGAAATTTTATTTTAGTTAATTTCACATTTAAATCCTTATGTGACAGACTGTTAAGGAGAGAAAAATTATTCATCTAAACTAAGAGCTGAATGAATTTTTGGAGCAGTATTTAGTGAAAGAACAATATTTGATCTGAGCTTAAGCTGGAAGCACTTTGGAGGGAATACAAACCCGTCTAACTACAAATGGAGGTTTATCAGTTTCTCTTCTGAATTCATAAGGACCAAGGTTTAAATGGGCCAGTCGTTGCCCAGCTTCTTGGGAGAGCTCACACATCCGTCTCTTTGTGTATGGAGATGGAGAATGGGACTTCGAAGCTATTGTAGGCTGCTGGTAGCTCTTTGTTGCTAAGCTGTGCCTGCTTTTCTCAGGTGAAAGAGTATTTTTCTTTGGTAACTTTGTTTGCAATTTTCCATTTGGAGTTGAGTGATGTCCCTCATTCAAATCACCCTAAAGTGAAAAAGAGAAATTATCTGGTTTGACAGCATGCAGAACAAAGATCACCGAAAATAATGCAAACAGGGAACTAGTCATTTTAACACAAATAGGTGCCATGTCAGCTGAAGTTCCCCTCAAAAAACTGTAATCAAACAGCAATTTAAAAAACAACAACATATTTACCCTTTTCTCTGCAATTACAAGGAGGTTACAACACACATTACTGCATGTTAGATGTTAAGTGTCTCATGCTTACCAATTAGCTCTCTCAGACAGCGTAGAGACTGTAAAAAATTAAATTGAATTTTGTCACAAGTTCATTTAACAAACTTTGCCTGGATTGGACATCCACAGATTTGAAGCATTTTTTCATCAGTTTAAACTTTTTTAACCTTTTAAAATTCTTATCCTTTAAAATAACATGCATAAATTAAAGTAGAAGCCTATTTAATAGATTAAATTCTATTCACTTAGAGTTGCATAAAGCCTCACAAGAAGTGTAATTACATTCTCTGATATTTATATTTTCTTGAATTATGGTGAATTTACTAGTTCTTTAGCAGTTATAATGAAAAAGCTAAGTTTAGTAAAATAAAAAAAATCCAACCCTGCCCCCAAAAAACACCCAACAAAAAACCCTTTAAAGAGCATCTTCCAAAGATCCTCTCAAATAACGTGAACACTTTTGCAAAAGAAGAGGCAAAGCAGCTGTTTGTTTGTGAAACTGACTCTTAACATCTGAAACGTGGATTCTGTAGCTAAAATGTATAAAAATCTCACCATTATCAAATAGTGCCTTAAAAGTCGATCTGTGAGTTGATACTGCTTTTAAAACACTTATGCTATTATGGTTGGACTTGATGCTCTTAAAGGTCTTTTCCAAACTAAATGATTCTATGAAAGGAAAGTGGAGGAACAAGCAACCTCTTCACCTCCCTTCCCACAACACAGGATGGGGGAAGATGGTGTTCTAATTTTGTTGTTGTTTCCAGCAAAGCCTACCTAACAATCAGGACTGACACCTCAAAATAACTATTAACTTCTTCAGTGACTGATTTCCAAGTCTTGGAGGAAACTCTTTCCAACACTGAAGTTTTGCTCGAAACACATTAACATTCCTTTGTAATTCCTGGCATTAAATGAGCATTCAATTACTCTACAAGCTTTATAGGTCAAGGCACTCAAGATGATACAACTCTTATCAGGCCACTTAGTCAGCAGCATGTTTTAACGTTGAATACCACAGTATGGTTAATTAGGCTTTTTGTCAACTTGGGCCCAAATTCACAGGTGATAAGAGATAAAAAATAATGCCCTGCTTCTGGCTTACACCAACCCTGAAACGAGACCTTCACTGCAACACGTGCAAACTCGATCTGCCTTTTATAACATTCTAAACACTTTAAGGACATTTAAAATCAAACTGAGGTCACCTTCAGAGAAGTTAGTTTTCTGACAATACAATTTTCACTAATTTTTTCAATTCTTTATCTAAGTGTCTCAATACCTTTTGTTTGCTAAATTTAGAAGTAACCCTTCAGTGAAGCAATTAGCAATGCCACAAACAGGTCAAAGTCACCCAAACTTCTTTGCACACAAGCCTTCCTGACAAGCATTCCATTTTAAGGATGCTGCACCATTTTTTTCCAATAATTTAGCAAAAAAGGAAAAAAAAAAAAAAAAAAAAAAAGGAGGACATAGGAGTAACTTCTTGTAAGAGCTTGTGCCAGGAAACCCAACCAATTCCAATCCATGAGACCAGAGAAGACTGCTACCAAATGAACAAGCACATCAGAGAGGGTTTTTTCCCCCCAGTCTCTTCAGCTGCTTCCCTGTAAACTTTGCTCATTGCAGAAGCAGCATTTCCAGATTAATATTTGTGTCAGCCTTTTCAACAAAAATCTTCATTTCCATTACTGTTATTGATACTGTTATGGAAAGCAAATAAATTAGTTTGGCTTATTTTTATCATGTACTTTCTCTGACTTCACCTAGCTTTCACTGTCCCACCTTAATTTTAAGTGTCAGTAAGAAATGGTGAGAAGGCATCTTCGCACCTACAAATACACCAGGGATTGACACTTCAGCTGATCATAGAACATAGGAGCTGATAATTGTTTCAGATTCAAGGAACTCTCAACATTTACTGTCATGCACCAAACCCACTCTTTACTCATACTTGATTAAAAATTTAATCAAGTTGTCAAGCACCCATGACAACTGCTTTAACCACAACAGAAGAATGAGAAAAGTTTGAAGTGAGCAGCACATGCAAAAATGGGAACCAAGGCTATCAATATTAAATCTAGAAATTAAATTGCAAACAATTAGATTATGCTAACCTGTATGTGACTCCTTTCTGAGCTTAACAGACTTTCTGTAATAAGGGAGCTCGTAGAAAATCTCAATTTTGGTGCAATTCCCTAGAAGAGAGACAAAAATTGAACATCAAGCTCCAACTCAAGATAAAGGGTATCAAAGAAGTAAATGTCACCTAATGTAACAAACCATTCCTAATTTTCAGCCATTTCCTTTGCTAATTTCAGCCTTTAATAAAGATAATTAGAAAAGACAGAAGAGCAATGGTAAATGTCAAGATGCTAACATTTGCATTTCTGACAATTGAATTACAGATTATTACATTGCTTTCGTGCAGCAATTAAGATCTGACTTTTATTTCAATACATTTCTTTGTCAAAAGCACTTTTAAACATTTTTCATGCCATGCTATATAGCATCAATGAAAATTCCAGACATGCTCTAAGAAGTTCCATTAAAAACTTCAGAAACTTACTTATAAGTAGTGTCAATTGTCCAATCTTTTTTTTTTTCATTTTAAAAAGTTGTCAATAACTACTTATTTGTAACATCATTATGAAGAATCCTCTTTATTCTGTAGCCATCAGAGCGAAGTCTGATTTCTGTGGATTGTCTCCCATGTTCTATAACCACACTCCCCTTCCTCTCAGTCCCCTCACACGTGGCTGGCAAGAGGCAGCTGTAGTCTGACCAGTTTGGAGCCAATGGGGTTCAACTGAGCCTCCTGGTCAACCAGCACACATGTACTAATGGCCAGCAGGTCCTTCCATCTTTACATGGCTAACCATTCCTGTTCAACTCCTTTTACTTCAGTCACGGCTGGAAACACAACACCTTTAAGAACTCTGCTTCTTGTTAAAATTAGTTAGGATTGGCCAACGTATACAAAGTTTACTGGGTTTAAATGGCAGAGATTATGACACCCAAGTGATACTTCCCAAAACAGCCACACCAAAAAAGGCATAAAACAACTAAAGGCCACTCATTCTATAAACGAATGGGAATCATCTATGTGTGTCCTACACAGCTCTGTAGTAGCAGAGAGAGAATAGTGTCCTTGGAACTTTCTACTGTCTCTTCTTTTGACAGTTTGCTGCACACCCAGAGGCACTCGTGTGCAGGGGCATTTGTGCACATGAACACTCATTATCACTGTGAAACAAGAAAGGAGCTGGGCTGTTTGTGACTGCCCCACATTCTTAAGGATTAGCAGAAACTTCATGAGTGAAGTCTGCTGCTGAATCAAGATGGTCTCTACCACCTGCCTAAAGACAAACTGATTTCCCATAAGGGAATACGATCTGGCCCCGGGTTAGATTATGGAAATGAAATGACAAAAAAGCCAAGGAACCTCAGTTATAACAATTAAAAGGCTCCAGGATTCAATCAAGTCAAATTATGGCATACAGAAGATTTTAAAGCTGACCGTTCTCAATCAACTCATTTTTATTACTAATAAATTGTCAAATGCTATCAACAATTTAAGAGACACATCAGAATTAATAAGTATTCTATTAAAAGTAACAATGGAGACTGACTACAGAATTGTTAAATGCTGATAGCTAAAAAATCAAACAAAACCATGGTTTCCTCAGTGAAGTGGTTTGTGGAGAGGGAACATGGAATGGCAGTCACATACTCAGGCATGGATGGATATGTCAAAAGTAACTTATTGGTCAAAAGCAATCAGAGGAGTAGTTCTGTCCTCTGTAGTTCCCAAACTAGGGATTGCTGAAGGATATTCAATATATGCAAAGTTTGCTGTATAGCCCCAAACTCATCTGTAAATGAAAGTCCAGTCAGAAAGCTTTTGGGATCTATTTTACCTCCAGCTTGGTGGCATCTGCTTGAAAGAGTCCAGCGCAGAGCCACAAAGATGATTAAGGGAGTGGAACATCTCCCTTATGAGGAAAGGCTGAGGGAGTTGGGTCTCTTTAGCTTGGAAAAAAGGAGGCTGAGGGGTGACCTCATCAATGTTTACAAATATGTAAGGGGTGAGTGTCAGGGAGATGGAGTTAAGCTTTTCTCAGTGATGACCAGTGATAGGACAAGGGGTAATGGGTGTAAATTGGAGCATAGGAGGTTCAAGGTGAATATCAGAAAAAACTTCTTTACTGTGAGAGTGACAGAGCACTGGAACAGGCTGCCCAGGGAGGTTGTGGAGTCTCCTTCACTGGAGACATTCAAAACCTGCCTGGACAAGTTCCTGTGTGATGTGCTCTAGGTGACCCTGCTCTGGCAGGGGGGGTTGGACTAGATGATCTTTCGAGGTCCCTTCCAACCCCTATGATTCTATGATTCTATGATCTGCAGCCCTGAGCAGGCTTGTCAGTCCTTCTGTGCCAGCCATTAAAGAGATGTGATATGGACATTATACTAATTTGATCACAGAAAAACTGTAAAGGTGGTTCATATTTAGAGGAGCTCAAGTTAGAAAACAAGTCTAATATGTGCTTTTGACTGTGAGGAGCACAAGGACAAGTCTGTAGCTTAAAAAAGTATGTATGAACATAATAGAAGGTCTTGGTATGCTAATGAAAGACAATATAACTAAAAAAGAAATTGTTTTAAGTAACATAGCAAATACTGCATGAGGGTGGGGAATGGAGATAAGAAATTCACTAAGAAGTCACCAGCGGTCAAGGCTTAAACATATTCTGGAAGGCAAGGGTTGCAAAGAAATACAGAAGAGCCAGCAAAGGCCTCAGCTGGGCAACACTGGACCAGGAGAGATCACTCGAGGCACATCTTGTACATGTATTGTGCTTGCAAGCCTCAGAAGACATTTAGCCAGAGACATTATCAGCCAAGTGCCAGATTTCTGGAGGAGTTCTGATCCTCTCAATTTGGGATTCCTTCCAACTGGCAGATTAGGCAGTGACAAGCAGTGTCTGATTAACACTGCTATCTGAACTCCACAAGAGTAACCTTGCTGTTGCTACCTTTATTTTTTTAATAGAAGACAAATTTATTGGGAATCAAAGTACCACTGAAGCACAGCTGTCTGTCAAAAATACTCAACATCTCAGCTAGCTATAAATAACTTCAAGTGAGAAGAACATGGCTTGACAAGCATAGGAATAATGTGAGGGTTCTTACGACCCTGTTTAACCCTTTCCCTTCAGCTTAGCATTCACATTCAGTGCTTGGTGCTGACTGAATTAGCAGGAGCTACTTGCCAGTACAGCCTAGGGGACACTAGAAGATGGAGACATTTGAAGCTGTGTTTCTATTGGAGGTAAAAAAACAGCTACCTCATTTGGCAAGCAAGGAGAGGAACCACGAGTTCTGTTTGGGAGTCTGTCTCTAATTCCATTAAACACAGCTTCTTTGTTATTCCTGAAAATGGGGTCAGTATGCCAGAATTCTTTCTTAAATTGTTCTTTCTGCAATGGATATGGAACAGAGCAACAGATGCTTCTGCAGCCCTCGTTCCAGGGCAAACATAGATTTCATTTACACTGCTCCCAAGAACATGGAAATACATTTCTGTCTTGTATTAGTCAGCTTTTTAAAGCTACAACAGTGTCATAATTCAGCTACACATCCAAATTACTCGGATCACATCTTCTCACAGCTCACAAATTACAGCACCTTCTCTTTATTAGAAAATAGGTAATTTTGTATTAAAGAACCCAGTCCAACAAAAACCCCTCCAACTTCTCTAGTGGCTCTGCTTCTACAATGATCCATTATATTACATTTACAAAAAACCTGAAACCATTTTGCTAATGCCACCTCATTTATTACTACCTTCCTCTCTAATATTCCTCAACATCAAAAAAGTACCTGTTCTGCAAGTAATATGAAAGCTATCCAGTCCCACCCCCTCCCCTGAGACAACACTTAGATGCATAGAATAAGCCATACCAAAGAGATGCTATGGACAAAAAATAATGGCTATTTTTGCAGGAACAGTATAAGCTGCTGCAAAATCACAGATCTTGTATCAAAAAATCCCAGCTTTAATTCATTCAAATGTAACACAGCATTAGACACCAAATTAGCACTTCTAATTGCAAGTGACTGGGCAATTTTTAGGTTACAACAGAAAGATACCAGCTAAAAGGTAACAATGGCCTTCAACCAGCATTTCCCTCCTGCCATGTGTTTTTAAACCAATCACAATGGACAGGCCAAGTGAGTCCCCGGCTTCCCAATGCAAATGTCCCACCACTCCACTAGTAAAATTTAACCCAAATGAGACAAACCAAACAAGCCCCAAAACACTTCTACATCATGACCATCATCTTCAAAGTGCCTTTGTGAGTTATTCCACTGACACCTATGATTCAACAGCCAAACTCTATGAAAGGGCAGTGTGAGATAAATTCATTGTCACTGACTGTGTACTTGAGCCCTTATCTCCAGAAAATGAACCTTCATTAATTGCATGTATTCTGCCAATTAGTCCTCCTTTATCACAGCTTTTTCAAACTGCAGAAAAGGCAACTTACTAAATGAGTGTTAACGGCCTGAATAGACCTTAAGAAACAGGCTTTAGAACTGAAAAACAATCATGTAGCACTAAGCTAAATTTCAATCACTTCCTATTTTAGTGGTGACCTTGCACCCCAGGGAGGCCACAGGTCAGATGGCATAGCAATAGAAATTTGTACTGTCATTGTCCTAACCAGTACCAAAAATGGTCTGAAACATAATGTTTCATAGAGAGACTGAGAAGGGAGGGTCACACAGTTTATCTGTTGAGAACTGTGACATTGATATGAAATCTTCTTCTCTCCCATCCCTTCAACTACCAGCTGCACCACAGACGAGTCACGGTGCCGCGCTGCAAACCAAGTGGAAACAAACTTTTTCACATTAAATAATTTCTTGAAGCACTCTGAACAAAGATTAAACCTTCACTAAAGTTGAGCTGTGGATTTGTACGTTTCAACACCTGAAATGGCAAAATCTGTCAGACGCAATTGCTTTTCATCTAAAGCAGTTCAAAGGGTTTCTTCAGTGAAACACACTGTACCATAAATACAACCCACAGATATTCACTCACTGTAAAAGAAGAAGACCTCTTCATTAAAATCTCACGATCTAAACCACGGTGCCCACGGGTAAGCTTAGGGTCAGGGAACAGGAAATCTCTTGTATTTTCTTCATATGTAGCTAGAATTTTTCCTACTAAAAAGAAAATACGTACTTGAACAGGGAAAATAGACAGTGTCATATAGTACAGACACCACACACAAGGCCACATTGAAACTAAGATAAATTTTGATCTTTATAAATTAACAGCATGCCTCTAAAACTCCTATCACACTAGGAAATAACCTCATCCAGCTAAATCAGCAGCAGAAATGTGTAGAATCTACTCTTAAAGTATGTTTTTAGCGTTATTGTAAAAATTACAGAACAGTTGTCCTGGTTTGAGGACACAATCTTTTTTAAGAGATATATAAGAAGTTTTCTCTTGCCAATTCTTCAGTAATTTCCCCCTTTGTTTTCCTTCCATGCCACAGAAGAGCTCAATATTTTTTAATGGCAGCTAATCCCTTATGAAAAACTGTCTCACTCCGTATTACAGAATAGTAATAGCAAGAGTAAGAACAGGCATAGTAGTAGGGAAGGAACACAAGCAACATCAAAATCATTATCTCAAGATTTTTCTCACTATCCTGGTTTGCTACTTTAAAATATGTATCTTCATTAGGGGAACACCTGAAATTGTACCATTGCAGTTACCTTGTCAGCCTATGTTGGGATGTATCACACCTGTCTCTGACCCAGGAAATAAAACTCTTTATCCAAGTTATTTTACCCTCCCACAACAAAAATCCACATTCAGTAGATTTCTTCAAGTAAAGAGTCTGGTGAGTCACCTGAGAGAAGCAATCATTTCCTTCAAAGTACCAAGGGCAAGTGACAGTGAGTGCTTTTAATACCACAGTTTCCAAATGAGTCCTCTGTAAAACTTGACTTTATTTCCAATAAAATGCAAATTTACATTATTCATGGGAACACTTGAATTTCATTAAAATAGATTTCTATAATCACACAAACCAATAACAGAAGTATGACAAATGGCTATTTATTATCTTCACATATCCCAGGAGGCCTGTAATACTTACAGTGAGGATAAGAGTTTTCCCAATGGTCACCATTAAAATGGAAGG
This sequence comes from Hemiprocne comata, assembly GCA_020745705.1. Lineage (NCBI taxonomy): Eukaryota > Metazoa > Chordata > Aves > Apodiformes > Apodidae > Hemiprocne > Hemiprocne comata. The sequence goes on from CM036593.1 coordinate 24,958,583, forward strand.
GAAAAAAGTGCCATGCTGAGAACAAGACTATGCACTCTGAAATTTCACAGCCAACCACTTTGCAAGTGAATTGTGATGCAGTTAATAAGCGTGCACTGGATGATTTCAGTTTATTTTCCATTTTTAAAATATTATCACTTTGCTAAGCCTTAGTATGGTACATTTCAATATTCAGTTATTCTTCTCTTTCAAGAATGAGATCCTCTTGATCTATTAACATTTCATATTCAGAGGACTATTTGTTGAAGAGCTTCCTATGTTGTTTGTGTGTTGGAAAAAGTGATTGTGCTGTAATGGACAATGTCCTCATGGAAATTCACCTCTTGAAGTGCATAATTTATGAAGAGACTGATACAATACCTGGAGGAACGAGCTGTACTAGTTCAAGTACTGCTGTGTCAACTAGAAAGGAAAAAAGTTTTGGTAATGAGTTAGAAAAACTAAAATGGAAAGTAATTCTGATAGTTTAAACCCAAGAAAAAAGGTTCATGGATTCAAGCAACATAGCAGTGTATGTAGCTACACTATTTCCACTGCAGCAACAGTAAGAGAAAATTAAGAACAGTTTGCATAAATATCACAGATGAACACAATGACATTAGCAGCATATAAATGACAAATCTAAACTTCACTTAGAACTTGGTAAGTTCTACCTGCTGTCCTTCTTTTAAAGATGCAAGTTTCACCACTTTTTCAGGTAACACCCAGTTCGAGGGAACATATTCCTGTAGTCTGAGTTCAGAGTCAGTGTTGTCTCACTACAATTTATTATGCTTCACATGTGGCAAGGCATGTAATTTTGTTAAAAAATGAAAATAAAATTTTTACCAAAATAGCAAGTTTATGCTTATATTATTTAAAAGTTAATCAAATAAATGATCAGCTAAAGGCAGCCATTACCTATGTGGATAACCAGTTGGATTTTCCATTAATTTTAACTTTTTAAACTTTTCCTCTTCTTGAGCATGTGGCATACATTTCTAGAGGCATTATGTTAGCTAACAGTATTTGGGGTAAGTTACTAGTAACCAAAGACAGCAGAAAAAAAACCTCTGCCTGCACTGGCAAGGAATATTCTATTCTGTAAACCCACCAGTGCTAGAGTCCTACCTGTTGAAGTACAGGACACAGTACAATTGTTACCCACTAGTTTTTCAGAGAACAGGCTCCTGACAGAAAAATTATCTCATACTTTCAACCTCCAAAAAATCTTTAGAGCCCACAGATGCATGACATTAATTCAAACAACATAGTATATATAAAAAGCAGAACCTACGTTCCAGTAACTCTGCAAGATCACCAGGATCAACTACATCAGGAAATGCCTGGAAAGGAAATTAAGAAATAATAATAATAATGGCACAGTCAAAGTGCTCAGATGCACCTCTGAGGAACAAGAAGGTAAAAAAGTAAAAAAAAAAAAAACAAAAAAAAAACCCCAAATTATTTCTTGCTTTAGAGGGTTGCCAAGAGTCCTATCCTCACTGGAAAAAGCAAGGAAACTGAAAATATTTGGCACACGATCAAATTCATTGAAAGCCAGCAGCTCTTGTCATATGCTTTCTAGCCATTCAATGTTACCCCTCCATATTTAAATTAGGAGGTGTTGTGGAGAGTTGAAACAGAGGGATAAGTATTGACTGAGAAAGTTACAAGAAAGACAAATGGCTGAATCTACTAGAATTCTTACAGATGAAGAATATGTTCTTTAATACATTAGTAATGCTTTAAGCTTCATTTTTATGGAAGTGACTATTCATGTACAAAGTACTGTTCAGGGTTGGTTTTTTTTAACCTGAATTTCATGTGAATAGATGGCAAGGAACAGAGCAGGATGTTCCACTGGATATTCAGCAGGTTAACAGACTTCCCCCTAACTCTCTACAGAAGTCTCAGCAGAGTGGTGTAGATGACTTTGCTGTTGAAGGTACCAAACACTAAAAAAATCCCAAAGTAATGGTGCTCCACAAGTATCTAGACCTGTTTAATACCTATTTGTAAGAAGACAGATATTCTCAGCTTTCTTCTTCACCTCTTTTGTAAGCAGATATATCCTGGCATCTTGGAGTTCCTCTAAATGACACTGAAAACAGTATTCAGTACATTTTCCTTAAGTAGTTTGTGGTATGTTTGCCTTTAAAAAACTGTGGTCTTTTTCACTCTTCAGTAGCTGATGAAATTATCACCGTTGGTATCTTACCCACATCACCAGAGCATCACTGATGTTTACTCAGTCTGGTTTTCAAAGTGCTGGGGGATGCTTAAAGGAAAAGAACTAGAAAGGGCAAAGTATTATTATTCATAGGTAGTCAAGAAGCCAGATCGTATCTGTAGGATACTGTGTTTCATTATCCCTGTGGTACTAATAATAAAGCTAGTAGGGACTCAGCATATGTGATAAACAACTACAAATTATAAAGCCAGAGCACCAACCTGGGAATTCTGGTGTCAAACGATGAAAAAAAGTATCTCAAAGGCAGAAAGGTGTCACCAAAAAGGTTTGAGCTGCTATTCTATCTTTCTACTAAGTTAAGTTGGCTCTCTTATATCTTACAGTCTTTGTTCTTCATCTTGCCATAATTTTTAGAACAACAACAACATTCAGTTCCTTCCAAGCCAGAAAAACAGACACTGAAAAGGGAGAGTTCACAAAAGAATGAATAAACACCTAAAGAGCCTCATCATATATTATAATCTTCAGTATGCATAATTTTGAGTCACCATAACAGGCACATGGCTCCTTTGTGCTGTAGAGAAGCAGACACGAGTAATCCTCAGTCTGATTACTTGTGCTCAGGAGTTGTGCAGTCAAGTTTTTGGCATTTGGGATAGGTTTCATTTGGTTTCTATTAGCTCTTGACATCATCTTACCTTTTCAAATACTAGTTTTTCTTGAAAGGAGAGTGGAAACGCTGCAGGGACATGTTGAGTCTTTTTGTACTGCCCAAGTACAGAGACACTGAGATAAAGTTCCTCTTTGCCTTTCAACACCACTCCAGGGCAAGTTATCTGTAAGAGCAACACATTCATTAAACAAACTGAACTTTAGTTATAGAAGTAACAGCTGTTTTCAAGATAAAAATGAAATTATCAAGGCTGAAATGGTTGATTTCTGAGCGTCGGAGAGTAACAGATTAGAGTGACAAAAATTTGTTTCTAAAGCAATTCTGCTTGACCCAGAAAAACAGTCACCATTTAAAAAGAATCAGGACCAAATACTGTAAGTAAACATATTCCATTGTCTTCAACCAAACTGAAATCCAGTATCCCAGTCCCAGGTTAATGCAGTTAAAGGCATGCACTGACTATATATAAGAGCTAAGCATTAAGGGTCACATCAGGTTCTATATGAAGAGTCATGTAGAATGAAGTCTACATGATGTCAAGATACAAAAACCCATCTAAATCTTAGCCTAACCACTGAGAGAACGAAGCTGGTAAATGTATATCCTTCAGTAACCATCCTTGGTCCAGCCTCCAAAAAGGGCAAGTTTATTTGCAAATATTTTTTTGGTATGTTTGCTTTTAAAAAACTGTGGTCTTTTTCACTCTTCAGTAGCTGATGAAATTATCACTTTAATGCAAAGGAGAAGAAACAACTGTTGTTCCACTACTGTCAGACACATGGTTCTCAAAGTTTTATCTGAGAAGTTTGGCCACACTGGAGAGTATTCAAGGCAGGGAAGGCTCCTCATTAGGCTGCCAGATACTGACACTAATCTCTCACCTTTCTCTCGATAATTCTTAAAGGAAGAAGTAGTTGATATGTTTTTAAAGCTCTGATGAACATCAGACATTCTTGTGTTTTCACTGCAAGGCTGTACACAACTCACTGCAAAATTATTTGCTATTTTCTCCAAGCCACATGGTTCTATTCTGTTACCCAGAGAGAGAATTGGCACCTTTCACTTCAGTTCTGCTGCTCACTTTTTATCACAGGATAATAAATATAAGCTTGTCTCTTCCAACATAAGGTTGCTGGAGAAAGTGTTCAGACTTTCAATTGCCAGGTAGAAAGACAGAAGAGAGTGACAGGAATTAAAATAAGTGCTTTGGTTACAGTCTTCTACTCCCAGATGAACATTTTACTTGAAAAATCCTGACTGGATCTAAAAAAAAAACCTATACAAAGAGCTGAAAAAGAGCGTTAGGTGAAAGAAATAACAGAAATCAATGTGTAACAGATTATAGACACAGTATAAGCTAAAAAATAGTGCTTCTACTCATAAATATTCAAGAAGAAAAAAAAAAGGTGGTCTCTCCATGTAAAGAAGGGCTTTGAAACTGCAAGAAAAGTCTGAGAATAATAGTTATCCCAATTGAAACAGACTGTCAAGCATTAAACAGCTTGTATGACACTCGTGCAGTTGCAAGTGTGAATGGGAGTGAGTGAAAGCGACAGATTTCATTCATACAAGGCAAGATCCCTCAAACTACATACTACAAGTCACATTAACTTAGTGCTCTCTTTTCTTCTTGACATTTTTTGAGATTTTACAATATTTTTAGCTGAGGTTTTGTGCCTTTCACCTTAGAGAAAGCAACCAATATTATTATCTATTTATTGAGATGAAAGGTGAGAGGTTTGAAGACATCAGAGAAGGCTAAACTGCAAAACAACAGGTGCCACTTATTCTGGCTATCCTGTAAAAGGAGATCAATTCTTACAAATCAGCACGTGAGGCAAGATAGCACATGTAGAAACATGAGTTTCTGCTACTCTTGAGATAAACTTCACAATTCATTGCCTGGGCTGGAACACCAAATCTACACATTCATGTAACTTTAAACCAGCTCCAAAAATAATTGACACACGTAAATCTGCAATTCATGAAATCTGTTTTGTAATATGTGATGCGTGGAACTGCACAGCACTGAGGAGACAAATTGAAGCTCTCATCTGATAGCAAAATGTGCAGGCAGGATGAGGGACCATTTTAAAGACTGCAACAGTATTATCTATAGATCAGCTAAGGAAGAGGGGTATCAATGCTGCAATTAACTGATCTCACAACTAACCAGGAGAACTATGATAAATCTCCAGGATGGTGTTACCCTGGACTCCTCTGCTGCAGTTCCAGGAGGATGGAAAATGTGTACCAGCCCTGGCACTGGTGGCACTTGAAAAATCCCTTTCATTGCCCATTACCATAAAAATAAGAAGAGTTTCCTAGGAAGGGCAATGGACAGTATTAACTTCTGCCAAGTGCAAGCTTCCAGATAGAATACCATTTTGGACTTAGAGCTGCAAATACCATCTTCTCAATATGAAGAGATGCCATTTTAGTCTCCTTACCTGGCACTAATCTACAAGGCTATTAATTGATTTCAGTGCTTAAAGCTTTGCCTGCCTTCACTGCCACATTTGTGAATTGTCCATGTATCAATGATGACATGAAGAACAACGTGAATTTAATTCTGCTACTACACAAGCAATCTAAATGCCAACAGCAGAGGTAGGCACCAGAATTAGTCTCAAAAAACAAATAACAATGAAATCTCAGTCTAAGCAATCATGAATTATTAAATTTAAATTAATGGCAGGATAAACCAAATTAGGTATTTAACCAAGGCTTCCCATTTTAGAAGAGCAGCCTTTCAGAAATGGAGAAAACTAGCAGTGAATTAAACCAAAGAGCTCAAGGACTCAGATCAGAACAGACCTTGGAATTTCATTAAGTCAAAAAAGAGCAAAACCCATTTGTATCCTAGAGCAAGGGAAAACTGAAGAGAACAGAACTTCAGACACAGGTGGATTGCTTTCAAAGAGGGTTGAGAAATATGCAGAGCATTGTAAAACAGCAGGGAAAAGTATCAGGAATTTGGACAAGGCTTTAGCCAGAAATAAAGCAAACAAGGAGAAAATAAGTGGATGTAGCAAAAATTAACTAGGATGTGAAAACTAACAAATTTATATCCCAAATGCAACTTACTATTTTGCCTTGCTTTAATGACACTTTGTACATGAGCAAAAAAAAACAACTTAAAAAACGAAATTATAGAAACTGAAGTTACCTAATATGTACTAGGCCTGGACCAAGGAGTTAAAGGGAGGATGAATCATCTTCAGCCCAGGTTCTGAAAGACTTTTTTCTTGCTGTATATATATATATAGAACTAAAACCTATGTTATGAACAACAGGATAGTACCATCTGCCAAAAAAATAACCAACACAAAGCCCACGTGAGGCAGACAAAGAGCTCTGAAAAATTATAACCTATCGGAATATTAAAATATGAAATAGTAAAGAATAAAGGATATGAAGGAAAATACGACTATAAGAAAATGCCCAGCAGCACATGCTTCATAAAAATAGATCAGTCAAGCAAAAAACCTGACATTTTCCTGAAAGCCTATTTCTCTGGACAAAGGATATCTAATTTATCTGGACATCAGTTACATCATATGGTGCCACATGAGAAATTATTACTTATGATACAGAAGATGGGAATTAGTAAGAAAGGCCTAAGGTGGTGTGGAACTGGCCAAAGGACATGCAAATAACTTGCAGAACTGGGAGGCATCAAGCTGCAGGACACTATTAAAACCAGTCCTTTATATATTCTGGGATCCATGTATTTTAATATTTTTAATGACCCTAACACAAGAAGTCAGAGCATTCTCAAGAGATTTTTCCAATTAAAATTCAAAAATCATCAGAGGTCAAGAAAAAGATACAGAAAAATAAAATATGTTTGCAGGATCACAGTAATAGAAATGAGCTGCACCTACTGTGTATTAACAACAGGTTCTGTTTTCACTGGAGGGGCTAACCTTCAAAGCTGGCTGAGGGGAAGATGATAATTGTATTAATAAATGACAGCATAACTGCAGTGCAGCTGTGAAGAGATTAATATTAAGAGATAGAGGATGAATTTTAAACTTTTTTTGCCCCCTGTTGCATCTAAGGCAACAACAAGACCACAGCTGGAATGTTGAGTTCGGTTCCGATCTTGATCAGTGCAAATTCAAAGTGGAAGAGCAGCACCCAACCTTCACATGATCAGAAGACTGGTGAGCCTATGACACAAAATGCTACCAAAACCCCCAGATCTCGTTAGCTGAGAAAGATGAACGGTGAAATGACAGAACTGCTGCCCAAAAAATACATCAAGAGAGCAAACATCAAGGAAGCAAAAAAAAAAAAGACTTAAGTGAAAGGCCACTGTTGACATTTGTGTGAGAGTAGGGCATCGAGTAGCCAGAAGGAAATTTAGGCTGGAAGGTTTTCAAACAATCACAGAAGTGAAATGCCAAAGTAGGTTCCAAGAGGAAAAAAAGGCAGAACAAGTGGCTCAAAACAGGCCTAAATACACTTATCAAAAAGGGTTATCTGAGAGAAATTAGGTAGCATAGCAGCGATATGTGCTGAAAGAGGCACTCAGACCTGTGCAGATTTCTGTTCTGTCCCTTTCTGTTCTGTCCCTTTCTTTCCACCATTATTTGTAGCCTTAAGAGCAGGATGAGTATCAAATACCCCACAAATGAATAAGCCTGACCCTGGGGAAACACCCTTCCTGTACTCTTTCCTGGCACAGAAATAGTTCATGGCAGCAGAAAAGAAGAGGAAAGCACATCTGCTCCTTTCCAGGAACGAAGTGGGCCTTTGCATTATGAAGATGAACACCAGCTGTGAGACAGCAGAGCAACACCATGAGGGTGATGCCCTCACCATGTACATTTAGATAATCACAGCTCTATTTTAGAGCAGCCACACAAGTTTAGGAACAAAGGTGATTAAACAATCAGGAATACTGGGTCCATTTCCCAGAGTGTACTTTCTGGATCTACACTTGAATTTACTGGATGGCACCTCGGGTTTTTCTTCCAGCAACAAGTATTCTGGCAGCACTTGCTCGGTGTGGAGGCCCAACCTCTGGCTTACAGCAAACTGGGCCTGAGAAGTCATCAACTCCCGAGTAACAGAGCACTGCCTACCTCAGCTGCTTTTTAGAAGTTACCAGGAGTCTCTTGCTTTACTGCCACCTTGTACACAAGCAGAAAACTTTGCAAACTTTACACAAGGAACGGTCCCAACATGATTAATGTAAAACCTTTCCACTTTGACACCCATTGACTGACCACAACCCTCCCCAAGTAACACCCAGAGCTGCCCAGGACCACGTCCTGCCCCTGACAGGACCTCACCGTTCACAGGGGAGCACAAGCTGCTGTTTCCCGAGAATTCTTTGACTCTGTTTTTTCAAGAGTGCCTTTCTCACAGCTTACAGCTTCACAAGAATAACTGTCTCTTAAATAAGACCTCCACAGGAAGCGAGAGCTGTGGAGCAGCACGGCTGCCGCTAACACCAACGGGGCACAGGGACCAGCTGCCGCGGGACGCAAACACGGAAGGGGTAGAAGCCGCCCAGGAGCCAGCCGCAGCTCCAGACGCGGGGCGGCAACACGGACCAGCTGCCCAGAAGAGATTCCGAGCCGGGAGAGCGAGGCGGTGGTTGAGAGGGGGAAGCGGGCGGGAATCGTCGACCGCGGCTTCTCCTCCAGCCTGCGGCCCGCCGCGCCCCGGCTGAGAACGGTGGGGGCCGCGGCCCAGGCACTCACCGAGCGGATGTCCAGCTGCAGGACGCAGAGCAGTGCTTTCCGCGGCATGGGCGGCCGGGCCGGGGCGGGCCGGGGGCCGCTGGACCCGGCTGAGCCGCGCCCCAGGCGCGACGCCGTTGTCACGGCAACCGGGGCTCTTCCGGCCCCCGCCGCCGGAGGGAGCCGCGGGCGGGCCCGCTGCACTGCGCGTGCGCACACCAAAGCTCACCGGGAAAGGGCTGCCGTGTGAGGGGAACGGTGTGGAGGAGCGGCGGCCAGGACGGGCCCGTCTCGCCTCCCGCAGCGCCGGGCCGGGCCCGCTTCGCCTCCCGCGGGCTGCCGATCCGCGCTGCCCCTCCGGCACGGCTCCCCCTGCTTCCCACAATGCCCTGCGCCGGCCGGCTTACGGCCACCATCACTCCCACAGTGCCTTGCGCGGCCGCGCCTGCCCCTTCCCACAGTGCCCCGCGCCAACGGCCCCTTCCCTCAGCTCTGGCTCCGCTCCTGCGCCTCTTCCGCTCCGCGGGTCCTCTATGCCGCCCCTCAGCCCTGGCTCCGCTCTCCACGGGGCTCACAGCCCTCATCCATACTCATCCACACAGTCTGCTCAGGTGCTGCCATCCGCCTTCCTGGGCTGCACACGCTGGCAGCGCTCTCCCTTCCTTGAGGGACCTGTGGTCCTGAGCTGCTTGGGTGTATCAGAAGTGGAATAATTTCCAAGGTTTCAGCCTCCCGAAAGACAGGCAGAATGATGGGTGCTGTGTTGATAGATGGATTGCTGGTGCAAAAGCCAAAGGGGCTGGCACAGGGCAAGGAATGGGGCCACACAAGAGCAGAGCACATCCAAAAGGACACAGGAAGCACAGATGTGTCTGTATCTGCACTGGTTCCTGGACCTTCTGCAGAAAGGTGTCAAGAGAGCCTTCACTTTGGAAAAGGGGCAAAGGAGCCAAGTTATACACAGCTCCTGGGCTGACTAGCTAAAAAACAGTGCATTTCCATGCTTGCTTTTGTCTTTTTTTTTTTTTTTCCTTTCTTCCTTTTGATGGATACTTGGATTTTGACTGTATCCTATTGTAGGCATCTGGGCCCTTTTGGCTCCTTAGGAATTTGTTCTAGTGGGTGAGACACAGAGTGGAATGTGGTATGTTCTGATTAGTCCCATCTTCAGAGACTTGTGTTCACACTCGTATCTGAAACTGCCTCTCTGGCCCACATTTCCACTGTCACTACTAGACAAAATTTATGCCACTGATCTTGGTCGCCGTTAAGACCATATCAACGGTATTCCCCAAGTTCTCTGCTGCTACATTGTTCTCAAGAGTATTTACAATCACATTTAATACCAAAATAATCTTTGTATTTTGGCAACTGCAATTAGTTTCAGCCTCAGACTGTAAGGGGCTTTAAGCTTTTAAATACTTTTTCCAAATTCACAAGTCCATCTGTAGAGAAGGGAAGAAACTCTGTAATTTTTATTGCCTCTGAAAGAGAGGAGTGGCTCAGATGCATCCCATGGCTTTCATTGTTTTGACAATTTCAAAGAAAAATCATGCAGAGTGATCTAAGGAGCCAGTGCTAAGTAATCCTGAAAGAATCATGGAATGGTTTGGGTTGGAAGGGACCTTAAGGATCATGTAGTTCCAACCCCCCTGCCATGGGGAGGGAGATCTCCCACTAGACCAGGTTGCTCCAAGCCCTGTCCAACCTGGCCTTGAACACTTAAGAATCAGCAATCTCAAAATGTTTGGTATTGGTTTTGCCTGTTTTAAAAAAAAAAAAAACACAACAAACTATGTAAAGAACAATATACCAATGGAGACAAAAGTGGTATTAACTATCAGTAGTAATATTTAATCCTTCTATAGATGTCAATCTTTTAAAATAAATAAATGACCTTGTTTTCATTAGTGTGACTTCTCTAAGAGCTGTAAGTCCCTTTTTTTTTTTTTTTGTCTGAGAAAAGGACAGGATTATGTATTTAGGGCCCAGGAAAGACTGATTTTTGGAATTGCAAACCTCTAATACATACATCAAGGAGGGGTTTACACTTGGAGAAAATAATTTTCTATGCATTATCAGTCTCAAGGTTATGACTAGCATTCCAGAGTTAATGAGAAGAAAATTCTAAAAGATCCACTGCCTCAGATGGTAAAAAAATTAAAATGGTTTATTGCTTGTTTTCAGATGCCTTTCGTATCCATGTTTTTTGGAAGGATAAATAATATGTTAAAGGTTGTGAGGTATGAGATATTACAGTAAGCCTGGCCATATAAGAACAAAAGATAGATAAATGCTGAAATCAAAACGGGCATCATGTTTGTGATGAAAATTTAATATCCATGTGCAGTGCCCTGGAACAGAAGTACTTAATAACCCTTGACAAAGGAGCACAAGGCAGGACCGAAAGCTTCTTCAAAGTGATAAGGCAGTGATGAATGTCAGTGCTTTTCCCTGGTAAACCAGGGAAAATCTGGGCTAGGCTGGAAGGTTGTACACTAGACACAGATGTTTCTCCATCCCTCTGGACTGCAGAGTTTCTGCCACTTTGCCCCATTGGGCCTTGGAAAGAGAGGCTGCTGCTGCTGCTGCAGTTTTTCCTGTCCAGCCCTTTCTGCAGCAGCGTGAGATCCTTCTGGACCTTCTTGTTTTGAGGCAAAGTGCATAATTTAGTCTTAAATTCTCACTGCAGGAACAATGATGCAGGGATTTGGGGGACAACGAGGGGAAATCCTGACTTTCAGCACAAATCGTTTTGCTAATAAGCCAGACTGATAAGCCAAACCACAAAAAGTGCATGCTACTTTAATAGACCTGAGGTTTTAACAGCTATGAAGCTTCCCTGCTGTGAAAGAGCATGAATTCCTTTGCATTCACAAAAGTAAATCTTCTTGTAACGCTGCTTATACTTAGTTCCATGTAATAAAAGAGCCTGGATGACAGCTCTGCATTCTGTATTTTCCAAGCTCCTCCGTTCAAAGCTTCATCTTTTCTTGTCCTCCAGCCCCTCCGACATGCCTGCTATGGAAGAACCCCGTTGTCATCAAAGTATTCAATTCTGCTCTTAATTCTATGATTGAAAACTGAGAGTTACTGTCAAAAGAGTGAGGTTGCACTGGTTTAAGGTAATTGTCACAAGATTTATACCATATTGTTGCAGTGCTTCTGATGGCCTCTGGAATTTCCATGTATGCTATAAAATAGGTGAAGTGGGAAAAATGGGAAGTCTCAGGTTTGCAAAGAGTGGATATTCTGTAGTTCAGAATCTGAAAAATCCTGTGGATTAGACAGACTTAGATCAGACAAGACTGGAGATCAAAGAGCAAGTCTGACATCACTGAGTTTCTCAGAGATTTCATTTTTGGTTAAGAAGCCAAGAAGGGTTTTCTCCTTAAAATTAGGAAGCATTAGGCTGGGTGCAAAGTGGCATTGCACAGTCATTCTGGCAGTAAGAACGAAGGCAATGAAGGAGCTTCCCACATTTTTCCACCTTCTACTGCAGTTCTTCTTGAGTGTTGTCAGCAAACCCTTTCTGCAGACCATAACCCCTGAGGTTGAGATGCAGCCAGAAGGTATCTCTGTCTTACTGCACATCCAGCCCTGTATTTAGAGAGTGTCACTGAGTACGAGTGTCTTGTCAGTAATAACTGTGGAGAATTCCAGGAAGACATTGCTCAAATAACAGCAACAAATTATGAGATATGGAAGGATTGCACTATTAGAAAAGGCAAACAAACAAAACAGTAAGACTTTTACTTTGCAGAAGAGAAAAATAAGACATAATACAAGAGGTACATAAGGGAGTGAATAATATGTAGAAGTGAGTTCTATTTACCGATGCCTATTTATCCTTTCAAAGGATACAAGCAGTGAAATTAAAAGACAACACAATCAAAATTGGTAGAAGAGAGTACTTCAGATGGTGGAACTCATTATCAGAAGATACATTCAGTGCTGTTCAAAGCAGGATCAGAGCACTTGAGGGAACCCACAGGTCAATACCCACAAGCATGACTTATTTTTGATCTTCTCACTCACTGCTAGGGTAAATGTGCAATTCACAAAAGTCAATTCCTGGGCAAAGACTTGGAGGCGAGGAAAACAGCCAGCTGAAAGTAAGACTAAACAATCCCAGTGCACTATGGAGCAGAGCTGGAAGAGTTTTGTAATGTGAGAGATTCTAATAGGATCTAAGGGGACTACAGTGAATTGCATTACTGCAGACAGTAATGTAACAGGGAAGGCAGAGCATTAGACTATCGATGAGGACAGAGGATGGAGATTACCTGAGGGTGTCAGCAGACTCTTCGCAAAATATATTTTCACCTAATATTTCTACTTTAAAGCATGTAAAAAAAAAAGGTTGCCCAGAAGTTAGCATTCATTAATATCTATTGCTTTAGAAAAAGGCCTCAATGATTTTGTCGATCCCGTCTTACTGAGTGTCTTGCTCTTTCCTAACGTGCAAGGACACAGCTCTCAGGCTTCCTTGATGAACCTACAAGTTGCTGCAGGCAAAAGGCCTCCTGGTCGTGTTGTTGCTTAGGCAAAGCAGTAAACTTTCTTCCCTGTGTCCTCCCAGTCTCACCAGTGCCTTCTGAGGAGCATTTTTCACTAGATGTCTGGAGAAAGTCATTGCCTCTGTAACAGTTGGCCATGCCTCAGCAGGGACAGAGCAGTCCCTCTGAGCTAAGCCAATGCTCACTTTGGTGGATGCAACCATGAACTGGACTGATTCTTGATGTATGTCATGCCTCCAACAACAACAAAAAAGACAAGCTACCTAAAGACACTTAAGTTTTCTTAACGTGTAAGCAGTTTTCAAGGACTGCTAAATGCCTTCTCAACTAGCTGCAGCTAAAGATGAAATCAAATCTGATTTGATTAGAGCCACTAGAGAAATATTCTGGATCTTGAATTCAGCTGTAGTAATTGGAAACTTGTATTGTAAGGGAATGATCTAAATTCATCGAAGAGATAACTTCTATGAATAAAGTCTTATGAATTCACAAATGGCACAGATACAATCACCAAGACAGCATTATCTTTGTACCCCTAGAAGGTTCCTGTGGGCTCTCCCTTGCTCAGTTCAAAAGAGATGAAGCTTTCCTTTGTGTTTTGCTTTTTCTTTTTTTAAATTGTCTGAGATGGAGACATGGCCACAGCAAAGTTTTTGCCTGAAACAAAATTCTTCCGACCAAATTATAAACCCCTGAAAATAGGGGTTTATAAGGGGGCTGCTCATAGACCCTTAACAATAGCGTTGTGAATGGCGCTGCTGTAATTAATGATACTTCAGAAAGATTTATGGTCCTTAGACAGAGATAAAACAGAAATATCATTGCTTCTTTGCCTCCCATCATTTTATCCTCTATGAAATTTTATGTGAAATAAGTCAAATGAAAAATGTAAGCTCTTAATCTTTTCCCAGAGTCCTGTCTCTCACTTGATGAACGCTTTTGCAGAATAAATTAGAGCGTTTTATTCCTTCTGTAAAGGCTTTGTGTTTAAACAGCAAAGAAAAGAACATTGTTGAGTTGGCAAAGCAACTCAAGGTGATGGTCATGGAGGAAGCAGCGATTGCCATTGATTTTTCTGCCATCCCAGAGACAATGCCTCTGGTCCCCCAGTAATTCAGGGCAGCTGGATTGGAAGTGTATATAAAAGGGCACCTGTATTCTGCATAGAACTGCTGCTCAGGGAAGGTTTGCTGTGATGGCTCCAGCTGCAGCAGCAAGAGCACAGGGGCCTGAGCAGAAAGCCAAAAGCTGTGTCTTGAATTCAGTGGATACGTGCCTTGGTGTTGAAAAATGCAGGATACTAAATGGATCTTTACTATAACTGGGAAAGGCATAGCAAGAAGCAGTTGCTAGAAGCTGAAGCTAGAAAAATTTGAATTAGATACTGAGCATTATGTTGTAACAGAGAAAGTGGGTAACCACTGGAACAAGCTATCAAAGGAAAAGTGATTTCTCTGCCTTCTGACGATACTGGAGGAAAATGAGGAGCTGACTCAAGAAATGCTTTTGTCAAAACAAAACATATTTTAGTCAAACAAAGAGAAAAGTGACAACAGTATTTAATGGTCCATGATGTACAGGAGGCTACCCTGATCGTACCAGTATGTTCTGTCTGTAAACACAGTGATTCTGTAAAGCATGTTAAAAAAGTAAATGGTAAAATACTGTGTACTGAGCAGAGAACAGAGGAGAGGGCTTGGAACAACCCACTGTGGGGCTCCTGTGTTGCAGCACCCAGCATTGCCAAAGGAGCTGCCAGGAGGGCAGCAGGGAGCGTTGGCTTCTGAGGCTCTGAGGGCAAAGGCACAACGTGGCTCCAAGCTCCTCAGAGTTGTCCTAACTGAGCTGCTTCTGAGCAGGGCCAGGAGGTGAGCATCATATACCAGACTTCAGGGGGAAAAGCTCCCCTCTGGGCAGCCAGGCTGAGGCAGCAGCTGAATGGGGGGCTGAGAAATCACAGTTTTGGCATTGGCCATCTGAAATGACAGTTAAAGCTCAAAATCCATCACATCCCATTATAGTCCTAGGCTCTGGCATCTGTTAGCCTCATCCTGCTCAGATGGCATCTAGTTGCTCATTTTTCAAAAGCCTTTCTGCAGTGTGTCAGACGTTTTGTCCCTCTGCCCATTAAAGTAGCAGTGTCTGAGCATCTTCCAAGTTAATTTGATTGACAACAGCAAAGTCACTAGAGAACCTCAAGAACTTTCTGGCTGGCTTGTTTGCCTGTTACAGATTGTAGCTTGTTGTTGTATTAGAGAAGAAAACTGAAACACTTTCTTTAAATAATAGCTGAAGTTACCCTGTCTAATAGGGAGCTCTGAGATCTGTGCTCAAATTCCCCATAAATTATAACATTGCTCCTTTAAAATTTCTCCAATCCATCAGGAACTGAGAGGGATTTATTTTTTTTTTAACAAGAACTTTTTGGTTTCCAATGAAATTCACTCTGGAGGGCAGAACATTTTTTTTTATATATATATTGTAAGGAAGATTTGTAAAGGGGCAGGATTGTGGCTATTATTAGAGTCCTTCCTAAAGAAAATCATCAAATCCTTTACAGCACGAGGCAGATCTGGGCTAAAAAGTATAACAGGATGGCATAGAGCAGCCCAGATAGCAGCAGAGAGAAAAT
Source organism: Hemiprocne comata (assembly GCA_020745705.1). Classification (NCBI taxonomy): domain Eukaryota; kingdom Metazoa; phylum Chordata; class Aves; order Apodiformes; family Apodidae; genus Hemiprocne; species Hemiprocne comata. Next base: position 24,974,277 of record CM036593.1, read on the forward strand.
GGAGCAGGAAGAAAGAAAAAAAATGGAAACCCAGAAAGAGGAGCAGGTGCCAATTAGAATGCTTGCAGGCTGCAGCAAGGGGCGAATATAAGAAGCTGTGGGAAAAGAAAGGGTAGAGTGGATTAGTGTTAATCGCAGACACGGGAAAGTAGGAAAGGTTTTAAATGTGCTTTAAAAAGCAAAAATTGAGTTAGCAGCTCGGAAGAGAATTCCAGATCCATCAAGTGTAGGAGCAAAAATAAAATGCAGAATGCAAGGGATACATCTGATTCCTAAGCAATTAACCTCTGAAGGTAATAAGATTTTTTTTGGAAGAGGAAGCTTCCCTCTCTCTTTCTCTCCCAAGGACAGCACTGTTTTCCTTATCCTAGTGAAAAGGGTGAGTTTAGTATTAGATTAAAGTGACTCCTACATTATTTCTTTTTCACTGTCCTAATGGTATATACATACAGCACCCTCTTACAGGAAAATGAAGCACTAAGGAACTAGAATTTACCCAATCTCTGGCATTAAATTTGCCAAGACATCCAGTCCAGAGGAATCACTGGATGAGTTTACACCAGGTACTCTGGCATAGTGTTGTGCAGTGTTTACACAGCAATCTTGGACTGTCTCAAGACCTTGGTGTTGAAGATGAATTCCAACATTCACTAAAACCCCTGCTGACTTCAGCAGACAGGATGGGGCTTCTGCTTTTCTGAGATATGGAGTGTTACTTAGCTCTTCTATGCTGCCAGTTTAACTACCAACACAATGAGGGCAGGAAACCTTGTCACAACAACAACAACAAAGGAGAAAAGAAAGCAAAAAAAAACATTATGTGTTCTTACAAGCTGCCCAATAGTGTCATTAATAAATCCTATTTCTACCTTTAGATTAATCTCCAATGTAAGAAGGAATGGCACAGTGTTTGAGTTTAGGGTTCTACATAGGAATCATTATTAAAGGTTAATGAGGAAACGACCACAATATGAAAAGGTTGTTTTGTCATTAAACACTTTCTTTTTAGAAGCTCTGTATATGCCTAGAATATTACAAATGTGTTATGTGCTAAACAGTATCTTAATCAGTCCCTTTTTTACTCCCTTACATGACATCACTTTAAGCAAATGCAGTCGATGCCTTAGTTCCTGTCATCAGTTCTGGGTCTCTGCACCACTGGGTCGCCAGCAGAACAAACTTCCTCCCAACAAAGCCCAGACATGTACCTCAGATCAGCCAGAGCTCCCAACACAGACTTTGGGCCAGCTTAATGCTTCCACGTTGGCTCTGCATCAGCTGCTGAAGGACAGATGATGCTGGATCCAGTGTAACATTAGACAAGCACAAACACTCAATGCCTAATGTAGCATAAAACCCACCAGCACCATGGCAAACCTTCCATGGTTTGTGTTTTGTTTTGTTTTTTTTGAACAAATTGAAGCCAGCAGAGTGAGTGCATATGAGATCAGTGTTTTACATCACATTGCCACGGAGCTTTGCATCCAACACTAAGAGCAGTCTGGTCACAGCCAAGCCTGCAGTCAATTTTTGCTCTCCAGTTACAAAGAAGGAGCACTAGTATCATTGAATTCAAACAAGTCCTGAAAGACATGTCTGTTTTCTGTGCACTGGGATATATTTTGGTGATGAAAGCAACCCTTCTGTCACGGTAGAAGAAGATGGACCCTCCATGACAGCCTCAAACCAAGCCACCACGTGTGTGGCTGCACAGGGAAAAGAGGAGCTCTCGGGGAGCAGAAAACCAAAAGTTTGCGCAAGCTTCTCGCTCCGTGCCAGGGCTGCACGTGCCAGCCTTTCCAGTTGGATGTGACTCTCTTTTAATGACCCAAGTTACACAGAAAAAAAACCCTCTGAAAACAGGGCTTCGTGACAGAAACGCCTACACAGCTGTAACAGCCACTTCCCAAATGTGCTGCTGCTTATGAACCACAAGAATAATCTGGCGAAATGTGCCGACTTCTGCAGTTTTCCCCTCTTTTGTTGAAACTAATGAGTCACGATTAGAGTAATGCTTTTCTGTGACTCCGAAACCATTTTGCTTAATGAGGTACTAAGTCTTTATAATTAGGCCCAGAAGGGAACTGGGACATGGCCCCTTAAGAGCAATAATTATTTAGGTTATTTATGGTAATAAAAAATTGAAAATAGGAATTCTTCCTCAGAATGTGACTATTTATTCTTTTACATATTGCCTAACAGGCAATTACCCTATTAAGGCAACGTTTTGTTGCTAAAGACATTAATTGAAATGTAAATGAAATGTAAATCAGCTAATTAAATTGATATGTAATGAACTTGTCATGCAGGCCTTTGAGATCAGATGCATTTTGCTAATAAACAAGTGTTATAGTGGTGCCATTGCTCACTGGAGTTAAAGTTGTTTAACGTGTTGCATGGATAACACTCTCCCTCCCCAAATCCTAAGGTTTGGATTGTGTCGTTAGAGCCCAGAATAAAGCTGGCACTGGGATTTTCCAGGATTATTCCCTCCATTTTTTTTCCTGATCAACTTCATTGCAAGGCAAGGTGTCCCTGTCCATGCAGGGGTATTGAAACTAGATGATCTTTCAGGTCCCTTCCAACCCAAACCATTCTATGATTCTCTGATTCCCCTAATGGCAATTGCTGCACATCCCATTGGGGCACAATCCAAGCTCTTTCTATTCCTCTGCTCCCCAGGAATGATAAAGCAGTTTGTAAAACCCCTCACCAAGACCAGTGCTGCAGTGACAGATGGCTTCTGGAGGGGTTAGTGTTATTTCTTTCTCCGTGCACTGCAGCCAGTTCAGTGGGGGCAGTGAACCCTCTCGGCAGCAGGAGGATAGCTCTAGACATTCCTGAAGTACAAAGAAATAAAATGAGAAATGAAGCAATCAGAATTTGCTTGCCAGTTACATTGACAATGTACAAGGTAAGCAACAAAGCCAACATCATCAAGTCAATATGGCAACAGGAGAATGAGCCAGAGTAACCTCCTGTGCCACCAGTAACAAACGAGTAACCTTCATCATCAAAGTGTGGAGTTGTGTCAAACTGTCAGTTAAAGGGAAGGAATATGAAGCTATTGGTTCTCCTCTGAAATGACCAGTTTTCCTTCAGCTATGTTTTGAGCCAGACCTACTAACATTTCTGGCATAAACTCAGGTCCTGTATTCAAGGTATGTTGGAGGATCAAAGTCCCTCCCCTGACAGATACATGGACAAAACTCACTGCCTACAATTACGTAACACTAAGGCAAATGTCACGTATTTTGCTTTTGAAAGAGCTCAGGTCAGCACCTTGTAAAATCCACTGCCCACTTTGATTCAGATCATGCAGACATTTTGTGTCGCAGTCAGAAAGCTCAAGCAAATGTGTCAAAAAGGGCTGTGGGAGCAAGAGAATAGAGATGTGGTTTGGAATAGAGGAAATGCTTTTGCAGAGAGTGTTCCTGGATCCATCATGCCATAGTTCCACCTGAGCATTCACGCATAATTGTTCTGTCTTGAAGAAATCTGATGCTGCATTTATAACTTCTTCTACCCGGAGAACCTTCCACCCTGCAATCCTTTGGGGCCTGGTGGTATTTAATAAACATGTCAACTACCACTCTTCTTTAGCTTGAATGCATCTTGTTTTTTCCTACTGAAGAACACTCCAGTTTGAAGTTTACAGAGCAATTAAAGACCCTCATGGGGCCCCTGATATGTAGAGATTGTCAGCGTATGTAGATTAGTAATTGTCAAGTTTCTCCCTAAGGCTGAAGAGCTCTTCGTCAAATTCCAGAGATCATCAAGTGTTCAGATTTCAGTGGGCTTTGTGTCATACACAACATAGCAGCATAATTAAACTACAGTGCTTCTTTTCTAATAAACTTTTGGATCTGGCTATGTTTCTATTAGTTTCTTTTAATTAGCTGTGATCACAAAATAAAAGTGAACATCAATCTAAAGCTGCAACTTTGTTGCTTCCAAAAAGATGCCCTGGGAATAGCTTTCTCTTCTAAACTGTTGGGGTTTGGGGACCACACTTACTGCTGTGACTTGCAAAGGCCTGATGGAGGACAGAAACCAGCAGGCTGAAGTCTCAGTCCTTCTCTGACTCCTTTTCAGTTGACACGTGGGCACAGTTGATTGAATGATGCTGCCATCTTGAACTATGTCTTCGTTGACCCATTAGCTTGGAATGTAGCTCCAATTTTAGTGTATTCTTCACTAGTTTTGGTGTCTTTGAATGTTCATCTAGGTAGAAACTAAAAAAAAATAAATTATTTACTTTAGAGGTCAGGGAAATAAATTAGTATAAGGGTCCTCACAAGCCCAGCTGAGGCTGTCTCCAGCATCCCCCCTTGCTGAGTCTTGAGCCCCCCATGCTGAGCAATCAAATACGCACCTGAATTTAATATTCATTTGCTTGAGTGTTGAAGAGGAATTGTGCTGGCTTGCTTTGCATCTTGCATGGTCCAACCCTTGAAGATCAAATCACTGCTCTAACATGGTATTCCCTGAAAGCCACGGGGTTACAACTGGATGAAGCTTTCATGCAGTAAGACTGGCTTGTGCATGTTCTGCCAGCTGGATCCTCTGCTGCAGTTCACACATGCATTGTTCCCAGGGCTTGGAAGGTACAAAGTGTTGTTCATTGGCCTGCACCCATCATTTGAGTCCCTCTTCATCGATCTGTGTCTATTTGTGGACAAAGCTTATGGCAATGAGTAGGTTGTCACAAAGCTCTGTGGTGTTTCTGTTTGCCTCCAAATCTCCATGTCCCCCAGCCACTTTGTGGGCTAAATCCTCATTTCATGAAAATCACTTAAATTCTTCCCATCGTTGAGTAACACCCATCTGTGAAGTGGCTTTTCTCCACTTGGCCCCACTGCATATGGCAGAATAGGATGCTGCTTTCTTTTCAGAGGTCTGGTTTTGTGCTAGGGTACAAAAACCGGATCCAAGCAGCATGAATGAAGTTGGGCTTCTAATAGTAGCCCTGGAGAAAAATCCCAAGAAAAAAAAAGAAGAAAAAAAATTCCTCTCATTCTTCCTATGATGATACATCTCAAAATTAATAATTTTGCTTGTCCTGTATCATACCTGGGGGAAAGCTGCTTTTCCTGACTGAATTGCAATGTGGCAGTTGGTCCAGTGGGTTTAACTGAAGCATGGCTATCTGGAAAAGGCAGCCTTATCTCTAATAAAGTAACTCCTTCAAATTTACTTTCTTGATCTTGTACTTTGGATGGGCTGCCAGAGTCTTAATGCCTGGAAAAGTGTCTTTCACCCAGGGCCCTCATTTTAAAGGACTGTAGGTTTTTAGGGGCTGGATGGTGTCATTGCCTTGCATCAATTTTGTTGATGTCCTCCTGTGAGTGAGCCAGCCTGAGCTGTGTGCTCATTTCCCATCTCCTCTTCAGCTGACAACAGTCCCTGGCTCAGCGAGATTTCTGTTTTGCTCACTGGACTCTTCTTTCCCTGCCCTCCCTGAGCTATATTTTCTAAGCACCGATTTCACTCCAAAATTAAAGATTAAATTTAAAGATTAGGGACTGCAGGTTTTTTTTCCAAAGACATTTCGATGTCTCATAGTCAGCGGTTGAGTTAGGTATCTAAATCATCCGGAGCGATCTGGCCGCCATCCCAAATTGTGATGTAAAAGGCCAATTTGACTTTTAAAATGCTCTCCATTTTAATTGCCTGCTGTGTGATTAGCACCACGCATGGCAAACACGTTGTGTGCAGTGTGCATAGGGCAGGTGTGGGGTGAGGTAACACGTCCCACTGGCTGCCTTGAGCAGAAATGCCAGAAAGATCAAATATCGTATGCACCAGTCTAAGTCCCAGTCAATTCTAATAACTCGAGTGGTCTGACTCCAAAGTCAGATGTACCATGGTGTAACAGTTCATGATTCTTATCTTAATACCACTTTAGAACTGCAAAGGTCGAACTGAGCATCGTCCAAGGAGAAGAGGTAAGGGCTCTCTTAATTATTCTTCTCTTCACTCTTTGAACAAAGGGATGAAGATTGTGTCTCTCCTGAAGAGCGTTCTGCCGTACTGCATATTTAATTTAAAACCCAAAGAAGAATGCAGGAGCCATTCCTACCATAATCCTTATATGAGCCTTTTCTGGTATGGAATCATTTTGGTTGGAATAAGATTATCAAGTCCAGCCGTATCTGTAAAGTGTTAACTGCTGAAAGCAGACACATGAAAACCCACCACAGTGAGAGCTGATTAAAATTCAGCCCACTGTATCACCCATAAATAGGAAATAAAGAATACATGGCTGTGATTAATCGTCCATAAATGGCCATTGCCTGCTGCCTCTATTCCGTACAAACACAGTCCATGTATTTATTCAGCTCACCAAAAGAGTGACAAGCAGATCATTCCTATTTGTCAGGAGCTCAGATTTAAGCAAGTGCTTAAAGTGGGGGCCATGTGCTTGTGTGTCTGTAGACCTGCACACACATCTGTTCCTCTCTCTGATTTTCAATATTCATGAGAAAAATCAGAACGTTATTTTTTTTTTATATATATAAAGGTGTACTTGTCAATAGATAAAAATACATTAAGATGCAAAATCACAGCAACAAGAGCTTTAGTTAAGGAGTTTTTATGGTTTTAGGAACATCAATCTCCAAGGACTGGTAATAAGAGCACTAGTAAGAAAGAGTGTTTCTGTTGTTAGACGTTGAAGCTTGGCCAAATCTGAGACCTGCAGTAGAGGCACTAAGAAAAAAAAATATTAAAAAAATATCATGTGATATACAGAAACTAGACCTGTAGTTTGAAGCACTGGTGGGTACAGACTGTTTTTACCACTGCGAATACACCTTCATTACAGCACCAGCCTGCTTGGTTGTGGTTCAGCTGAGCTCACTGGTGCAGAGCTGCCTGCACCATTGTCTCCCTGGCAAAGCACAGCAGCTTTTCTCACTGCTGTGGTCTACAGCCCAAGGGCTGCATCTGTGGGGAGAGGGCTGCATCTGTGGGGAGAGGGCTGCATCTGTGGGGAGAGGGCTACATCCACCCCCTGTGGCCTCTGCTGCCACTGGGTGCTCAGTACACCAGGCATCTCTCTCAGAATGCCACTTGCACCAGCAGTGAAGGTGCAGTGCAGGTGCAGGAATGGGAATGACACTTAAGAAATTGGGTCCCTCTGCCCCTATCTTCCTGAATGTCCTTAACCAAAACACTTGTTTTCTTACTGGCCCAGTTCTGCTAGCTGTAAAAAGGGATGATGAACTACAAACCCCTTTAAAGGCACTGCAGATCAAGGAGTGAGAATTGCTGCAAAAAGAGCTAAATGTTGATGTTATCACACTGCTTGCTGCAAAATGACCAGTAAAATTGTCAGAAATGGGTATAAGAAACAGGAAACAGAATCACAGAGTAGAGGATGTTGGGAAGGATCTTGAGATCATCTCATCCATCCCCTCTGCTCAGGTTGGGCCAGCTAGAGCAGGTTGTCCAGGGCTATCCCCAGCTGGGTTTTGAGTATCTGCAGGGATGGAGACTCCGCAGCCTCTCTGGGCACCATGTTCCAGTGTTTGACCACCTGCACAGTTAAAAAGCTTTTTTTTGTGTGTTCAGATGGAATTTAATGTGTTAGTTTTTGACTGGTGCCTGTTGCTTCTTGTGTAACATGTGGTTCCCATACACCCTGAGCAACCAGGGAGCCCCAGATGGGAACCACAATGTGACCAGATTTGATCTGAAGTTGTCTGGTCACCTTTGAAGTCCTAGGCATTTGTTCCCTTTTCCCTTATCTCTCTTAATGCAAGATTTGGCTGCTTGTGCTTGGAGACCAGTATTAGCTTGTTGAACCAGTGGGTTAATGCCTCACATCTCCTGGAGATGCTCTGGCACCATCCTAGGGCCCAGCACTCCTAGGAAGTTAGCAAAGCTTGTATAGCAACAGGGAGCCTTCCCCAGGCTGGGCTGCCGAATTGTAAAACACAGCAATTATTGCCACCACCACCAAAAGACAGCTCCTTCAGTAAAAAAAAAATAAATAAAGCTCATGCCTAAAGATTTTATCATGCATAATTCAGGGGAAGAAATCCATACTGCATTTAAAAGATTACATCTTATCATCCAGTGTACTTATTAGCTTGATGATTTGAAAGTACACGGGGATAGAGTCTTCCCTGCTGTTCTGCACTGGCACCAAGGCAGTTGTGCTGATGAGTGTGTACCCCCGTGGCTTGGTTTGGGACTGAACTGCTTTCCAGATGCTGGAACTGGCCCAGATGGGATTGGGATGTACCTGATTCATGGTGAGCAGCCCTGTCCTTGCCTGGGTGTGTGCTGCCTGTGGCTTATGCCAGGGACTTCTTGCTTCTTCCTGTTTGCTTAAGTTTGTGGCAGGCAGTAACAAGGGGTTAGTGGTGTTCAGTGAGCTCCCTGATTAATCCCCTCTCCAGAAACATGCAGCACTCCCATCTTCCCAACAGCACAAGAAAATGTTGTGGGGTTGCCAGGGGCTGAATGTGTTGGATGTGCTTCTCCTTCTCAAGCACATAAACACAAGGCTAGTCTGTACCACTGCTGATACATGTGCTTGTGACCATCATTATTGCTTGTGTGAACTCACCTATAGCTATACACCCAGAGGACTCACAATATCAAAGGATTTTGGCCTACATGTATGTAAGAGTAAGGGATTACAAAAATTGTAATTGTGCCATCCATCAGTTGTGCCATCCATCTAGTCCAATGTTTTGAACCTACAGCCTGGAATATGAACATGATTTTACACAAACTGCAGGTTTCTGGATACTGAAAGAGTGAGGAAGTTGGAACAAACTTCAGGCAAATTTACCCTGGACAGGACTAGTTGCTCTGATGGCCTTTGATGATTTCCAAATACAGGTTTCCCTTTCCAGAATGTCCCCTCCTTTTATCCTGGCATGTCCTATGCTACATGGCACCCAAGCTCAAAACTACCTTGGGCCCCACGCCGTACAAATAATTTCTAAATCAATGAAAATTAGATAATTTCTTTTTCAACCCATACACAGACTGTTCTAAATCCAGCTACAGGTTTGAAATGTATAGCTTGGGAAGTCCCAGCTGGGCTGAGCTCTCAGTTAAGAAGGGTGTACCAAACATGTAGTGTGAGTGTGACAGAAAAGCCAGTATTATGCAAAAAACCTCCCTGTTTTTTCAAGGTTGAGAGGTATGAAATAGCTGCATTTAACAGCTATTATTAATTATTGTTTACTCTCTGCCAACATTGCCTTGGGAGCATCTGTGGTGATTTATCCAAGCACCCACTGCCATCACTCAGCGTGGCTCAGCCATGGAGCCACATTCCCTTCCCTTGTTGGCTCCGTGACCCACTTCTGTCCTGCTTCAGCTCACTTCAGCTGCCTGAGTCTTGTGCCACCAAGTGAGAAATGGAAAAAGGAACTCATGTAGAAAAAGGAACATACTAGTATGAGGTAGAATTATCATGGGCTTTTGGATGCTAGAGATGAATCACAGAAAGAAATATTCCTTACCTTATCCTAAATCTTGCAACATCAGGTTCATGGAAGAGCTGAGAGTTGCATTCAGGATTTCCAGGGTGAAGTCCTGGTTTATTTAAAAGAGTGGCAAAACTCTTCTTCACCTAAAAGGACCAAAGGTTTCACCCAACCCTCACTGCTGAACCAGAAGCTCTGCAAGAGCCACCCCCATGCTAAAGAGCACCTCTATGCTCTAACCAGCTTCCTGAGATAAAGTTAAATTGTGCTTCTCCATCTTTTTTCCTCCCCTCTTCCTCTTACTTCTTAGTCAAGCCTCCTCAGACATGTATTGTATTTCCCACTTGGTGACTCAGGATCAGCTGCTCATACTCTTTGGAAGTGTGACAGAGCTGTGATGGACTGAGAAGGAAAAGGAAACTGCTAAGCACAACATAGATTTGCCAGAAAACAGCTTCCCCAAAAGAAGCAGACTGTCTCCCTCCAGGACTGTTCTGTGTCCAGCACTGCAAACACCAGTGAGGGGCTTCTCACCCTTTATGGCAGCACAGCTCCATAAAGGGGCATCTCACAATCACATCCCATGTCACGGGTAACATTTAGGGCCTAAAAAAACCATTAAGCCACTAGAAATGTCTTCATCCAGCCTTAAAATGGGTCAGAAATGCTACAGAACAATCTTAGTGGTACGCAGAGGGAGCAAACCCCAAACATTCTTCACCTTCACCTAGCACCAAAGGGAAGTGCACACAAATCTTCAGAATTTGTTCAGGCTGCTTTGGCTGAAAGTACCAGGGGTAACAGCCCTAAGTGTGCAAAATGAACAGGGGACTCTTAATAAGCAGTCTAATTTTGTGTCTGTAACGGGGCATCACAGTAGGATACTGGCTCCCTTATGACTGTGATAAGGACTTCATCCCCAATGGCAAAACTTGCTCTAGTACTTTATTTTTCTTCCAAACACTGGCTAAAGTTCCTTTGTATACCCAGGCTATTGATATTGCAGCTTAGGTTAGAATGGGATGCTTTCTGTTCCCACTGCTTCCAGACAGTAAATTTCAAGCCTTACTGGAAAAGCAGCTTATTTCGTAAATTTGGATATATTTTTTTAAAAACAGTTTCAGTGATAAAGAGCTTCATGGAAACAAGCAAACAAAAAAAGACTCTCAGTTCAAAGTTCTTTTACATACCTTGCCCATCAGTACTCATGCTCTCAGCCATCCCTCTATTCCTTCCACAGGAGGATTCAAACCCCTCCAGACTTGCGATTTCAAAAGCACATCTTCCTTCCATGTGTGCCAGTGTGCCGTGGAGAGGTGCATGGAATGGGAAATAAATCAGACCTCCCTGTATTAACCAGCTATGACAACCCCTGGCTGCCATGCTGCTGCAATTCAGTTCACAACAGGTGCCCTTGGATCTTTGCTCAGAGCTACCAGATGGGGAAGAACAGGAGTAATGAGAGGTGCTCCTCCATGCCCAGACAGAACTACAGAAGGACAGATCAGATCTGATCTGCTCCAAAACCCCCTCTCGTGCACCACAAGCATCCAGCCCACAGTGCACTTACCTCCAGAGAATGGATGAGGTGATGGTTGGTCAGCTCTGCTGGGTCTGGAGCATGTGGCTCTCCCATGCCTGGAGGTGACCTGGGTGCACTTGGAGGGAGGCAGTCAGCAGGCTCTGGCCATCCTGCCCCTCTGATGGGTGCGTGCAGGTGCCCTCACTCCCAGGGACAGGCTGCCCTGGCCGTGACAGCAGCAGCTGTCTCAGTGCACATCTTCCTTGGAGCCCTGGGCTTGCAGCGACCCAGTGAAGTTGGTCTCTCTTAAACCATGGCTATGGACCACTGAATGCTGACACTAAAGCACAGGGAAAACCTTAATCAACCCTTGCAAAGTACTTGGAGAGCTTTTTCTGCACAGGGACAGAGAGACTTTAAGAGGACAGAAATCAGCTCTTTTCAAGCCATGTCAAATGTTTTTAGCAACCTCCAGTACAAAAGGAACTGCAGTGAGCCCTGATTATGAATTGTTACCATCCAGCACCATGCCTCAGGCTGCTGAGGAAACTGGTTTAACTTATTTTTGTAAGGAAAGTGTTAGGTAGACACAAACAGGCACACACACACACATATCTATATAAAACACATACACATAATCTAGGAGGCAAAGAGAGAACCTGTATCTGCATTTGCAATATCTTCCTGCACCAGGTAAGCAAAGCATCTTTTTCCTTTTAACCAGGTGCTGTACATACATTGTTTCCTTGCAGTCTATCTTTAGGTTATAGCAGTTCACAAGGTTTTTTCAGCAGATGTGTTACTCAATTACTTCAGGGCTTTTCCATTTGTAATGTTATGAAGCAATGATAGCTGGCAGACTTCACCTGTCTTTTAGAGATAGCCAGGCTGGTAATTTTAACTCTGCCCATTTTATCCACGCCAGTAAATCTCATAACATGGTTATAGAGAGATTCCAATTTTTGTAGAACCTTCTCCTGGGAATTCCTGTATACAATATTGCCGTAGTCTGTAATGGACATAACCTGTGATTGGATTAATGTTTCCCTAGTGAAGAAGTCAAAGCGTTTCATGTTCCTATAACTGGTTTGCAGCTCTGCAGTAAAGATCTTTGGTGTGGCAGGGAAAATAATTGCAAACACAGCCCCAATCAGAATACATAATCCCCTCACAGCGAGGGTCCAATTCAGCACAGTTAGCCTGTGCAGGGGTTTGCAGAGGGATTTTCTTGTCAGGAGAGCAGGATGCACAGAAAACAAGTTAATTTTGGCATTTTAATATTCATCACCTGGTCCTGTACAAAAGGAGGTAAATACATTGCTGCTCAAGGGACAGCCTTCCAGCTCCCCAAGCAGAGAGTGGAAACAGTGCAGTGGGGCTCTCTGGTCTCCCCACCAGAGCATCCCTCTGCTTGTACTCAGGTAAACAAGTTCCTTTGAAGAGTAAATACTGTTCTGTCAAGGTTGATGCCCAATTTTGGACCCGTATTGGCTTCTGAACCTTTCGAAATCCCTGGTGTTACTTTACCTTTAACTTGGCACAAGCGACTAATGAAGAATTACTTGTTGAGTGTACAACGTGCATTACTTACATCTGAGACACAGATCATTTTCTCTGGGAAGAAGAGGCTCATGGCAGGCCAGAAGCAGGCTCTGAAGCAGCCTGTCTGTTCAAATGAAGGAAAAGGACCTCAGTGCTCATGTGGGAGGAAGTGAACTAGAGACTGGGAGCAAAAGGTCTTACATTTTCAGCTCCCATGATACTCCAAGCATTTGTAAAATGGTGTGTGCACATCCCACAGACTCTGCCACACCAAAGTGAAAGCCCCCATTGTGCAAGCTGGCAAAGAGCCTGCAGTCAGGAAGAGCTTTCAAGAAAAGAAACGTGGTTTATTGGTGAACCCCAGAAGCAGAGGTGGGTCTCTGGAGAAAGCAATATAGTAAACTCTGCCTATAGGGTTCAGAGGAGACATGCTCAGAATCTCAGGGCAGAAAAAATGGGTAGGGGCAGCTGTAGGTGGACCAGAAGGCGCCAGAGACAAACTGACATAGATGTGAAATGGGAGGCAAGAGCAAAGAGTTTGAACGTGACATGCTGGAACAAGGATGGGGAAGGCTCCAGAACAGGCATGCTGCCCAAGGCAGATGCTCTTGGCAGATAACCTTATGTTTGGATGTTATAGTATTGCTAGGCAGGTGGAGAGGATGGGAAGAAGGTTACCAGTATGGGATTTGACAAATGGGATGTCACCATTTCCCACATGGGTAACTGTCTCCAATCTGTCCTTTCTATCCAACTAAAACCCTGGGATATCTCAGCATCTCTGGCAGAGATGACCATTCTACATTAGGTCTATGCTAAGACCTGGAAATCGCAGGCAGTGGGGCAGATAGGGGTGGCAGGAGACAAGTAAAAAGTGGAGACTGTAATTTCCAGGAAGATCCAGTTATTAAATCTAAACTTAAAAGACCAACTTTTACAAGTCAGTTAGCAGGAGCCTCTGACAGCTGATACCAGGCCAGCACAAGGGCTTCCCAGAACCTGCTTGTCCACTTCTGGGTTTTGAAGTGACGCTGGGGGCCTGTGAGGAGGAAGGAATAAAAATTAAACAACAAACTCATTCCACAGCTGTTTTCATCACTTTATTAATATTCCTACAGTACTCTTTAGCAGCTAAGCAAATGCCTGAAACTCTGTCATGATATATATAAGCATTCAAAAAGAAATAATGAGGAATTCTGCAAGTGTTTTTCCAGTGAATATGCAGAAGGAATATTATCACCCCAGTAAACCAACTTTGAAAGTCTTCCACTAAAACCTTATAAAATCCAACGATAGTCATAAATTAACACTACATTAATTCAAAGGAGAACTTATCCCCCTTCTGCATACCTTCTAATCCATATCTCCAAGAGGTCATTTTAATTATCACACTGTCACTGCTATTCATTACTCTGCTATTGGAGACACAGAGCCAGCACTCTGCCGTTTGGATGCCTTGGAATTCATCATGTGAAGGCATTTTATTCCCCCTAAAAACACTCCCAGTTTAACCCCTTCACCTTGAAATGCTGAAAATACCAGGTTTGCTTAGTGTTTGAGATAATTTTCTTTCCAGTGGGGTATCTCCTTCTTGTTTTTAACCAAGTTCCCATTATCCCATTCTCAACTAACTAATGAAAGCCCATCTAACAAGTGGCTAATGCACAGACTATCAGCTCAAGTTTTGTCAGATCCCGAGTAGTTTGTCCTTTTTCAGAGGCATGCAAAGCCAAATTTTTGCCCTGATTTGTACCTGCTCACCCTGTCTGGCTGCAGTAAGGCTACCTGGAATGGAAACCATGGGCCAGTTTCTCCCAGGAGGTCTGTTGTGATGGGTGTCCAAAAGTGCATGTGAGGTGCTGAGACTCAGAAGAACACAGACTTCAGCCTTCAGTCTTCACCCTGCTTGTATGGAAAGGAGCTCAAGGACCTTACACAGAGTTCCCTTCTATCTGTTGAGACATAGATATGGGAACTGTACTAAAGACAGATAAGCACGTCTGAGGGCCTATTGGCTTCCTGGCTGCATAAATGCAACCCAAGCTGCTTTCAGTTCTTCCTAGGCTCACACCTTGGTTCAGTGTTGGTCATGCTCAGGCCTCGTAGCCAAGGTTTCCATTGCTGAAGAATCAGAGAGTAGTTTCATGAGGAACAGCAAATTTAAGTTACATGGAGGGTCTATTTTAGGCTATAATTACCAATTTTCTCATACCTTTTCAATCATCCCCAGGATGTGTTCTCACACACAGGCCAGCACGAGGACCCAGCTGAGTCTGACTCTGTTCATAGGTCATGGTCCTGAAGTCCTGGTAAAGTGGAGAGGAGCAACCAACCCAGCTCTTTTACTACAGAACACAAGTGTCTGGGGCTACTACTTCTTCAGGGATGCCCCATACCAAGGAGAGCTCATTCAGTCTTGTTTCACATGGCTTTGTTCACCCCCAGACTGGTTCATCCTTTCCCTCTCTATCTATCGGGCCTTGGCACCTCCAAGCTACTATTGCAGCCCAACTCCTACCAGAAGACAGTGAAGAGAAGCTGCTTCCTGACTCTTCTAATGGCTTGGCAAGAGACACTTCTAAGTGCCTCATACCTTCCCATCTCCTAGGAGACACTCAAGACTCCTCTCAGGGTCATCCTCTTTTACTCTCCAGCTTGAGAACCACTGGCTTCATGCTTCAAATCCACAGCACTGGCAGATATTTCAATTAGTCACACAGGACAGGAGACAAGACTGCCTAGTCACAGTGGCTTCAAGCAGAGATTTCACTTGCTGCCGATGGAAAGGGAAGGTGATGAGGTTTTACTTGGGATTGGCACAATACTGTGTGTTCATCCCTTTCAACACTAGCCCTACTTCACACTGCCTCAGTCACACATCTTTTGGGAAGCCCGATCTTTCTAGACCCCAACCAGTTTTTGCTGGAGGACCGTGGTTCCTGCCTGCTAGACAGGTCTTGCAGTGAGTTTCATGCCTGCAGCCTGACAGTAACATTTCTCATATGACCCCTTCCCTCAAATGATCTGATAAAAGAGCAAAAAAGCTAACCATGCAGCAGATGATAAACGGCACACTGAGGAGCACCTGCCTGACTCCCAGAAGCTATTTATCAGGCTCTCTTAATGCAAGCTAACAGGGCTAGCACATGCAATTGGCATAAGAGCTTCTGAGCCTGACACTAAAAGGGGAGACATCACATGGTGCAGCAGGGGAGCCAGGACTCCCTCGTTAGCTCATCGTATGGATTACCCCTTTAAAGAGAGAGCAAGACTGGTGGGGGAAGGGGAGGCTTTCTCATTTTAACAAATAGCTTTTCAGGCACTGCAAATTATGTCTGTAAATCTATCAGGTCACTTTTTTTCCCAGAGCTGAGACAAAAAAAAAAAAAAAAAAAAGAGAGAAAAGAAAAAAAGCCCTGAGATTGATTTACCATCTATAAACTAAAAAGAAAAAAATCAATAGTAAAATTTCTAGCTAATTTCCCTCTCTCTTCCTTGGACCATTTGTTATCTTAGAAATACTTGTCTGGGAAAAAAAGAGAAACATCATCAGTTCCAGACTCTGACGTGCTCCTCTGCCTTGCCCTGCAGACCAGCCCTCCTCTTCTCCCCTCTCCTCTCATCGCGTGGAGAGCAACTGGTCCTTCAGGTGCATCTGGCTCCTCTTCTCTGCTTTGCCAGCAGCATGGCTGTTCCCTTGGCCCCGCTGGGTAGGGCATTTAAAAACTGGAATTTTTTCTTTCCTGCCAAAGGAAGAGAGAGAGAGAGGACAGGTATTAGTGACATGCTGTGGTGTCTCAGCAGCAGGTGAGCCGCGTGGGGGATGTGCTCTGAGGAGAAGCCATGTGTAAATTCTCACAGTGAAGTGCATCTGCAAGGAGGGCTTTGGCAGCTCGAGACAAATTAGAGGTGGTTAAAGACCAGCTGGTCCCATTGTCCTCAGTCCAGAGCAGGCTTAGTCCTTCCAGGAGACTTCAAGGGCTTTGCACTAGCTCTGAGCTCCCCAAGAGAAGGACCCCACTGCTTCTGTTGGGGCTATAGCACTTAGTGCTGTTTTTTCCTCCCTGTGACTCCAACACGCCTGAAACATGTCACTTAATTTCTGCTCATTAACAGCCCTCGTACCACTGTGAATATTTCCTTCTGGGGTATATACCCTTCACAGGACAGCTGGGTTCACAGGTCAACTCACCACTGCATTGTCCCCACTGCCAGGGATGTTCACAGCTGGGACCAAACCCCCTAGGGACAGAGTCTGCTGTGTGGCCAGGGAACACCAATCACCCAACACATGATGCTGGTGCTTTCAGCATCCAGATTGGTGCCTTTAAAGAGCCCAGTGTGATACTGCTGTTTCTCCATGCCTGTTAAATACAATTACCTAGCAGTCATGCAAACTTTGGTTGTCACTATAGTTTGGAGTGTGCCATTTCCAGCACACCTTTGGGGCTACAGCCCTAGCAGAGCAGTGAGAGTTTAACTACTGACCTCCAAAGGAGCAGAGTTCTGCTAAATACAAAGTACTTTTGCAGTGATGCCCCAGGAGTTCATGGTCTGAAAACTGAGCTCATCACAACTTGGCACTGCAAAAACAGCTCCTTGACTTCCCACAGCTTGTCTGGAGGAACAGACCTACTTTGTGAGGCTTTGGTTCCCAGTAAGTCTCACTGCTGGTTTCCCAGACAAAGTGCTGCTGGGTGTGTGTTTACTGTGTGCATGATGAATGTTTGCTACTTTAAGGAAAAGTAAATCACTATCTGTTATTATCAGTGAAGTCTGAACATTTCTTTTCTATTTACTTACACAGCCTCTTTGCTTAGAGGTCCTAATTAGAATCCTCCATCTCACAGCCCAGCACTCTCAGCACCTTCCTCCCTCTGGGTCCTGACACACTTGAGTTTCACAGCAAGACAGGCACAAGTGACCAGGCAGCCCCAGCCCTGGTCTCTCTGGCTTCTGGGCAGAACTAGGGCTGGGGAAAAGTGGCACAACTCACACAGTTGTACCCAGAGACCTCGCTTTAATGGGAGGCTGAATGACAAGGGGTGTGGGTGCTGCAGCACACCATCCCTTGCTGCTCAGGGAGACTGGGCCAGCACCAGGCCATAACAGGGCAGGGACCTTCACCTTGCAGTCCCTACCAGCACTGGCAGGTCACACCAGAACTGCAAAGATGCCTCTGAGCCAAACACTGGGACCAAGAGCCAGAGGAACCACAGGCAACCAAGGCAGCTCTACAACCCTGCCTGCAGACTGCCAGTGGAGAGTTAGGTCTCTCCACACTCACCCTAAGCAGCACCAGCCCTGAGCAGCCATCATCATACCCTGCCTGTACCAAGCTCCAACCCCATGGTGCTGTATCTTCTACTTATTTTGGCAGAGCATGAATTGCCTCCCCTTGCCAAGCTGGCTGTGCTGCAGCTGTAAAAGCAGCTGTAACTTTTGATGGCTTCTGCTTTGTAAGAAGCAGCAAAACATGACTGTCAGTTCCTATGCTGAAGAAGAAAATCAAACCACACTGTCAGCCTTGCTCACACCAGCCAAGGGGCTCCAAGGAGCCTTCAGGGTGCCCACTCAGACACGTTCTGGCTCCCCCAGTACCCACCAGCCCTGCCGATTTTGTTCATTCACCACCCCACTGCTATGGCAAGACATGGAGAGGAACCTCTGCTTGTGCCAGATCTACTTAAGCACTCAGCCTGTTCCTCCTAATAGCAGTTATCTGTATTCGCTACTCCAGCTGCAAGACTCAGGCCAAGGTGGTGTTGGTGCTGAGACACAAACACTAGGAAGGGGAGGACCTATCCGTTCACACAGCCATGTCACCAAAAGTGAAGTGTCTTCCCAAAAGCCATGCAGCAGACTTGGCAAGAACTGAAGGGAAAACAGCTGAGATGGAAACCCAGGTTTCCTGATCACTTCACCCTGACTCACCCCTGAGGAACTGGACTCTTCTCAACCTGCTTTCCCCACCAAGTGGGTGTGTCTTTGTCAGCTCTTCTGCTTTGTTTTGCAGAAGGAAGTTTCAAAATACATTTTAATTGAAATAATGTAGGGGCTGATGGAGCACAGGGCTTAGAGGGCTTTACCTCCACCAGCCCTCCCCTCCCCACTGCCATCACAGCTGCCACCAGCTGAGCATCTACTGCATCTCCACAGTTCAGTCACTAACCTAAGGCACAGTGGTATTTTGAAGAGCTAAACACTGAGACTAAAATAAAGCAATTAGGACCCTGGGAGGGAGACCTGAGAGGCACGCTGAAGTGAGAACAAGCAGTTTATCTTCTTCTGTGTATAATTACATTGACATGTTCCTAGACAATGCTGGAGAACCAAACACAGCAGCAGCTGCGGACCAAGTGGAGAATCACACAAAACTTAGGAAAGCCAGCCAGTCCGTCCGTCCGTCTGTCCATCCCTCCCTCCCCTGCCTGGGGCTGCATCAGCACAGCCCTGTCACTGCTGACAGCCCATGCCCAGGGCTGACCCAGTGCAGGATGGGCAGGCAGGGCCTGGCTCCCGGCCACACTGGGGCCCCCTCTCCTCCACAGACACATTTCTCTACACCCACGTGGCCAGTTCACTAGACCAGCGCTGCTGGAGGTCATTCCCATTTTCCTCTCTGCAAATGAAGGAAACAGAATGTGAAACAGGCAAAGAGGACAAAACCGGGTCTTAAACCTCCTTCCTTTTTCATGATTTGGGTAAGACAGAAAAAGGAAAGCCTGTCTAACCAACAGCACTTACAGGTGGAGTTTTTAGACACTGCCTTTTTTCAGCAGCCATCCAGGCATCCACTGAACTGAAGCATCATGAGTATTAACCACCCTGTTCACATCAGGTACTTGCACCAAAGTGATTTTTTTGGATGTACAGCCCATTGAGAGACAGTCATGATCAAATCATAGCTCTGCTGCATGCTCCTCGCACATACAACAGTTAATCTTGCAGCCATGCACACTGTTTTGCAAATTGAAATCTCAGAGGCATAGCAATTACAATACCAAATTTATACCACATCTCTCAGTCAACTAATTGTACATTCAAAAAATCACCACTTGAATAATCTGAATACATTCACCTTTACAGCTAAAAAAACCCAACTCACTACATGCTTGATCTCAACACTATGTTGAGTTATGGAACCCCATGGGGAAAAAAATGCCAACCTCTGATTTCAACAGTAGAATTACTTCTATCTAAATACAGCAGATGCATAATTTACATTGAGGTCTAACATCTCAGTGTTTCCAGCAATTCCATCTGCAAAATGGGAACATTCCTATTGCTTCCTGTAGCTCTCTCAGCCTGTTTGCAGGAAGACAATCCCTATATATGTCTACTCCAAATATACTGTATATATTCACAGGTAAAACAACTGCATCTGGATTTTTAATTGTTAGGGAAACTTAAATCTTAAAGGTCTTTAAATGAATCAGCAGGCTCAAAGCCCAGGCTAATGCTTTGGATGTGCTGAGCTTGACAAAGGCACTGCCATAAGCATGTTTGTGCCACGTGGCGTTTCTGGACTTCTTTCCACCCAGTGAAGCAAGTTGAGGTGGGAAGCAGCAGATTTGAATTAGTGACTTTGCAGCCACATATTAAAGAGGGCCAAAAGAGAAGAGAATCCTGCATTTAAATTGCAAAGGGAGGAGAAAACAAAGTTACCCAAGGCCCATCAGTGGGATCGAAAATGAATCATCTAGGCTGGAAAATGGCTAACCTCTGATCCCTGAAACCAAGAAATCTGGCTGCTGTCATGTAGCTGCTGATCTAATTTTTACACTTTCCCCTCCATACAGAGGAGTCTCATTTCCATTGCATCTATTTCAGCTAAACAATCAATGCCTGATTACTTCAAATGCTTCACTCTCAGGGCTGCACAATTAGCCAGGCCCGTATTTGACACCGCAAGGGGAGCACAGTATTTTCTGGGAATGTCTGACAAGTTTCAAACACAAGAAACACAAATCAAATGGGCCAGCAGATAATGACAACCAGTGCCCTGGCAGTTAGATAATGTGTGCGCTCCAAAGCAAGGCCAATTAGAAGCAATAAAAACAAATTTGAAATGTTAGAGCAAAGGTCAGAAATCCTCAGCCATTACCGAAGGCTTGATTTTCTTTTTTTTCAAGAGGTCACCAGTGCCTGTTTTCAGAAAGTGAGCACAAATTCATGCTTGCCAGATGACAACCCACCTATTACATCAGATGATGATTTCTGGGCCATACAAACCCCACTAACTTGGTGCATGGAGAATCTCAGTAGTATCTGGCAAACTTACCAGGTCCATACCCTGTGGCTGTACATTTCTGAATGCAGGGGCTGGCCCATGCTGCTTTTACAGAAGAGCCTGCTCTTCATATTAGAGCCTGCTCCCCAGGAGAGTTTGCAGAGGGCTCTCCCCTTTGCCACAGAAGGGGTCCTGCTACTTGTCCATCCCTCGATTCCTGCCCTCCTTCCCCAGCTCACTGCTGCAATGCACACTGGCTTCACTGAGGAGACAGCACACGGAGGCAGGAATAATTCGTTTGTAACTGGGACCACATTATCACACAAGAGAAGGAGAAGTAGCTGCAATTACAAAAAATGCATGGGGCTCAGACCCAGCCATTGTTGTATATCTTTACTGACCCTGGAGCAGGAAGCTGAAGAGAGGATGGGAGTGGGTTTTGTCTTGTCTCCTCATCCTCCTATTTCCTAAGGAGCAGCAGGAGATTAATGGGTTGCACTTACCTGACGAGGTGCTAGCATAAAGAGAACTGTCTCTTGAGCTTCTTCAAGTTAACAGTATGATATTGGGATTAGTGTGCTAGGTGCATCAGACATTACTTGGGTCGACCCACCCTACACATAGCAACTGTCTCTGCTTTTAGGGCAGAGTTCTCTGTCCTGCTCTTTAGAAATACAGAAAAAGTCCAGACGGGGGTGAGGCATGAAACAACACAGATAGTAAATCTGCTTACCAAGCCCTGGCTTCCTCAGAGTAACACGCCCAAGGAAGGAAAAGGAAAGCAGGTGGGTATCTCCAGGCATATTTATATGAGGATGCCTGTGAGAGCTAATCCAAATACACTTAGAGTGTAAATGTAAAGCTGATTAGTGAAACCACAGTGAGCTCCTATGTGGATATGCTCCTTCAGAGTTAAAGTAGCCATAATTCAATTTATTCATTTAGCTCGTTTCCAAAAGTAAATTAAGGTAGAGTAAATTAAATTAAATCAGCTGACAGCACCTTCATTTTGAAAGGGATTGTTAACATGGACCCAATCTACTTCATACAGCAATGCAGATTATTTTCTCCTGCTGGGCCATCCATCAAGCACACTGGCTCCCTGGGCTAGTCCTGAAGTGTTTTTACACACACTCTGTTCAGGGACTGTCTGAAAGCAGGACAAAGCTTGAGGTGCATTTGGCTGTTTTCATGTGCTTCAGTGTGTGCGTGCTTAAATCCAGAGTAAAATCCTTCCAGCCGGCATTCTGGTTCCCAAGTGCTTGACAAAGTAATTGTTGTAATGTGGTACGTTGGTGAGCCCTCTGCTGGGAGCTGGCCAAGCACTGCAAATCTCCCCAAACCCTGCAAATGGATCCTTGTCATTGAACCCACGCAAATGTGTCACTGTTTTAAACCTGAAAGGTTTTCTTTAACAACAGCTACAAGTATCAGGAGTTGCATAAAACGTGCAGACGTGTGTGGGAGTGAGCTGGCAGATTATAATTACCAGTAGAGAAGGGAGAAAAAACAAAAATTAATTTTTGAGGCAAAACATATAATTTGCCTTTAAACCAAAGTAGTGCTCCCATTACTAATGCAATTTACAGCCCTGGAAATCAAACTGAAGTTGTTTGACTCCTCAGCCATTTGTTGGTTTTTTTTTAAATTTTCTTTTTAAAGAAGCATTGGCCAATGTGGGAGGATAAATAAAGGGGTTCTTTTTTCTGTTTATCAGATTCAACTCTCCTCTTAACTGCCGAAAATGGTGGGGGGAAAGATGACAAGACAGTGATTTAATTTAGGGAGAAGAGAGCTGGGGATGGCAGCAAAAAGAGCCCCTAGAGAAGGATAAGAAGCAGCATTTACATAAAGCAGACAAAAGGTGGCTCTTCTCTCAGCTCACTTCATTCTCAGCTGTCATCTCAGTCATGGCCAGGTCAGAAGAGGAGCTGCCAGATGTAGGTAAAACCTCAAAAATCCTGAAGGCAGATCTTAAAAGTGTAGAGAGGAGATTTTCTGAAAGACAGCAAGAGGTGGACTGGGAAAAACATCCCAGACCCAGTGGGATAGAAGGACCCACACACACTGTATGCCAGAAAGCACCAAATCCCTGGGATGGCATCAGTCTGAGCCTGCAGGACCACACAACCTCTGAACACAGCTTTTTAGTATAAAGATGGGGCTCAAAACTTGAAAGACTGAGTTGTCCTGGCAGAAGTGCCTCCTATCAGACCGTGCCAATCCAGAGGAAGACATTCTCCAGCTCTACCCAGCATGATGCAGATGACAGTGCCCATTGGCTCCAAGGATGATGGGACAGTCCCGTGGGCCTACCCAGGCTGTTGGATATGCAGCTGTGAACTCATACATCATCATTAAGGCTGCAAAGTCAAGCAGCAAAAGGAGGAATTGCCAGAATAAAGGCTGTCAGAACAATTTTAATTCAACCTCCTGGCAGATATGCCTTCTGATGTGGTCTTTAATTACCTCATCACAGCCTACTTTTTCTTCAACAAGACTGCTGCTTCATGCAGGGCACGATGGACAGACCGCAATTAATGAAGGGACAGTCAATATTTTGTTCTTTCCTTTTTTTGTTCAGTGTGTGGCCCCAGGCGTTATTTGCTGCACGCCATCAAATGCCTGCTTTTAGGCAGAATGATTCATCTTCTTCTGGACTTTTCTCTCACATGTATCAGTATAGCAACTGAGAGCATCCCACACAGGAAGGAATTGCTCCTCCAACACTGCCGTGAGCAGAGAGCCTGAGTTTTACCTACAGAAAAATGTGGTACAGATGTGAGTTGCAGAACACTCCACTAGCAAGGCCCAGATGAGATTTTTCAGGGTACCCACATCGTGTCTGTTCAAAGCCCAGCTCTCCTAAACTCAGCCAGAACTGTAAACACTCAGCACTTCTCTAATTTGAACTCCAGTGTGTCCAGAAAATGAGAAACGTGGAACTGGTGACTCTCAGAGAAAAGATGTCGGTGGCTCAAAGAGGCAACAGCTCTGCTGCTGATGCTGTGCTGGAGCAGGGCCCTGCTGTGCAGCCAGTGAACCAACATGAAAGAACAGAGCAACACTGAGATGGGCAAAGGGGTGGATTCAAGGCAGTGCAAGGTGACTGGTGTTTGCAAATTTTCAGCCAAAGTTCTGTTTTCCAACTGTAACCCTTTTCTGAAACAGCTGTACTCTGCTTGCTCAATCTCTTACAAATCTTTTGCCTTTCACCGAAGATTTCAGTGGAGGGCATTTCTCCTTTTCAACCCAAACAATCTTAACCTTTACTCTGGCACAAGTAGAAAGAGGTGAGTCTGGAATAGAGATTCAGTAAGAGGAAGAGCTCCCTGTGCCACTGGCAGCATCAAAGGCAGCCCCACTCAAATGCTTTCCAGTGAGTGCAGCAGGAGCAGAATTTGCTGGTCATCAACCAGTTTTAAAAAGGACAGTAATGAGAGAAAGGGCATGAACCTTCATTGCCACCCAACAGCCCCTTTCTGCCCTGCACTCCCCTGCTCTATGCCCACTTAAACCAACCTTAGAGAGATGTCTTTGTGTGAGGACAGACTTTCTTGAGCCTCTCTAAAGCACATCTAAGTGACAGTGCTCTCTTCTGCAGCTTCTGTAGGCAGCACAGAGGTTTCTTTTACTGTTTGAAATTCATGGGCCTACCAGCTTGTCACTCCAGAAAATTTCCAGCATTATCAGCAAGGCTTTTAATTCATTAGCTCACACAGGAAAATATTCTAACCTTCCTGCCCTCTCCAGCTAAGTCATTGATGCTTTCCTATCTCACTGCAGACACATCACCTTCAAGAAGATAATTGCTTAGCATGTTTATAACAATGGGCATTATCTTTCTGAACTGGGTATTTGTTTGGGGTCAGGGGGTCTTCCCATGATGAAGACAGCAGGACACATTGGGGTTGCTGTTTGAAACAAGTTCTGATTTTCTCTTGTGGGAAATGCCACATGGTCAGAGGGCTGGGCTCCTGGGGGATCAGGGGGAAGGTTGGCAGAAGTTCAGCAAGAGGGTAAGGGCTGAAGGGCCTTGTGAGGGACTGGATGAGCTTTGATGGGAGGGAGGTTACATGGGGGAATAACCCATGAGGATTACCAAGAGGTTCCTTCAGTTACAGAGGGAGCAGAAGCCTCTACGTTTGATTTTTATGGCTTGCAACTGTGAATACCTCCTCTCACTGGTGAGAACATGTTGGGAGGGAACAGGATTGCCCAGTGTAGAGCTGGGTGCACCCAAGGTCGTTCCAGGCCTTCACAGACCACCACCCCAACAATGTGTTCAAGATTCATTTATAGCAACCAACCAGTCATGGCCAAAACACAGCACCCCTACTGCTCCCCCTGGCAAGCTCAGCAAATACTCGAGGGCTCCAGCCCTAACCTGATTTTCATGGTGGCCTCTTGGGAAGTCAGTGGAGCCTGACTCCTGCGAGGGTGGTGGGCACTGTTCCACAGCAAGGAACTGAAGGCTACATCTACAAGGGACACTTGTCCCAGGGGCTTCTGTAGACAAGGGCAGGTGGAATTTAATCACAGGTCCTGCTGACTGGTTGGATTCACTTACAGGTACATAAGCACCTAACACAGGTACAGTTATTCCTCTTTCCCTCTTGGAATAAGCTGCACAAGCATACGTGACAGCTGAGGGCAACCTAGCCCCAGCCTCCATCTTGGTCCTGTAGCAAGAGCAGTTGCATCAGTTCTTGCCTCTTGCTCCAGACCATTCTGATTTCAGTTCCCACTGCACTACCTGCTTTGCCTCTGCTTGAGGAGGGCTGTTGTCAGCCCACCTGACTGCATGCACTGAGCTCTGGAAAGGTGCCTGAATTTGGGTACCAGCCATATTTTGGATGCTCAGGACCATATCTCCCTTTCTGTGCCTCAATTTCCTTCTTTGCAACATAGTGATACCAAGACAAACGTTTCCTTCTTTAGGATCCCTCAGTCAGACGTGCTCTGGAAGTGTTGCAGGTTGTTGCTTTTTCCAGGGTTATCCTTATAACACATTTTGGCTGCACTAATTCCCTCAAACAGAAATGATTCTGCCTGTAGTAGGCTGGGACAAAGCAGCCAATTAGTTGTCCTTAGACATTTATTAACTCTGCAGCTTTCTTTCAATGAGTATGTGGAATCTGGTCATGTTTTAATATATTTTCATAAACTGTGGGCACAACATGTCCTGTTTCAAGCTAATAACCATGCCATATAATTAGTCCTTGATTACACAGATATTTAGTATCATTTTACACATTCCAATCCTTTCCTAGTGCCACTGCCTAGCCAAGGCATATTTAAGCCACAACCATCTTCCTTCTGTTCCCCAGCAGTTTGCAAGATATTTTTTTTTGACAGGTTTGCAGTTAACACGACAGCTTCAAAGAACAATTTCATTTCATTGATGTACATTTTCTATATATACAGGCTCTGATCAGATGTCAGGTGACAAAGCCCAGGGTACAAATAGAAGGCATTTGTCTACTTACAGGGAAAAGCTGGTATTTGAAAGCTATCAGGAAATTAACAACATGAATCTTTAAAAATCTATTCCTTAAACATCTGTTGGCTTTGGGCTGAACATTTACTGTATTTAGGATTTTACTGTGAGGTAGCACTACCCAAACAAAAAATCCCTCACTCCATTAGATTCTGATGGGGGAAGGGGAAAAATTTGCTCTGTGCAACCCGATTATAGATGTGTATCTTTCCCTGCTGGCATGGCTGTCTCTATAGAGATGGACATGGATATTTGATGAGATTAAAATGCTTCAGTTACCACTGTCAGTGGTTCTTTAATTTAAAATGAAGAAAGTAAACAAACATTCCTTTTGATGAGGTAAGTGAATGATGCTACGGAAAAGCACTTTGCTGTCAGGTGGTAATTAGGTTCAGTAATAGTCGTGGGTTTTTAGCCTTGGAGGCTGTGGCCCCTGGGAGTCTGAGAGAAATGATACATTCAATTTCCAGAGGAGAGGAAGATGCTGGATGCTTTTCTCTGCTAACCCTGCAGGTCTCTGCAGATAAGACATTGCGAACTGCAGCGCTGACAATCCTCCTTGAGCCAGCCTAAACTGTTGTGTCAAGATCACGAACAGAGAAAGGGAGATGGACTCAAAGCAGGACATTTAAACACCTAAAGCAGTCAGGCTGGCTCTGACCACATATATAAGGAACTGCCAGAATGGCTGCAGCAAGAGGATTTTTAAAGGCTGCAGAAGGAACTCCAGCAATTGCTCTGCAGTCTGGGCTAATATTTGTAACATCCATCTTACACATCACTAGAAAATCTTCAATAAGAAAGTGTTCCTTTGCAAACAAGCAGCTGTTCCCACAGGTACTTTTTTAAGAGGGGGAAAAAAGTGGGGGAAGAAGGGAGTAAATTTCAAGGCGCAGCTGCTTCCCTTACCAATTTGGAATTGGCTTTTCCACTGCAAAATAGAAATTATATTTGGTTGTGGCATTAAAGAGTTGAATCCCGAATGAAACATTCCAATGGGCCCAAATGCATTTAAATGGAAATTCTGAGTTCGGAGGCATTATTGCTGTTCCCTCAGAACAGAGGCAAATTCTGAATATGGTGTTTCCCATGAAACAAGAGCTCTTGTTCCTGCTCTGCTCCTCTCCTCACATTATTATGCAGCTTCACCTGTTCTAGAAGTGATGGAACTCAACAAACAGCTCAGTGTATCTCTCCTGCTCCTCAGCCAAGCTAAGAGACACTGAAAGGACATCAACAGGCCAACACCAGACAGGGAGCCAACAGCACTCCAGGGATGAGAGCTTGGGCATTTCAAAGCCTCTGCTCACACATTTGTGCATTGCTCACTGGTGCCCTATGTCATATTCAAAAATACTTTCTTTTGGACAAGCATCCGCTCACCGGGTTGTAAAGCTGGAGTAAGGACTTAAGGTGAGAGGGGAACCCCAGGTAAAGGGTCTTGTTTGGGCTGGCAGAAGGAATCCACCATCTGGCTGCCAGCATTGCAGCAGATTCAAGGCAAGATGGAGAGCCCTGCCTTTAACACAGGCTTGCCAGTAATTTCCTGAAGCACCAAAAAAGTTTTCACTTCCAGAATTAAAACTTTTCAGAATGAAGTGTGTCTGCTTCTCCTCTCACTCTCAGGAGATAAATGAAGGGTAAGTCCATTAAAGATACTGGTGTGAGATTGGTGTAAAGCAGACAGAATTCAGAAAAGATATTGATATCTCCAAAATCCCCTGAATATTTTTTCAGGCATAAACCAGGTATCTTTCCTGATCGTAAATGCTTTATTTCCGAATGGAATTTCAATAAAATAAGCACAGTTAGACTAGCATGCATATTATAAAGCCCTAATGCAGTAGCACTGAAGTTTGGTCATGAAAGGTATTAAAAAAGCAGCCCTGCTAAAGCAAGAGAAATTGCTTTCTGACCTACCGAGTTTTAGGAGTAGGTCCTAGTGGTCTCTCCACCAAGGAGTTCAGCCTGTAGTAATCCAAGAACGTCCTGGCCACATTTCTTCCAAGCTTCATATCTGTGAGTTTTTAATTAAGGAGCATTTTTCTGAAATAATTAAAAATATTCTTAATAAAAAAAGGAGAGTCTAAAGGTAAATTAGTGCTATTTGATGTATGAGCAAGTTTTACATTAACCATCTCACAGTGCTCAGGCTTCAGGCAAAATGACTTGGGCAACCAGATAAAGTGGGGGTCATCTTGTTTGCTTTTGGTTTTCACAGGCAGATGCTACATAAAGCCACAGACAGAAGGAAAAAATCTCCCTTCCTCCCCACACCTGGTTGCAGATCCCTATAGTGGTCATGAAGTAATACCCTAGACCAAAGGGGCCTTCCAATTTGCATGTTCAGGGAAAATAATTACCTAAAAATGCTTGGATACAGGCAGCATTTCCGTACTGGTACCCAGGAAATGAGGTCAGCAATAACATGGTATGAACCAGCCATGGACCAGTGAACAAAGTTAAGGTAGGGATTAAAGCTGTAGCCCTCCAAACTTTTAGCACTGACCTCCACACTGTCCCGGGAGAACATGTCATTCTTTAATTGCGTTGTATTCAGGACCTGAAATGGTGCTTCTAGCACTGAACTGGAAGAAGAGTAGATTACCTTAAGGAGGTCAGCAGTAATTCTGGGGGCTCTTCTCTCCTCACAAGCCACAGTTCCTCCTTCAGCTAAGCCCAAGCCCAACACTAGGCTAGTGCTGCACAATCAGAGCTGCCAGAGGCCTCACAAGCATAGGAACCAGGCTTCCTGAAGACTCAGTTGCCTGAAAAGAAGCTGAATACCCTGCAAATGCTTTGAAAAAGAATATCCTAGACAACACATCTATGTAATGGCATTGCCCCAACTGGTCATAGTAACAGCCATTTTGCGTGTGCTGATGCAGTAGCTGAGGTGGGTACACAACCTGGGGAATCTAAATACACCTCTGGATCCAACATCCAGCACTCCAGGAAAATAAACCTTTGTGGGGTTGTTTTGTGTGCATGTTCTGCTTTATCAATAGTTATCTGCTGATGTTTCCATTAGAGGAAATTTCCAGAAGTGCAGTGTCCCAGGGGCTTCCAGCAGTGCCTCTGAAGATGCTAGCTTCTAAATGAAGCTTTTATTACCCGCCCACTTACATTAGACACATCAAAACAAGTGAGCATGAGACATCAGGTCTGGGCATCACTGTGAGATCTGTTTATCATTTATTTATTTATTTAAGGGGAGGTCGAATTGCTGTGACTCAGTCTCTCTCTAGCTCTAGTTCTGCAAAAAGCCAGCCACCATCTCTGCTGGCCCTGCGGTCAAGCCCTGATCTAGTGGCTGAAGATGAGTCCTGACACCGCTTTTCTCTCCAGTGATCTGGTCTCACTTTTCCAGTTCCCACTGCCGTGTCTGGGGAGGGTTACATGGATCTAATCCCTTCAAGGTCTATCCTGATATGCTGACTGCCATCCTCAACCATATGTGCTGCGGGTTCTATATTCTTCTGCCTGACAGTGCAGCACAGCCCAAACAGCTGGTGTCACGGCTGTTGTCGGCGTGGACAGGGACAGTTGGTTGTGTGAAACAGCACCGGCTGTTCCACGGCTACTACTGTGCCCAGTGAGCCTCCCTGCAGCCTGCCAGCTCTGATGGACGAGACTAACTGTACGTGCATGAAAGTTCAGAAAGTTGGAGACAGCTTAAAGTTTATCAATTCCAGGGAGGGCAGTGTTGCTTTGAAAGTGTTTTGTGATTCTCACTGGAATTTGGGGAAGGCTGGTGGTAGTTCGGTTTCTGCAGCTGTGAACACAAAGCAGCAGCAAAGGTTAAGGGTTCAAAGTAGTCTTGACAAAGAGAGAAAGAAGGGGAGAGGGCTGTCAAGCATTTAAGGGATTGAGAAGACTAACGTGGCTTGATCTTGTAGTTTCTTTCATTTAGTCAGCACTTTAAACACATAAAGTGGTAATTGGACTCAGTAAAGTCTTTAGGACATTTTGTCAGTGCCAATCTCGGAAGGCTCCTCTGCCAGAAATGGCCCTGCTGCCCTTTTCTTTGTCTCTCTGCATTGCTTTTGTTTGCACAGTGGGAAACACCTGACCTGCAGTCCCAGGGGAGGAAGCCCTTAAAGGAGAGTGGGTGCAACCAAAGAGGTGGCTACACAAGCCCCTACATGGTGCCTTACAACTCTGCCTTAACCTTGACCTGGAAGAATCCACTTCTACTGCTGAATTTAATTCTTAGGAACAGCTTTCTAAAGGTGAGAACAATTAACTGCTGGAATAATCTGCCTTAGCACATCTGGAAACCTCTAGACTAGAGGTCTTTAAGAACAGGTTAAACCCACAGCAGAAATGAATGGTTTATGTCTAACTGGTCCTGCCTGGAGTTTGGAAAAGGACGTACAGAATTTTCTACAATTTTCTACAGTTCTTAACACGTAGATAATCCTAACATGCAGCCCTCACAGACCTCCTGTTTGCCAAATTACCAGGAAAGGCAAAGGCATGTCATGGACACATGGGTAGACAGACGCTGTGAAGAAACTGGAAATACCAACCTGTGACATGTGCAGCCTCTGAAAAGTTACAAAATGGGAACAACTGGCAGTCATCACTGATGGAGAGAGGCTTGAACCATCATGGGAGGAAAAATGTGCATGTTCTAATATAGTCTCTCAGGCCGTCCTACCCTCACTGCTCTGCCTGCTGCCTCTGCAAAGGATGAGCAGTTCCTGTCATGGAAATCAGGCACCTGATACATAAAAACAGAAACAGCAGTAACAGTCTCTCCCTGTCACTGCCTCGCCTGGGCAAGAAATGGCCTGACTCACTCAGCAAGTGCAGGTGGCACATGTGTGCAGAACTGATGGAAAAAACCAAATCAAAGCAATAATATTTGCGTTTATTTCAGGTGCACAGAAGACCCAGACTCTACTTTGGCCTCCAATAAATCACGAGCACATAAATGACTGCAACTAGAACCAGGACCCACTTTTGCTGGCTGGTTTGTTTCTTCGTTTTTTAACCAGCTTCCTCTCTGCAATCACACATGCTGTGCTTTTTGCTCACAGGAACACCCTAACTAGCTTGAACCACACTTGACAGAAGGCCTTTTCCCAGCTATTCCCATCCTGGGAGCTCAGTTTGTATAAGATAGTAGAAATCCATTTAGGAGAGTCACAGTGGAAATTTCTGGGTGTCTGCAATTCCCTTTCTTTCTCCTTCCCCCATAGACTCACTGTTCCTCCATGCTCCGTATTTCTACCTGGAAGCGGAAGCCAGTGTGCCCAAAGCCCCTCCCAGAATCTCCAGTCTCACAGCATTCCCTCTTTGAATGGCATCAGCAGTTTGGGGAAGATGTCAGAGCAGTCTGCTGTTTATGCACAACTCTGCCAAATTTCACAGCTGTTAGGAAGTTAAAGAATTGTGCGAGGGGCTCTCTGCAAAATCCCCCGTATTTATGTTCCCTACCAAGGCTCACACCCCAAAGCTTCCAGCCCTGTGTAAGAAAAGAGGACAGAGGAGCTCAGAAGCTGTTACTAGTTTTCAACTGAGAAGACTCATCAATCCTATTGTGAACAGCCTGTTTATGGTGGAGCCTCTAAAAGCACATCCACAGCCTTGTTCTGTCTGTGCACAGAGGCAATAAAAATCTCAGTTTGGAAACCAGTTAGCAGTACAAGTCATTTGGGGAGGTACTAAATGTTGCTGCTTTAATAGCTCACTGATCATTTAATAATGTCGCTGCTGCAGAGCATGGTGGCACCATTTGCTCGCTTTTGTTTTGCTTTTTGAAATTCAGGGTCATTTCACTTTCAAGTGAGTGGATTATCTCTCTTTCCCCCTCTTGCCAGACACTGCAAACTGCTTTAAATAATTAGAAAAAGAATGGCTCCTTCAAGTTCACCATCTCATTTTCATAAGGTCCAGTGTCATTGCTTTGGAACAGGAAGAAAAGCTGTGGTGGTGGTAAGGATTTGACAAGGGTAAAACAGTTAGCAGCCCCCACTCATCTTTGATAAGTCCTGTGGGGTCTCTGCCAAGCAGATTGGATCTCAGTTTTTATGTCTCATCTAGAGGACAGCACTTCCATCAATTTGAAACACTGCACTGGGTTATTAGCTTATGGAATTAGTCCAAGTTTAGTCCTAAGCAGGATTTGAAATCATGACCATTCAGTCCAGAGGCACCACTGACCAGATCCACATAAGTCTTTTGTTTCAGACAAAGCTTTAAGTTATCCTAAAAACAGACAGCGGGGAAGAGAAAAAAAAATGGGGAAGGGAGAAAGAGCGGAAGGAAAATGAGACACAAAGAGAAAGATGAGTCTTTTTTAATAGCTCAAATTAAAAACCAGAAGCTCTTTGTTTGACAAAACTGAATTGTACAGCAAATCTCAGTCCCCTACAACAACAATCCTGTTATTTATGAAAAGAGGGTTATTTTGTGTGGGAGAGTCCCAGATGACTGTGGTCAGCTAGCATACTGTCAGCTTCGTACAATCTCCAGAGAAATATAGATGAGGTTTTCTCATCTGTTTATAATGGCTCCCATCAATGGATCAAACCCCTTCCCAACTCAAACAAGAGTTCTAATTGAAAATGGCATTATGTGGCTTTAAACCACCGTGTTACATCATGCCTGGCCAAATCAGAACTAGTCCTCTGTTTTTGCAGAGCTGTTGTCCCCAGTTTCTTATTTGTTTTGTTTCACAGGGCTGACACTATTCTCTAATAAATAAGAGATGCTGCCCATCTCACAACTAACTGGGGGGCCCCCTTTAAACAAAGTGTGATTGGGGCAATATAGAGACTTGGCAGCAGTGTGGTGGGAAGGTTATTCTATGGCTTTTCACCAACATTTAACATGGTGAACATCTGGGCACTTACAATGCACCCTTCCTTGAGACTGTCACTCCAGAGAAACAAGGATCATGATGCCTACTATATGGTTATATATTGGAAAATCATTATCAAAGGAGGAAGCTTCTAAAAAGGAATGTGGGGAGCACACAGGACTTACTCTGTCCTTCTGACTGACTTTCAAGAGAGCAGGACCTGGCCAGGCAAGCACTAAGCTTCTGGCTGTTGGGTTTGTAGGGGTCTGTGGTGGGCATGGACATGATTTCTGGGGAGAGTCTACCACATCCAAGGAGAATGGGGCTTTTCATAGCTCCAGTGTAAGAACCAGGCTCAATGTGGGAGTTACTGGTGACAGCCTCTCATGGTACTCAGCAAGTCAAGCTAGAGAAATGCAACCAGACCATCCAGCCTTAAAAACTATAAATGCCCTGAACACAGCCAGCCTGGAAATTGCAAAGGGACTTTCCCAAGGAGAGTATTTCCATTCCCAACAGCCTCACTTCTTGATCCCAGACGAGATAGACGCTTTTGGAAATGAAACATAACAGCAATGACAAGTCTTCATTTTTATGCCTCTTGTGTGTTATCAGGGAAGGAGCAGGGCAGAAAGATCCCTGACTGGCTATTTCAGGCTTTCAGGCCTTTTTCCTGAAATGCTTGATTGAGGTGGAAGAAATTATGAAGATGGAAGTTGTGCGCTTTTCTCCCTGAGTAATCAGAAGCCTGTAATTTTCTCTTCTCCTCTGAAAGAGGAGGTTGGAGAACAGGTATCTTGGAGAGCTCTGTTTTATCTATGCCAGAGAGACTGTGCCACAAGGACCCTGTTGTATTTCCCATGAACTCATTTCAATATCAGGTATCACTTCTGCCCTTTTCATGAACTAATCTGAAACATGCATATCCCAGCTAACACCTGCACATGGGGAATGGAGGGGTCTTGAGACAAAGAGAAAAAAGAGCAAGAAGGTGGAATTGCTGCATGGGAGCCAGTCCCAGGATACAGCCAAGCACTCCCAAAGGGTGGCAGAGACTCAAGAGGAACAGAGGGGAGTGTAGTGGAATACCTCCCGACTCCAACTCTCCCTCTGCAACACAGTGGCACCAGTGAAGGAGCCACCCAACTGGACACATTTTGCTCTGGATGAAAATCTCTGTGCAATACTGAGCAGCAGAGCTGCTACCACATGTGGCCATGGAAAGGGAGCACTTAATTCCACATGGGATTCGAGACATGCAGACAGGGAAAGGAAAATCAGGCTGTCCAGAGCAAGCACAGAAACAGAGAGGAGCAAGATGTCTCAGATACTGCCAAAGTAACACGGGAAACACAACAAGGCCACTGCCCATATTTACCTCTGAAGCCACGTGCCCTTTATCAGCACTATGAGCACGTTTTTGCAGGGACACCTCTGACTGCCACGCCATTATCCTAATGCCATTTTCACATTGCTCCATGTAAGTTACATTTTATCCATTTTTCAGTCCCTCCATAGCAGTGGGAGATGGAAACCTGCCCTCTTATAATTGGTAATCTGGCCTAAACTATAAAATGACCAAAGAAAAGCGTTTATTTAATATCTTGGCAGCATTGACTCCTGATGAGGTTACCTAAGGGACAGAGGTCAGAACCAAGCTCACAGCTGAAAAATAAAACCCCAGAAAGGGTGAATTTCAGCACCAGTGTATTTTTAAATCATGAAGATACTGCATCAGCATTGCTCTTTATGTTGGTATACTTTAAAAATTATATATTTAAAACCTGATTATAACAGCTGCTATCAAATTGTCCCCAGAATAATTTGGGCCTGCATTTACTGGTCTCACATTCATGTCTGAGGGATCTTTAGTTAGAGTATGGGAAAAACACTGGGGTGAGTCTCTTCTTGTGATTTTAACGTTTCTGATCTTTGCTGCTGTTTAATTCTGGTCACTTGCCAAATCTTGGAAGGAGCCCTTGTGGATTAGCTGACCTCAGCTCTTTACACAGTCAATGGAAATTGCAGAGCTGATTCTCTCTGATATACCAAAGAGGGATGAGGAGAGAGGAAGCAATATCCAAGTGAAAATCCAGCATTTGCAATCCTCTTCTGTCACTGATGAACGTTCTCGAATGCGTAAGTGAAAAACAGCACAAAAACTTATGTCTTAACTGTTTTTGTTTCCAGCTTTGTTGGAAATGCAAGAACAATCCAAAATTTTCCAGTTCTGATCAAAACCCCCAAAACACCCTGGAAAATCATGAGCTGAACTTTTGGAGGATCCTCTTGGTCCCTCACATCTCAGCCCAGAAGCATGACAACCATTGCTCCATGTCTGACAATTCCCATTAGACATTCCACTCATGGCTTTGTGCGTAACATTCAACCCCACCCAAACGAAATCAGTTTCAAGATAAATGGTAGAAAGAGTGTTTCAACACATCACAGTGTGGATAAACCATTTTTCATCTCTAAATTGTTGAAAGCTCATGAGTTGTATAAATCATAACTAGGCATCAGTAGTCTGTTGCATGCTGCATTTTTCCCTCTACTGCAGCTTGCATTTTAAGACAGGGCATAGTCAATAGTTTTGACATGAGCAATTTGAAAAAGAAGAAATTAAGAAATATAATAAGAAATACGGGGAATTAAGAAATAGGAGGATTGTGTCCCCTGATGACATAAATCTGCATATAACTGGTTTTAAAGTTTTTGAATAGAGGAAAGCTAAAGAGAATTGCAGAATGCTGGCAGTGATTGTAAGACTCAATAATTTTGGGGGACCTTCCTCCCCTGGCTGGGATATCCCAGGCACTTCTGTGTCCAAGTGCAACTATTGGCACTTGGGAGCATGGGCACTTGCTCTCCAGTGTCAGATGGAGGGGACCTCCTGGAACCTATCTTAGATCACCCATCTGAAAAAGGACTCTGTCTAGTGGCTATTAGGTGGTTTCAGTCAAGGTGCCTCATCTTAAGGATTTGCTCAAAGATTCACTGGATTTCTCTTGCCTTCAGTCAGTCTTTGGTAAGTCCTTTCAAGACAAGGCAAGATCTGCATTTGTAGTGGGCAAAATATAGGGAAGAGGCATCTTACCCTCAGGAAATGGCTTAGCTTCTGTCTCAGACTGTCCTGGGAGGAAAAAGGACCATGGCCTCAGAGGCTGTACCTTTAAAAACACACTTGCAGCCTCCAAGTAATAGTCATGCTTCAGTGTGTTCAACATTTTGGCTGAGCTCAGTACAAAGTGCAGTGATTTAAAGCTGGAAGATCAGGCAGGATTCAGCAAATTCAGAATTATTTATTTCTTTAGAGCAGAAAGTCTGGCTACAGATTATTTACTGCAAATGGGTCTGTTTGGGGGGAGGGGAGGAAGGTGAGAGGGTAGAGAAGGGGCAAATTGGTTGAGTGAAATTTTTCAATTAAAACAAGCAGTTTTTAAAAAGGATTTAAGGCTTTATTGAAAAGTGAGAAATAATTCTAGAGTCTGGAGCCCTGCTAAGTGCAGATCACAGAGATGAGGATGGGGGGGGAGCAGAAAAGTAAATTTTATGCTGTGGAAAGGGGAGGGAAGAAAAAAAAAAGCAAGAAACAATATAATTATCTTTGTTTCTTCAGCTACATTAATGTATTTCTCTCCCTGAGTTATCTCCAGTATCTGCAAGTATTGATTCAGAATAAGGCACTGTGGTGTAGGCTGCAGCAACAGAAAGCTCTGCTGGGAGTGGCACTTTTCCAGGGCTGTCAGAGCACAAAAAAAGGATCTGGGAGTTGGTTTTGCAATGAGAACTATGCCTGGCCAAACCAGGAGGGGCAGCCTAGGCTGGGGTAGCAGAGTGAGTACAGCTCAAGGGATGAATAAATGATGAAGGTATCTTTGGGTGCTTTGCTTGGGATTGAGTGGCACTAAAGGATAAGAGGACAAGCAGAGTAAAATAAAGTCAAAGGAAAAAGAAGGGACATCAGCTCATGAATGCAAAGACCTCATTTCTGCCTACATTGCTGAGTCACTCCAGCCTCAATGCCTCACTTGAGCTCAAGGTATCTGCCCTACTGGGGTTTCCTCCCCAAAGCAGAGACACACATGAAGTGGGCCAAAGTTCTTCTTACATCAGCTGGACATGCCTCATCTGTAGATGGTCACTCCAGAATGGTGTTGGTGAATGGGAAGAAGAGAATTAGAGCTGTTGCGAGTAGGAAGAAAAGCTAATGCTATTTTTGTCTTTGTAGGGGAGGAGTAAAATATTTCTATAATCTCCAAATACACCCTCCCACTCCCCCCCAGTTAATTGCCTCTCTGCTATTTTAATTCCCATTCCCAGATAAACTTAGCTTTTTCTAAAACCTATGATTTTTCTTTGTGTTTTAAATCCAAGCTGGAATGCAGTGATAAGGCACTACACACACATATATATATTTAATCTACACACACACAAATATAGTTATATATAGTTCCTGTCACAAATAACATTCCTCTGACTGCTGTCAGAAAGCCCTTGCTAAAAAATCTACTTGCCCAAGCTGGCTTGTTTTTCTACATCATGTCCCCTGGGGAAGGACTGCTGGCAGCAGCGGGTGTGTCCGGATAAAGATGTTGGAAAGGTCTGCAGCTCTCCCCTTCTCCACTGCCTGTCTCTTCCCCTTATTTCTCTGATGGGGAGGGAATAAACCATTGCCAAACTTCAGATCCACCAACTCCTCTCATTGAAACAACAGCCAACTTTGCTGAAGTGGCTGGAAGTACACCGCTGTACAGTCAATGTAGGAGTGGCCCTTGATTTATAAAAGGGACATCTCAAAGCAAGTGCTTGTGAGGGGTTTCAGCATTAAATGGTGGGCAAGCTTTAGAGTCATTGCTTTCCCCAGTGAAAAGGGCTTTCATAACAAGATGCTTGTGACCGTAATTTAACCAGCAACCTCCGGAGTTTATGAGAGACCTAAGCAGCAACTTCGCATCTCTCCATTTTCCAGAGTGTCACTTACAGCTGTAAAAATCACTTCCCCTTCAAACTCTCCTTATAGTGGTGAGACTTGTCTGCTGCAGTGCTCCTTACTCTGGCACAGTGCCTATGCAACAAAATGAGAGGCTGGACTGAATAACAGTCCCAGTGGATAAAGATAACAGGTATAAAAGGCTATTTGTTTGGGTTTTTCAGTTTTGTTTTGTAAACCAAATTCTTTCCTATACCTTTTTTTCCTATTAAACCTTCATATTTTTGAGGTCACATCCTGTTTTGCTGTTGGCATAGTCTCACTGTCTGCTTGTGTTACCCACTCTATCTCCGTATTACTAACAAGAAATAATTCCAGGAGTCCTATTTGCCTCTATTCGCAAGTTCCAGAATCACTCCTGGAGAATTCTTACTCCACCAACCTCTACATGACCTAAAGAGAGTTCCACTTCTGACACTGGTGTGCCCACTGAATCACTGAGGAATATTCACCCACGGGTGCCAAAAGACGCAGCTGTCCACCCTGATGCAGAGGGCTGAGGCTGACTGACTCTCTCCACTGAGCAGCCATCTCTGGCCACTGCAAAGCCAGATGGCTGAGCTCCCAGCTGCATCCCAGGCTCTTGTGAGAAGCAGCATTTGGCTGTGGAGTCACAAAGCTAAGTTAGAGTCTGCCACTTCTGAAGCTGGTTTCTTTTCAGCTTAATTGTCTGGGGACTTTAAGGGCTTTGGAAAGGGTGATCAGAAACCCACGAAGTCCAAGGAGGAAAAACTGAAAAGATGTGTGGACTTTGCATCACAGAATAGTGAAGAGAGAGAGAGAGTGTACACATAAGTAAAGGCTGCTGTAGGACAGGATAAACTTTTCTGCATCTCCTGGTGACAGGCCAGAAAACAATGGCCCTAATTTACAAAAAAATAGATTGATATTATATTTTGGGGGAAGCTTTCCAGCAATAAGACTGGTGAAGCACTCGAAAAATATCTCCTGGGGAGGCTGCGGCATCCTCATCTTAAGACAGAATTAGGAGAACAGCTATTAGGTGAGGAGAAAGTAGAACTGACCCTTTGTGAGGAATGAGGGGTGGGCAAAAGGTTCCCCTGTAACTCAGTTCATTGGGTTCAGATCTTGTCATATAGGAACACTCTCCACTGGGTTTTTTCTCAAGGCATATATGACAAGTCTCTGCTCCTTTTGCACTGACAGGAAGGAGAGTAAGGGGCACAAATTCACCCCTTTGTAGCCCACAAGCCCCAAAAGACCAGCATAACCATCTCACCACTCACCACTGTGGCCTGTGATTGAAAATTCAGCCTCTCCTTAAAGGCACTATGTGCTACTGCCTTCAGCTGGACTGAATCCCAAGTCCTCTGCCCCATATTCACCTGCTCCTTACTTCTGAATTCAAACACTGTTCTTCTTTAAAAACCTCTCTGCCTTTTGATGGTAATTAAAAGATTGGTTGCACTCTAGCTTGCTTTTCCAAGCGGTCTGGACAGCGTCGCGGACAGTTGAGACAAACAAACAAACAAACAACCAGAATCCATTAGGAACTGCCACTGCTGACTGTCGCCCTTTCACATACATCACATTGAAAAGGTTAATGCTTCCCAAAAGGGGTGGAAGAGACGGGCAGAGGGGAAGGGCAGGAGGGATCCAACCCTGCGAGGACCAGATGTCAAAGATGCTCAATACGGCACAGAACGGGCTCCCCCGTGAGTCAGGCGTTCGCCCATCCCTTGCCAAAGCTTCCCTCTGAGGGATCTATAATTTATGAGGGAAGGTGGAGTGCTGAATAAATTGTGCATAGAGATGAAGCGGCGCTGATCGCTAACTCGACTCCCTGGGCGCCTGGCATTTTCAATCTTTAGCTCCCATTTGCGTCCCCCCGGTCCCTACTAAGTGAGCAAGCCAAAGAGCTGAATATCGACAGAACATAACGAGCTCATTGAGATCTAAGCATCGCAATTAGCAGGGTGGAATGGAGCAGAGGGGCTGGGAGGCAGACTGTAATTATTTATAATGTTGATAATCACTTACATGTAGTTAAAAATATAAATACATCCCAATGCTTGATAACATTAACTACCCTTCAATTAGCTCCATGCCCAATAAGTAAGCGATACCCAAGTACTTACAGGAGAAAGGCTAAAGGTCTCTGTCTTGTGGCTGTACCCACCAGGAACTACAAGCTGTTCATGTAGGTGGGTGAAAGAAGAGCATTTAAAAGAGATACCATCATGATAGCTCCCATCACTAGCTAATGTTGCTCATGTCGTTGTGGGGGGGCAGCTCAGACAAATAGCTTATGTTCACATAGTGGCAGGTCACCCTCTGCCATCATCTTTCATGAATTTCATTAATCCCATCTTTTTGATATCCCTACAGGTTCTCACCCGGATGACCAGAATTTGAATAAATCAAGAGAAACCAGCACAGGGAACCCCACTGGAAGTGAGGAGTCCTTCACTGTGTGACAGGCTGGTATCTCTATGCTGCAGTCACAAAAGTAACTGTGGTGTATTACAGTGCTACTTGAACTATCGTTAAAAGCACTCAAACTCCAGCATCATGTGTCTCTGCACAGCTCACCTCATGCTGCTCCTCTTGTGCCTAAGCCAGCTTGTGTAAAAATAGCTTGAGTACCTCTGTGCTACAGATACTTCCCTGCTCCTGAAGATTTTGACCAAAGCAACTCTTCCACAAAGTCATCAAGTCTGGATGATTTCAGAGATGGACAATCAAACCACTTTTCTTTCGTGCAATATCCCATCTCTTTGTGGATATTGAATCGAAATGTCTCTCTTACAAAAATGTAAGAGACGTTACAAAAGAGTTGGTCCAAACACAGTCATGTTTTACCAGATAGATGGAAGGGGGGACAAGCAGTGGAAGGCAGCCACTCTGAGCATAGGCAAGGTCTCAGGGGAGATTACGTACTTGAGAACTGACCTGAAGATCAAAAACACACCTTCACCTGAACAGTAAGCAGAAGTGACCCTTATCATCCACAGTGCACTCTATTGGCGTTAAAGTAAAGCGTAAGTCAAGTTTTAATGGAAAAACAGATAAGAGTTAAACCATGAGAGGGGGGGAGATTACTGTACCTCGAAAAGAAAGACATTTTGGTGTGGGGGAGTAGATAAAACCCCAATCTCCCTGTACCATTGATTTTCTTCCAGGTGAAGGGAGCATTTAACACACTGAGGTTAAACTTGGACCCTTCTCAGCACAGATGTACGGAAAGGGCAGCATTGGAGAAATAGTCACCAGTGTTTAGTAAGGGAGCTTAATGGCAACATGGAAAATGTGGAAAGAAAAAAAGGAAAAAAAAAAAACAAAGGCAGAGAGAACAGAAGCAGACTAGATTGCAGTTCAACAAGCTCTGTGAAAATACAGGCAGTGTTCAGTGAAACTGCAAGGGGAAAAAGCAAAACCTGAGTAAATGGAAATTGTTCAAAGATAATTGAATGTATGTCCAAGTGCTTGCGTTTGCCAGCTAGCAATAAATACACTGCCTGCAACAGCAAGCCAGTATGGGCAAAGGGAGGAAGGGCAAAAAGCAATCAGGGGGAAGCAAGAAGCATATGCAAGCAGGGCTGCAGTGCTGTAGGGTATAGGAACAGGAGATGAGGGACGACAGGTTAGAGAATGAAGCTGTGAGGGTGGAAATGAGGCAGAACTATGCATCTTGAACTGCATTCAAATAGGGCCCTGAGGCCTACCTCGAGCATGCTGGAAACCTGAAGGAAAGGCAGCTGGACCACGCTGTAAGGGCCTGGCAGTGGTCAGGAGAGTTAATGTGCTTGGGACTGTGTTCTGGTAGAATAACCACTCAGTTTAGTAAGAAGGTACTGGAAATTGCTTCTTGTTCTGTGTATGACTTTGCAGGGACTGAAACAGCTAATGGAGAAATATATTGGAGCTATTCTAGAAGACAAAGAGCGGAGAAAGCAAAAAGTACAGGGAATTTCTGACCTGTATCCACAGAGAGCAGGAATAAAGGATTCTTTCAAAATAAATACCAAACCAGGTCAGACCAAACCTACCCCACTCCAGCAGTCTGTCTTTGTCACCAGCTAATGTTCAAAGGAAGAATATAAGATACAGTAAAAGTGAAGAGACCCTTCTTCTAGAATGAGGAGCAGTGGTATTGCTGCCTCAGCAAGGTGCTGTCCTTGAGCTGAGCAGATCAGTGAACCGCCCCAATTAGCTTGGGCACAGGACAGGACAAACATGGCTCAGCCCTTTTCAGGACTGATTTCCCTTCTCTGTTGCCAGGAAAGCCTACCAAGAACCAAAGAGAACACAACACAGGCACAACTTCAAGTACTGAGCCAGGAATCAACATTTGCTGCAGCACATTCTTCTAAGAGGTGTTCCCAAATGCAAAAATTAATGCAGAACTTATGAGGCATAAAGAACTGGTCACAACAGCAAAGGAACAATACCAGGCAATAGTAACAAGTTTTCAAAGGCTGCCAGGCTTTCCTGTTTGTCGATTAAAACCAAGGTGCAAAAGGAGATGAGATGTTTCCAAACCCACCGAGGAAAGGCAGCAGCAGAAATGAGAAAAGGAACAATTTCCTCACTCGGTCCATAAAAACATGCCTGTCCTTGGTCATGTTGACTCTTGCAGGAGAGAAGACAGGCTAGGCACATTATCTAGTTAGGAGACCAAGGAAGACATAGCATAAAAATATTTCCACTAAGATTTTCTAGGAAAAAAATCACTTTGGTCCAGCTACATTTTGTGCTTGCCCTTCTCACCATTTGCAAGAAATAAGTGTTCTGCTGGCTTACCCCTCACAACCACAAAGTGATGCCTCACCCACGTTCAGTCAATGCAGGCACGAGGAAACAAACCCATGGGAGAGGAGAGCCCACTTGAAGCAGATCGCCTGTCAAAACGTAGCTCCCATGAAGAACAGCCTGCAATTGAACAGCCACCCAAGAATTGCTTGGCAAAGTAATTTTGAGCTGATGCAGCTGAGAAAATGTGGGTCTGTTTACAGATCATTTGTCAGGCAGAAGAGTGTGCCAGACTGATCACAGAAGGCAAAAGCTGTCATAAGAACCACAGTGTGTCCTGTTGCTGAAAGGGCACAACAGCTGAGACTTGGCCTTTATTTAGGCTCTTCTGAGCACCTCAACACTTTTGCTTTTCCAGAAACACTTGAGTTGATTGCAATTTTTAAGTTTTTAAAATTTATTTTATTTTTAATATCAAACCAATTATAAGTGCTTTTTGTTTTTCCAAATTGGGTCTTTTCAGAAAAGAACATGTGTTAATAACAACTACTATTTAAAATACGGAGAGAAAATTAAAAGTAGGTCCTTTACAGTCCTGTAACATGGAAACAACCTCAGTGTTTCAGTGCTTTCATTGCTACAAGTTTTTCTCTCTTATGCAAGCAGATCAACTCTAATTAGTTCTGACTAAAGCATCTGCTTTTGTAACACCTGATCTACCAGCCAGGGAAACCATTTGAGAGAGTCCTGTTTATTTCAGTGTCCTTTGGAGAAGTTTCATGTTGGATTAACCAGCAAATCCAGTCAAAAACCTAGAGGACAAGGGTGAAAGTAATTCAGGCTCCCCAAAAAGGAGTGAAGAGATTCTGGTAAGCAACATCTGAAGGTGGGAGGGAGTCTAGATCAACACCCATTCACTTGCCTGTGGCTCTTGCAGTAACGTGACGTACGTTAGATCAATTTATGACAGAAGGAGCCAACTCAGCCAAGCCCACAGTGGATCCACAGCCCTGCTATTCCTGTCTCGAGAGCTTGATTCATTTATTGCACTGTTTTTCATGCATGCTAAAATCCCCTTTATTCTTCTCTGTGCTGATGTTGCCTTTGATTGTACAGAAGGGATTTCTAAATGCTTATTTACTGCCTTCCTCTTATAATTCCTGTATCTTGGAGGAAAGACAGACCAGTTCATTTTGAAGCAGGATGTTCATCTTTTTGATGGCTAGCATAGACTGAGGCATCAATAAATTAAGGATTCTAGGGATTAATTGATTGGAACAAGGTTGGTTAACTTTATGATTAAAGGGGAACTAATCTGCTAGCAGACAGACTGGAGCTGGCTTACATTTGTAGTCAGTGCGTTTGGGCTGTAAAAATGAAAAATTGATGATGATAATAATAATAACACAAACAGGGATGCCGAACGGAAAAGGAAAAAGGAGGTTTTTCTCCCTAAAGAAAATGCACACAGGCTCTGTTAGATCTGAAATGATATCTCCCTCAACCTCTTTTCTTTGTGAAAATCACTACTTCTGAAACAGAAATTCAACCGAAGGAAAGATCCTATTATCAGCAGCAGTCACATTTCACAGCAATGTGATTAACTGCCGGTCACATGGTCCCTTCGCTCACCACTTGTAGACAGCTCAATAATTTTAACGAGGAAAGAAAAGCCTTCCCTTCCCCTTTCCCTTCCCTTCCCTTTTTTCTTTCTCCCTTTCCCTCCCCTTTCCCCCTTCAGACTTCCCTTACAAGGCAGGCAGTTGAAGCTGACCCTTAAGGAAAACCCCACCGGGACCTGGATATCACTTATCAAGTCTAAAGATGCTGTCCTGACCCAGGTTGATGTGAAGTGCAGCAGCCACGTCTCAGAAATCTCTTCCTTTCAGAACAAAACCAGTCACCTTGGCCAGGAAATGTACTACCTCCATCACAGTCACACTTCAATCACCAGCCTCTCCCTTGTCTC
Source organism: Hemiprocne comata (assembly GCA_020745705.1). Lineage (NCBI taxonomy): Eukaryota > Metazoa > Chordata > Aves > Apodiformes > Apodidae > Hemiprocne > Hemiprocne comata. The sequence goes on from CM036593.1 coordinate 25,019,012, forward strand.
AGCTCCTGTCCTTGGTTTGGAGTATTTACAGCCCATCTGTCTGTCTCAAACACACTTCTCACTCAAGAGGGAAATTAATCTCTCCTTCTCTTCCCTCTCTGCTTTCTCCCTCCTTCTCCCTCCCCCTTCCCCCAACACTTGCAATTTCCCATGAACAGCTTCCCTTTTCTCATCTAAAATTCTCGATGACTTTGAAAATTGACTGCACCCACACACCTGGGCACGGCAAGAGATAATTGATTGCATTTTTATTTCATCTCTTCCCTAAACTGTTTTCCTTGCTAATGGCCAGTTCTCTGCCATTTTTTTTTTTTTAAACTGACACTCTGTGTGAGAGACTGAGGGAAAGGAAGAAATAACCAGCTGCTGAATATTGTCACTTCTGCCTCTCTAAGGAATTAAAAGCTCAGTGAGTGATGAGGGTCTTGCCTGAAGATGGACTGGATCTCACAAGGTCCAGGTGACAGAGAGCTTTGCATGCAGACTCTCTGGGGCTTTGCAAACAGGCATGTCCTGTGCCACTGTTAAAAGCAAAGGTCACAGGCTGCACAGCTGGTAACTAGACTCACCTCCACATTTCCCTGTCTCACCATCAAGACTTAAGTTACTCACTGCTTCTGCACACTCCCTCCAAACTGAGCAAGCTCCCTATTTTACAAGCAGGGAAACTGAGGCACAGTGGAGAAGAGTGACTTCCATGAAATCTCGTGAGATGGGAGGCAGCACAACTGATGAAGCATAGGACTGGGAGTTAAGTCACCCTGCTTTTACACCCAGATTGTCCAGCTTGGTATCAAGTGAGGACAGATAAACCAAAATATTCAGATATGGACGTTGGCCTTAGCTCCTAAATCCAAATGGAGGCTCTTAAAAAGACAGACAGATTGCTGAAGTGAAATACTAGCTGTAATGTCTCTGACTTAGTTTTCCCATGATAATAATACTCCAATTTGACTGTGAATCTGCCTCTCATCATCAGGAACTGGTGGCAGCTCTCTTATGCCTTTCAGGCTGAAAGGATATTGCTAGCACATTTGTTCCCAGCAAATCCCTGCTTCTGCTCCTGTCCTCTTCATGAGGAAGAGGAAAGAGCTTGAAAGAGTCCAGCGCAGAGCCACAAAGATGATTAAGGGAGTGGAACATCTCCCTTATGAGGAAAGGCTGAGGGAGCTGGGTCTCTTTAGCTTGGAAAAAAGGAGGCTGAGGGGTGACCTCATCAATGTTTACAAATATGTAAGGGGTGAGTGTCAGGGAGATGGAGTTAGGCTCTTCTCAGTGATGACCAGTGATAGGACAAGGGGTAATGGGTGTAAATTGGAGCATAGGAGGTTCAAGGTGAATATCAGAAAAAACTTCTTTACTGTGAGAGTGACAGAGCACTGGAACAGGCTGCCCAGGGAGGTTGTGGAGTCTCCTTCACTGGAGACATTCAAAACCCGCCTGGATGCGTTCCTGTGTGATGTGCTCTAGGTGACCCTGCTCTGGCAGGGGGGGTTGGACTAGATGATCTTTCGAGGTCCCTTCCAACCCCTAGGATTCTATGATTCTATGATAAAAGGTGCATCAGTATTGCTTAATTGGATGAATGATTCAAAACCACAAAGGCAGCCCTTCTGAAAAGCCCACAAACCAGGGCATAAGAGGCTGGGAGCAAAGGACAAATGCAGGAGAGAGGTACAAACCAAAAACCACAAGTCACTTCAAGGGACAAAACCCGTGCTAATTAGAACTACTCCTACTCATTTGGAAATCTAACTACAGAAGAGGTAATAGAGTCTAGGGAGACTGAAATTAGGGTGCAGGTATACAGGATGAGTTTCATAGGAGGAGCAAAATGGAATTGGTGAAGCAAAGTCACCAGTTGAACCTAGAAGGCATCTAGTGGTTAGATGAACACTTCCTACTTGTATCTGCCTCCTTGACATAGATCCTTAATAAGCTTCTTCATAGGCACAAGTTGTTCTTGCTGTGTGGTGACTCTTATTGCAGGGATGTGTGAGGAGAAAGCACAAATTTCTGGGGTGTGTTGGGGCAATCCATCTGCGGCTGAAGGGCCAGCAAGGTCAGTCTGGAGACAGATGATGACTCAGAAGAAGCCACCTATCAAATGACACTGTCATTTGACCCTCAAATCCTGACATTCTGCGTATCCAGATTGTCTGGAGCAACTGAACACACCCCTGGGTGAACTCACATTTGTACCTTACAAAACCAGTAATAACTGAAAAAATGACCACAGTCCATGGTTTAGGGGAGATCATGAGCACCTTATGAAATATTTATCTTTGAGACTCTGTGTCTAGCTATGCAAGGAATAGAAATGGAGCTACTGAGGAAAAGGGAGGAAAAAGACTGTATTCAAATCTGCAGTATGAACATGCCTCTGATTTCCATGCTATCCATGGCTAGCAAGATCCTGGCACTGAAATCAGCCTTTAGCTTTATCCTCTACCTGGGAGCTCAAGATGGAGGAAAAATTTGAGAGAATTCGCAGTCATGCAAGATTATTGCAGTACAAGATAACAGAAATTCTGTGAAGTAACCCAGTTTTGCCAGATTACTTGCCAAAACCTAAAGACATTTTGGCACGATGCAGCTTAAAATCTACCCTGTGCTTTAGTTTCCTTTCAAGTCTATGCAGCAAAACTTGATCCAACAACAACTTCTACTTCTATGTCCATGTCTATAACCTGTCCAGCAAACTGTGAGTTTGCACTTGCGTGGGCTAAGCCAATTTACTTCAAGTCTCATAAAGCCCAAGCTACTCTAACGTTTGACTAATCTGTACCAGACAGGAACATCCTTCACTTCTAACCTTTCCAGCACGGATCAGCTGATTACATACATCAAATACCAGTGTCAGAGATGAGCAAGAGCAGGAACAGCGGGAAATAAGATTTAGCCCCCACCTTCATCTAATTTTTAGGATCAAAATGTTTCAAAACCCACTTACGTCCAAGGATACCCTCAAGCTGGATGAAGGTGTCAGACAGAAACTGGACCCTTCTTTTCTCTTAGCCCATTACAGAAAACAGAAAGGACAGGCTGGTACTTCCAGAAAAGAAGGACAGGCTCCTAAGCAGTGCTTTCTGAGGATGCATCTCTGAAGGATCTCAAGGCAAGACTTACCCAGCAATAGCATTTAGAGGAAAAAGGCTGATATTTTTAGGGACAATATAGGTTTGTTTGAAGTATTCATCCTCTCTATACAAAACTGTTTCTTCTTCTATTTCAGTAAGTACATAGTTCCTCTCCAGTTTTACACTCCGAGATGTTTATTTAACCTTCACTCAGATCACAGGTTTAAGCATAAACATGTTTGATCCTTTCCTTTCACCTCATCCATGGATTTCTGTAACTGCAAGAATGGAGAAGTGCTCCTCAAGGCAAGCATCCCTCTCATCAGCTTGCAGTGACCTCAGGTCACCACCTCTGGCTTTGCCAAATGCGTGCAAACATTAAATTTGTACAGGGCTGCAGTCCAATTCAGTTTTAACATTCCCGTTAAAAATCAGACCTTCTTGTTATTTATTGTCAGTCTTCAGATAAAAGCAACAACCATTTCTGGTGTGTTGACCTGTCACAACCTGCCCAGCTTTCTGGGTTATCCCCAACATTATGAAAAACCATTTCCAGAGCTGGTGGCTGTCAACAAGAGTTAACTTTTACAAGCCACACACAGCTCTATCCTCAGAGGTGCCTGGTGGCCACCAGTTGGCAGTTTCTCTGTTTGGTAACTGGAGATCAACCTCCCTTTTTCTGAGCACTCCATTAACAGGCACTCCTGAGCAAAAGGAAGAGATCCAAATCCTAGCACAGTGGGAAACCTTCTTCTGTGTCCAGCGGGAGCTGGATGAGGCTTCTAACCAGGTAGCAATTATTTGAAAAGAATAATCTTTGTTGTAATCTCTGGAGCTATAACAGGGCAGAGACTTATTTACAAATCTTAACCCTGGTGCTTGTTTGCCAGCAGCTCAGCTCCCTTCCTGCCTTACAGCATCATTGCTGGGGTCAGTCATCTCCAACTCAAGTACTAGGTACCACATTCTGCCTTCCCATGGGAATGGAAAATCTTACGTTTGAAACCAATTTCCAGTGGGCCATGTGCCTCTGACTCTCTGAGAAAGGGTTTGTGTCTTTGCAATCAGGCTGTTGGTCTTTTTTTTTTTTTTTTTTTTTTTACAACTACACTTCATACAAGAGAGGAAATGTAACAAACAAACCATTTAATTAGCAGGTATTGCAGAAAGCAAGAAAAGAGCAATGCTGGAGAGAGAGACTGTCTTTTATCTCCATTTATTTCATACAGACAGAAGTGTTAGTGACAGCTAAAGAAGTAATAGTATTCCTGGAAGAATAATTAAACAAACAAACAAACAACCACATCAACCCCCCCACCTTAACAGTATCTGTTTATAGGCAGCCTATAAAATATAACTGATCATTCCACTGAAGCAAAGGAGATGTACACTGGTCACAGCCAGGCTCACTAATGAAAGTCCCAGGAAAAACAGACTTTTGGAGAATCAGTAAATACATTATGTACATAAATGAACTTTTTATATTTCCCTTCCCTTAACTAGAGTCCAGATGAGCAAACATTTTAATCTCTAGAGGTATTCCAAAGCTTCAGTTCTCTTAAGTGATCTGACCTTGGTTAGAGCCATGGAGTCACTGCCATGACTCTGCTGCAGTACAGACCTACCAGATGGTGCTTGAGGGCCACCAGCGTTAAACTTGTGGCCCATCCAATGCTGCTCTGCAGCATCTTAACAGACCAAAACCACAGCCTGCACAAGCTGGATGTGACCTGAATATGGTTTGATGCCAGGAGAGCACTATGAAATCCAGAAAGATTTCACAGAATCACAGAATTACCTTGGTTGGAAAAGACCTTCAAGATCCCCAAGTCCACTAACACTGACAAGTTCTTCACTAATTCCCTGTCTAAAAATGTTTAGCATTCTCACAGTAGTCACAGATGCTTTTTAAAAAATTGGATTTTCAGTCCAGAGAAGGATTCATATAGGTCCTACTACCTCACAAAGCCACAGAAATACAAAGCCTGCCTGGGAAAAGGAGTGAATATGAGGCTACCAAGTGTAGCCTAAATTCATGCTGCTTCTTCTGTAGGCTTTGTCTTCTAGAGCAGGTGAGTCCCAAGTAAGCTACTCTGCATGAAGCACCACAGCCACCGTGCCATTGCTTAAGCTCCAATCCTGCCAGAGCTAACAGAAAAATGATATGTAATTACTGTGTTTGCAAATGCAGGGATGTTGGGACTCTTGTGTAAATAAGAGGGATCCTTAAGCCACTGAGAAGTGAATTTGATGACATTTAGTAGGAAGAGCTACAAGTACAGCAAGATGGAAATGTCAATTACCCTCTAAATGAGAAGAATCAGACCTCAGATATTCAAAGAGGAGGACCCTAGTGAGAAAGCATGTGAGAGAGAAAAGACAGCACAATTATTTAAAGGACAGATACTGTCAGTGTCTGAGGCTGTTGGAAGCTTTACATGAACAGAGAGAACACAAAAGCCATCTTACAGATCTGCACAGTATTCCCTTCCAGGTGACCAATACCAGAAAAATGAAGGGACAGAAGGTGCTATAGCTTCAGCATGCTCACTCACATTCAGAGAGAAACTCAAACATAGCTTTCTATAAAACACCAGAGTCTGGCAGGAAGACAGTCTGTCTCTAAATGGAGATTAAGAGGTATTTTAAGTCTGTGCCTACCATGGCAAGAAGCTGATAAATATGTCTCACCGGTTTTGTCATAGATTTTCTTATGGACTGGGCCTGAGCTTTAGAGGGGGCAAGGTCAGATGGGCACCTGCAAAATGCTGCAGAAGGTCAGCTTGGAGCAGATGACCTTTTGGAAAAGCGTATCCACTGTGTATATCATGCAGCTGAAGGGAATAGGGTGTTCTTTGGTCCATTTGCCAGTGGAAATATGTCCACAAGAGAAAACCTGGTGCCAGGTTTGGCACCCTTGTTGCATATTTTCACAGAGAAACAAGGCACTCAGTGGCAATTGAGAGGTCTTTTCTTTTCACCTCTATATCTGGTCCCTCCAGATGAGCACTAAGACAGTGGTGTGGATAACCTCTCCTGTGGATACATTTTTTGGGGACTGTTAAATTCACACACAAGCACAACATTCTCATCAAAAGATATAAAAGCAATTCCTTGTATATGTCACACCATTCACAGTATCTCACAGCAACGCTCTGGAGCATTCAAATACGGCACGATCTGACCTAAAGAGACTTAGAGACACTGGGTCACCTTTGAATGCACAGTTACTAGCCTTTCCCTACACCCTGGTGGCCTGGCTGGTAATGGATGTTTCAGGAAAGAGGCCAGAAACACAGAACCTGTCTCACACCAATTGCATTTTAGAGCATTGTGCTCTGAAAAGACAGGCTTCACTCAACAGCTCTCCAGAGGAAAAAAAAAAAAAAGAGCTGGAGGCAGCTGAATGCACCTGCTTCTTCAGGGAAACCTAGACCTGCCTCCTGGTATCTGGAAGAGATCCTTTAGAAACAGCCAGCTGCAGCACAGTAAATAGTCTGTCTTGCTGTGCTGCATTCTCATTCAGCTTGGGCAAACACTCCTGCCATGGCTAGAAGATGATGTTGATGAGGCAAATTTCCTCAGCTAGGAATTTAGTCACTTGTGACTGTGCTGCTCTGCTCCTACCTCTTAACCTCAGCCAAAATCCACTCATCTACCTCATTGAAACGAGTCAATTCCTTCTTGCTATTTTCTGTAAAGAACATAAACAGCACCAAGCGACAACAATTGGATTCTCTCTGTCAATGTTTGCCACCATTTAATGACACAGTCAGCAGACACAGGGACAGACAACACCATGAAGTGGGGTCTGCTGAATTCAAGCCACCAGTGCTTGTATTAAGAGCTACAAACAGGAGGGCATCTGAAGCGTGCACATTCACACGAGTGCATTCACACTGGGCATCAGGCCTGTAATATACATGCAAAAGGTTTTTCACACATATGCACAACACAGCATGTGCATGTGGCTGTGCCCCCACTGGCTTGGCTGAGTTTACCACAGCTGCTGATCAAAACCATCAAAATGGAGTTGACCCTCCTGGGCTTGTGTTTGCTCCTCTTGCTTCACTCTCACTCTTAGAACAAAGTGCCTGTCAGTTTAGAGACAATCAGTCCTTACCCTTTTCAAAGCCCCAGTAGTAATGGAAAAGGTGAGAAAGAAAAAGGAAAGAAAGAAAAAAACACCACCCAAACCAATTTGCCTTAATGATACTGTTTGGTTAAGAATTAAGTGTTGATGAGAATGTGAAAGCTATAGCCCACTTTTTAATTCACAGACCAGTTGCAGCACAGCATGCAGAAAGTGGGGTTGCCTGTCTCCTTTGCTAAAACACCTCTTCCCTAGCACGGTGATGACTATACTCTCCTGTAATTCAGTTTAATTGAAATTCTATGCCTGTTAAATTCTGAGTCCTATATTGATCAACATATGTCAACTGTGGAAAATTGCACTAAATTGTGTTGTGTTACTGTGCAGCAGTCAACTGTCCATTGGTGTCTGAAGTTAGTTTATTTCACCTACTCAGAATTGGACCTCGACTAATATTAGATCCAGAATTGGATTTTCTGTTCTTCATTTTTAATAACTAGGATTTCTACCACACTCAGAGAGATAAACAGAGCCAGAAATTCGGGCTGTGGATCCATCAACTTGTACGCATGAAGCAGAGCCTTGTCTGGTTAGGAGCTGCATGGGAAACCTCCCAGGACCAGTCAGCTCTTGAACAAGGTGGTGCTGGAGTTCCAAGAAAGAACTCTCTTGCCACTCTGCTGGTCCTGAACTGATCTCATTTCCTAGGGTACTTCACAATTAAATATGCTTCTGACCATATTTTTCACAACAATGTTTTCCAGGCCTTATTTTTCTGTTCTGAATTATCCCCTGGGGCTTTTTGCAAGAATCATGATGCTGAAATGTTGCATCCTGAGCACTGGAACATGTGATATTCTAATCCAGGCAAGATTCCCCCAAATATAAAACAGAAAGAGAAGGATAAAATTATGTCAGTGTATATGCAGAAAGCAGATAAAACAATAGAGACCCAAATGTGCTTGCTAGTTACTACACCGGCATGGAATTTAATCAAACTCTTATGTGGGATCAACATTTGGGGCTTTTGGCACACCTGTCACACTGGGCTTCAGGAGCCATAACTCAGTATCTAAACATTCCAGAAAATGGAAGGAGGATCACATTTCAGAGGTTACAGAATTTGAAACATCCCATGGGTGACTCTTCCATCCTGAGCAGTTCTCTTCATGGGGCTAACAGGTAGCTTGTAGAAGAGGCAAATGCTAATAAGATTTTTTTCCTCTGCAGCCTAGTGCTAAGGACACTTCCCTGTATTTCTGACAGACAAATAAATTGAGGGCATTGAAGAATTATAAACAGACTTTTGGGTACAGAGACTGTTGCTGTACGAATATTTTCTCTTTTGGATTTATTTCAGTTGGAAGAAACTAGCAAGGTTACTTCCCCCCCCTTCAGTCACTGGATAACGAAATCTTTCTGCAAAACACCAGAAAAACAGTTCTCCATTCTTTACACCTCCTTTTGGATTTGCTGTTCCTAGATTTTGCAGGTTAATTGTCTATGGCCTAACCTCAACAGCTGGCAATGGTGAAAGAGAAAAGTGCAAAGAACAGTCCAAGCGAGAGAACAGAGAATGAGAGGGAGTCAGTTTTACCTATCTGTAGCTAGACAGAAACTGGCTGTAGTTGTCTTTCCCACTTTTTAGCCACTATAAAGCCAGCTCATGTCCCACACTGGTTCTTTCTGGACAGTAAGATGTTGCTTTAGGCTGACATATTTCAGCATGGAGGATCTTCGATGAATTCTACCCGTTTGCTTTTGAGGAAGGGTTATAGGAACAGACTGAGCAGTATTATCTATGACAAGATTGGAACGGACACTCTGAGATGCACAGCTCTTTTATCAGATAGCTAACCCTCCAGCTGGATGTGGGTGGCAGATCCAAGGAAGTAAATTGCCTGTCACAGAGTTTCTCTGAGTCACACCAGTCATCATGTGGCCGCTGGGCCTACACCTGCAGTCTGGCAGAGGGGCTGAAGATCAAATAGACCTGTTAAAATGAAATTCAAACACAGAGACTTCTAGGAAAAGACCATCTGAGATTATCTAGCTTCTCTATCTACCCTAGGTTGCTCTGATAGTTCCTGACAGATGGATGCCCCCTTCGTTCTGAAAGCAGCAATTGGGATCCCTGAGCCTCCCACTCCAGTGCTTAAATGCAGACCTTGCTATCACATCCTTAGTGCTTTCCTCATGTCTCAGACCCATCTGCACCTTGCTGCAGGTGAAGCCCATCAATTTTTACTCTTAACTACCATGGCCATGGAGAACAGATTTTTCCCCTCTGCTTTGTAGTCGTGCAGGTATTTAAAGGCTGTAACATGTTCTGCCTTTATCCAGCTCTTTCCTGTGCTAAACAACCCTGAGTTCTTTTGACCTTTCCTCTCAAATCATGTTTTCCAGATCTCCAATTGTTTCTGTAGCTTTTCTCTTCCTGACCCACTTTTTTTTTTTTTTTTTTTTCTGTGAAAAACACACCCAGAACTAGTCACAGTGCTCTGGCTGTGACCTAACTAAGCCTGGGAAAAGCAAAGGGGTCATTCCAGTACCTATTTCCAAGGGAGACTGCTGGTTTCCCCCAACAACAGATTTTATGCCATGCTGGTGATCCACAGCTCCCAAACTCTTTTCATAACTAGTTTGTTGCCTGCCTCAATCTGTACAGCTGATTCTTCCTGCCTGTGTATAAATTCCTGCCTTGGCTTTCACTGAATTGCATCCTCCCTCCCTTTCATATTTTTTTTTCAGAACATTTCTCCAATTTGTTTGATCTTAAGTGGAAGCTCTTGCACTGAGCAGCCTCTACAAATACACAAATTCCCCAGTGCTAAAAATATATGCTTGACTGTAAAACACTCTACTTTTTATATGGAAATAGGGGCTCACTGGGACAAAAGTGGCCTTGCATTGCATGGCATGCTGAAGCAATCTGGGGAAAAGAAAAAAACTATTATATACCAAAAATAAAACTACAAAGTAAATAAATAAATAAAGCAAATGGGATTGAATTTACCAACATATCAAAAACTTCCTACACAGAGACAATTACTTTCCATGCAGAAGTAGTTTCTTATCTGCTTTTATCTCCATTCTATTTACACACTGTACGTCTCAGGGGACTGACTGGTTGATATGCTCTTGATTTTGGGGGGGTGGGATGGGACACATGCAGAACTGACACGTACTTCTTTAGCAAGTAGCACAACTATTCACTCAAAATCCATTGGCCTCAAAAAGCAATTCTGTCCTCCTTTCCCTGTTTTCTCATTTTATTTTCAGCCACCACTGAGAGCTCCCTTCAGCTTTCTTCTCTTTCATGCTGCATAGGGGAAGCAGCAGTAATGAAATCTAATCACAGGGAAGAAAAGGACAACTATAGAACATGCCCAGTGGAAAAGTAGGGTCAGAAACTCCCCACTCACACTCTTGTTGGTTTGCATCTATAGTGCACAAAGTGCTGTGAATCCAAAAGAGAGAGGAAATGCACCTCTCGCTCACTATTTTGTGCTTGTGGTAGGCCAGCAGTGAAATAGAGGGGAATTAAAGCTTTGTTGAAGTTTCCATGCCATGCATGAATAAACATCTCGGAGTGAACGCATTTCTTCAATGGTCAGCAGAACCCTGGGAACACATCTGCTGCCAAACTTGGACAGACTGGTAGACTGCCTAAGGACAATATCCATTTTCTGATACTGCTCAGTTCTCTGTGATACTCACTGCATGAAACACCCATGGGTTGACAGTATGTGTAGGCACAGACTCAGTGATACTACTCTTTAGTGTGGATTAAGGATAACCTCTTCAGGGCTATTTACAACCTACATATTGGCAGCGTAACAGTCATTCAAGAGGTACCATCTTTTCTTCAGCTTCTTCTTCCAAGCTTCCTTCTACAAGGAAGTTTAAGCCCTGTGAGTATAAAACTCTCCTGTCAGCCACTGAATCCATCCCCACACACACACCTTTCCCCAGGTGAAGACAAATAGGAAAGTTTTAGGCACACGTACCCAAAGCAATTGCTTCATACACCAAATGCTTAATACAGTTGGGCACCTCTTAGCAAATTGCCACTTTTTCCTTGCCAGATGTCTCACCTGCATCATTCCACAAGATCCATCAGGTCAAGCCTTGCCTGTCCTTCAGGCCACATTTGACTGCGAGCTTTGTGTGCTAAACACCTCCCTCAACACCACTTTCTCAAAGTAATGACATATTCAGTCCTTTTTTCTTTTAAGATATACATTGAAATATTTTTCTTAACAATATCCCTTTTCACTGAGGTTCACAGCTCAGTATCTGTGGCAAAAAGTTTAATGGATATTAAGCATCCATGAAGGGTGATACCTGCACAGACACAGGAGGAGGAATTCAGGTATAAAAGCAGCACTGAATTTTAGTGGCTAAATAAAAAAGATGCTAAGAAGTAGGAGGTCTCTGGTGGACAGACCTGGGCTCCTCATTTTGGTATCCAGGTCCTGGTGTTTAACCCCTCAGCTAGTGTTAGGTCAAAATGTTATCTAATTTCTAGAACAGAAACAGATGTGCCACTAAACAAGCATGGTTTAATCGTGGAGAGAAAGAGACACTAAATACCTTTAAGAAATGCCAAAGGTAGAAGAGTAGCTAATCAATGATTTTAGAAAAACAGCTATATAAAAATAAGCAAGAGGAAAACAGTAAAAATTTTGTCTGATACAGTTAAACTGACAGATCTCTCAGACACACATAATTTCTAAGTTTCTCCATTTAGATACCACTATTTTTGGGCCTAAACTAAGTCTCTCAATAACTTGACAACCAAGTTGTATGGGATTTGGTATGGGGATTTAGACATGTTTTCCTTTTAATTAGTGATGCCTCTAAATTTCACAGCATGCTCTGAAATTCCATACCTACTTTTTACACCTTTTCCTCCAATAAAAAAAAAATCTAGTGGAATAATCTTACAACACAGCACTAATATTTCCTTCTCCAAAGGATCAAAAATGCTCTAGACCTTTACTCACCACTAACAAGGAGCTACCTCTGCATTAAAATATGAGTAACTGCTTAAAAGCATACAGTAACACTAAAAAAAACTTTAAGACAAGAATGAAGAGCAACAAGTCTGCATGAGAAGTTCAGAGAGATAAAAGTTCATTACATCTGCATCACAATTTGGCTAAGACAGATAGCTGCTAGAACACCAAACTCTTTAGGCTTTCATATTATACATCATATAATCCAAGAACATTTGGATTTAAAAAGGAAACAAACAAAACCAGAAGGACTGACATTTTTCTATATCCTCTGAGCCAGTGGAAGACAGACAGACAGTCACTCCATCAAGCATAGACAACTGTATGGTATGCTGTGAAAATACTACTTGCTGTTTTGATTTCCACAAAAGAGCTGATGCTTTTGTGCTCCTGCAGAGATGAGAAACTCAAACAATATTAAAAGCATTGATTAATCAGGTAAGCACCACAAAAATATATCTATTTAATCTAAACATGCATTAATACTATCAGAAGGGCCTAGAGATGCATTAGTTCTCATGTCAGGCCTTTCACTTCCTCCTAAAAACCTCATGAAAAGAATAGGCAACAACAAGGTCAGAGGTCAACAAATCTTTTAAAATCACACAAGGGTTCAGGTTCTCCAGGAGTTATGGGCAGTAGTTGGTATGAGAAGAGCTACCAAAGCAGTCCTTATTTTTCAGTTCTTCCATCACTAATTGAATTACCAGCTAGAGCTAGCTGAAATGCATACTAACAAATCTGAGTAGTCATTATGTGCTCAATTGCAAGTTTCAGGTTATTTTTGCTAGCTTACTAGGATTTTGTCTTTTTTTGTTGTTGGTTTGTTTATAATCTATAGAGTCAGTGCACTCCTGGGTGCTCCAGGTGAGATTTCAAATGGATGGGAGGAAGTGGCACTGACTTGGCAGGCATGAGACAAACGTTCTGTTCTCAGCTCTGCAATTTATTTCCTATTGCACTTTGCACATGCCTTTTTCTTTGCCCATCATGCATTTGTCCATCGAAATTGCACAGCCTTCTCAGCAAGGATGCTCTTGCTCTCAGTGTTTGTATCTGGCATCACTCAATTTGGCTCCTGTTTCCTTTTGGGTCCTGAGCCGTACTCTAGCTCAAGCAATTAAGAAGAGTAAAAAGCTTGATTATTCTGCCTTAAAAAGGTCTGTAATTGAATTAACACTGTGCAGATGGGAGAACAGATATGTCATATGACTATTTGCTCCATTACACAACAAAGAGTCAACTGTGAGCAGCTCTCTAACAAGCTGCATGTTTGTAATTTTTTGTCCAGACCACTCAGCAAATAGTGATAAATAACAAATGAGTATTCATTTACGAGTGATTTATTAACCCAAACTAGGAGCTAACATAGCACAAACTATGCTAAAAACAAATGGGCATACTTAGTTTGCTGTCACCAGTAGAAGCAGCTTCACTAGTGATAATGGAGACTTGGACTGCAGACTCTGCAGGGCACAGATTTTGCTCTGCATTCATACAACAGTTAGCACAGTAGGATCCTGGTCCATTATGAGATGTCACAAATGCTAAATTAACACAAATACATATTTAGTAAGGAGCAAATGATAGATGTTTTGTGGACGGCTAAACTGCCATATTATTTGTATTACAGAGTTCTACTCAAGCCCAGGCCGTTCTATTAAAATACTGCAAAGATGTCTGAGATATTTTCAGGAGCAATATTCATGCATCTGAATCATTCATCATCATCATCATCATTCATGCAATATTCAATCATCTGAAATTATTTGAAGCATTGCTGGTATTGGAGAGCATACTTTGCTCTATTCGTTCGTGAGCTGTTGCATACAGGAATTTGAGCACACAAGAGATCCAGAATCACAGGTAATATCTGACAGAGGTATTTGTACCTTAGAAATTCAGTCATCAACATCTGCTGAGCTGGGCTCTGGCTTAGATGAGATTTATGGAAAAGCTATTGATTAAACTACAGCTTTAGCTCCATTTACCACTTACACACACACAAACAACTACATACACTACAAAGCTGAATAGTATTTCAAATTATAGGAGTTTCCACTTCGAAAAAGCACTTAAAAACATTGTCCACAGACACACATATATATGTTTGCGCTGTTTAATTGACATTGTTTTCCCAACTTCTTCAAGTCACCTGTAATATCAAGTCAATTAAGTATTATTTTCCCAACTTATTTACTGAGCTACCTAGCAATCAATCCACCTACACACAGAGAGAATAAATGCTCATGGGGGATGGGAAGAGCTTAAAAAACTGCTGAAAAACTGTCAGCCTTCTCCAATGGCAGCCAGGCTCATAGCTTTGCAGGATTACACAGCCTGACATCTTGCAGAAAATAAGTCCATGGGATAAAAGCTCCATATTCTGACAGTGCCATTCCTTCTCTGCAAATCAATACACTCCTGTATGGAATTGTGTTACTGTTTCAAGTTATACACATGCTAAATATGTTTTGGATTACACTGGTATAAATAAATAGATGAGAACACATTTCTTTCCATCACTGGGTGTAAGGTCATCCATAAAACAGAAACTCGTGCTGGGTCAGGACAGTAACCTAGGACATTCACATAGATCACATTTGGTTCCTGTCATTGTCACACACTACCCTGGTGACCTTGAGCATGTCATAGGGGACCTGACTTCCAAAGGGGGCTGTGCACATGGTGGAGATGCAGTAAATCTCAGGTGCTTGGTACCAGCTGGTCCCCCCATCTCAGCTCACCCACCAGCTCACAGCATGCTCAGCTAAGTGATGATCTCTACAATACATTCAATTTTGTGTTGCGTGTGTGGCAGTGATGAAGGAAACAGAGAAAAAGGTATAATCAATTGCTTTTCTTTAAAGCTAGTCTAAATCAAGGTAAATTAGGCTCACAGGTGATGTATTTACAAAGTCTCATTGTGATCTCTCTCTCTGCAGGAAGCATGCAGGGTTGCAGGACAGGAGAGCTTGTCCTATCTTCTGCCACATCAGGCTTTGCCACTGCTCTGAAAGGAGCTCCCACTGCAGCTTGACATACAGGACCCATCTTGTGAAATGATCCTATTAACAAATATATATTTTTTTTGGTCTGTGTTCTGTTCCCTAACCTTGTAAATGAAAGCATTAAACCCTTTTTTCCTTCCCTTTGTTTGTGCTTCATCTCAAACTTCATCCCTGAGCACCAGTAATGTCCCTAGCACAAGAAGGCTCCAATTTACACAGGAAAATCTGGGTAAATTCCTTCAATATGAACCAAACAGTAATAAATCCTGGCAGCACACTGTACAGAGCCAGCATGAGGCTGAAATCAGAGATGGCTACAAAGCTTTTTCAGAGTGAAAACTATTATTATTTTTATTGCTTCATTTAGTAGAATAGCAAGTCATAACCCTGTACAAATACGTACAATTTTTGGCACCAAGCCAGGCACTAAAACTATAGCAACCATGACTTGTCTGGAGAGACAAGATCAATCAGGCCAGGATTCAGAGTTCAAATCACTATTGGAAATAGAGCTTCCTGGGAGCTAAAGCAAACTAAATTAAAGCACAGGTATTCACACTGCCAGAGCATCTCAAAATTAAATTCAAAGGGCTTCTTCACAGAGATCCGAGGGTAATGCAACCAAATGCCCATGAATATTTGTTCACATTTTACAGGCCTTGACTTTGAACATTTTCACCTGCTTTCAGTACTTTAAGTGTTCAAGTGATCCACATTTTCTGGTTCAAAAGTCACAGTGTTTCAGTGCTCACTGCAAATGGGTTGTCTAACAGTTCCAGTTGGGGAATAGTACCAGATAATTCCCACTGCTCAGCTGTATCTGTTAAGACAATCCAACTTCTGAATTCAATACCAAATGAAAATTAGAAACTTCCTTTCTCCTCAGACCACACCGGTCCTAGCAAAGGCACCTGCTCAGTGTTTTCAGAGTGGTGTTACTTTCAGTTTGGCCATCTATGCTCATGTCAGTCAGGGCTGAAGAAAGGTCTAAAACTGAAGTGTCCCATCATGATGGCCCTTTGCTACTTTATCCCTAGTATCTGTTCCTCACTTTATGCTTCC
The DNA here is from genome assembly GCA_020745705.1 of Hemiprocne comata. NCBI lineage: Eukaryota > Metazoa > Chordata > Aves > Apodiformes > Apodidae > Hemiprocne > Hemiprocne comata. The sequence goes on from CM036593.1 coordinate 25,035,279, forward strand.
TGTGCTCATCTTCACTCACTAACCGGTCGATGCGCCTACGCAGCCAGTACAATGAGACACACTGGCAGCTGTCACAGCATCACTGAACCTATTGTTTGATGTGGTGCATGCGTACTCTTTTCACAGCACTTTTAGCCTGCCTTTTCATCACATTCAATGTGAATATACCACAAGGAAGGAAGAGAATTTCAGTTTAAATCAGCCACTGTTATATACTGACGACAGTTCTGGAACAGACATTTTATCCCTTATTGTTCTTTTTCATAAGAAAAACACAGTGCCTTCCATAAATCTTTTCTGTGAGTCCACAGGGTCATCTATTTGCCAAAAGAGCAATTATTGATTATTCCCAGTCTGCAGCTTCTGTTGCTGTTCTTGGAAGCGTGTGTTCATTTCTAATCAGAGCTAAGGTTATGACACAGCTTTTGTCATTTGCTTTCCCGGAAAACATCACTATCCCAATACCCACCACCAATGCAGTGGTGTAATGCACCAGAAAGAATGGGTTCTTAGTGAAGGATCTTCTTTTGTTAGAATCCCATATTTTAGCAAGGTTGATGCCCTGCACATCAGTCAAATCAGCCACAAGTGCAGTCCATCCTCTGAGACTGAGCAGGAATCTCTGCCGACTCTTTCCACCACATAAAGTTTAGAGGAAAAATTAAGCAGTGTTTCCAAATACCAGTTAGGCATAAGGCTTACCTGGGCATTTATAGTAATGATCAATCACTTGAAATTTCAAATCTGGGTGTTGTGATCTTTCTTGCTCACTAAATAATCACATTGTCTCACCAAGGTACACTGAAAGACATGGATCTGCTAACTGATGTTCAGAGGTTTCCTATGAAAGACTGTCTGGCCCCAGGAAATGCCAGTGACACTCCTTCTTAGATGATTACTTTGAATCAATGATGATGGTTTGAAGGGGCCACTGTGAAATGAGTTGCTAGTCATCACGTGTACAGACAGCATTTCAGAGTGGGCTGGGATGCCCCATGTCAGCCTTTACTTTATGTTCATGTGTTTAATCCCCATATCAGATAATTCACACCCATTTAAGAGTACCAGCCTGGGAAAATAAATCCTCAGATAACCCGCACAGTCAAATAATCCACCAAATCTGATGTGGAGGGATGACCAGGGATAGAGAAACTATTAGAAAAAAAGGCACAGAGTGTGGGAGTCAGAAACAGTAGAGCTTGTAGAGCGAAAGGGATGCTGAGGTAAACATCCCCTTGTCTTATGATCCATAAGAGTGGGCAGAGACCACGCTGCTCCTGGAGCATTTTGGCTTGTTTTTTCACAGAGAACGAGCAGCCTGTTCATGAGAGAATGTAATACTATATGGAATAAATGAGATCTGAAAACTGCGTATTTTCCACCCACACTACAATGGCCATTATTGCAGGCAGCCAGCAGTGGGAATAGCTGGGTAGACAACCAGCCTTAATTAGGAGGAAGGTGTATTCTTCTCAGGAGAAAGCCAGGCTTGCAAATGTTTGCATCGAGCACGTTCCATGGATTTTAGGTGCAGCACCATTTGCAAAGCAAGGTCTGATTGAAAATGAGTGCACTGCAGGGCATAATTTTCAAAATCCTGCACAGGATACTCCTCCAGACAAGCAAAGGAGGACAGGTTTTCAGATGCTGTTGCTTCTTATTCTGTGAATTGTAGGTGATGCATTCATCCAAAATACCAAGTGTCAGAAACAAGGGGCACAATGTCTGCAAGGGCTGAGCCCTCTGAAACATCACAGACCCCTGAGCTGGCATTTGAACAACTCAAGCTGAGCTGGAAAATTGTTCAGGTCTCTGTTGCTGGGTTCCTATGCAGCCTTGGCATGTGTGGCCAAACTTGGTCTGCACTGACACTGGGACTGAGCAAGTTGGTCTGTCTGTGTAAAGAGTGAGCAATTACATTCCCTTAAACCACAACAATGTCATTAAGGGAACTTCCTTTTGGATCAAAAGTGGTTAGGAAAGCCAGACTGTTCCCCAAGCAAATACAGCCGGCCCTTCACTCTTGGCACATCTCCAGTTGACTCTCAGAAGCATTAGTCCCTCATGGAGACCACCATTTCCTCGGCTGCCAGAGCTGACATAAGAGAGATGGAAGAAGTTGTTGCTAAAAAGCATTTTGCAAAAGGATTTCCCATGTAAGCTCAACATTTGTTAGACAGTTTTAATGCTTTTCCTGCATTTGTGTTGTTTTGAGAAAACTGTTTGAAAACAGACAGCTAATTATTGTCCATGGTGAAAAGCTGAAATGTTGTGTTGTTTGTTTTGCTTTGGAAGTGTCTCGGCTGCAGACATCTGAACCTGGCTCCATTTCACTTCTGTATGGTTTCCAGCCTCCCCTGGAGACACACACACACACAACCCTGCCCTCTGCTTTCCCACTAGCAGGCTGCCACCAAGCCAGGAGGTGCTGCTTCCTCTAAAGTAGTCATCAATGTCAGCGCATGAATCCACTGACAGATGGAGACTGAAAGTCATGAAAAAAACAGTCCTGCCCTGGAGATCAAATCCATCAGCTTCCCACCATGTCTCACACTCCTCTTGCTCACCCAGGAACTGACTCTCTAGGTTCCCCTAGAAGATGAATTTCCCTAGGGCCAAAGCACAAAGCTGCCAAGAAGTTGGCTAAACTGGAGTTTTGTTGTTTCACACTGTAATTATACATTAAGACTTGGAATGTTTTTCTGGCTTTATTTTTTAGCGGCGGCTGAGTGTCTCTGGGCTGTCCCATCCAGATGGTGCTCCAACTGGATGTGAATCTTCAGACAACACTTCTCAAACTTGAACTGAAAACCCAAAAAACAACAGCAAAAAATGTAACTGAGTGAAATCTGTGCCTGTGAAAGAAACACAGCTGCAAGATGTTGGCAGACAAAGAGCCAAATTCCCTAAAAACCTGTGTGAGAGAGAGACAGACCTGACTTTTGGCGGCTGGGGCCCTGGTGGTACCCAAGAGTCATGATCTGGCCCCTCCACTCCTTGCAGGGCCCATAGAAGTGATCTGTATGCTGAGAAGGAACTCTGCAGAGGGAGTCCAAAAGAAACAACAGGCATGACTGGGCCCTGTAAATCCTCCTGATCTGCAGTCCTGAAGCAGGCATGGACAGAAGGCTGCTCCATCCACAGAGGGCCTCATCCTTGGACTTGTTTCCACTTTTATGTCAGGATGCTTAAACAGAAATCCCATGCAGAAGCTTAGAAAGAGAGATGCTGCCTCCAAACTCCCCCCTGCCAGAGGGAGGTCCTGCCTGCTGAGCTCCACAGCCTTGAGGCCTCTCTCATCCTCCTCCTGAGCCCACAGCCCATCCACTCCTTTCTACAAGGGAGCACAGATTTGAGAGTAAGATGCTAGTACCCAAACCACCAGTTTTGGTTTTGGGGAGAGCCTTTCTTTGTCATTGGGTGCTGTCTGCTCAGAGGGTGAGGCCCTTTGCAGCACCATTTCAGGGACAGTGAGGCTCCAAGGCACACAGCACACAGCACAGGTCTTAGTCTGGGCATTTAGACAAGACTGGCGTAAAAAAGGGAGGTGTCAATAAATGCTTTAAAAGCAGGCCTCTAAAAGATGGTGTTTAAAAGGTAGGTCATTTTGGAACATAATTTTTGAAACATATGCCAGAAATCCCTTCCGATTTTTTTTAGGTACCCAAGTCACAGAATCCACCTGGTTGGAAAAGACCTTGAAGATCATCAAGTCCAACCATATCCTAAATCCACCCAGCATAACCTTTATCTACCTGTTAATGCCTAAATCATGTCCCTAAGTCTTTAAGTCCTTTCCTGGATCTTAACTTCAGATCCTGTTTTATAGAGCAGACGCAGGCATTGGCACTGCAGATCTCCACTGCCTTGCCACCACAGACTGCACCAACCCCCGTACCACTGCTCTCGCAGTCCTCTTCTAGGTGGACCTCTGAAGGACAGCAAGTGATAGCAAGGGCCTCCAGTGATGTGCCACTCTACCTGCAGGCTCCAGAGACCTTACCAGATGAAAGCACTGAGGCACAGGCACGCAGCCACCAACTATACCTGAACTGTAAGGCATGGCACACATGTCTCTGCTTCCAAAATACCAAACCAGCATGACCTGGGTTCAAAGTAAAATGTGATGTGGTTCCTCTAGAGGTTGACATAAGTTGTTGATGTTTGGTTTTGGTTTTTGTCTTTCTTTTTTTAAACTCAGAAACAAGAAAAGGCCATTGCCAAGATTGTCTGTCTATCAGAGCAGAATCAAGATCATAAAGTTGTGTAGCTAGGAACAGAAGTTGGAAGCAAATACTTGGTCTTGATCCTGCAAGGTAAAGGATATCTACCCCTTCCTGAACACCCATTTGACTATTTACACCAATTCATTTCTATGAGTCCAGAGCCTGGGGAGCCAGCAAGATGCCTGACGCAAGAACTGCAAGCTAGTACATGACAATCCAGAAGAAACTAAATTTGAGCTCCTTTCAGATCACCTACCGTGTGATTATAAAGGAAGCCCTTACATCTAAATGGCTTCACGTTAATTTTCTTCATCTGTTTCACACTTCTCCCTCTTTATCTGCCCACTTTTCCAACAATACAAACGATGTTGGCTTGGACATATTTTCTCTCCAGCAGTTCAATAATTTGGAGACAGCGATGCATCAGAGCTCTCTGTTGGAAAGCACATTCAAACATTTACTATTCACTCCTACGCTGATTACTCACTCGGAGGGCTTAAAAAATAATAATAGCAACATTAAAAAACAACAAAAATACCAACCCTAAACAAAAATGGGAATATGGAAGTGTGCAGAATTAAAATAAACTCTGGCTCCCTTGCCAAACTCATTAATAATTTTGGCTTTCCAAAAAAAAAAAAAAAAAGATATTTGGATTGCTCTGCTCTTCAAGTATCAAAACATCCAATTAACACAGCTAATTAGCGTCACAAACAGCAGTCAAAAGAATGGTAATTTAGATTCAGGATTTCAAAGGTTTCTTAATCCCAGGCCAATGCAACTAATCTCTCAGAGGCTGAAAGTGTTTTGTTATGGCAATGCAATTGTATAGCATCCCATCAATTAGTGGCATTGCAGGGAACACTCGCTTGCATGACTCATTTGTCTAATCAGAACAACAAAAAAAGAAGGGGAATGAGACAAAAAGGAACAGAGAAATATAGCTCCTTAAAATATGCAGCATCAATTTTTCCAAATAATTTATACCATAGCTGGAAGTTATTTTGAATAACATGATGTCCTTCCCAAAACCAAGCCAGCAGGCTGAAAGGTTTTTGCTAGTTTTTAAGGGATTAGTAGGACACTAAAGCCAGGCACACAAGTGAAATCAGCTGGCCTGCAATTAGATGTGTTAGCTGATACGAACCTTTTTCTTAGAAAGGAAGGAAATATGTTTGAATCAAAAGATCCCTTTCTTACCAGACTTCCCTTTATGGAGGAAACACTAAAAAATGGCAAGATGCTCAACAGACAGACACTGTTATGTCCTCATCACAGTCCAATTGCACATTATTCAGGGATTTTATTCCCAAAACTTCTGACAATTCCAAAGTTTACTACGTCTTATAGTATCACTCACATTTACAAAAGCCCATTTTTTCCAGTGGGGTGGAAATGGAGGAGCACTCAGCACTGCTGTTAGGATCCCTGTTCATATCTGGTCAAGTCAGCAAATTAAGATTTGAAGATGTATCTGCAACACACAAACATCTCTGCTTGTTCTGATCTTGCATCAGCTCCATTTTAAGGATAAAGTCCATTCAAAACTGGGCAAGGTCCAATTTCAAATGCAAACTTCCTCTTTATTTGCCATATTTCTCTAAAAGTTCTAGTCCAGCTCAACCCTAAGTCTGAACAAACTTAAAATTTTTACCTTCTCCTATACTCCACTGCCTGGCCCTCTTGAAAAAAAGTTGCAGTCTTTTGGCCTTCTGCTGAATTTATCTTTATTTTAGATTAAAAGGCTTGAATTTCACATTCTACCTTCCCCAGCACCAACAGGCTGGGATGCCTTGCACCTAATCCTTGGCCTATAATGGGACCTCACAAGTCACTTATGCCTCAGTTTCCCTGACTTTGAAGCAGTGCTATGTGGCATCTGACTGGGCTCCAAAGGGATGCACAGAGATACAATAAAATTGGTACATTTAAAAAAAACCCAAACAACAAAGTAGTACCTGAGCTCTGGAAGCAAACCATTATATTCTACTGCAGAGGTAGCCAAGGGCTTCACAGTTCTGGATGCTTTTAGTCTAGTCACAAAATGGAGCCTATGCTTAGAAGAAGCTGAGGATGAAACACTCACTACAAAGTAGTTGGTTCTACCCATAGTATCCTTTCTTCCTGTCTGGAAAGAGAGTGAGAAATCCTGAAAGAAAGTGGGCTTGAATCAAAAGAAGATCAAGTAGTCAGAAAACAGATTCTTCATGACAGGAGGGAACCTTTGCCCACCCCAGTCCTAATTTCTAGCTCCAGTATTCGACCTGCCATAATAAAATGGCATTGAGCAAGACAACCCATGAGCAGAACAGGCTCTGTAATGAGTTAAGTGCATGGCCAAATCTAACCAAAGTCAAGAACAGGTAATATACAAAAGCTGGGACCACTCTCTACAGGAGCCCAGTAAATGATCCCAATATCAGTTCTGGTCCAGGCAAAGTAGGTATAAAAAAGGTATTCAGAGGTGAAAAAGTTAATGTACAAATACAGTGTTCACTCTTGAAAGCATTACCATGTTTTAAGGCATAAAGCACTAATGAAGATGTATAGACTCAATCTCATGGACTTATAGACTGAATCTTTGCCTCACTTGTATTAAGCCCTGGCTGCTCTTACCCACTCAATCATCCTTAACACACTCATTGGCATCAACTGCTTCTTTTGTCCTATACAGATAGATCCTCATATGCTGCAGATTTTGATACAAAGTCTAAAGAATGGATGATAATTAAAGGGTGCTTTGTTGTGACTGGATGCTGTACTGGTTGGGTTGAAATGTTGCCATTTATTCAAGAAAAACTGGGAGAAATAAGACCTTTAGGAAGCCCAGACAAAGCAAAAAATGTCTCTGAACAGTATGTTTGATTAACACGTTATTAGAAATGGCCCAAATGGGAACCTTATCTATGAATTCCTTCCCTGTTTCAAGACTAAGGAATTCTCAAATCTAAGTCTTCCTGCATATTTCCACAACCAAGTGGGTATTAAAAAGAAGAAAGAAGGCATCTGTGTTCATCTCTGGTTCACACGAGTCAAAAAGCTTACCAGTCTTGCAGGATTGAAACCTTGAAGACAGGTATCCTTGGTAAAGTATTGAATCCCAGAGCAACCAAATTAACTCAATAACACTAGGAAGACTCATCCTTTAATTCCCCCCTGCTCCGCAAACATATCATAAACTTCAGAGTAATTCAGCTAAGCCAACACTTAGGCCAGACACTCTTTGCACCTCATACCCATACAGGTGACAGAGACACTGAAAAAACTTGGGGAAAACAACTCAACTTCTGAGCATTAAGTATTCAAATTATGTGGCACTTAAACTCTTGTTCTGCTATTGTATTAAGAACAATTGCTATCAAACGATGCAAGGTGCCTTCTGGTTCTGCCTCAAAGGAGAAAGTGGTATTTTGATCAAGATGGTTCAACATTTTTCACCTTCTGCTCCAGCTTGATAAGGGAGCTCATGGACAAAAAAGAAAGAAAAGGTAGGACGGGTTATCTCAAAATAACACTGCAAAAGTTGGCAGGTAGCTGATGAAGCTGGGTTTCACCTGAAATCCTGCTTACTTCTAGCCCAGCAAATTGCTTTCCAAACCTCATTTTCATAAGGTATAAAGTGGAAAGAATGTTGGCCTGCCTTCCTAAAGCAGCCTAAAATTCATCAACATAAAGGCTATTGTATAGGAGCTCAAAAGTTCTCTTTATGTAGAGCTCATTTACTGTCTTTTTTTTTTTCCACCTTGTCCTTTCTAGATGTGTTTGGAAATGTGCAATAGATTCATAGCAAGAAAGGATCTTTGTCTAACCAGAAAACGTATCTTGAGGTCTGGACTTCCTAGTGTTAGCAAGTCTAAGTCAGGTGCTGAAATACAATTTTACAATTCTGTGTATATTAGCTCAGAGTTAATAGATAGCTACATAGATCTACATTACAATTAATAAACCTAGCCAGGGAAAAGTAGGTCCCACAGCACACCTTTCAGAAGCAAGCCGTTATTAATCAGCATTTTAACGAAGCATAATTACAACAGCTTATGGCTCCCACCAGGTAGAGCAATAATTATAGGTGCAACCAAATAAACAGCGAAAATAATTACCTATTTCTCAGAGCTAATATTAATTTAACCAGGCTCGGAGTGATGGCTAGCAGACAGCTCAGTGGTTTTGCATTACCAGCAAGAAAAACTGTTCTGATTAAAACAAAGATCACAGTTGCCATTGGCAAAGAGGGGGGAAGGTACACCACAGTCTTTTTAATCTCCAGGACACCTTCCAGATTTCAAATGGGTGATGTGGTTATTCATCGGGCAAGGAAATTCTTCCCCTGTGCACTGTGTATGAGAAGCACATCTTCTCCTGGGAAGAAGAGGTGAAACACCCTGGACTGACACACACAGCCATGCTGGATGGACAGTATGAAAATACACAGTTCTGAGCTGAGTGATTTGGCCCAAGTTAGAGAAAAGGCCCCACAAATATTCAGGTTGTCTGCAACAACAGGGGATTGGATTCAAGGAGGATGGACAGTAAAGATGATACCTTTGTTTGCTGACAGACGTGTCCAGACAGACGACCCAAAGGCAGCCATACAAAGGATGAGCAGGACACTGTAATTCCAGTGACTCTCTTGTCTGCTTAACAGGAGAGCTAACCACTGGCAGAGGAAGTCCCTGAGTTAGTCCTGCCACCATGACTGACTTAAAGAAATGGTGCTGTTCAGATGGATCAGGAGAAACCATTACTTTCCATTTAATAATTACTTTAATTTCTGCTCTGCTGTACTTTACCCATGGAGAGCAGCAGACACAGATGCATCAAGTGCCACTGTAATATCTGGAACACTCCAGGCTTCCTCTGGATTATGGTGGCTTGTAAGCACACCCCCTCCTGGAGTCAGTGAGGCTTTCTGATTGCATTGGGGATCCCCCACTGCACTGTAACTCTGCCTTTTGCATACAAGTCCCTAGCACATGAAATAAAAACAAACCAAAGCTTTTGAATTTCTGTTCATTATGCTCCCATCTCACTACAGAAACACAAACAAAACAAAGAGGTTAATGATGATTTATTGCACACAGATGAAAAAACCTGCAGCCTAGTGGTGTTTCTGATTCCAGATCTAATATTACATGATAATATTGTATTATCAGATTCCAGATCTAATATCTAATGATTCTAATACTTGACGGTTTTACCTGGTGATCCAAAGGAAGGAGCTGTGGGTCAGAGTGTGGTGGAAGGCTGCCAAGCACAGGCTGTTCCTCCAAAGAGCTGGAGACCACAGTGTGGAGGCAGAAACAGGGAGGCAGGTAACAGGAATAACACTGCACAAAATCACAAGCCACTGGGTAAAGACTGAGACCAAATGATATTGCTAGTGATGTCTTTACGACACAGTCACAGTGTGGCTCTACTAAGCCACATTTGTCCTCAGGCCACTTTCCAGCTCTCCGAGTGTTTCAGCAGCAGCGTTTCATTGGGTTCTCTGGTGTTTCAGAACAAATTACACTGGTAAACAGATTTGTGGCAACACTTCAGGCTGAAAGACCAGCTATGCCTTCGAACAGCATCGATTCCTCAGGCTGAAACAAGTCAACACAGACACGACTCCAAGAAAACAACTGGGAGGAGTGAACCAACTGTTTTTGGAGTTCACTAAACTGTTTCACTAAACCAGTTCAGATCCACAAACCATCTTTCCTCTTCCCTGTGGTGTTGTAGGTGTTGGGTTGCCAGGGTGGGGGGGGCAGGCTCTGCCAAAAGCATGCACTTCATGTTCAGGAATGGAGCATCTTTTGCTAGGGTTGCTTTGGTGTGAATCATCAGAACAGCTCCTTCATTCTCATTCCTCCCCCATTTTTTCTTTCCTCAAGAATTAACAAGCCTGAAAACATTCAGTTACGTTTCATATTTAGCAAAATGATTTTGTGCATCCATACTGATGTCAGAAAACAAAGGAAGTAAGGCACTTGCCAAGCTCAGAACTAAAAACAAAACAAAACAAAAATCCCCAACAAAAATATAAAAAGGGGTGAGGGAATTTCAGGCATTTCTGAACTTAATGAAAACAAAGTGACAAACATCCCTTAAGAAACCATGTTCTCCTGAGGAGCTCCAGAACTAATCAGTTGGGAAAAGGTTTGATATGTTTCAGCTAAGCTAAACCAAATCCCAAAGCCTTTTTAGCTTCACCATCACTAAGTGGAGTCTTATGCCTCTGTAATTTGGGCTTGAATTGAAGACATGAATGTCAATAGAGTCAAGAGGTTTGAATACAAGTGGGGTGGAAAATTTACCCTAAGGGGTAGATTTTACCCCTTGCAAAAGCTGTAAAGCAAGGATTATATAGAAAATAAAAATACGTTGCCAAGAGCAGGATATTTAAACCCCTCAGGTAACTTCTATGTAACTTTATTATTCTTTTAATTTAATTTCTTAAAATCTCTTTCTCTCCCCACTCCAAACAGTAACCATGAAATAATGCACTGAAAGAAGACATGGTGGGGCCAACTCCTCATCAGCTGAAGTGCTCTCAGCTCAATTTGAACTGACAAGGTGCCTGCATGAGGCTCTGAATCAAGTACTTGCTCTGTGGAAAGCAACTTTTCCTTGCAAGAGTGAGCAGTGAGGGCTGCAGGGCCTCAGATCTTTCTGCTGCCACAGAGCCAAAGGCCTTAACTGAAAGGAAGATGGGGAGGGACAGCTAACCTCTTGTCCTGCTGCATTCCCTTTGCATGGCACAGAATAAATAAGGAAAAGGCTGCCAGTGTCTACACAGTACTCGAAAGCAATAGAAATGTTATCCAGATGTCTGGGTTGCCCACATGGGTTTTTTGAACCTAATATGTTGTGCCACAAATCCCTTCAGGCCAGATGCAAAAACAGCTAAAACCTCAACAAGCAGTTCAGATGTGATCAGAATCCCCAGGCCATCATTGAAATCAAAGGGGCTCAAACCCTAGCTCTTTCACAGAGTCTTGGGAGGAACATTTCTGCATTTTAAATGCCTCTAAAAACCTTCACTCATCTGTTTCCTCAGTTCACCTATTCTAAGTACAGGAACAAGCATCATCCCCCGTCTCAGAAGTGTGCTATGACATTTCCTGAAATACACTAGTCAACTCTCATGAGAGGGCCAAGGGGCAGAAAATTCTTTACATAACTATTGGTGAGGAGGAGAACTCATCCCATGCTAACCATGGTTACATTTCACAGGAAAAAGGCTGAAAGTGAGTATATGAAGTGTCTCAAGCATATGGTTTCTATTCAGCTGCTGTCCAAAAAATGTGAAGCCTTCATTGAATTTCCCCAAAAAATCTCTATCCTTGGAAGCTTATGTGATACTCCAAGTAGCTGTAGAATTTTTTCCAGACAATTCAAATTCAAAGCCCCTGCTGCTGGCTGACTGAGTCACTTTTACAAAGGTTTTCCATGCCATTTTATTGTGAAGGATGTTACCTTAACTTCAGATTCCAGGAATAATAATACAGGGAGGCTTTTACTTAGCTTGGATGTAAGTGTAATGCCTGGCTGATCAAAGCAGGCTCTATCCTGTGCACTATCTGACTTCATACAGCTACAGGGGCAAACTGGTCTGGTGCTTTCCACAGGGAAGGAGGATGCACTGGAACAATGTGAGTACATGAGGGACCAGCAAGGATGCAAAACATGGATCACTGAACCAGAAACTGCAAAGGTTGGACAAATCCAGGGAAGAACTGTACAAAATCCTCAGCAGAAGGAGAAGCCTGATGTCCAAGACAGCTTTACCCAGCTGATTGCCTTATCCTCAGAGTTGATAAGGAGCTGCACCACACAGTGTATCAGCAAAGTATCTCTTCCTGCACTCACAAACAGGCAAGTACTTAGAGGACTTACCTTGAGGACCAAATTAACTTTTCTTTTTTTTCCTTAAGTAATAAATGGAAAATATTAATAAGGTACCTAAAGTAATCAGTGTTCTTTCCCATCCCTCTGTGTCATCTCTTGAGCCTGAGTTACTGTGGCCTTTCAGGAGGACCATGTGCCCTGCTCCTCCCAACCACCCCCATCCACGTGACCTGACAACCAGAGATGTGGGAGCTGCATGGTGACAGCATCCACAAGACTTGTGTGCCTGGAACATCACCCGGTTGGCACACAATGGAAAAGAGAGCTGCTACCCTCATCCAGCTCCCCTTTCTCCCAGGCTATGCTGCTGGGCTTACAGAGATTTACAGGTTTTTTTCAGGTCTACAATATTTTCTGTAAAAGTTTAGACTCTGAGAGACATAGGATTATTTGAGGCTTCCCCAGCTTTCATTTAAAAATGCAATTGTAGGCTTCACAGTTGGAGAGAAAAGCTTAATAATGCAACTGTATGCAGACCTAAAAATAGACTAAATAAAACACTCCTAAATACACCTGGCAATGCTAGATTCCAGCTTCACTGGCACATTCTCTTGTATCTCAAGCTTTTCTTGCAAGCACAGGGAAGCAGAAGAGAGAATAAAAAAAAAAAAAGAAAGAGGAAAACATAATTGTAGAAGTTTAAAAACATTGAGCTAACATTCTAATTCTCTTAGAAGATTCAGTGCCAGAAATTAGCTAATTTACAAAACCTGCCTGGGCTACCAGGGTCCCTTTAGCTGAACACACTCAGCACAAAAAGCAGACCATGTTGTATGTAATGAAAATGCTGATGAACATCACCACAGTGCAATGGCTTTAAAACTGATTTGTGGGGGGTAGGAAGGTTTTGTTTCACCTTCCTTAGCAGGGAAGCCAGACAGAGCTTTAAGCTTTATTGACTCTAGCATTATAATCTCAGTTGCTGGTCTTTCAACCTGTTCCAGAATTGGAGAGAGGTTTTCTTCTCTCTATGACTAGACACTCTAGCATGGTTGATTCGGTACTGAATTGAAATTCATCAGAGCCTGCTTTGTCTCAACAGAGTAATAAAAGCCTAAAATGTTATTATGCATTAAATGGTTGTGGAGCTGGTGAAAGGGCTGTTTTTCCCGCCTGTTGCAAAATCTGGAGGAGAGGGGAAATATCAGACCTGACAATAAAAAGTGATTGAAAGAAGATAAGTCTTATATAAAATTGGCTCTGTTTGAAAAAAAAATGTGTCAGGGAAGCAAAAGCACCAAATGGTTCTCAGAGAAGGAGCCCAAAGGATGAGGTAAGAACGTCACCAAGATTTGGTGCTGCTCGTAGCAGGGGACTCAGCTAAAATCCATCTCTGCTCATAGATAACCCAGTGTTTAAATGCACCCACAGTCTGCATGTTTACTTTTCTTGATGATCTTCTAGTGTGAAACGTTAGTTAGCAGGTGCTCCAGGGCACAACTCAACAAAACCGTGCTCCCCCTGGCTTCAGTCCTGCAGAGAATTATGTACTCACTATATCCTGTGTCCCAAATGAAGCATTTGTAAAAGTTCCTCATGAGATCAAAAGGCCTCAGCAAGACTCATCTTTCCTAATACAAACTGAATCATAAAAATACATGCGCACAGTCAAGATATGACCGAGGGTGGGAAGGAATCGCTGCAAAAGGTCAAGATACCTTGATCTTTGGAGGTTCATCTCTCCCAGCCTGAGCATTTTGTGCTGAATACCTGCAATTGAGACAGCATTTTGTGCTGTTTGTGGGTGATGCTGTAGTGTTAAAGTCTGGCTGCATGTGCAGTGGAAAGGGGGCATCTAAGACAGGCACTTGAGGATGAAGGGCACACTGTGCAGCCTTTCTCTCTGAGTGCCTGTTAGAGTTAATTACCAATTAAGTAATTGAATTATATACAACTGCACAAAAGACATACACATAGATAAGTACCATGCACTAGTATATGTCTTTCATATCTGTGCAGTGGCACATAAATGGAAAATAAAGACACAGGAAGAAACTTTGACTTCAGTGAGCTGGATGGGAATTTGCTAACCATCTCGGATGACACCCAGACTCTGCCTCTGGCTGTGGCCAGAGAGGCCTCTACCCCAGAGATAGCTCTATAACAGGGTTGCCTACACCTACACATCAATACATGCAGAGCCAGACTCAGGCTCCCTTGGTCCACACCTGAGCTGGATGGGTAATGCTAGCTTTAAAACCATGTCAAACGTCCTTGAGCCACTAAACAATTCTAAGGATTTGAAGGAGGCAAGAATAGGGTCCCAAACACATGCTAAACAAAACCACAACGTCAGTGTGCTTTTGTAAATAGCTCAATATAAACTATGCATTTTTGCCCTCCTTAAAAAGAGGCTCACAAAAGTGCCTGGTCTCCAAGCCCCTTGAATCCTCTCAGAGGGAGGCTTTCAAACCAACCAATAACTATTAAAGTGTTACTGCCATTTGTCTAATGCAATTCCATGCTCCACATCCGTCTTTGGAGAGCTGACTTTCATTAACACTTCAAAAATAATTTAAGGTTTTCGCGGTGAAGGTTAGAAACTTTTCACAGCTCAGAGCTAATAGCTCTGCTGTTTACATGCTATAATGTCTTGATAACCTTTTCAAACACACTGTGGCCAGCAGCTGGGACCTGTCCCTGCTATTTTTGTTCCCAGAATGTAACAGCAGAAATGTGATGACTTTGTGCCCCTGAAATGGTCACATTACTTCTTTTTAGGCTTCGCTTCCACTTCAGCACTAACAGAAAGGACCTCACCTTTTCAAGAGGCTCCTGATGTATTGAAATATGGCTGTCCATTCCCTGGAGAAATGAAACAAGCTGATTGTCTCATTGGAAACCCAGTTTCAGGGGGCATGGGATGAGGGCAGGCAGTCTGCCTTTCCTATCTGGAGGTGCCTTGAAGAAGACAGTGAACCTATGTGAACTATTTTGCCTGGAAGAATAAGGATAGGGTTCTTGTTTGCAGGTGCTGGATGGACAATCACAGAATTACCTTGGTTGGAAAAGACCTTCAAGATCATTGAGTCCAACCATTAGCCTAACACTGACAAGTCCTTAACTAAACCATATCCCTAAGTACTATGTCCATATTCTTAAATGCCTCCAGGGATGGTGACTCCACCACTGCCCTCAGCAGCATGTTCCAACACCTGATAAACCTTTCAGTGAAGAAATTCTTCTTAACACCCAATCTAAACCTCCCCTGGTGCCACTTGAGGCCATTACCTCTTGTCCTGTCACTTGTAACTTCATTGAACAGACCAATCCCCACCTCTTTACAACCTCCTTTAAGGTCTCCCCTCAGCCTCCTTTTCTCTAGGCTAAACAACCCCAGCTCCCTCAGCCACGCTGTGTAAGACATACACTCCAAACAAAGTCATAATCCCACAGTGGTTGTTCCAGCACTGCAGCAAAACAAGTGCTGCAGCTCTCTTAACTTTGCTTTACTTGAGTTGTGTGCAGATTACAAATCCTTACTGGAGATGTGGCAGACTGGCAGACAAGAACTGAATGCTGTGGCAATCCACATACTAAGGTGCCTCTAAAAGGAGGAGTCTCACTTGCTCCAGTTTCCTGGCCACTCAAGAGCTGGACCAGGGAGGCAGGATGGAAGGATCCTGCAGTACCTACATGCCTTTCTACAAACATCACAGGTCTGATTTCAGCATGCTGTCCTTAAAATCACAGGGCCAAACGGTGCCCTCAGATACAATTTACACGGAAATACTCAACCCCACAGAGAGCTCCAAGAGGGTTTTTCTCTCCCTTAAACCCATAAGCAAATAAATGCAGCTGCTCCAAACTGATAGTGAGTAAAGGCCCTGAAGCTGAGATCATGGGACCAGTCCATTCTTATTAAGTTAAAACATTAAAAGTCCTGGACAAGCTGGAGAAAAAAAAAAAAAACAAACCAAAAACAAAACTCAGTCAAATTTACAGCAGACCTGGGGGCACATCCATGATGTTTTCTCTCCTGAGTTCTGCTAGATACAGCCTTGGAGCAGTCACAAGTACCACGGCACGTGTTGCAAACAGGGTAAATGAGCCCTGAAAGAAATTGTTTTAATGATCATCTTTCTCCTTTTGGGCAGGGATGTGAAAGGCAGAGGTTGGTTTGTGACAGGCTCCCTGTAGCCTTCTTGAACCCATTGAGATGAGGTGAAAGGAGCTGTTGTGAGTGCTTTCCTGTTTAGTGAGGCTTCCAGAAGGCCTGGTGACTATGGGTGGCATGGGCTGTGTCACTACAGAGGGCTTGTCCTTTGAGAGATGGATCTGCACATGGAATCCTAGAGAGCATGGTGTAAAGTATTTCTTGCTACTACCAAGTCACTGTGAGGAACTTGAAGACAAGTACAAATAGCTTCTGATCTCCATCCAAGTGCTTTAATTTTTAAGGTTGAGAAGTGATGACAAAAACTTTTAAAAGATTCCTTGGCTTGGAAGGAGAGGGGAGTAAATCAAAGAGTGAGGTATACATCATACAATTTATTGCAGCTTATTTAGGCAGCTTGGCTAAATACTCCAGTGAAAGCTGCAAATTCAGCAGAAATTTTGCAAGGAGTTAGCGTAGCAAATAAGAACAGATAGTGATCAGGCTACAGAGCAGCAAAACAGAGTCATTGTTAATTAAGAGACCTAAATGATGAGACCTGCTGAATTAGGTCAGTGAATATGCCCCGTCCTGCTCCAGTTTTAAGTTGTGTAAATGACTTCAAGCGAGGTCGTTTTCAGCGTTCCTGCAGTTGCCAGTGGGGCCAGATAATGGACGTGAGAAAAGCAGCCAAGAAATATCCCACAATTTAGATCTACTCTAGAACTGGGTCAACATACGGCAAAAGAAAATTAAAGTCAACAAATGCAAAGTAATGTTCATCACCACACGATCCTTGGAACCCCTGCTAAGCCTAATTTATATAGATGGTTTAGAGAAGCTGACTACAAACTGGTTAAGCCTGCTGACAACACAAAATTGGGGAAGTGGACATGGAGAGCAAAGAAAAAAGAGCATGCAAAGGAATTCTACAGAGTGCTTAGCTTTGCTAGGTAACTTGGGCAAGGTACAGCAAATAACTCTTAATGTTGATAAATGCAAAAGCAATACAATTTGTTTGCAGGATCTCATGACAAAATGGGAAATGTCTTGGACTTCAGCAAGGGGAGGCTAAAATAGCTACAAGCAGGAAGATAGTAGCCTTTTCTCAAAAAGGCCATGTAATTAATTTTTAAGCTAAGAAAGGAATCAAGGTGAAGAGCAACAAGGACAAAAAAAGCAACAACATCCAGGTTGCTTAAAGATAACCCTCAAAAAACAACAAAATGGGCCTGCATCTATTATTACATCTTTACAGCAAAGTCTTGAGCTGGCAAAAAATGTGCATAGCTAATAATCTGCAAAGCCTGAGCATAGGCAGGACATTGATGTAGGTGAATGCAGTAACCTTTGTGTGAGCCAGAAGAGGACAGGGTTACTTCTGGTAAGGATTGTTTCTGGGAAGGTTGCTTAGAAATTCAAGACCTATGTTACCGTAGCAGTCCTAGATTACAAAAATTATGACATCATAAATGAAAATCATGCCTTTGAGAGAAGGTGTTTTTAGGGAAATCTGGCCTTTACCTCAGGATTGATTTCCATGCTTCATACCCAAATATGTAGAAGGATGGCTACTTCCAAGCAATCAGGACTGGACAGCTGTTAGCAGGCAAGGCAGTGAGAAGAGAATTTTGCAGAACTATCACACAGGTTGTACCACTGTCCACTCCAGTATAGCCAACTGACCACACTGCAGCATAAGGCAGGCAAAAGATACCAAGCCTAAAATTGAAAAGGAAGCAGAATCAACCTATTTTAAAACAAAAACTTCCCAGACTGTCCTCCATCTTCATAAAAAGTAACAGAAAGTAACCCTTTGGAATAATATTCTTCACTTCACACATTAAAACCAGACTGCACAATGCTTTGACAAATATACTACACAGGGTGTGAGAAGTGACTGACCTAGATACAACAGAATAACACCTGCTGTAATAGTGAAATGAGCAGCAGGAAAACCTATAGCACTATTGTAGGCTACAAAGGGAGAGCAGATGAGGATGAGTTCAGAAAGGAACCTAAAAGGAAGGGAATAAAAAATACAACACAGATGACATCACAAGTGCTGTAGTCAAGGAAACGTTTCATTTTTTTCCCCTCAGTTCAGAGCAAGCAATCATAAAATGGACAAAAAGAGGAATTCAGAGCCACTCCTATTTTCTTCCCTGAGCTTATACAACTTTCAGGGACAATATAAAAGCAGGCTTAGTCAGTACAGATTTGGGATCTAATCTTCCCAAAGGTTTGATCTTTCAGTGTTCAGTTCATAGTAATTTTGCTCCTGACTTCAATACAGACTGCATCAGGCCCCAAGTACACAGAACACAATCTATGTAGTGAGAACACCTGACCTGCCCTTTTTTTGAGCAATCTTTCAATCACCAGTGATGTTTTAGAATATTATATAGCTACTCTAAATTAAATGCTTACAATATTGTCAAGGTGTTATGATTGCATAGTTGGACTCCATTTTTAATCTTTTGATGAATCTCATCCCCTTTAGTGTAAGAACCAAGCAGGCATCATATTTCTTACCCTAAGCTAAATACCTCTGGACCACAGAACCTGCAGAATAGTACAAGTTTCCTCCTGCTGCTGCCAGAGGTCTCTACTCCCTGAAGTTTACAAAGCAACTAAGAGGATTTGCACACAAGCATGCCTTGCAGCCTGCTAGATAACCAAAGAGGAGTGGAAAGATCTTTTCCCTAATAAAATTAAATCACAAAGCAACAAGCAAGCCCACACAGGAAAAAAGAAAAAGGATGAATGACAGGCATTGTGCTTTACCATTAGTTAGCCAACAGATGTGAACATCCTAATTTACTTTACCATTCTTAGGGTAACATAAAGAAGTTTGTGATAGAGTCTCCAGTCCTACACGCTAACCTGTATAAAGTGGATCCCTGTGATTTCCCAATATAAACTCAAAAAACAGATGCTTTGCATTTTGCAGATCACTCCAATTTTCTTGACCCAGTGTCACACATTTAGTCACAAGGTGATGCACATTCCTCTACCGGAGGGTCCACAGGACCTGGAAAATCCCCAAAGCTGTATTTCAACACTGGGAAGCATTTGCCCTGTGCCATAAGTGTGGCTGGGCAGTGATCAAAGTTACCAGTATCAGCTGTACTCATCCAGTAGCATTCAGAATCAGGAAAGGGGTAGCAATGCTGCATTACCAGTGCAAGATTGTAGGAATCACAGCAGATGTGTCCTTCAAATCTTAGGTGTTCATCTTACCCAGTAAGCCTTCCATATGTGGTCAAGACATGACTAGCAAAGACATAGTGGTCCTTTTATTGTTTGTGAATTGATTTCTTGCCCCTCTCCTACAGAACAAGTCAGGAAAAAAATTGTTTAATTTATTTCCTTTTAAGCTATTGTATCTTCTTAAATGTTTATGTCCTTTGCAGATTCCTAATCTTTCAGTTACTCCTGCAGCTAATATTGAGATACCAAACTGGGAATCACAAATAGATCAGTGGGTATTAATGATGATGGCTTGATGCATCCTCTGGATCAGGATTTTCTTGATGCCCTGATTACAAAAACTGGGTGCATATGTTTTCCTCTGCCTTATATCTCCCCGTTTGCTTCATCTTTAGTACTATTCAGTAAAATTTTACTGCTACTAAAAGCTTTATCAAAGGGCACAGTGTTGCCTGAGGTCAGACCAGCCAAGTCTTGAGCCTCATGTGAACTGTTTTGATGCACAGAAAATCTGTCTTTAACAATTCTGACCTCTCCTAATAAACTGGCCCATCTCTAAAGAACGCTGATTTTAAAATATAATTAACCTCCACACGTTCTGCCTTGTGCTGCAAATAGCACCAGGAAGATAGATTTTTTAATTTTTTTATTTTTTTTTTTACCTGATTTATTCTTAACTGTTAAATCATGATTCTTTTTATTACAGTTTTGTTTATTTCATCCTAGTGGGACATGGAAACAAACTTGGTTAGTTTCATTGCCTGAATTTTCATCAGCTTCCTAGTGTGGCTACATTCTCTGCACCAGAAAATAATGTTTATTTCCCATTTCTATACTGACTCTACTTCTTTCCATAGGAGGGAAAGATCTTTTCCCTAACACAATTCAAAATAAATATAACAAAATATTCCTCAAATGCTATTCAGATATTTTAAAGCCATTTTGGGGTGATGTAGTTATACATCTCCCAGTTTAATTCAGTTTTATATCTGTACAGTCAAGCAGAAGCTTTGCCAAAGTGAGTAGCATTGTTAACAGAGAGGCCAGACCAGGCAGGTTTTGACCTTGTGTGGAGGGCTTGCTCAAGGCACCAAATTCCCCATATACACTGCTGACCTGTGGAACTCCCTGCTTCCAAATATTAAGGATGTTAAGAGCTTGACAACATTTAAAAGAGATGAAGTGGCAGAGTTAGATTTTGGAATCATGCTTTAGCCTGCGGGCCAGGGGAGAACAGGGGGTGAGCAGTGGGGGAACAAGGAGAAGAGAGAGCCAGCTGGTTTAAGGGAAGGTAGTAGACAAGAAGCTGCACAGCTCACCAATAAGCATATGGGTTTTGATGACTTTCTCAGGTCACCCTGAGAGTTTGCTGCTGTAAGGGGGAAGGGGAAAGAATCATGGCCAGCTTTGAAGGCTGGGTACAATCCTGCTCCTGCTGCCTGATGGAGGACTGGGGAAAGGATGACCTTGTTGTCAGGGAACTTATGTGACACACCCACTGTGTGCTCATGTCAGGTCCCCACATCAGCACAACACCCACCAAATCAGACACATACAAACATGCCCACCCCCTTGTTGGCAGTTTCAGAGAAAGGCCCCAGATCGCTCCAGATGAGCAAGGATCAGCACAACACTCTCCCTGCACCTTTTTTGTACCTGCAGCCAGTTTTGCCCTGTTCATTGCAGAGCTGTTTCACTCGTTCTCACACATGCCCACCTTGCAATGTCTAAACTTCAGATGCCTTCTCTTGTCATTCAAACTGGCTGCTCCACCATTTGAAAAGTGAGAGGCATGAACTGACATCCTCAACTTGCACAATTTCTTCCACAAAGGAGGGATTTAGTACATTTATTACCTCCTCAATTTGGGTGTAAAGACAGGGAGACAGCAGCCACCCATGAGTCAGAAAGGAATGAAAGTGGGTGGAGAAAGTTGGTGAGAGAAAAGTTGTCCTCAGAACCATCAGAAATGTCTGAACTTCCCAGAGCTGCCTTGCTGAAAGCATCCTTTTGGTATTTGCCCAAATGCAGCCATCACCAGCCCTCATGCCCAAAATAATTAGACTCATGCCATTTAAAGGTAGGTCTTTGGTATGTGGGAACAGCAGAAAAAAAGCATAGCTTCTAGGGAGCAGTGATGTGGGGCAGCAGCCATCTGACCAAAAAAAAGTGGGATGGGACAAAGGGGTCATCGGTTGTTGAAAAGGCCAAAAAGGCTCAAGGTGTCCACCTTGCTCATCTAACCTGCACATCTCTCAAGCAGAGGAGCAAAGTGCTGTCTATGCTGGTTTCCTGGTGGGCAGGAATGAAGGGATACAGACAAAGTGATATTTCTCTCTCTCTCTTGCCTTGAGCAGGTGCCAGTGGAAAGCTTTGGCAGCTGCCGAGTGTTGTGCTCTGGGAATTTGTGCAGCACAGAGTGTTGGTCTCACTGCCGCAGTTGGATGACACCAGACCTGGTGGTGACAATGAGCCTTACAAGGAGAAGTGAAGGTGTAAAAACAAGATGAAATCCAAGCTGTGTTCTTTTGAAGGGGAGAAAACATTTACTGACGTCAAGAGTGGCAGCCAGTTCCATTTGAGGTGCATGTTGTGCCCAAAATGAATTCAAGAGACCACAAATTCACCTGGAAGATCGATTTCATGGCCTGAGAGTCAGAATATTAACTCTGTATCACTCAACTCTGAAACGACCTCTCTTATTCCATTTGTGCTATTCTTCACAGCCAAAGCTATCCCACCTTTTTCTGCCAAGAGTGCTGTGTGTCACCCCCTCACCAGCGTCCAAGAGGCACTAGAAAAGCAATTAGCAGTGAAAGGTTTAGGGAGCAGTGAAGTACGTGTGGTGCAGCCATAGGGAGACTAGCAGGTTTTCAGGGCTGGTCTGGGCTCACCTGAACTTCACGTGGGACCATTCTGCCAGTCAGAAGGTCCCATAGCAGATGAGGCAACACTTGATTTTTATTCCCAAAGAAAATAACAAGTGGAAAGAGGAATTGCTTTCTAAAAAAAGGAATAAAAGCAATGCTAGTTAAACGCTCCGCCTGCCTCTCTGCTTTGGCTCCATGTGCTTCGTTGATCCAAAGGCTACAGAGGTGACTGTGGGCAGATTTCATCTTTGGTGTCACTTGGACAATTTATCTAGAAACATAGCAAGCTGAGGTTACAGGAAATTGCCCAACTTACTTCAATGGAGTTGCACTCAAGATGCCAAACAGCCCCAAAGTACAGTCAGTTCTTAATCACTCTCACAGTGAATGGACCAAGCCTCCCTTTGGGTGACACCAAGCCCAGTGCCCCCGCTCATTCAGCTCATCCAATTACCCTTACCAAACTTGCCCCTACCTGGAGCAAAGGAACGGGCAATTAGCTCGCCTAATGCTACAGGGAAAACATGCAGAACCAAACACTGAAGCAGATCAAGACCAGATAAGTCCTGGATGGGAGGTCTCAGCTCTTGGAGAGGGAAGCCTTTGCTGCCTCCTTTGTTTGTCCAGCCTTCTTCAAACCCTCAAAACACACTTCAAAGCAAATATAGCAACCAGAGCATGAGCAGGAACAGTGGCATTTGCAAAGGGGTGAACACACAGCAGCTAGATATCTTGGGGACAGACTCCCACCAGGAACTGGTCTTCGACATCTCTGTTAGCCCTGTAGTGGTTTCTGAAGCATGGAGGTGTTTGCAAACTCACTCCTGCTGCCCCTGTGCCACAGTTCAGCCCTCCAGGGAGATGAGGAGCTGATTATACCTCTGCACTGCCTTCTTCAAACACTACCCCTCCTCAGCTTTTTTTCTGTTTATGTGCCCGGTGTGGTTTTCTAGCTCCTGCCAGGGTTAATTGGCAGGCCCAGTAGGGGAAATAAAATGCTTCAAGCTCTGTTGTTGCTTTTTTTGTCCTTGTTTGCTCTTGAGGCTGTTGGAAAGCACTAGCTCCCAAAGGGTTAAAGAGGTAGCACAGCAGGTAGCCAGCTGCTCTAGATCTCTACAATTTATTCCTGGCCCCTATTCAGGCCCCTCCACACTGCTCAGGTGCATATAAAGGCCTTATCAGGGCCAACACACAAGCCCTTCCTCGCACCCTGGCATTGCAGGGAACAGTGGCCACAGCCCAAGGCTAGGGATGGCCAGGACCGAGGGGGACAAGCTGTCAGGCACAGACACGGACATTTTGGAGACAGCAGCAAGGGGGCTTCTGTAGCCCTTTTGCTCTCCCTCCAGGGCTGGGTTTCCACGGAGACACAAGCCCCCTCCCAGCTTCTTCTCTGAAAGCACTCTCATTCCTCCTCCATTTTCATCTAAGTTTCTAATGAAGATTTATTACTCTGACTGATTACGCTGTCAGCCAAATGAGAGGGGAACAGGAATATCCTTTCTTCCAGCCACTGGTCCATTTGGCTCTCAGCAAAAAAAGCCAAGATGATCTCAGTCCCTTTTTCATGCAGGTATTATTTATTTGCAGGCTGACAGCATGTGGGAAAACCCATCAAGAATCAAAACCCCGGGGCATGAAGCTGGGTTAATATTCACCTATTTAAAACCTGGGAGGAACTGGGTGATCAGGTAAGTGCATGTAAGACTCCAAGGCAAAGACTCCCTATCAGCACCGATGACCAGTCAGATGTGGCATGAGAACAGGCAAAGGGAACTGTGAGGAGACAGAAATGTCAAAGCAGAATTCCTGTCCCACACTCTTGAAAACAGGAATTTTGCACAAGGTGACAATCACCGAGGAGATGAAACATGCATGGATACACAGAGAGATTTTCCCAAGACCTATGAGAACAAGGTTTATTTTTGCAGATTGATTGGGGGGTGGGTTTCTGCTTTTAATTTTCACTTCTTTGTAATAAGAATATTCTGCTGGTATGTGAGAATGCAGCTAAAGCAATAACACTACGCTGTATCTGGACAATAAGAATGCAAACCCAAATGTAAATAAAAAGAGAATCCATCTAGTCTGATTTTGGTGCCCATCTAACAGAAACGAAAGTAACAGATTGCACCAAAAAACCACCCCTCATGCTGGATTTCTGACATTACTGGTTAGATGATTAAAAAGGTAATCAGTAAAAAGGGCAATTTCAATCAATCAACTTCATCTCCTAAGGATGAAGCCACAGGAGGGAGAGTGAAGAAGTCAGGAGCTTTGGTTGTGCGGGTTTAGGCAAATCACTTTGCTGTGTATGCCTGTTTCATTCTCCTTTTGTCTCACTAGGCTGTGTCCTAGCCCTGTGTCACTGTCTAGACAACGTCATTTCTCCTGTCCTGCATTTTCATCTGAGAAAGGGCTGGGAGAGGAAAGGACAGGCACCAAGTCTGCAAGCTCTTGACAGAGTCACAAACAGAATTTAGATCACGAAGTTGCAACATCTCTAGTTGTCAGTAAATTGCCAGGAAACCCTCTGGCAAAATGTACCTTTTTTCTTTCCTTATGTTGGTCCAACAGAGAACGACAACTTGCTATTCTGTTAGCCCAAGCAGCAGCATCCTGCTCAATGAAGCTGAAGGCTTGGCCCTGCTGATGTACTGTGTCAGCACAACAACACTTCTGCTCTCAGTTTGCTTTGAAAAAATCCAGGAAATGGCACACAAATGCAATGTTAAAACAACCCCTGTTATGATGGTAAAGCTGAAAGCCTGCTAACCAGGAAATGCAGGAAGGAAGATTGTGCGACTCACCCCAGGCCAGGCAGGGATTCTGCTGTGGAGCTCATGGCTGAACACAGGTTTACTGACAGGCAGAGCTACCCCTTAAATACAGACCAAACACAAGGTCCCAAAAGGCCCTTAATCAAAATAGGACTGAAACATCCTACCAAGGTCACTGCAAACAAAGCTCAGCAGGAAAAATACAGCTTTTTGGGGAGACTGTTTATGCTAGCAAGGTTTGAGGTTTGTCAGGCTCCCCTAAATCCCCTGCCAGGCTGCAGCAGGAGCCAGGGGGTGGTGTTCCCAAACTGACTGCACTGCAGAGCACACTTTGGGAAATAAATAAATTGCACAGAAACTCTGTCCCTTTGGGTTCTTCTCTTTCTTTCCATATTATTGTGCCACTGTGCACGTCACTTTGTAATACTGGGTTATTTATCATCACTGAGTGCCTAGATTGGCCCTGCTAGAGGAATATCAAAGAAAGCAGCAGGGGCTGAGGCTTGATGAGAAGGAAACAAATTCTTGCCTTCGAGAAGCATACATACTTCTCTGCTACCCCATACACACCCACACATTTCCAGGCTGCTCATCTTCCCCCACCAGCAGGCTCCTTTCAGCCTGGTGAGTCCCTGCACTTCTCCCTTTTCTCTGCTCAGATTCAGTGCTTCGTTTCTATGGATTTCTGTGTCAGCTCCCTCAAGGATATTCACTGGAATGGACACATTTACGGGATGACTAACGTTCTGAAAGCAGGTGGTGCTATTATAGTAATACAAAAGCAACCTATTTTTGCTGCCTTGTGCTGTCATCCTGTTAGGCTATACTTTGCTTTGCCTTGTTATCGTACCAACTTCTCAACACCATTACTCTGGGCTGCTCCAGTTCCAGGGCTGTCTGCAGAGGACTGATAGAGGAGCATCTTTGTTCACTACAGTGGTGGCTTGGAGCTCACCCACACAAAGAGAGGCCTACGAGTTTCTCCCTCTGTCATAATTAATTTCCTTCACGAATCTTGAGAACAGATGTAAGGAAAAAGGAAAAAATTCTGCATGTCTAATGTATAAATGCATTCACGCATATATATTTTTCTATGCAGAGCACAGGAAATGAAGGCTTCCTTAAAGTGCAATGTTCAAAGGTGACTATGTTCACTTTATCCTTATATCATACTTGGGATAATCACTTTGAAAATCATACAGTAAATTTTTAGTATTGCCTGTTACCTTCCATGATGCCTGTTGACATTAACTACTTTAATATCTCAGCTTGTATTAGCTTGGAAACTCTTAGTTTGTCTCATCTCAGTTCTTGGCACATGACCTTATCTGTCCCTGGGCTCCTGGATTTGGTGTTGTAACACTGTGAGGGTGCTCCACTTATCCTCAGCCACAGACCATCTCTGCCGAAATACTATGTGAGCACCCAGGACTGAGAGGAATGCCAGATGAAACACAGGTAGAAGTTTAAATAAAATTACATTATTAGAAGCCACATTTCCTGAACTTCAGACCCAAGACAGTGAAGTGACCAGATAAAAATATTGTCAGCATATGACAGCTTTAAAGTGCATATAACAGAGCAGACACCATTGCAGGGAGATCCTCAGGCAGTCCAATACCAACAGAATCTCCTGTGTCCTTTTCACCTTGAAGGGAGAAGCTGGATTGTCACTTCTAGCTCAGCACTTTGCAAAACCTGGCAATCCTGACTCCAGCTCCTTTTGCTCCTCAAAAACCCAGTGGAGGGCAGTACAAATGGTATGTGTGCTTTCTAAACTGTTTTATGCCAATCCAGCTCCTGTGTGAGGGATTTGCATTCAGAGAGCCTACAATAAGTACAGAATTATTAATAGAGCATTGTACTCGAGAGCTGAGACACTGGTTGTCACCAGGGGAAAAACACTCCCCTTTTGCTATAAAGGATCTAAATGGGAATCAGGCTCAGTCTCATCTCATAGCCTAAATGTCCTGATCTGCTGTTCCCTACTTTGTAGCACAAATTCAGCTATAATCAATTATGGCTTGAAATACTCCTTAAATATACAGAAAAAGCCAAAGCACATGCAAAGGCCTCTGATGGTAACTGATGTGATAAAGCAGTGTAGGAAACTCCTTTTTCTTATTAAAGGCTGATTTTAAATCCCTCTGCAGACAGATGCAGTTACTGTGCTGTGTACTGCTAACCTTGAACTCACATTAACAAGTGTATCAAAACTTTCCTTTCATGAGTGCTTGGAATGGGAACTTCTCTGACAGTGGCTGCATGTTCTCCTCTCCCCACATTTAATCAGCAAATATTCCCTGGTAATCAAAACTGTTGATGTCAACAGGTCAAGAGTAGCCAATAGACAAGTTATACAACAGAGAGCAAAAAACATAAGCAGGAAAAGGCCATCATATTCTCAACTGGTGTAAATCAAGATAGTTACAGATTTACACTAGCTAAAGATAAGGCAGAGGAAAAAAGACAAAAGAGAATGAAAGCATCTTTATTTAATAATCTCAGATGCAAACAAGATCTCATCATAACACCAAGGTACAGAAAAGCTTTGACCTAGCCAGGCTCCTTCTTTCTCTGCCCGCTATTGTCTGCCATGACAGTCCGGGACATAGAGGGGAAGCAAAGGAACAGAAAACCTGTTTTGTTCTTGATTTCAGCAACCATCAGAAAAACACCCTCAGTCGACTGTCATTGAAGAATGAAACTGTTCGTGCCAGAAGAGGGCACTTTAACTACAGGCAAGCATGAGCTGTGCTGCCTGATCCTGACCCAGGCAGGCAGACAAGGTGGGGAGGGGGAAATGGTTTCGTTATGCTCAACCTTACACCGGGAAGTAACTACAGGGAATTGCAAAGAGGCACCAGCCTGCTGGGCCTCCACTGTCCTCCTAAGAACTGACATCGAGTGCTCATCTGCACTGGTTTTGCTGCCTTGGACTTGCTGAAGTTCCTCTTCACCCAGCAAAGATCTGGAGCTTGTGCTCCTGGGTCACCCCAGGCTTCGTCAGGCCATGCTTATTTTGAAATAGAAAGTAAGTGTCCCAACAACAGCACAACTACTGAGACTCAGTCCTTACCCCTAGTTTCTCCAGCAATATGGATTTTGTGTCAGCTGAAATTCTCCATGTGCTGAAGCACTTTACAGCATCTCCCCCATACAGACCCTCTGATGTGTTTTAACATTTAGACTCACTTGAGCCTTTTCCTCAGCAGAGACATTAGTTGAGTCTCTTTCCTTTGCTCACCTGCCTTGTTATAAAATTTGCCCAAAATTAATAGCTCTGAGAACTCACTCTGGTTGGAACAAAAAAAAATAAGCTCAGAAGCTTTGGGGTGAATGTATATGAAACACATACACACACCTGCTGCCCAGCAAAAGGGCACTAAACACAGACTGTCTGCTCTTTCCAACTGTATCAGCTGGTTCAAAGAAAGATCGGTCTCCATACAAGCCTTACTTGTTGAAGTAAAGACAGAGGTCCCACCCCTCCAGGCACAACATGATCAGCCATTGCCTCATCCCCTCAGAAAAATCTTGACAACACCTATTTCAGAGATTATGCAAAAAAAACAAATTATAGGCAAGAAAGACCAGAAGATATGGAGGAAGACAAACTGAATAATATAGCAACTATAAGAATGCAGGTCTTGCTTTGAGAATTTTGTTTCTTTCTTGTGGTGTTCCCTGTGATGAATCTCACACCATTTTCTTGTTTGAGATAGGCTAGCACAGAGTAATAGCTAATGTATCTGAACAAATCCATAAACTTCCACTGCATCTATCTATACCATCTAATTCTCAGTGGCTGCCTCAGAGTAGTTAGTCCTCTGTTTGCATCTCAAAAGTTTCCAGACACATAAATAAACCAAGCACGCCTAAATCAGGTCTGAAGGTCTGTTGCTCAGATGGATCTGGCAGCTGCCTCAGTTTATTGGCAGTTCATTTATCATCTCAAGAAAAATATTGATGGTTCTGGAGACACAGGCCCTTTCAGTGTCCTAGTTGAAGGAAAGCTGTCCTTCTGGGCAGGCTTTGGAAAGAAAGTCAATGCAACAAATCCTACTTGGTAGACATATGAGGGATGCAGTGCAAAGAGGAATCATTAAGTAAGGAAGAAGGGACATTAGGACGATAGCCCTGTTGGCCTGGAAATAGTTCAGTCTCAAATCTTCACAGTATCACAGCAAGAATGAGAGATTGTGAGACTGCTAACAGGCACAGTCATGGACATCTTCTCAAGAGGAGGTATTATTGCCACACAGTAAGAGACAAGGGGCCTGAAGCTGTATTCTGCCAACAACAGACCTTGAAAAAAATCTACAGCAATTCCAAGATGGAAAGGCTTGCAGACAGGAATAATGGAACTGAAATACTGTAGACTCTCTCTCCTTGGGCTGGTGGAACCATGCAGTCCTGGCTCCACCACATAGGAGTGTTAGCAATCCAGCTGCCTCTCCTCTAGGAAGTCACCAGGAAGACAGCTGGATCCTCTAAGTGATTGCCATCCCCTACCTTGATTAAACCAGCTATGTTCCACTCAAACAGCCTGCTAATGATTTATTGAAAAGAAGCTTGAAATTTGTCATGTATTGATATAGTGGAAAGAGATCTCACTTTGCACGTGTCCTCCAACACTGCCCCAGCCAAATGCCTGCAGAAATCAGTTTAATGGAAGCTTTTGCTATACATGACACTCCACTGCCCTGAAGATCCCTCTTTGCTACATGAGAAGTTTTGAATAGTTAACCTGCATACTGGATTTCTTTAAGGACTGGCCAGTGAAGAAAAGATGAATGGATTGTCACCTGTCATTTAATCTTTTATGGCACCAGATGACAGTTGCTGGTTTAATAAGGATTGTTTAGTCTTAGAAAAATAAATAATTGGTCTGACAGAATCATAAATGCAACCTGACTTGGGGACATGATATCCAGAAGTTGGTTTGCTGAGGAAGAATGAACATACACAGTTGTGTGTAACTAGAAAGAAAGTGTAAATTGATATACAAACTCTAGAAAGGAAGGGATGATTCTGATCTGGTAATATTTTCCACTTAGGGTGTGCAGGATAAATTCTCAGACAGCGAATAACTAGATAGGCTAGGAGACTTCAAATGTGACAAAAAGGTGACTGATATGAGTGCCATGGGGAAGGCAGATGGGGATCAATACTGCCCCCATTGTAACATTTAGGAATCACAAAATACAGCTTGCAGGTGGTAGGCTTAAAACAAAGAAGATCTTTTTAAGCCATGGAAATTTCTAGCAAGGAATGGTGTGGGTGCTAAAAATGCATACAGGTTCACGTGAGATAAATCTATGGAGTGTTACTACAGACATAATCAACATCTCTGGCTTCAGGATCCCCAAACCACTAACTGCTGGAAGCTGAAAGAATATTCAGGGGAAGTATTGTTACATGCTTACTCTATTATTATATTCTTCTCAGGCATCTGCTTTTGGCCTCAGTCAGACACATGACACTGCAGAGGACTGATTTTGATCTGAGCTGATCTGGCTGTTCTTCTGTTAAGAGATGAGACATGGGAGAATAAAATCCATCCTGCTCTTATTAAAATACAAAGATTTCTGAACAGTAGATCAAAGCTGCAGATTTTCTTTAGTTTCTGCCTGAGACACGTTCAGACTTTGTTGATCTGAACCCAGGACAAAGTTTCACCCCTAGGTAACAAGAAATGCTGCTGGCTGGGGCTTGCATATATATTGGTCTTGGCTTGAATGGGTATTCTCTTCACCTGTGAACTGTACCTGCCAGGTTTCTGGCTTCTTTCAATAGTGGCTTGATGGAGAAGATGTAATCTGCTTTTCAGGATGCCATGAGATAGCCTTTGTTAAGGTTTGCAGGTACATTAGGGGTTAAAGTTCGTAGGGAAAAGGAAGGTAAAGTGAGGTGTCTACTCACCAGTGGCAGGCCCAGGGAAAGCAAGAGGATGTGGGATCTGCTTCCTGTGACTTTCATGCCTACTGTCCTCCTCTGGTTTCTAACGATAGAGATGCAGCTATCCCTACTGGAGATACTAATTTTGGTCTCTTTACTCATTCAGCTAGCTATTTTTCATGAACTTGTAGGTATGTAGTATCCCTGAGACCTTCATCACTGTCAAATTCAGTTGCAATCGGTCAAGCTGCTGAGAAAGACACTCATGGATGTGCAAAAGACACATGCAAAGACACTCATTTCTTTGGTGAGTTTCCAAAAAAAAACCAACCCATCTCTGATTCCTGTCAGGATGCTGGTATTTGGGACTAAAGATGTAGTGCCAAAAAATAACTTCTCCTCCCACCCTAGAATTCCATTTAACCACCAAAAAGCCCTGCTGAGCCTTTAAGTGACAAAATAGAAAAGAAAAAAGGAATAGTTTAGGTGAAAGGCAGCACAAAGTGAGAAAAAAGGAAAGAATGGGTGTGTCTGATTAATGAAACACCATCTGCAAAAAATCCGGTGAGATAACAGAAAGGCATAGAGTAGGTGTAAAAACCTAAAACTGCAAACAAGGTGGTGAGGATACAGACACAAGACAGGCAGGCACAGGCTAGAAGACTCAGACAGAAGTGAAGAGAGACAGAGAAGAGGAAAAAATTACAAACGTTGAGACACACAAACACCACTACTAGCTGGCAGAAAGCAGAGACCTAGCACAGAGACACTGCAATGTTTCTGTTTGTTGCTTTTTGAAAACCGCCTCATTCTGAATTGCTTTTTTCTCTTCATTTCCATTGAAATTTGGGAAATGGCCAAAGCACAGCACTGGCTAAAGCCCTCTCCCAACCTAAATATTCAACCCACAGACGTTACACTTTAGTCTTATTAACCACTTCCCTCAGACATTTCCAACAAATTGTTCATATGTCTTAAGCCCCACTCGCCGTTGCCTTTCAGATTAGCCTTGCCCTTTCCTTTGCACTAAAGTTTAGCAAGTGTTACTAATAGGAATTTAACATTTACCAAAGAATTATTTTAACTACGGGTCCAATAGCCTCTGTATGGTGCTCTGAGCCCCGAGAGCCTCACTATCAGTTCCATATGCTTTGTTTTGCCTAAGTTGCTTATAAGACAAAGGAAAAATAGAAGTTTATAGAAAAGCCAGTTTGTAAGAGAAGTGCTCAAGACCTTGAAAGCCAGTTCCAGGAGGGACAGCAGTGCCTGGAGGGAGTTTTGCCCCTTATTTATATTAGCCAAAACTCTGCAATCATTCATGTACTCAACTTCACCTTACAACCATTCAGTGAAAGCATTGCTTGTGCTTGGCCTAAGTTATTTTCTTCTCTATGTATAAGAAATACTAATAGAAGAATGTACTAATTTTTAACTGGAAATCTGTATGATTTTTTTTTATACCACTATCAAAACTATTTTTTAATTAGAGTCCTGTTCTTGGAGGCCACTGATTTAGCTGGCTTGATAGCAACCATAAGTCATTGTTAGCTTGAATGGAAAGCACTGATGAGGATTTCAATCCGTAAAACCTCAGAGACAGTTTGGCACCAGTTAGCATGAGGTGTCTCAACAGAAACCCCAAAGGCTGCATTGGGTACAAGATAATTTTTAGAGCTAGACTTCCTCATCTTGGCTGGCTTATAAGGATCAGTCTTCCTGTGTCACTGGATACAACACTACCTAGGCCAAAGGGCACATACTCTGCCAGCACTGGTATTTGAACATGTGCCTCAGTAAGACACTTATGCTCCATCTGTCCACAAAGTTCCTGTTCCTGAATAAGGTTGTAAATATTGCTGATTATCAAGTCAGCCTGTGCAAATTCCCTACTGAACTCCTTCTGCTCTTCAAAGAAGGCAAGTTCTTGCATTTACACCTAAAAGTGATTTGAGAGCATTTCTAAGCTTCTGGGTTTGGTTATGGACTCTGCTTAGATTCTGGTCCCACAATAACCATATCTTCTCTTCCCTGTACCTGTGAATCCCTGGGAAAGAAATCTGTGTACACAAGGAGGAGGAAATTAATCTATACCCTCATGATGTCCTTTTTTACAGTTTTCAGGACAACAGAGCTCTGGAGCAAACCATGCTGCTCAGTCTAATTTGTGCTTAAAAATCTGATAGGACAGGTAGCCTCTCAGTACGTTGGAAGCTTCATTCCCCTCAACACTAATTCCTCAGCTTACAAACTCTCTTTTACTTGTACTTAAAACAGGCTTGTGAGTCTGACCTGCTCTCCCTTCCTTCCCCACAGAAAGCCAGGTGAATGCTTACCAAACAGGCAGCATGCCAAGCACCTGGGCACACAGAGAGAACCACTTCCTCAAGGCCACTCTTACTGCAGCAGTTAACTGCAAGACCATTTCCCCACTCACATGCTTGGTATTTAATGCCTGGCTCCTAGCCAAAAAGTAACTGGAATCATACAGTTAAATCCCCAAGAGATACTTTGAAGATTCCTTCCAAGACTGATATTCTACATTTCAGAAAAAAATATATGTATCTTTCTTTAAAAGAAAAAAACACCTTTATAATAACACTTTGCTCTTTTAGAACATCTTTCATCTGAGGCTATCAAAGCACTTTGGGATACAGATGCTAAGAAATCCATTACAAAAATTATAGATATTCCTAAATTGACTGTAGTCTCTTGCCTTAATTTCCATCTCTTTACTCAGATGGCATCTGCATAGATTGATGCAGTTAGTGCTACAGGCAACTAGATAAACACATCTACATATAAATATACACACCCCAAAAAACCCATGCTCTCTTACAGAAAAATAAGTCTTTTTCTACATCACTGTCCGCTGTATTGAATTCTGTGAGGGAAAGAGGTGTGCATACTGCAACACCATGTACTGCTTTGCACTTTAATTCCACTGTGCTTCATTGGACAGACTTTGACTGTTTCTTAATTTTCTTTCAGCAGGTCCCCCTGTATATACCCGATATGAACAAACACACACGTTCCTTCTGGGTATGAGCCAACAGCTGCAACCCTGAAAAATATCAGCTTCTTATATCATTAACTGAGTTTCCATGGTGCCCTGGGGCAGAGATATTGATGCTTGACAGCACTATCACTATAAAGTAACTTTACAACTCTATAATTTAACTCTATGCTTCCAGTAATATTAAAAGCATTTGAAATTGTGGCTGTAAACCTTGACACTTTCTCACGGACTGGGGAGTTGAAAGAGGATTTTGTTTTCCTTCCTCAAAGACAGCCCAAAACATGGTACTGAGAAATAACCAAATACTGGAGAGATGATGTGCAAGGAGGGCACTCTTAGGAAGAACTGCAGGATTAGGATTTATGCCACTTTTTGCAACACACAAAGGATGCTGTTTCTAGGAGAGTAGCAGAAGAGGATGAAGATGTAGATCTCTGGAGGTCCTTTCCTGATTATGTGCCTGATTTACTTTGAAATCATCTTGGCAACAAGCTCTAACTCAGGTTCAAATACAAGTCACACTGGATAACCTCTGCAGAGCTCCCTCAGCTTTATCAGCACTGGATATAAGCAAATGACTGTTTCTTCCGAGGGATTTAACTTCTCAAGTCCCCAGCCAAGTGACAGACTGATATTCTGCTTGAAGTTAAGAATAATGAACCCAGTAGTCCCAACTGTTCCAAGAGGCCTGTGGTCCTGTTAGGTACCTGAAGAGGCTCTAGGCAATCCAAGTTTTCATTCTGTGGCTGTAGCCACATAAGTACATTTTTAATGCTCATGAACAGGAGAGAGTGTTCAGGAGCACAAATACACCCAGGTTAAAGGATGTAAAGCTTCTAATTCAGCACATTCAGTGAAATGAAAAATAACAAGCGATAGCTTTGCAAGTTGGTTAAGTTACACTGTTTTAAAGTATCGTGATAATTTCTCAGCTGTCTGTGGCCTGAAGAGATCTACCTCGGGATAATACCAGTAATGTCTCTTTTGTCTGTGTTCCCCATCCTTGGCTTCGAAAAGGTTTTTTATTTGCTTGTTTTACAAAAGAAGTTTCATTAAATTCATTCTTTAAATTGAAGACATTAAATCAAAGTGGTGACATGAAAAATTGTACAAAGAAGAACTGTTCCACCAGAGCTTCAGTCCAGGGTTCCAGTCTCCTGTTCCACTCAGAAGATATTTCAACGAGTAAAACCATACACATAGATAGATTACTAAAGGCCCATCTTTGGATGAGGACCTTCTCAACCTGGAGTAAGCTTACAATTATGATTAAAATATACCGAAGAAGCCATAGACACACTGACAATTGTGATGCCCACCCAACTTGATGATTATTCTCCCCTACAGCTACCAGGCTACAATCCTACCAGTTCTTGCCTGGTCTCCTATCTTCCTACCTCATGACTGCTCTTTGGAAGAGCAAAACCTTTTGTGCTGTCTTATGGGCTGCCTGCTGTGCAGCAGGGATCCAGTTCAAACACTCTAAAAAGTGAATCCAAAACCTGTTGATGTGACACTCCTTTACTGGCCACTCTCAGGTCAGGCTGTGACAGCTGCTGATCAGCAGCTGTAGTGAAAAGCAATTCTGCATGTGCTATCAGCACAGCTCTCAGAGTCCTACAGCTGGGAATTCATCCTTCCTCCCCCTCTTTTATCCTTTGTTCCCTGCCCAGCTATGAGGCTGGTGTGCATCTAGACAGATCAGCAGTTGAGCTGTTTGTGGTGAATGTTATAGAGCAGTTTACATGCCTTGTGTCATAAGCCCTGTAAATGCCTAGTAAAACATGGTATTTAATGGAAGCATATCAGCTCATTTTAAATCTTCTTTACCTGGTACTGAGCAAACTGTTTCTGTACTGCCTTTTTAATCAGTTACCACCAAATGTGTGCGTGTGTGAGCAGGGTTTTAAACATTTCTCTGTCCACTTCCAGGCAACTAACTGACAAGCCTACAATCCTCTTATTATGCCTTCGAAACAGAGTCCATTCACTGTTATCTAGTGTACATGTTATCATAGGGTATTCTGCAGAGCCAGGCTTACAAAACATATCCCTAATATTTCTCGTACACCAGGTACATATCAGTTAGACACAGACCTACCAGGCACACACAGACCTCTGCAGGAATGTATACCAGGATACTCAGGAAGTTACACCTGATGCAGTGCTTTGTTTGCAGGATGAAAATACAAGAGACACTCCAGCAGTGCCCATTACTGATACAATGCTAGTTGAGGCCTGAGACATTCATGCAACCATGTTAACCCTCTATGTTAGAAGAGGCCAGAAATTCAACACTCTGCAGGATGCTGCTATCCTACCATACATGTCCCAAACATATGTCCCCTGCACAGACTGATGGCAGATCCTTAACTCCTGGATTTCATTTAAATAGTGTAGCCTTACAGGGAAATTTTATTTTTCTACAACACACCAGGTTTAATCTTCTAAATTCTGAATCTTTGAGAGTTAGGAGAATGCATCCAGTCATTCTACTAACTGGAGAAATTTGGATAAGCTTGCCACTTTTAAGCATACACCTTCCCTTCCTTTTTAAAATTTTTCTTATAATTCTTATTGAAAAAGTTACTGTCCACACTAACTGACTGAAAGTCTGTCTCCCATTTTCATGCATGTAAAGTATCCATATATCTCAATAATTACAAAGTATGTTTCAGTCACGCAAGCCTGAACAAAATGCATGATCTTACCCAAAGCAGAAATATGTCTATTGCAGGCTCAAGTAGAGGTTTGTATAGATCATAGTGCCAGCACATAAACACTGAGGAACATGGAGATTTAAAAAAAATAAAACAACAACAAACCTAATCCACTTACAAAACAGCATGAAAGGGGTTAGTACTATGATCTTATTTGCCATGAATGCTGTAAAGGAAAGAAGCTGACAGGTAGAATTCCATGCCACCAGTGCAAACAGAATTCTATGCAGTTTGTTCAGCTTTCTCACCTGTCAACAGGAACAATATTAGGCTAAATTAATATTTCTGTAGAACCTGAAGATCCTAATTTATTTTTCTGGAGCCAGTACTGCTAGTTTCTGAATGTGGGGTGTGATCTACTTTGTAGTCTCTGTTCAAGGCCATGGGTTCCCTGAATTTGAGGCTGTCTCTCCATCTGCACTCCTTAATCCAATGCTAGAAGATGTGAACAATTCTAGCCTCCCTGATCCTTTTTCTATTAAAACAAAACAAAACCCCCCATAACCCAATAATATCACAGTGGGATGAACAAAGTTGTAAGAAATACATCTTTGAAGGCAGATTCCTGAATACTTGCCCTATCAGATCACATTTTTTTGGGCTTACTGTATTTTCTTCATTTATTTGCTTGACTTGCTGCCTGCATGTAGCTAGATAGCTAATAGAAGCATGCCTGTCCTTGGAGGCCAATATGAACTGACTGGCTGTGTCTTTGCTTCAGATCCATTAAAAAATCTGAGCATTACTTACTCAGTGACTTGCAAATACCTTGGAAGAGCTGTTCAGGCTAAATTGAAATGTTCTGCAATTGTTTTACTTTTAGTCATAGGCCTTTGAGTAATACCAAACTTCTCCCCTGCCAGGATAGGATGTGCATAAATCCAGCCACTCCTGGGTTAGACCAGCCCAGCCCAGAGACTGCTTCAATCAGCACCATTTCTTTCTCTAACTAGGAAACTGCACACACGAGGAAGAGCTGTCATAAGCAGCACTCTTTATAGAATCCCTCCATTGGAAAGAAAACAATAAAACCTACCAGGGCAAAATGCCAGCAGAGCATACTACATTGAGCAAAGAGCTTTCCCTGCTTGCTCTCTGCCAGGCCAGTCAAAACCAGCTTCTCCTCCTTTTTCACCCAGCTGTAACTGTAGAAATCAAGCTACTCCTGCCTGAGCTTTCCAAACATCACCACCAAGAAGGACCTCTGTGCTCTAGCTGCTGATGGTCACAAGCAGCTCTGTCTGCAGAAGGTAAGCCAAACAGATAGAGATGCTACATCCCACACCCAGAATCTTTGTAAAGTGAAGCATGAAACAAAAATATTTCTGGAAGAGGAAACTAAGCCAGTAAGACCTACAAGTCACAAAGAAAAACACACTCAAGGGAATCATGATCCAATTTGTATAGGGACTCTTCCTACTCCTCACTGCAAAAGCTGTCCTTGATAAATAAGGAAGATAAGCAGTTGTCAGTACAATGAGTACTAAGTGAGGCGGAAAATTAAAGGTTAAACTAAGGCACATGTTCTTAAAACACCGAAATACCAATATAAGAAAATAATACCTCAACCTAACAGTAATGACATTTTTTTTTTTCTCAGTAGCAAGACAGACAACATATGTGGATGTTGCAAGAAGCTACTCCTTGGAAATTGTTAACCTTACTGTGCAAAAAGTCACCTTAATATATTCATCCTCCTCCTCCTCCCCCCCCAAATTTCACTTTCAGTGGAAAAGCCAAGCCAGAAAACGCCAAATGATGAAGAATTCCTTTTCCTGCTCCCTGTTTTCTCACCCTTATTCCCACACAGAGTGCACATATGCACGGATGGTGAAGAATTTTGTCTCCTATGAAAATTTTCCCCTTGCTACCCTAAAGCTGTAAACCTTCCCCAACTTCCAAATGGCAGTGGAGAGGTAAATAGCTAATCTTTTTCCCTCTGCAGAGTTTCTAAACCTGTGGAAATTTCAAAAGCTACCCAAGATAGAATACCAAAATGAAGTAACACACCCAAGCTTGAAGTATGAGCACTCATTATTTGATTGAGCATGGTGACAACAAGGAAAACACAAAAAAAAATCATAAGACCAGTCAGAATAATTCTACAAATTGCAGATACATCGAGGTAGCCAGATGGATGTGTGTTTTTTGAAGAATGAGACATTGCTGCTATTTGAACACTCAAAAATGCAAACAACTTCGTTGGTTTTGTTTGCAGGGCTCACTTTCCATTTCTTTGCAACTGGTCATAAAGACCTGGCCCTGAGGCAGCTGCAGAACCTAATGGATCCTTTAGAGCCTTTTGGCTGCAGTTCAAAGGCAGAGAAGATATTTTAACTCAGTATCAAAAGTGCACCTTCAACTTGCGATTAAAACAATAATACGAACACAGGGATAATGAGGGAGTAAGGAGAGAAATGAAGAAAGAAATGGAAGACTGTGGAAGGGAATGGATCACAGGCTCTCCAGGACTAGTTTCTATTATAAGTGTGTAAGACAATCTCCTACAAGAGGGAAATGGCTTCTTTGATCTAATATGCCTTTCTCTTCTTGAATTTCCACAGTATGGAGAATCAATATGAGGGAAATTAAAGCATCAGGAGCAGACTCACATTTCCACTTGTGTGTTCCTATCTCAGCAAACTCTTATTGAGATAGAAGTATTTACCTTAAGTGCCCAGTTCACATCTGCTGCAAGAGAAGGGTGGATTTCAAAAGGATACATGCTTCTTCTGTGTAGGGGACAGCTGAAGTAGGTCCACCCAATAAGTAGCTGTAGAATGAGACTTCCAGAGTGTAGCAGTAGGATGTATCATTTAACAGCCCACCAAGGAAGCGCCGGCCTGTCCCTGCTTTCACAGCATCTCTGTTGAATGATGTGCTGGACTGCAGGAAGAAGCACACAAAGACATGAAGAGAGTTCATGAGTGGAACAAGCAACTGGTTGGGAAGGAATCAATTAAAATAGAAAACAGTTACTTTCATATTGCCAAATCTTATTTACAATATTTGAGGTTTTTTGAGAATGGCCTGGAGAGACCATTACTGGGAACAGAGTTCTGGTCACAGACTAGAAATAATGCTTTGCAAACTTGTACAAAATTGATGTTGTTTCACTAGTAATATCAGCTTTTCTCCTTCCCTTTTGGGTAACACAAAGAAAGCCTGTCATTTGCATGAGTTGAAAGCGAACCTTCCAGACCCTCTATTCTCAAAAGTTAAGCTGGACTATTATTTGGATATTGGGTTCCTTCTCTCTACTGCCTTCTCCTGTATCAGAACCATTCTCCCCTACCCCTTACCCTGGACTCTTCTAAGCAAAGTAGAAATACAGTGGCATTTATAATTTTTAGTGAAACTTTCTCACCCAAGACATTTGACTGGTTTTTAAGTTAGGTCACACAAATTTCCACTTCACTTACTTAAATGTTAACTGGGTTTTGCTCTCTGGGTGGAAAAATATACTGCACAATTTTACAGCATTAGCAGTACAGTATAAAAGGCAATATTTTGTGCTATTACAGAAGATCTGGCTTTAAGAACCCCACAGCTTTATGACTATGTATTTGAGAGGTGGAGGAGAGGACTCCAAGTATTTCCATAAATGACTTTTAGCTCTCCTTTGGAGGCATGACAACTGGAGACTAAAGGGGAGCTCCTTTTCAGGTTGATTGAAGTTTCAGAGCTTGTTCCTACCAACTAGACAGAAAAATTGATTCTGATTTCATTGCTGGTTATCAGACTCTATTCACAAGCCTCATAAACGTTAGACTGAGTTGATCTGGGCTCAGCACAAGTTAGTAACCAGCACACCAAAAAAAGAAAAAAAAGTGCTTAGTAGATCCAACTTGGATTAGTATTAGTATTTGGACTATATTTAGTACTTGGATTAGTATGTTAGTATTTATCAAGACCATCTCCTCTAAAAAACAGGGAAAATAAAATTGCTTTCTTATTTAAAAAATTAGATGCAATGGTCAAAATGTTTAACTCTTCTAGACAAGGAAAATCAGACTAACACTGAATGAGCAACAATTCTTGATGAATAGTGTATACCAGAAGAACTAAAAAGATGGAAATAGCTGTGGGCTTATTAACATTCTGAATGTTTTGAAGTCTCTCTCATGTTATAAAAAGGAAGGCTTTCCAGGTTAATTAGAATAAGATGGAATTGGGTTTCTTATTAGCATTACCTATAGGAGTCTCCAAATGCAACTTGGTGTTTTTGAGGTAACATAATATTTAGCTTTTCAGTAAAATGTACAGAGAATATATTCTGCTATGTACATATCATATCATTTCCTCCAAATTCCATGGCAGAAACCCTGAGGGTATTCTGAATACCTATGGGAGAGGGAGGTAAAGTGCTCATAAGGACTGATAAGGAAATTAATTGTTAATTTAATATACAGAGGAAATACAAGAGGAAATGTTCTCTGGCTTCCTGCAAAAGAAGCCTTCAGAAGACTGAGACCCTGAAACTGAGGAGAGCTATGTCTTCAGTTAAAATTCAGAAACATAGCAGAAGATGATCATGCTCTGGGGATTGCTTCATAAGTCAAGTAAACATTGATTTCAATGGATAGTGCTTTGAGTTCAAACAAATGCCTGTGGTGGAACTTCTAATGCATGAAAGCATCAGCTGATGAATGTGTGTATGCAGCCAGCTCAAAGGAAGAAGACAACAAACATGTCAGAACATGATATTGTGTGGTTTGTGAGCAGAAGCATCACTCACGAGGGAATGAGCTAATTCTATGGCTGCATTTTGCACAGAGAAAGCAATAAAAATGTCAGAGAAGGGATTCCAGGCAGACATTAAGGACAGAGGTACTGCAGTGATTAGGAGACTCAGTTACTGATTTGGAGTATCTGTGAAGATTGTGGAGTCTCATCAACTATGTTTAAGAGAAAGTTGGAGAAGTATGTGCTTGAGTTTAGTTCATGTCTTTGGGATACAGTTTGGACATGAGGTTCTTTCCAGCTCTATTTCCCATGATTTCAGTCAGGCTAGAGGAAGGTTATGAGTTGAATTCCTCATAGATGATTCTTGAGATAAATCTTACATAATATTTTCATCACAGTACTTGGCAAGGTAAAGAAGGACCATGCCAACAAAATTTGCTGATGACACATTGTGGAATGAATCATCATTATGGAGGAGGCTCTGAATATCATAGCAAAAAAAAGCAGTGGGATGAGTTCGAGGAGCAGAGTGATAGTAGTCAGATGGAACTCAGCTGCACAAGTGCCAGGTCATGTACTCAGGGCCTAATAAAAACAATCTCTGCTATAAACTGAAACCTCATCAGCTGGAAATACATGGAGAGAAAGTCTGATGTATTACTTCACTGAAGTGATTTTTGCTTTCTGGCAGAAAATAGCTCAGAAGTTGGATCTAGTTATTGGCAAAATTATACTTGCCATACTTCAAAAGTGAATCATAAGTAGTACAAATAATCTGAAGAAGGTTTTATAAATGGCAAAAAAAATCAAACAAATTTGTATCGTTCCAGCATTTGAATTTTTATACTGCTATTATGTGGTTTTGGTTTTATTTTGGGGAGGGGGTTTCTTTTTTGTTTGTTCGTTTAATAGAACACGACCAGTTTCAGCTGTATAAAATTACTTCAAATGGCAGTGGCATTAATAAAATCACCTCTTCATTTCTCTGCCAGGAAGTGCTGCACTTCCAGGAATAAAAAGAAGCTGAACCTTCACTTAAGTGCCTAAATGTAGATTTTGGAGGTTAAATTTGTCCTCATTTACAAAAAAAAAAAAAAAAAGAAAAAAAAAAAAAAGATGGAATATATCAACTTGATGTCTTGAGTAAAAAGTAAGATCTCTGATTTGACTCAAGAAGGTTGGGCTACAGAAAACATAACATAAAACCTTTCAAATATGAACACTTGCATTCCTTGAAACAGCAGTGTGGGCTTGGCTCTAGAGCAATGGTTGTAAGCCAGAACATGATTTGATGTTTTAGATGGGAAGAAGAAAATGAAAGATTCAAGAAAATTCTACTAGTTGACACGGAGAGGGAAAGGGCAGACAAGAGTGGGGAAGAACACAGGTAGTTGCCTGAAAAGGAGTCTCTCAGTTTTCTGGGAGAACCTATTGCCTTAAAACCCTTGAAAGCTGAAGTGAAGCCATCGTCAAGCAAATGCACCGAGCAGGCACAGCAGGAGAACAGCTAAACAAACATTTATTTCTCTAAGGCTGAATCACATGGGAGTGTCAACAACAGCAAAAAGCACAAAATCTGGAGGGTGGGGGAAAATACCAAAGACTTTGAAGTTCTTGAATAGGCATATTTGTATAAAATCAACAGTAATTCGTTATTAAAACACAGACACATTAAAGCTCACAGAAGGACTCTGCTTCCCAGCTTGTCTGAGAAAATATAGTGAACAAATAGCTACCTACAGGACTAGCAAAAGCCAAGAAACAAGAATCCAGGGTTAAAAGAGCAGGGCAGGAAGGGTGAAGGATTCACCCAATTTCTGGTGGGAAAAAACCAACCAGAAAACTACACCTGGATTTCACACACACTTGGGATCCTCAAGGTGTGCTGAACTTCTCTTTACATCTCAAGCACTAGTGGCAGCTTCCCCAGGCCTTCCTACCAGCTGTCATTCCTCCTCCCCATGCTGTGCTGAATCCC
This sequence comes from Hemiprocne comata, assembly GCA_020745705.1. NCBI lineage: Eukaryota > Metazoa > Chordata > Aves > Apodiformes > Apodidae > Hemiprocne > Hemiprocne comata. The sequence goes on from CM036593.1 coordinate 25,078,658, forward strand.
TTTCTCTATGAAAGGTTTCACCAGTGGGGCAGTGGACAGCCAGGCAGCACAAAGAAATTTGTAAGCCAACTGGACATTATTCTGACATTGCAGCAGACAGAGAGGTGTGTAGAAGGAAAGAACAAAAAAAATTGCATGCAAATTCTTTCTGGAGTGGTCTCAAAGCAGAAAAAAAAAAAATCTTGGCCCTTGGTCAGACCTCTAAATGTGCCAGAACCCCTGTCCCTAGGAGGGTCTTGTCTTTTGGCTGGTTAGGAGACTCTCTAACACAGTATCTCCTCAATGAATTCAGTCCCCTGATACCTATCTCAGGAGTTTAACAGCTTAAGCAGCTCCCATATGGCTGAGGGATACTCCTGATTTCTCAGCACTGCTTCATCACCTTGCTAACTACTGGAGTGAATGCCCTGACCAGTCCATACTCATCAAGTAAGGGCAAGCAGTTTACTGTGTGCCTTTATCAATCTATCACAAGAGGGGCTCCAAAAGATGGAGAACAGCACATTTCTACACATTTGAGACTGAATTTGCCCAAGGCCACCCTTTGGCACCCTGATGAACTTGGAATCTGAGTGGTCCTGCTTGGTGGGAGCTTCCACTTGTGGGACCTCCTCCTCAGTATGTGGCTGACTTCACCGAGGACTTGTCTTGCTACACCATCAGAAAACCTCAAGTTGCACAAAAGGAAAAAAATGGAAGCAAGACCCAGTTAATCTGCGTCCACTGTTCAGTGGAAGAAGAGAGGCCAAAAAGGGCTGAAATGTCAAGCAGGGTTAGTGTCCAGCCAGTGATGAGTGGGAGGTTCAGTTCTACCTCTCTCTGATCGCAGGGCACAGGGACAGGGCACAAAAGGGTACTTTTGCCTACAGGACTTGTTGGGGAATTAATCTTTGTCATCCTCTGAAATTGCTCAATGTGTCAGGGAAAAAAAGAATCAAGGTATGACTGCAGTGCAAGTCAGGCTTTGCCAAGCTCCTAGCATGGGAACCAGGGTATAGACCACACAGCACTTATGATCAATCCTAAGGTGTTTCTCCAAGCCAGTAAGACAAGAAACTAAAAGGTCCAAATCACTCAGAAAAGTAATTAGGAAAGAAATCAACCAGATGGAAATCTGGTCACAGGCTTTGATAGATTGAGAAAGATGAATGTCTGATGTAGCAAAGTCTAGGGGGTTCCTGAAATCCAACAGATATATTTTAACAACAGTTCACATCTATAGCAACAGTTTAGATGCCTGTGGAAGGAAGTAGCAAACTGCATGTATCTTCAAATACTTGAGCTGTAGTGTGCACATGAGTGTTTCCCAGAAGATAATTTGTCCTCACAAACAGGGTATCTGCATGAAATTCGCAATAAAGAGAACTTCCTGTTTGCTGATACAGATTGATGGTGTAGGTCCAAGGAAGTGTTTTACAGAAGGATGAAGGCTGTCGAACAGTTATGCTCACAAGAATCAGAGAATCGTATTAAAAATCCTTCCTAGAGAAAACCAGAGACACAGACACTAATACAATTAATAATTAGAGAATGGTTTCCTTTTAGAATACATAATTAAAACTACACTGGGTTACCCTATGCCATTTCCATTTGGGAAATAAGCCCTATCTCACAACTGAGGGTAACTATTCCTTAAAAACAAAATAAAACAAAAAAAACAAACCCAGAAAAATGGCTGACATTTTGCTTGTTCTGTATTTGAGCAATAAGCACTTTACCTACTGGGGTAAACTGGGATTATGCATTACAAATTGCTTCAGGTTCTTCAGCTATCAGCACCAGCAATGGCCAATGCAATCAGGACTCACTTACAACCTCCCCAGAGTTATCTGCTGATGCTGCTCTTAGAGCTGAAGAGCAAGCTTTTTTCCTAAAGCAGGTCTGACCTCTATAAGCCCTCAAATCACTGCCCCAGTGTAGCAAAAAAGTGATAATAAAAAAGTTAGTAGTTAGTGCTCTAGAAAAAAAGGAATAGCTCACTTGTCATCAAGGAAGAATAGATGTGCCATTGGGAAATGGACTGAAGCCCAGACAATGTCAAATCCATCTCAGTGAAGAGTTTTACAGTATCAGCTATAACTCACTCACTCTCATTTTCTAGAACACTTTATTGAAGTCTGCAAAAGTTAGAGAGCACAGAAATGCACTGGCTCTGAAATCTTTGCCACAGAGGATTGTAAATAGCAATATTTCATATTGTGACTCTTCTGTTTGCCCCTCTGTAGGGTGCTATAAGAGGGGTGGCAACTGGCAGCTCACTTTGCTCGTATGGGTGGAGCTAATTACTGGTGTGCCCAAGAGACACTGCTTTGACCCTGCCATTCTAGCAGCTGCTAGCCCATCAAGCTATCTTACAAGCAAAACTTGATCTCCTTACTCCTCTGGAAGCACTGAGGAAACTTCTTTCTTCAAAAACCAACTTAAGTCACTCCTCACACCCACCTCTCACCAGCTCCATTAACTGTCTTAATAGACTGGAAAGCCTTTGTGTTAAGTGTTTTTTGTGATAGACCACCAACCCCATGCCAACTGGGTCTGGAGGCCTGGAAATCATGGCACTTGGGAGGCTGCTATTGGGAAGCCTTCTTCCAATTTATTTTACAAACAAGCAGCAGCCAACATCTGAAATGAAGATGGGATTATAAAAAAAAAAAAAAAAAAAGGAAGGATTCCAGGAGCAGAGATGTGATAGAATTGGAACAGAACTCAAACTTACTTCCTGATTCATCTCACCTTGCAGCTTTGCCATGTTTCTGATGCACAGGAGGAAAACATGTTTCATCTCAAAATCATTTGTGACTACTGAAATTTGGGAAGAGTAGGTTTGAAAAATCCAGGATCATTTCAAAGAGGGATCCCATTATTTGGAGCTTTTCCAGATCCCTTAAGCACAGCCAGATTGGACTGATATTCCTGTGAAACAGGCTCCCTCACTCACTCTCACTGACAGCTTTGCAGTTGACAGCATTTTTGTTTCCTAACTTCTGTGCCTGGTAGGAAACACTAAGGTGGGGCAACAAACTTTGGGTTTAACAAGGGAATATTCTCTGAACTAGAATCTGATTTGCAGAAATCTGAGAATAGGCATGTAGAGGAGATCTGAAACAGCTTGATCTGTCCTAAGAATGTTAGAGAAAAGCCTGAAAATGAAAGCTGAAGACCAAATAGCCTCAAATCCACCATTCTACTGCCTGTCTTTTTTTGGCTTCTTCCTACTGCTCAGTGGAAAGCAGACAACAATCTCCTTTTCTTAAAGGCAGCATCACATTGTAGGAGTACCACAAACACAAACTGTCTAGCACCACATTGTCAGGTCTTGGAGTGCAATTCTCCTCAGAGAAATAACAGTTTCAAGGTACTTTGCCACAACACATACATCTGCTCCTTGAGGGGCTTCATTATCCCTTTAATGTGTAGTGAAACTCTTTCCCCCTCCTCATCCCTCCCAAGTGTCTTTCAGTCATGCCTGCTTAAGTTTGCTGATAAAAACACATATTTGCATGGTCATTAACTGAGGGGTTGGAAGGAAGGAGATTTAAAAGCTATCAGTTTATGCCTCAAAACCCGAAGTACCAAATGAGCTCCCTTTTTTGGAAACTGTAGTTAGAAAAGCAACTGGGTTTCATGCTTCAGGGTTTCAGCTGTTCACCTGAAAAAAGCTACAATAGCTGCACTTTTCTTTTCACTGTTCATCAATATCCGTGCCCTGCTCTGCACAGTGATCTGCCATCCAGCTCCAGGACTTGATGGAGGTCTCTGCAGCCTTCTGCCTGTCTCTGCACCTTGTACCAGTTACACTGGCAGCAGCAGTACAGGGATCTGACCTGCATTTCACATTCCCCAGATTTCATCCTCACATGCACTGAAACTGTTGGTACTCAAAGCTGCCACCTCCCTGGGTGCTACAGTGCTGAAGATGCTTGTTGAGTGCACTGGCTTCACCATAGCAATGCAACTGGAATCCAAATCGAAACAGCAGCTCTCCTAAAAACTTCTTAAACAACGTCCTGCAGCCAAAGAAAGCCAGGTGGTGATGGCCTTACCTGAGACCTTCACAAGGTCAATGAAGGGCTCGCCTACAGACTTAAGCAGTCCATCACAATGTAGTTGGAAAAGGTAAGAGAAGGAGGCAGATTTCACCCTATCGTCTAAGCAAACCTCAGTTGAAGCTCCACTTTTCACTAGCTTCTGCCACGCCAAACACACACACACAGTGTACTGCCTCCCAAAATGCACTCCCTTAAGTCCTCCCAGCTCCTTCTTCAGTAAACCCCTTTCTCCCTGTCACCAGAAGTGCACTTAGGCACACATGACAATGTCACCTACTCAACCATTAACCTATGCACAAAGCCATCACCCATAAACCAGAGAATTATTCTGGGGGAACTCACCTCCCTTTAAAGAGCCAGCCCAAGCTGTGACTAGTGATATACACAAATAAGCAATCTGCAAATACTTTATGGTAATAATGAAGAAAAGTTTGGCCTTTCCCCCCCCCTTTTTTTTTTTTTACTACTAGCAGCCTCTGCTTCTCAGAGCCCATCCTCCCCCGAAAAATGCCAAAGCTGGCATTTCCTAGTCTAAGCTCTACAGAATAATCACACTGTTTAGAAAATAACTCATGTCTCTGGAGTTCTCAGTTTCCTTATTTGTCAGTAGAAAACGAGACATTTCCTCAAAATATGCACTAAAATAGCCTCTAGCAATAGTCTGCAATGCTTCTCTTTACAATAGTTTTATGAGTGTGTGTGCAGTCTCCTGGGAGAGCTTTCATAATCATTTATACAAATGACAGAAACTTAAGACAATGAGAAGCAGAAAAGGAAATACAACCATCATGCATGCAGTTGCTTTGAATAGTCTGCTAAAAAAGTGGTTGGCTCTGTGGCAACAAGGTGTTCTGCTCACTTGTAGGTCTAAATTTGGAGATGACAAGCCCTTCTAAGGGGTTCTAAGGTTACAGAGGCACGCTGTATACTGCTCCCAGAGCAACCCAGTACAGCCCATTGCTTAACCCCTGGGCTCTCTCACTGCTCTGGAACAGTTCTCTGAACCAGACTTGTATTCTACATATGTTAAATTACCACACAGGTAAAGAGGTAATACCCAGAAAGAGATCCTGGGAGGGGGAACGGGTGTTCAGTTCTTAACCAACTTCCTACCCTTCCTTCACAGCACAGTTTGTCCCAGCCAAGTGAAATTTGCAGTGCTCTGCAAGAGAGGCAGCTTGCATTTGAATGTAGAGGAGTTCCTTTCATTTGTGCTACTCCAGGAGGCTGTCACCTGCTCCCAGCTTTTTGACATTAGGTAAGAGTAATGATGGTCTTTGAAAATACACCATAAAATTGCTATGAAAACTTGTTTCTTCTGTGGATTTTCAAAATTTCTATCTGTATGGGGATGGAGAAGGGACTGTCAAGTCCTATATGCACAAACAACACAACAAGAAGGTAGTAAAATAAAATCCATTTACTCACTTTTCCCCTCCTCCTTTTCCTTTTCTTTGCAATACAAATTAATTCAACCCCCTGCATAAAAAGCTGGGTGGACTAGTTCAGCACAGTGTAATGGAGCAGTTTCATTTAGCCATGACTCTCCAGAGGGCAGAGTTCTTGTGAGACCAAAACCTATAGTGCTTAGAAAGCACGGGCTTTACAATCTGTTCCCTGTTCCACCAGAAACATGTTTCCTCTCTCCACTCACCCAGCCTCCAGGAAAAACTAATAAATAAATAAATGAACTTATGGAGCAACATGTCCACAGAGCAGCGAGCAGAAATGCATCCCAGAGGGGTGCTAAAGCATATAATAGCTGTATTTATCTTCCTGGAAATGGCCTGGTACAAGACAACAAAAAAGAAGGTAGGATCATTTGTTGTGCTCAGGTTTTAAGAGGTTTCTGAGTAGATCTGTTAAGCTTGCATTATGTTAACAAAACCTACCTGAATGCAACAGCTTTTCCCTTTCTGGGGCAAGGGTATATATATTTTATTTTTTTTCCAAAAAAGCAGAGAGGGACTTAGGAGATGGTGGTGAAAGTGAGTATGGATTTTACTTCAGGATGAGTTTCAGGTCTGAGCAACTTGCTGGCTGCTCCCCCTTCCCTGCCACATGCAATACAAACTGGTTCTTCTTTATTTTGGAACAGATTATTAGGATTTGCTCATTGAATGCTCATGAGCTGTTACTACTCCTCTGGCACTTGTGCCAGCACTTCCATCAGACATGGCCCAAAACACACTAGGATTAGTAATACGGATCACAAAACTAAGAGAGAGATGTCCAGCCAGGGTGAGTGGTAACAGTCCAGCAAGATTGCCATGGCTACCTGGAAGAAGGTTTGCTGAAAGGGACACATCTTCCCTAAGAAAGCTTGGATGGATGAGGGGGATGCTGTGGAAATAAGAACAGACCTGAAGTATATGGAAAAAAGTAAAACAATAGAAAATATAAATAGATTAAAATCTTTTCATTAGTTGCTCAATTTTAGATATCCAGCCTAAAAAAGCCAAAACAAAAGAAGTAAACAAAACCACAACAAAAAGTACTAGGGCAAACCTTTCCATATCTGAATTTTCTTATATTGATGAGACAATGTAGCTTCAAAAATACGTTTTAGGTTACAGTGTTATGGCACTGGGAATAACAACATTTCCCTAAAGGAAATGGAGTGGGTGGTTGTTCAGTGACTTCGCTGTTGAGCGCACAGCATGGTAAAAAACATCAGGAACTGCTGACAAAGAAACCAGACTGGTACTTTGGAGACCTATGTTTTGTTCTTGCATTTCCTAAAGCAAGTAATTTCCTACCCACTCTGTCTCTTTCCCAACATGACGGGAAGCTCTTGGGGTTGTGGGCTTTCTCAGTAGTTAGCCAGTGCCCTTCATAATAGGACCTCAACTTTTTATCAGGCTAACCACAGCACACAGAGGATGACAAAAAGTATTTCTAAGAAAGGGGCTCTGCTGGGAGGCTGAATAGTAGAAAGTGAAATAAGAACTCAAAGGTATCCCGTGTACTTCCAATTTGGAGTCCAAAGATAAAAAACCTAGCAAGATTAAGTCAAATACCTCTGGACAGTCTTTATCCGTTAACTGCAAAGAAAAGCAATCTTTATGAAGTGATAAAGCCAGCCAAGAATGGCCATGGTTGTTTCTTTTAAATGAACCAGAGAGAACAAATGGTCTCCTCTCATACTGTCACAAAGGTCAAAATTAGCCACCCCTAGGACTAGCAGGTTCTTGAAATGCTCAAGTGCTCGTGTTTGGTCATTATGACTAATCCACTCTCCAGAACAAGAAAGGTCAAATGAAGAACACCCCTCCAATACTGCGACAGCTCCTAGCCACGGCTGATGTGTAATGGACTCAGACATGGTGTCAACAGCTGCTACCAAAACCCAATGAGTCAGCCTTTCAAAAGAGCTTGTCAGCTCTCACTGTTAGAGCTTTCATACAGGTTATATTTACTCCATAATGTTTAAAAACATCCTTCTTAAACCCTGAAAACATGTTTTCCTTACAGAATTTGCCCTTTTACCCCAGGCAGCTGCCCAAGAATCTCTCTTCTATATTTATTTGGGAGCAAGTCTTCCTAGCTCTTATTTCTTTCACTTTCCTCTTCATGTGCTGACAGACAAGCCAAAGACAGGCCTGTATCTATGAAGTCCTGTACCAATGAAGAACTTCTGGGTCCTTTCACAACTTTTACCTTCAAACTACAGTCAGACTTCCAGAGTTCTGTGGGGTTGTGTTCTGCTCAACAGATAGGGTACAGAGACATTGGGTGACTTGGTTTGGTCCTACAACAGGCATGCAGGCACAAATCCCCTATCCATCCCCTCCTCTAATCACCAATCTCCTTGGATGCTGTCGTTTAAATAAAAAGGCCTATTGGAAATGACAGGTGAAGAAAGTAGTCCAGGCATGAAATGCACTCGAAAGTATATTAATAGAAGGTTGCCAGAGAAAATGGCACAAGGCATTTGATCGCATCATCTTGGGCTTGTTGTTCATGCTCCTTTGCATCTGGCTGTGTGATTTCTGCCAGATTCTGGGCTGGAGGAGCAGGCTAGGATTTGCCTGCTTTCCCTAACCCGTGCCGGGCTCAGCTGCAATCATGCAGAGCACTGAAATAAATCCCTTTGAGTCAGGATTCATTCCGAACATGTAAAACCCAAACAAATGACTGCTTCTCCAAAGTGAATCCCATTTCACAGCAAGTAGGTTATTAGTGTGGAACTCCATACAAGTAGCCTGCATTCAAAAGCCCTCTGCATTATTAATAGAAGATGAGCTTTTGACATCAAAGGAGAACCATTATGTATGCTAAACGGTGGCAAAAATTGTACCCGCACTTCAAACCTTTTCAGTTCTTTGTCCCTTGTAAATCAATCAAGGTTGACAGATGCTTTAAGGAGAGTAATCTTTTCAATGATACTGTCAATGGATAACATAATGGAACATTGTCTCTGTGCTGTGTGAAGACATGGAGCTAGTCAATTATGGACAACACTTCATGCAGCCGCCGGTTTTCACTTGAAGTGCTGCTGTTGAAGTATTATAATCCCAACAAATGGCCGCAGCAGCATACAATGTAAATGAGACCTCCTGAAGCTTTGGAAAATTAATTAGTAACAACAGTGGTCCATTCCCACACTTTCAAACACCAGGCTGGTAATGTTAACGATGCACTTCCCCCCTTCCCTTTGAGCAGTCAATAGGGCATATTTACATACACTATTTTTAATCTTCAACACTTCCCCCCACCCCGCCTTTTAAATGCAGGAAGCTCTGGATTCCTTTTCTCTCTTTCGAGCATCAAACTTCATCCTTGCTATTTCCAACCAGTCACATAACCCACATGACTGGAGCTGAAAACAAAAGGACAGACTTTGCCATTTTCAGAGAGCAGTAATTTTCACTCTTCTTACTTCACACACATTGGACATTTTGTGGCTATCTCCTTTTCCAACATCTCTATCCCCTCAGCTGTCCTGAGAGGAATGTCGGATGGATGGCAGGGGAAAAATTTCTAGCCTCAAGAGACCAACAGGATCTGAGTTGAATGCCCAATGCATTAAGTGCCAGCAGCACCTAGGTCAAACTGAAGTGCTCTGGAGCCAACGTATATATCTGATTGCCAGCTCCTACAGAAAGGAGATTGGGAGTCAAAGGGAAGAGACTGTGCTGTTTATTTAGCTATTGGCTTCTATTTCATATGTTATTTTCTCAAAGATTTTCCCTTTGTCAACTGAGCCTTGTGCTAAGAGGAACACTTAATCTCCCACAGTAAGAGAGAGAAATCCCACACTTGAGCACAAAATTTCCAAACTCCTGTCAATAGCAGGTTTTCATTGCTATGATCTGTGAATGCCCTCTTATCTATAATGTGTTTTTGAAACAACCAGGTGCAGAGAAGAAACTCAATCACTGAGGTCTTCTTGGACAAGAGCAGGCTGTTCCTTAAACCCAACTCCTCCTTCTTTAGGCTCCAAACAGTGGGCAACAGATGCAGTTGCTCTCCCTCCTCATTTAGTTTGGATTAGGTCCTCTGCACCCTGGACAGTTTTCTGAGAAGCCCTTACAGTGGTTGATCCCAGAAAGCTTCACACTGCAGCAGTCCCCCAACCCCCAAAACGTACAGACCATAGTTAAACAATACTATGAGGCAACAGAGGAAGAAACAGCAGCCACTCACCCCCCCAGGCATTACCCAGCCAGCTGCCACTGCTGATCCCAAGAAGAAAAGGGATATGTTTTGTTCACTAGAGGTCCCTCTCCTGGGAATAGAAAAGGCATAGGAAAGGGTATCTGAAAGGTATCTTCTGCCTTGCCTTAGAAAAGTCAGAGGCTGATCCAAACCTTTTCTCACTCTTGCATAAACCAAACTACCATAGAATAGAGAAATGGACAGGAATCAGGAGGGTTTCATTGCTTCTTTCCTTAGCTGGAACAAATCTGTCAAGAAAACAGTGGCACAACTGCATTTCTGTACTCATTTCACACTCAGACTCCACAGTGCAGTGTGCACAAACACAGGACCAAAAGAAAACAAAAAATCTTCACTGCATCTTGACAAGAAAGGTTTAGACTAATATTCCTGCCATGATGAAAATGGTCTTTTTATTTTTCAATTACAGTTGCTTTTGCTGTGCAGATTCATCTGCTTTTGTATCTGTTTTTAGATTTTGTTTCTCTAGAGCTAAACACACAGAAAGCTGCAGGATCCCTACCCTCCTCCACACACCACCTCTGCCACAAGCCGGTTGGGATGGCAATGCATAGGAGCCAGGCACCACACCCCAGCTGCCCCATTTTTGAGAGGAGACCCTGTTTTATCTCTCAGTACCAGGTGGATGAATTTTAAGCAGAAAGTGGACAGCAGAGACTGGGAAAATGTATGGTGGGCAACAAAGAGGGTTAAGAACATAGCAGACAAAATGCAAAGTAATTTTTATTTGAGCCTGTTCCCATTATATAGCTGCTAAATGTCATCCACTGCCTTCCCTCTTCACAGCTCATGGCTGAATGTTCCCCCTGCCTTGGCTGAGATGTGTTTTTGAGTATTCCTTATCCCACTCAAAGCAAAATGGGACACCAAACACCTCTTACTTGAAAGGCTGTCCACTTAAACAAACCTGGAGTGCATAGATGGAAACAGAGCGAGGGAAAGCTGTATAGAAGCAGCTTAGCTACCAGCTCCACTGGTGTGTAAGGTAGGCCAGAAGGAAACAAGCAGTTGCAGGCAGGCTTGGGCATTTTGTGTTCTGCTTGCACAGCTTTCAAGGAAAATGGATGCATGAGAGAGGCTATGGAAAGGGCCAGAATTGTCATATGTGAACACAAAGTTGCAACACACCGGACCAAAGTCTTAAATGGATTGACTTCTGCAGAGCTACTGCAACCAATGTGTACTAAGACTCTGTTCTACTCTATTTGAAACTTCCTCTAAGTTGAGAAAGCACGAGCCAGGAATGTGCCCTTGCTGCCAAGAAGGCCAATGGAATCCTGGGTTGCATAAGGAAGATTGAGGCCAGTAGGTGGAGGGAGGGCATTCTCACCCTCTACTCTGCCCTGGTGAGGCCACATCTGGAATACTGTGTCCAGTTCTAGGCTCCCCAGTTCATGAGAGACAGGGAATTCTCTACTACAGAGAGTCCAGTGGAGGGCAACAAAGATGACTGGGGGACTGGAGCATCTCTCTTATGAGGAAAGGCTGAGACAGCTGGGACTCTTTAGCCTGGAGAAGAGAAGGCTGAGTGGAGACCTTGTTAATGCCTACAAGGGATGAGTGAGCCAGACTCTTCTCAGTAGTTCCTTGTGACAGGACAAGGGGCAATGGAACATAGGAAGTTCCACTTAAATATGAGAAAAACTTCTTTACTAGGAGGGTGACAAAACACTGGAACAGGCTGCCCAGAGAGGTTGTGGAGTCCCCTTCTTTGGAGATGTTCAAAATCAGCCTGGATGCAGCCCTGAGTAATGTGCTCTAGGGGATCCTGCGTTAGCCAGGGGGTTGGACTAGATGATCTCTAGACGTCACCTCTGACAATTCTGTGATTTTGTAAAAACATGTGCCCCTGTCCAACTAAGCTGTAGGACCTTACCATTTATTTCCACACACATACTTTCTTCCAAGTTACAAGATGTGTATTGAACAATTGAAGGTTTTCTTGCAGAACTATTTTCCATTGTAATATTAAAGAATTTCAAAAGCATACATTGCCTTTGTTGCAACTTTCAACAGAAAATTATCAAACCTTTTCACTGAAGTTTATTATTTTTACTTCTATTTGCTATTATACTCTTACTTCAAGTTTAAAAATTTTAAAAATTGCCAGTAGAACATAATATAAACAACGAAAGAATAAAGCTGGTCCAGCTGATCAAAGTACAAAAGATCTTCTGATTAAAACTAGAGTGTTCCAGTAATTCAGAACCAAAGGTTAAAATATGAAAGATGAAGAACCTGCTACTGTTCATGTGTCTAATGACAATACATAAGATCACAACTTACCATTCTTGGATGAGTTAAGTAAAAGGGAGAAGATGGTAGGTAATAATGACAAACATTTTAAGTAGCTTTCTATTAATATTAAAATAAAATTCACAAAATCCAATTAAGATGGAGCTTTATAATTAAAAAATAAATTAGGAAAAATTAATTAAGGGAAACATTGCTTACATAAGAGAAGTCTTCAGCATTCTGACAGAGTAGTTTGGGAAAAACAGCCTGTCGCTGAAATCTTTCCTCATCTTCAAAGATGTTCCCATACATGAAGCCATTCATCATGGTGGAGTGGGCATGGATGTCAATATAGAACTCCAGGTTAATCTTCTGTTGAGGCAAAACAACAACAACAAAAAGAATTCAGCATGAGATAAATCATAACTGTTATGTAGGTGAAGCCTCCCATAAATCCAAACATTTATGCTTCTTCGTGCTTGCATGTGACATGCAACACAGGACCACGACAGACGTTTCCTAACCTGTTCTGGGAAGGCTGGAACATTTATGCAGCACAGGATACTGTGCAAAATAGAGCCAAAGCCTTATCCTTCACTTTGATAGGGGGTTTAATGCCACTGATAAAAATGTACACCTTCCAGTTCTAGAGAATGACTGTTTGGGCATAACTTTGCCGTCTCCGCACTGTTCTGCATTACAATGTGCAGATGTACCCTTCTGCCAGGGAAGATAGGCTCAAAATTGCATTAAAAAGACTTCAGTATTTCTTGTGCAGTTTATAAGGAGAAACTGCAAATGTTTTTGTCTTACTCTGCTTTCTAATAGTAATTCAACAGAACAGCTCCCAAAAGCAAGTGCCTCGAATGCCTCTTGGCTTGTAATTTCCCAGATGATTCTGCGCCCCTAACAGAGAAGTGCCTGCTCCCCCCATACCCTCCCTGGATTGGCAATTCAGTGCAAAGACATCTTTTTTCCACACACTTTATGTGACACTACTTACCCTGCTATCAGTGGCAAATAGTGAAAGTTCACCTTGACCACCATGTACAGTGCCACTGGCAGCAGGGAGACTGCAACATCCAGTACTAAAAAGTACTACCAGAGCAGATGTCACTGGATTAACCAGAATTTCTCCAAACTCTTGCAACTTCTGGCCCTGAACAAATGGTGCTCTGTGACTAGACAGTGACAAACCTACCCCTGTCACCCAACCACCATGGGGCCAGTAAGAAACTTCCTGGTGACCAGAGGGTTACTGTTCCTGCCCCAACATAGGGATGGAGAATAGCTCTGTTGGCAGGACAGGGATTACAACGCTTAGTCCTGTAGCCCTCAGTGGCAAACAGGGACCCTGGCCAGTAAAATACAACATGTGGCTCTCTGGCCACACATCTCATCTGCACACAAAGCTTGCTCAGGCTACTGGAGAATACTGTGCTACAAGACAGTCCAGTGTAATACAAACACAGTTTGCACTATGCAGTTCATGTGACAGCAGTGTCAGCTCTTCCAGGGAGTCTCTGATGGGGGGGAGAACATCATTTGGTATGTGAAACTAATATGATACAGATTTACTTTCCCTTGGCAGAAAACCAATGTACAATACACAGTGACTGTTCAGTTTAATTAAACAGCCTAGAGAGAGTAATACTGTATCTTATTAAGCCTCTCCTATGTTAAAATATTAGCTAATGCAATGTCAATATCTGACCATGCTTCATAGGAAAAGGAACATTTGATTGTACTTGACTCTAATACAATAAATTGTTTGCTTCTGCCAAAACATTATGCTGTGCTATAGAGGACCAACACTGCAATAAAGCACACATCTGCTATTTGGAGATACAGCTCTGAGGAGAAAGATTAGCATTGACAGGATGATATACCACATAGGATTTTCTTCCTCTTCAACCATACAGAAATTAAAACCAAGACTGAGTAATAGTATTTTTAATACGAGAATTTCCCCATCAGAAACAGAAGTTGATGAGATCAGATGCACACTGGCATATCACCATAAAACAGAACATGTAGAGTCTCAAAATAGTGACTTGATGAAGTGAGGAGATAATCTAGTTAAACTGCATATCTGTAAAGCATGAATGTCCTTCACATAGAAGTCAGTCACCTAAGTCATAGCTATTTTAGAACAACCAGACAGAATGCTTTGTAGAGACATATTTAGTAATATAAAGTAATTGAGAAGTACAGTGAGAGATATAACAATATACTAGTATCATTTGTGTCTTAACACAAATAAAGGTGCTGGCATAAATGGTATGACTTGTGCTGTGTCAGGCTATACTTATTCATCCATAGTTATCAAAGTGCTTCCAACAGGCACAGAGGCACAGATTACTAAGATAACTCCCCACAGGCTATCTAGCACCTAATTCACCTGCAGAACATGGGTGTCCTGAGCCTCAGCTCAGTATTCAATTGATCAAATCATTGTGTCTAACACAGTACCACTAGAGAACATTTTCTAAACTCTCCTAGGATTCTTGTTAAAAAAAATTGTTGACAAAGGTGTTCCAGAGAATTTTAGAGAATCTCTTGGGTCTTTTGAGGAACTTTCTTGACCATCAAAACCATTTTCAAATAGTCTGGTTACAATGGTTATTTGTGAAGGACCAGTGTCCTTCAGTTAAACTTCCAGATTGCTTATTTGGGAACCATGACATTCAGAGCTCATCAACTCAGACAAGTGTTTAAAAACATTTATCCAGTCATTCTTTTCAAACGTATTTCAAAAGTAATTTCCTAAGTCAGCCCACAGTAACTATTCAACTGGTTTTTCTGGTCTTTATTCCTTACCCTCTTGCTGAACATATAAAAAATAAATAAATCTCTATTTCACATATTCCTGCCCATTAAATATAGTCCAAATTTGCAGTTGTCCATCCTATTCAGTAAGTTGTTAAACACTGCTAGTAATTGCCAGTTAGATGTACTACTGCCAGATGCTGCTGCATGTGAGCAGAACAGTATTTCAGTGTTTCACATTTCTTTTCTTCTCATCACATCCATTATTTTATCAAAGGGAAACATCTTGAGCACTCTCCATTACAGAACAAAATAATTCGGTGCATTGTTAATATAACACAAGTTCCTAATGGGAAAATTCTCTGTATTCTCAGACACAAAGATATTGTGGCCTTAAAGTGGACAATAACAGCCCAGTCACTTGGACATTAAGCTCAGTTTTCCAGCTTGTTCCCCAAGTAGTAGACCAGGTAGTAGACAATTTGTTTGAAGATAAATTTTACAAAAGAATTAAAATATGTTCCTGAATGATAATGGTATTTCTCCTCTCTTTAGAGTCATACATATTCATAAGCACTTACATGTAGGAACTGTTTCACCCACTGCCACACTACAAATTTAAACTAGGGTATAAAGTTTCATATTTCAGTTAAGGTTCTCTGCAAGATTTTGACATAATTACTGACCTCCTGCAATTTAGGCAGGATCACAGAAGTAACATTGTATTAAATAGATAGTGTCACCTACTGATGGGAACATCAAAAAAACAGCAGAGAGCTGTCCTGATGAAATAGTTTCTCTTTGAGATAGGGAGAATTTTATGGGAGAATAAGGCTAATAAATATATGCAGGCATTTACATGAGCACATGCAAACACAGTTAAAACATAAACCAATCCTATCTGCTGTTAAACCACAGGGGTATCTGTCAGTATCTACACAGCAGAACTCACCCTGGTTACAGCTTCTAATGCAGTAGCATCTACAAGTAAAGATGGGAATACATTTAGAAGTGGCTCAAAGTCTCATAGTCACATTTGCTTCAGCCTTAAAGCAGGACATAGCAAAAACCAGGCTCAAACATCTCTGGATGCCATAGCTGCCTGCTGAGAACGTGCAAGTTACATCCTAAAATATGATACTAAACTTATCATTTTCTGCTTTAGAGGTGGAATGCAAAACTATTCAGATGCCTTATAAAAATAATCATGCAACTTAATTCCTGCAAGTGTCTTTGTGCTTACAAGCAGCAGCAGCAGATACTTTCTATCAGAAACTTTCTCAAGTAAAGCTGTAATTACCTGGATGACCCAGCTTACGGAGTTGAAGAAAGCAAAGGCTCACTTGGTCTTTCTTTTCTTTGTGTGTCAAAACAGAAATCACTCACTAGACTGACAGGGACAATGATTGAGCTCCACTTCCAAGAAAACAACAGTCAACATTCTCTCCCTTGAATAGAATGGTCTTTGTCTCTTCTTGCCACTTACCACATAAAAACAGAATAAATAAATAAGCAAATGAGTTTCTGGTCTAAACTTCATTTAAATCCCTGCCTCTATGACACACACTTTCCACTGTTCTCCTGAGTCAGTCTGAAGTTTCTGGCAGCTTGAGAAATACACGTGTAAATTAGGGAGGGGGGAAAATAGAAGAAATAACGGATAACAAATAAGAGCTCACAGTCATTGTCAAGATACGAAATAGTCAAAGTAGCACAGAAACTGGAAACTGGTTCATGATGCCATTTAAAGTTTTGAAAAAAAATATTTTATCACTTGTCTGCATTTTTATTGCATTAACTGAATGCCTTTGGAAGGTCAGTAGTTAAAGAATAAAAGGAAATAATGGTAATAGCTAGTGCTGCTATGAGCAAAGTTAGATTTCAAACAGTGCAATTGTGGTTCTTAAGGAAAAAGAGATTTAATAAATAAATAAATGGAAATCAATAAATGCTGTAATAAAAGGATAAATGTGCATTGAGCCCAGAACATGGGCCACTAGAGAGACAAGTAATGCAGGAAGAAGCCAGCTCTGTCCACCAGCTGTCACTTCAATATGGATTTTATTAATTCTTGGGCATAGAAATTGGTTTAGAAAGAGTATACAAAAGCCTTCTTCACTCCAATATTTCATACAGGGGATGGGGTAAACTCCTTGCAATGTTTTACACAAGCTGCTAAAACATGGCTTGTCATTAGTGGTAGAAAAGGTAACAGTCTCCAGGCAGAGTTTACACCGTTACTGCTCAGCCACTGTTTGGAGCAAAAGGACATACAACAATTGGAACAGCATCAGGAATTTGCTCCTTTTAGTTCAGAAAAGATTCAGAAATGCCCAGAAGACTGGCCCTTAGATGCTTCCTCAGGTCCAGCATCTCTCAAAAGAAGGTTCTACGTTGTTCTCAAGTATATCCATTCCAACATACACATCATACCCTATGCTTAGCTATTTTGGCAAGGCCTACAGTGGTGACACCAGGAAACACAAAGAGCTAACAAGAAAAACAAAGGACATCTGACCATTCGGCAGTCTACATTCAGCTAGAGAGCTCCAGTCCAGGCCCTCAGCTCCAGGGGATTCTGCCCAGTGCCATTTACTCTTCATGGATGCACAAGACTTGTGCTTCTAAGTATAGAAGGGGACACGAGGAACGTTTTATTCTGTCATTCTTTATAACCTCTGACAAGTCCATCCTACAGTGTCACCTCCAGTTTTGCAGATGATGTAAGCCAGATCATATTAGAGACACTATTCCAGAGGCATGGCACTACCACAAGGACAACATCTTTCTCCTTCCATTCATTATCTCTTGGTCTACCTGTTCCATTCACCTTTGCAAATACCATGGCAACAACAGCAACTGTTTACATGAGAAATTAATAGTATAAAACTGGTTTACTCTTTAAAAAAAAATTATAAATATTAAAAACCCTTTAGAAAAAAAAAAAATTGTCTCATCTTCCTTCCAGAGAAGGGAAAATTCCAGTTTAGAACCACTCTTACTCTCACTGATCTGAGACACAAAAGCCAGTTTGTCCTTAATCCTGTAGACACCTTTACACAATCTGAGAATGTCTTTTAAATGTCCTAGCAATTCTTCATAACACTTCATGATTATTTTTTTTCAGAGCGTTTCAATGATGTTCTGAGAGTTGTCTTTCAGGATTAAACACTCCAACTCAGTTGCCATTCAAAAGTAATTATTTATCAATATAGTTATACAGCAAGTTCTCAATCTGAAGAAGGATACTTCTTAATGATAGGCATTATGACATGATTCATTAGTCTCTCAAAGAGGATGGAGAAGACACTTCTGTTGGTTCCATGGATTCATACAGCCAAAGGGTGGCATGTCCATCAACAATGCTTTCCTGCCCATCTTAAAAAGTAAGGGATGCTTTTGTCCACAGCACATGGGACCCCCTTCAATGAGCCTGAGCTCTGCACTGGTGTGCTCATCAGTAGCCCTGAAAGGGGCTAAGCTCATAGTCTTGTCCTCAGAGTGGGAGGTCAGCAAACATGCATATTCTGATCTTGGTTTTTTTATCTGCTTGCTTCTCTCACCTGCCAGTGCAGATAACACCACCTCCTGAGGATTAGCTGACGTTTGTACAGCTCTCTGAAGATACAAAGCATCACAGTGCATACAAGTTAAGTATTAATTCATCTGCCAGGCTGATTCACTCTTTGACCCCTCTGCAGAGATGTGCAGTTAGTGTCAGCTCGGGCAGTTTTTGCAATTCAGGCACCTGTCCACCAGCTACTGGACTGAAGCCAACAATTCACACAGGACACAGAAGAGCCGTCAGATGGTAGTAACATTTGGTCACGACAGGCCTGAATTGGATTTGAAAGGGTGACCTGGAGGTGAAAGGCTCTATCAAGAAGCACTTCTGTTCAAATGCATATTAAATTAGAGAGGGGCCAAAGAGACAATGTTAAGACCCAGATCAAGTTTAGACAAGACTTTTGAGTCAGCTGCATGGATAATTCTCGTATAATTCTTATCCTAAATGAATAGGAACCAGGAAATACACTCTTTCTGGATTTTGGGCCTGACACTGAGCCAAAACTAGAAGGGTGAGTCTGAACAAGGTCAACCATTGTTCTGCCTGATCCTCTCCCTGCCCCCACCTCACACAGGAGCAAACATGCACATGCACTCAGCAATGTGGGGTTTGACCTTAGCAAGCTCTGAAGTTTTTAGTCGCCTGCAAAATCACAATAAAGCCTTGGGATTGAACTGGGGGCTGGGGCGTTACCTCCCCCTAAACTTTGCTGATCTCTCTTGGCTCTACCCATCTCAGACCTCACTTGCACATCCCCACCATATGACCTACAGAACAAACTGTAAATCCTACCTTCCTCACTTGTCTGCTACTGAACAGCTCTGGCTCTACAGAAAGAGGGCTTTTCAGAATAGAGAGGGGAGAATTGTGACAAAACAATCAACAGGTTTTTGGGACAGGGAAGGAACCCTACTACAAAAAGAAAGGGAGAAAGAAAGGAGTGTGAAAGAAGAGAAGTGAGGGAAAAAAAAAAGGGGGGCAAAAAAAAAAAAAGGAGGCAAAAAAAAAAAGGAGGCAGAAGCTGAGGCACGAACTGTTCCTTTTTCTGATAATTAAAGCAACAAAATTTGGTTATGAAACAGAACTATCTGAACAACCATGTAATCACCAAATAATTCAATTTGGCTGTGGTCTGGTTCTGAAAGTTTGCTCAGCTGAAATGCTCCCAGTAGCTGAATCAAGGATTTTAGAACTCCTTGGTACTGTTCCTTAGACAGCCACTTGCTTGCTGTGTAACCATACAACAAGTCATTTAATGTCTTCAGGCATCATTAATTGCTGCTTATACACCTGAAACTATATTAAGCTCAAGACTTACTGTTCAACTATTCACTTCATAGCACTATTAATAGTTTTGTGTTTTAGCAATAACTTTTAATTATACCTCTGCAGAACCTTCTGACCAAGGTATAGAGTCTTTACTTTCCAAGTACATAAATAAGGCTCAAAGACATTGCCTGCCTCTCCTCCAATTAGAAAGACAAAGAGTGGTAGACTCAAAAACAACATCTAGGAGTTATGACTCCCTGTTCCCTAATTTCTTAGGAACTATCTCAGTTGGACAAATTGCATGTAGCCAAATCAAACTCGATAACAACCAGTTTCTCTATTATCTTAAATAATATATAATATATGGCATTATTCACTATTTCTTACTAAGTAATTAACAGCTGCCAGAATATAAAGTCATCAGGCAGAAGACCTAAGGCAAACAAAGTGCTTTTTAAATTGACTTATGCTTGTACTGCAGAACTCCCTGCCACCAGATTTTGCCCAAAACACAGATTAACTCAAAGATCAATTAGATAAATTCAGAGAAAAATATTCCACTGTGTTATTACACACAAAGCAATGAACACGATTTCTTGATCAAAAATTCCCCAAATTACACAGTGCCAAAAGTTTGGCCCTGTTCTTAGTCTATCCCTTAGCATCTGCAATGGGTCACTGGATTCTGAGAAAAATAGACCTGGGGTTTGATGCAGCATCACGGTTCTTCTTTTTCCAATTAGACCTTCATTTGTGCTGCAGAATGAGACTTTTGTAGTTCCTAAAAAGTTAAGGTGTTCATTGGTGGTGAAAAGTATGCATATTTCTACAGTTCCAACTGTCTACCTAAAAAAAGAGGTTAGATTACTGTGACATAGGTACTGCTCTATATAAAGCTTTCAGCTCAATAAGGCCCTAAAACCAATGATAGCTACAAGCTGGACATCAAAGGTAAATTGACACATGAAAAATTCTTATACAGGCCCCTGATTTTCTTTTTCCACCTACCCAGAAAACATACGCTGTATTCCACAACATACCCAGAAATTTTGATTAGTTGGACCTGTAAGGGGACCTATAATGGTTGTTCTTATTTTACAGAGATTCATCTGGAGTAAGACAAACAAACCTACATGCAAACTGCACACCTGCCCAGCCAGGTGGAAGAAAACAACACAAAAGGTGTTATTCAAGGGTTGGGTGGCCACCTGCTTGCTTGGGAAGACAGGGAGGCTGTGGGTGGACATTGTGCACGTGCTTTAGTAATGACTGACAGCTGAAAAGAAAACTAACTCTTTCTCTTAATCTTCCTGACACAGGTTCTCCACAAGCAGGCGTTGTCCATGGTCATTAGTCTTATTCTGTTCCTTTGCAAGTTGCATCTTTCTTTTCCTTCCTTGTACTCAGTGCAGGCAACAAGCACATCCAAGCACAAGATAAAAGTGAAAGCTGATAAACAGGAACACAAGGACACAGAGAGATTAGGGACTATAAATCAGACATAGCTACTGAGGGGAGAGACACCATGCTACTAAATAAAAAAAAAAAAAAGGAATTGTCCCTGATATTGTCTCGGTGACCCAAGATTCATCCACAACTGCAAGAACAGGTTTTCTTAGGTTTGATCTAGTCAGAGACAGATCAGCATAGCATTTTGCACCAAACTGCATAGTGTTTTCTCTCTGCTTTACAACTAAAAATATTTATCTGTACGTTAGAAAAGCTAAAATGAGATGATAATTTTTTATAATGATCTGCTTTTACAACTGAAAGGAGAACATGCCATGCCTTTTGCATGGCACTTACTAGAATCGGTTGTATCTGAAACTTTTCATCCAATATTCCCCTCCCCACACTAATCAATAGGTAAAAATCCTTGCTGCAGACAGTATCACCTCATGTTCTGCCTGTCAGACCTGGCAACAGGGCAGCTAACTGTGCCCATAAGTAAGGCCAGAAGATCTCAGAGCCAGTGTACCCCCTGCAAACACTTACTGGGGACCACTATTTTTTTACCATTTCCTACAGAAAGAGAATTCAGGTCTTGCAGAGCATCAGGGACACAAGATTCAGCACAGTGGTAGAAGAAATAAACAGTGATAATCTCAAGAGGATTCACCAGGGCATAACTAAACAAAGGTATAGTAGGACTCTGAAGAAGGATAATTCCCACCCTAGACAGCAGCAGCTGACCCACACTGCCAGTGGTTGACTTAGAGCTTTAGGTAAGTTTTGTTTGCTTTTTCTTCTACATGTGTATATGCGTGTGTGTAAAAATCCATTTAAATAGAAATAAATATATTTTTTGTCATCTTCCTCCTGTGTCACAGCTGTCTGTAATGGACAGCAAAGCAATACAATTATATCAGACTGACATTTGATCTTTGCTCTCCTAAATGCTGCACCAACACTGATGGTCCACATGGTGTTTTCAGGTTGAATCACCAACACTAGCCTGACTAGCTAAGTCTCCATACACATTCCTGACTGCTCCAGGAGGTTGGCCCTGCCATATGATTGCACTGCAAAGCAACAGAGTTGTGGTTTAACCCTGGTAGAAAGCTAAGCTCTACACAGCCTTTTGCTCACTCCCCCTGCAGTGGGATGGGGGAGAGAATCAAAAGGTAGAAGTGAGGAAACAAGATTTACCATCTTATTCCAACAACAGACCACACAGCAAGGCAGAAACCCACTACATGCAACAGCAGCATAGTGGAAGTTCTCTGGAGGCAGAATGGGATCTCACAAAACTTTGCCAGTCAATTCATGGGCAAACCAAACTTTCAGTGAACTTGCTCTGTTTCTTCATTTTCCCTGGCAGTTTCTACCCTCCACACTCCCACACACTATGTTGTGAGTCAGAGAAAGTCCAGAAGTACACTTTAATGAAGCTTCCAGTTTTCCCAGCCTTTAACTTCAGATTTCTCTGAAGGGAGGAGGTTTCTGCTATCTCTGATGGTTGAAACCTGATCCCATCATCATTAACTTTCTCAGACACTCTTCATTTGTTGCATGTTGGTCTGCAGTAAGAGGCAGGAAGGATAGACATTTTTATAGCAACTACCT
The DNA here is from genome assembly GCA_020745705.1 of Hemiprocne comata. NCBI lineage: Eukaryota > Metazoa > Chordata > Aves > Apodiformes > Apodidae > Hemiprocne > Hemiprocne comata. Next base: position 25,101,296 of record CM036593.1, read on the forward strand.
GCCAAGAGATTTCTATTCTTTATCCCTTCCAAATCCCACATCTGTCCATGTCTCCAGGCACTAGTGGAAAAAGCTCTGCATTAGTTATTTTTATTATCAACATAAAAATCTTTCCATTTATTTATTTATTAAGGGGAAAAAAGCAGCTATCTACAAAACTCAGTTCGTTTTGTCCTTAGGCAGACATTTAAAGCTGTCTGCCAACTTCTTTGCTTAATAAAAAAATAAGCTAAAAGTCTTTATACACACAGTGTTAACAAAATATGACCAACTACACTTACCCAGCTGAGACATGCACCATCCATTTATCAGGCCAGGATTCTGTGACTGAAAGAGGAAACATCTGATAAAGAAGAAGGGCCCGTTTCCAAATCCTGGCCACTGGTGGGCCCTGACCACAGCACTGAGCCCCAAAATGGGCCCTGTCCACACTGCACAGGGGAGCAGGGACAGGTGGTGAGCTCATTATCACCCACCTTCAGACAGACGGACAGATGAGAGCTGCCAGTTTAGAGCAAGGAGGACTCTGTTGCATGACTGTTTTTCTTTAGGGACTCAGGTGTATGTCTCTCTGTGATGCTATTCCAAACGGCTTCTCCAGCTCTTTTAAACAGAGCAGGGAAAGGTGAACCTTCTACTGTGTGGCTGCCACTGGGGAGACACCACCACATCCTCAATCAACAGACCCTCAGACCCACCAGCCAGACTTCTCTGAAATAACCCACTTTCACAGCCTGGGTCTTTGCTTTTGCTTCTTAATAGTGTGACATGATATATTCCAAACCATTTAAGTTCCTTGCACAAATGTCTCTCAGACTCTAAGGATAGGACACGGTAGGTGATGAGAACTGTACCTTCTGCCCAAACTCTTGTGGCCTATTTTGTAGCGAGCATAGTCTCTGAAAATCAGGAAGGATTTGGAGCCCTAACCAGGATATGTGTAGGAGCTGCTGTCTGAACTCTTTCTAGGCTAGTGACTGGCATGTTAAACCCAAACAACACATCTTAGGCTGACACAAGATGAAACACATTAGGCAGATGGCATGTTTTCTCTGCATACGCCAGTGCCAGAGTATTTCCTCCTAACGATCTCCTGCTCTTGCTCTCACAGCAAAATTAGTCTTAGAGTAAAAAACAGAAACAAAGATATGCAACATCATGAGAGCAAAGATTAGTATGTGGAAAATACATCAATATCAACACGAGAGAGGTTTTATTCTTTCAATTCCATAGCTTTTATTTATACATATTTTGTTTATAAAAACAAACACCCTACTTTGTCAGACGTGAAAAGTCAAAATTTACATTTAAATGGAGGCATTTAGGTGTTATTGTTGGTTTTTTTTCCTCTCATCTCCTGAATGCAGAGTACAAAAGACTAAAAACTCTCAATTTTCCTAAGTGGAAGGATAACAGGTGAAGCTTGCATTCTGGGAGCTATTCATTTAGTGAACAATGTTCAAGGCAGCAGTGACCAAAGCCCAGCTGATCAAGGGGAAAAGAGCACTGACTATTAGACCTGACAGCGATTTGCTCAACAGCTGAGACCAGAAGCAGCTCTGATCTCATTGTGCCCTGTTCCCAAGGAGGAAATTATGCGAAATACAGCTCCTTGAAGGCAACACCTACATTTCCAGATGTACAGTGGATCACTATCCAACTGAAAATCGCTGCAGTTTGAGAGACTTCAGTGCTACAATACCCCTCGTTTAGTTGCTGGAACTACTGCAGATATTTAAGACATGAGGTGCTCTGCGGTAAGAGAAAATGAGAAAACTAGAAAAAGCCAGGGATTGCACAGTACTGCATCCACTGTAAACAGCTGGATGTGGAAACAAATACTTAAAGCTTAATACAGTACAAATACTTTGACCCTTAAAGCTTGTCATCCATTACCTTCCTTTTTTAATTTCTTCTCTACCTGGCAAGGAAAGCAAGTAGCTGTTCTAACAGGGAGTTTATCAGACAAACACACTTGCAAGCAACATGCTCAGAGAATTCTACCCTAGTCCATGAAAAGGTGTAGCAACCTTTTTGACCATTTTTTCTCACTGGAGCACCCCACAAGTAACAGATGATGTACCATAGCAGCTCACTCAATTCTGGGCTGGATTACCCCTCTCTGGCACTTTCTGACATAGCTGATCCATAATGTTAAAAGGACACAGGTGACAAGAAACCTCATATTCTTTAAAACGAGGGTTAACCACAGATGCAGCCATTACTGTGTAGGGTTTTATGTTGTTTCTTTTCAGCTGTTTCTCTTGTGTTATATTGAGAGAAACAAATTTAAAAAAATGAAACAAAACAACACAAAAGTAAGTAAAAATGCTCTGGCTATATTATAAAAGCAGAGAAAATAATAATAAATGTTTGGAAAAGATGCACACACAAAATCTAAATGCCTGGGAGGTAAAAGCACTATGTACCCAGTGCTGGGAAATCACTGACTTGCTCTTTTTAAAGTTGCAACCAGACAGTGTTTCTAGTCTCCCAGGACTAGAAGCTATCCCAACCACTACACTGCTATCAGAAAATATATTCTCACATTCACCCATCATTTCATTGGTCCGTCGGCCTTGGGTGAGTTCCCCTTTTTGCCACCCTCACAAACAACAAATGGTGCTGGTGTTTCTAGCACTTCCCAACTTAAAAGCATTATCTGCATTAATTAATTTCAATGCATTCACCCCTACTGTCAATCCTGGCACCCAGACAGTGTCACAGCCCCATTGTGGGCTGACCTTTTATTTTTACATGCATGTTTCTGGCAACAAGGACAGCTTCAAAAACCTCATCCTCCCCCCACAGATGGGTGACCAGGTCCATGCAACACTATAAGCTGGCACAGTTTGACTGGAGTCCATGTTGTGATCCAGGAAACCCATCTAGGCAAAAATAGTCTAAAGATTTGGAGGTTTGTCTTTTTTTCCAACCCAGTCAGCTGCTTGGGCTGTTACTATATATATCTATATAGTATTTATCATTCCCCCCGAGCCAAAGAATCAGTTGTATGATTCCTACAGAATTACTGTGTGCAGGGGTAGGGGTGAAGGGCAGGAAAAAGACAAAAGAACATTAATATCTGAAGCAGTTGATTCAGAAATTTAAGCTTTATCCTGAGATTAAAAGGGTTTAAACTGAGCCAGCAGTACAGCTATAAGAACATATGAAGAACCAGTCTCTCAGATTTCTCCTCAACCAACCAGGAGCATCTGATTGCATTTGGAGCACTGCTACTTGAGAACTATCTGTCTGGTAGTACTCAAGATGGGTTTAAGGAGTGTGCTCAAGAAATAGATGATGAATGCCTCCTTTCCCAAACTCATGTCTCTACAGCTCTGTGGGCCATTCTTGGGGGTCAGCTGTTCTCTGCAGTACCCTCTGCCCCACTCTACTCACACATCTAGCACTTGAAGCCAAGGTGGGCATTCTTCCAGGACACCCAGACACTTAAGCAGAGTCTACAGATGAATTGCCCAACTGCAAAGCACAGTCTCCACAGAAGTTTTGCTTCTTAACACCCACAGTGCTTTTTTTTAAAAAAAATTCTTTCTGTCCTTAAAAAGGCACTTCTTCAAATCCATCCAGTTGCCTGCAATCTTCAAAAGCAAACAAGGCCTCTTGACATGATGTGGCTGGTTTCCCAGAACCACAGTCCCTTCAATTTTCTGGATGAGATCAAAGCTACCAGATATGCTGTCTCTCAAGACATGTCAGTAATTAAAGCCCACCTAGTAATTTACCCCAAACACGAGGTGTAACACCAAGATAATATTGAGATCTTTACACCATTACTACAGCTGCATCAAGCGGTAATGAACGTTTTAATGTACCATAGGGAAACAGATGCTGTTCATGGACACAGATATATCTCAGCAAAAATGTAGGAGGTTTTTACTTCAGATAACCCTTAGGATAAGATTTTAGCTTCCAAAGTGATATCAGCTTGATTCACCCCTCAGCTCTCCCAAAAATCTGCCAAGAAAACTCTCAGGGTCCTGTGAATCATTCCTTTTCTTTGCCATAGAATCACAGAATTGTTAAGGTTGGAAGGCACCTTAAAGACCACCTATTTCCAACCTTCCCTGCCATGAGCAGGGACCCCTACCACTAGACCAGGTTGCATAAAACATCATCCAAGCTGGCCTTAAAAACCTCCACAGATGGGGCACCAACAACCTCCCTGGGCAACTTATTCCAGTACTTCACCAGCCTTATAGTGAAGAATTTCTTCCTAATATCTAACCTAATCTCCCCTCTTTCAAGTTAAAACCATTACCCCTTGCCCTATCACTATCTTCTCTGATGAAAAGCCCCTCCCCAGCTTTCCTGCAGTCCCCCTTCAAGTACTGGAAGGCTGCTATAAGGTCTCCCCAGAGCCTTCTCTTCTCCAGGCTGAATTCCCTCAGCCTGTCTTCAGAGCAGAGCTGCTCCAGCCTTTTGATCACCTTTATGGCCCTTCTCTGGACCCCCTCCAACACGTCTATATCTTTCTTGTGCTGAGGGCTCCAGAGCTGTACACAGTACTCCAGGTATGGTCTCACCAGAGCAGAGTAGAGGGGCAGAATCACCTCCCTGGCCCTGCTGGCCACACTTCTTTTGATGCAGCCCAGGATGTGGTTGGTTCTCTGGGCTGCAAGCGCACACTGGCAGCTCATGTCGAGCTTCTCATCTACTACCACCCTAAGTCCTTCTCCTCAGGACTGCTCTCTAGCCATTCTCCCTCCAGCCTGTATTTGTGCCTGGGGTTGTGCCGACCCAGGTTGCCATGAGGTTGGCAATGGCCCACCTCTCCAGGCTATCAAGGTCCCTCTGGATGGCATCCCTTCCTTCTACAGAGTCAACCACACCACACATCTTGGTATCATCAGCAAACTTGCTGAGGAAACAGTCCATCCCACTGCCCGTATCTCCAACAAAGGTGTTCAACAGGACTGGACCCATGTCTTACCATGACCTGCTCTAACAATACTACACAATGATTGGTTTATTTACACACATTTCTTGTGGCGTCCATGCCCGCAATGTCCAAATCTGACATCTTTTAATTCCACACAAGTGAACTCAGCTGGACAAGACGATATAAAGTAATATAAAATGTCAGCTTTCGTACTATACAGATTAAGCCAGCCATGTAATCAGGCACTCTTTATGATGGGCATATCATGGGTAAGCAGTGATGACAGAGTTTATCAGATACCAAAAGTCACTAATACATGTGTCTGATTCTGTCTCTGTGGGAGTTTTTCAATCAGCAGTCCCAAACTTCAACACGTGGTTATGACAGCTGCTGGAAACATTAAACTTTCCGAGTCACTGTCAAGCCCCAGCAAGGTATAGCATACCCTTGAATTAACCTTGAATCTTACCCAAGGGAATAACTATGAATAGATTGAAAAAGGCAGTTCTAACTGGCTGCAAACATGTAAGCCAAGTTGTGGGGAGACAGACATTTTAGAAACATTTTACGAAGAGTAAACTTGCACATAAACTGCAGTCAGGTGCCTCACAACAACTGGTCCAGCTCAAAGATATACAGTCCTTAGCACTGTCCCAAATTCTTAGCACCATGTTCTTTGTCATTATATCCACAAATTTCCCTGTGCAGAAGAGATCTTTGCATAACCCTTCCTCCCCTACTCCCTTTCCCCAAAATACCCCCACAGGCCAACAACCTACAACTTTATATACAGTCATTTGACAGTACTATAGTATTACACTGCAGACAGGTACCAGAGACTCAAAGCTCAGTAACAGTGAGAAGATACAGACCACGAACACAATCCAAAATTGAGTCCTCATCTGTGCTAGCATGTTGAATTTTTTACTCAAGACCAGCATACCTGTAACTGTGCTGGGCTGCTTGCCTACTTCACAGGAAGAATACCTATCATCATATCATACTAGAAGGTGATTCTGGTGGAGGATGATTTGTTTTGTTTTGGGGAGGTTTTGGTGGCTTTTTGTTTGTTTGTTTTTGTGGTGAGGGAGCTGTTTGCTTTATTTTTAAAAGGTTTCCAGGTTCCCGTAAATGTCACTGAGTTGTTTATAAGGCTGTGGCATTTTGCTCTCTCTAATACCAGGAAATTCATATATACACATTTTCAGTTGTTTATCTTGTGAATACAAAGACTGAATCAAAGCATCACAAGAAAAGAAAGTGGGTTGTTTTCTTCCCTAACTTTTCTGGGACTGTCGGTTTCTCTGTCTCTCCCACTTCTATTTTGTCTTAAGGCTCTGCATCTTGGAAGACTGTGAAGCTGCTGTGTGATTTTTATCTCCATGATTAAAGTGTTACACTTTATTGAGCTCTTTGCATCAGCACCAAAATCTGCAATGCAGGATTTTACATAACACTTCATTTTCTCCTCGCACCATTACTGTTATTAACCTGGTGGCAATAAACAGAAAATACAGCTCGGTTCATGATGTACTCCTGAGTTTTGTGTGTGTGTGTGCAGAGCAGAAAAGGAAATAGAAGAAAAAGAATGGAAATGAAAGAGCCTTCATGGAATGGCTGCATTGTATTTTCCTCAAAGAACAATCGCAGCCCTTCAGAGTTAAAAAGATAAATATTGTGCTATATCTTCTGCTTTTAAGGATTTCTTATGAAATAAGAGATCAAAGAAGAAAGAACATCCAAACGACTTAAAAATTCTCCAACTCATTGCTATTCCTCATTAGATGTCCCAGATGGAAAGTATGATTGATATGCTACTTTGGGATGTTGCACTTTTCTTTGTTTAAATATTTGTTTAAATGACAAAGTTCGGAGAGCGTGAAATCTGCCAATGGGATACCAACAAGGGTCTGAAAAACAGCTGAAGATCTGTCTGTGCATGCTAACAGAGATGACCTTCACACTCCATCAACGGATGGAAAAAACATGTTTCACAGACATGAGATCTCTGAGTGCCCAGGAAAAGAGTGGGAGTTAAATATCCAAGTGTCTGTAAGAATCTGGGTTACTAACAGAGATTCTCTTTTTGCTATAGTGGGAGACACCTGCAGGCTCTGGAGCAAAGGCGTCTAGATCTGAAAGCAGGACAAGAGCCATGCAGAAGGAGATGGGTTATCCATCAACAGATGGTCACCAAAATGTGGCTGAAGCCTGACAGTATCAAGAGAGACAGAATGCCACTATGGAGAACTACCTAACTTGGGATGTCACAGAGAGAGCATCGGGAAGCAAAGTCAGTTTTGGTATGAACTAACAACAATGCTTCAGGTGCTTGGTATCCTCTTCAAAAAGAAAAAACCGAGGAGGGCAGGCTTCATAGTCTTGCTCTGCTTCTCTTCCCTTTAGATGACACAAGCATTCCTTTTGAAGTCCTGGAGTGCTAGGGGTAGGAAGCTCGAGGATAACCTAAAAACCTTTTTCCAGCCTGTCTTCTGTTGGGTCCTGTAGCTCTCCATGAACCGCACTAAGCTGCCACATCCACCCAAAGCATCTCCTCGCAGGAGTGGCTTGGAAAGTCAGTGCAGATGGGGCTGAGTGGCATTTCTATAGCTTCCATCCAACAGATTGCTTAGCCTACAATGTTCTGGTTATTTTTGAAATATTGTTTTGGTTTTTAACCCAAGAGAAAGCTTTTAGAAAGCTCTCCAAGCTTCTGCCCCCTACTTATGTGGGTTCTTGCTCTTTACTCTTGCTATTTATTTTGCACTTGCTCTTTACTCATAAATGCTGCAGTTTGAAATATAGCAGAACATTTTTCAGTTCGTCAGTGTGTTGTTTGCTGTCAAGGAGACGAAATGTTACTACTCTCCTCTGGAGAAGCTTAGGACATGATGGATGAAATGTCACAAATAATTAGACTTTTCTTATGAATTACATTTTTCTAAACTTCTGTTTTCATGTCAACAGGTATGTTACAGATAGGCTGCATGAAAGAACCTGGGGAAATTTTTGTTCTCTGGGAGCAGCGGTAATGTAATATCTGATAAGCCAAGGCATACCTCCATCTGAGACAACCTTTAAACAAGTTCCATTATGAAAATCTGGAGGTATGAAAATCTGAGTCCAGTGGCAGAATCAGAGAGGTCCAGTCCAGTTCCTGAAGAGCATGGGCATAGTCAGGAATTTAAAGATTGATTGACATAGTCTGACCTAAAGTCCACCCACTCCAGGTCTTGCTTCCGACTGTGATAATTCATGGCACTGTTAAGCCCTAGACAACACAATATCCAATGATAATCTAAATAGCTATGAGGCTTGGAGGAAATTAAAAAAATGCAGTTCTCTTTCACACTTTGAGCAGAGATCTACTGCAGAAAGGCAGATACTCTGATTGCATAAAATTATCCAGGAGACAGACATGAACACACCCTCCAACTCTGCACTCTCTCTGGCTTGATTAAGTATGATAGCTGATCTGCATTTCATGGATTGGGCACACATCTGTGAACATCCCCAAAATCTGCCAAATAACTGAGCATGCTGAGGAAAACTGCATGAATAAAATCAGGCATTCACACACTACTTCTTCATTATTGTTATAGGAGTTTCTAAAACTCTCATCATTTTAATCTCTGAGTTTATAAACTGCCAGTTGTTATAGTAGGTAGGCAGTAAATGCTGGATCAAACATAACACTGCAGCTGAATTACTCCTTTGAAATTTTGTATCACATGCAATGACTTTAAATTGCTTGCTTTGCTAGAAAGGCTGTAAGAATATGAAGCCATGACACTCTAAATCATGCTAATCAATGATGTAAATCTTCACTGACAGATCGTATCAATAATCAGGAATGCTCCAGGGAAACAAATCATGAGAATTACACACCTTTTAGATCTCCCTTCCATAACAAACTTATTGTCATTTATTGTAAAATCATCAAGAAAACACAAAGATGTAATGATGTGGCAAAATTTACTTGCCCTTTGACATGGAAATAAATTCCTGTTTTCTATCTACAGGGGAGAAAAAAGTTTCCTACACGTATTTTCTAAGTGATCTCATCTTCTTTGAAATTACTGAACTAAAATAGAAGTGTTGCAATTTTCTCAGGAGATTTAAAATGTTATTTTTAATGCTGAAGATTAACTATATGCACACGTCTACGTGTGGAGGGGAAAGGGAGACATGTAGTTCCAAGTGTTTCTGAACAGAACACTGCTTGTATGGGACTTCCTGATATTTCAGATACATGTTATAGATAGTGGTATTATTAGAACTGGGAAATTAGTTTTCAAATACCAGCAAAGGGGTGTGTGGGGGAACCCTAAAAACCTTTTTTCCTATTCAGAGAATAAGGCTGCAATCATCAATTCATCTCTAAGAATCACAAAACTAAAGAAAATTGCTTCCCAATGGCTAAAAGAGAATGATAAAAGAGAGAAGAGAGAGGTTGAGTAGCTTCTTGACTGTGTCACTTCCTTCCAGCAATACCTAATGAGATTCCCTGTCAAGCTGGAACCTGCCACACATCCTCTGTATCAAAGGGAATCTGGAGGATATTTTATTGCCTTAGACTATCATGCTGTCTAGTATGGTAGATAGTCACTTCTGAAAGTCCCCATGACTCCCAAAAGTCACGTATTTCTCTATGAGGAGCTTGGAAGTTGATAAAAACCATCATCAAGCACTTCTTCCACTGCTTCACAACTGTTTATATTCTAACAGCTGTGTGCAGCTTTATCAAAGAGAAGAGTAAAGTGGTTGCGTTCTCCCTCCTCCTTAGTCAAGCCCATCAAAACTTACACTGTACACATTTCCTCTTCCTTCCCACTGCAGCTAAAGCTCAGGAACACTGTCAGATTTCCTATAGTGAAATCACAGAGATGGAACCATGACAGGTTCCCAATCTATTAATCTACTGTCTCATGTGCTACAGCCACCACTGCCACGTTCCTAATGGAACGAGTCTCAACAAGCACCACAGATATCTGGGGCTGCTCAATATGCCTGTGCTCCCTATGGCACTTTTTAATCTTCAGCAGGTCTTAAAACACTTCACCAATTAACTTAAAGTTATCGGTGTCACATTGCAGCTTGGCAAACTGAAGCCCAGAGGTAAATCATGTTGTCCAAGGTCACGCAGGATGTTAGAAAAAGTCAAGCAACACCTTCAATTTCTGCCCCTCATGCTGCTGCTCTTAATCATTTGAAGTGGTAGGTAGAGGCTCTAGGTACCAAGCTGAAATCTTTTTTACATTAGAAAGCATTTTCAAGAACAGCAAAAGTGGAGGTTGTAACTGCAAAAATGACATGAAGATGGGAGGCTGCTAATCTCTTTCTCTCCTACTTCTTCTGGATAAGTACTTAATTTAGGGGAGACAGGAAGTCTTCATAGTTGAGTCCAGCTTCTACCATAAATGAATGTGGGAAAGAAGCTGGGTTTTTTTGGAAACTATTACACATCTTTGCTATTTTCTGCACTTTTACACTGTGAGTCTTGCTTCCTTCATTTTGAGGTACAGATAAAAAGAAGTATTCCCATATGAATGCAGAATTTTGGCTCTGTTCCACTCAACTGGAGATAAGGATGCAGCGTCAGCTACCGGGAGTGTAGCTCCCAGTGCTCTGAGATTTTGTGGATTTCTGTGGTTGGTTCCCAAGTCACTGTGCTCATTTATCACACATTAAAGATTGTTGTTTCATAATACTCCTGGCTACAATGTTAGCTTCAGGACACCCTGCCTCCTCTGTGCCCAAACCAGCAGAAATGGAAGTGGCAGGAAGCCTCCATATTGTGAAATTATCCGTGTGTTGGTTTCTCAGTTCTGACACAGGCTTTGCATTTGACCTTCAACAAGTCATTCAGCTCCTCTCAGCTCTCACTCTTATAATGGGGACTGCAGAATACCAGTCTGTGTCATCTTCATAAATCACCACCTCCTCGTGGAAGGCACTTTCTCATAGTGCATAGTAGTGCAAATTCGATGGGATGCTGATCAGAACAGGAGCTCCCAGAAACAGCTGTATGTGGACCTAAACACAATTCCCTTTCATTGTACCTCAGGATGGAAGTGCAAGAGTTATTGTAATAAGAACATCCAGATAACCTGTTATTTGAAAAGGTGCTGTTTACTTAAGAAACCACCCTTACTTTCTATTTAATGTTTTGTACCTTAGGTTAAATCAGTGCAGGAAATGCTCCTTCTATTCCCATATCTCAACTGTAATGATGCAAAAGGTCATACAATATATCATCAATAAAAAACTGTCTCTTGAAAATCAGTTTTGCCTTACAGTTTTCATATAGTCAAATTATTTTTGGAATAGAAGTGTCATTCTTTAACCCTGTCAGGAAGTTATAGGCACAACATTCAGTTTCTGTTTAAAAATCAAACTGTTAAAGGGTAGGGGAAAAACCCAACAAAAAAATCACTAATGCAAATGTCAGTCAGACTTGGCAAAAAATAATGTAGAGATTAAATGTTACCCTTTATAGTTTGAAACCCAAACAGAGTATCACTGATCTAGAGCATGACAATAAAATGTACCACACACATGCAGACAAACCAACTAGTCAAGTCTCCAGCTCCCCCCTAAGCTGAAAAAGTGACCAAAGGAAAAAAACAACACAACGTTAGGACTACTGAAAGAACAAATAACACTTCAAAAATCTTTCTGTTTCAACCACGTATAATAAGCTGTTCCTGATACCAGGGAAAAAGTCTGAGTGTGGGGTTTTTTTTCCTGCTAACATAGATTTTTACTCTGAAAATTTCTCTTTAACATGTCTTTAACATAGGTTACTCTAGCTGCACGCCAAAATATACTGGCTTGATATTTAATTTTGGACACTTAACATTACATTTTCTCAAGAAATGGCTGATCTTTTCCTGAATTTGATGGCTCATTGAGCTTTCAGGTAAGAGATGGTTTTACAAGGATATGTCTCTGTACATTCTTTACAGTCCTTATAAAACCACCTGGCCAGTCAGAGCACTCCGATTGCCTGGGGAACATTTGATAGGGGCAGGTTAATCTATGTGACCCCCATAGTTCATCTGGAACTGCTGCACAACTTTCTAAACAGCCATCTTTATTTCCTCCTCATACGCTCCTTGGTTTGTGAGTGATTCCCAGGCACACACTAACTCAAGGATAGCTGGAAACAAATAGAGAGGTGAACACGAGCACGTGTTTCCTGTGAAAACATGCACAGTGCTATAGATACTCAGTCCTACCCACACACACAGTCCCTCGTGCACCAGTTTGAGTGCAAACCCACATATATGTACAAACGTAGTAATTACACTCCAGAGGAAGTATTTCTGTATCAACAAGAAAGGGGTGTATTATTATTAGGGAGCTGTCCTTTCTAGTAACGAAAATCATTTGCCTGCTCTGTAAGAGAAAAGGACAAGCAGATAAAATTCCTTCCAGGTTACAGTCTTTTTCCTATATGATCATGTATTTGATTTTTAAGCAGATGCTGCATTATCCATCAAAATTATTCTGACTTGGAGCAAAGGGGTAGCTTTACACTGCTTGGAAGCCTTTTCTTCCCCATCCTCCAAAGCAGCATTATTCAGAATTGCTGCCTAAGCTATGGAGCATTTTGTAACTCTACCCAGCCTTCTTCACACCCGTTAACACCTCCTCTTCTCTTTCCCCCCCACCCCATTAGCACTGTCCCCCCAGCACAAATTGCCACACATCAGTACAAAGGACAAGCAGAAGTCTAAGGGGACAGTTCTTTAAGGAAAGAATAAAAATGCAAATTAACAAACACCAAATTTGCTGTAAACATTAAATACTTCAGACATGAAACCTTCTGTGCTACAAGAGTGCTTTCAGCATTATCTATTCACAGCAGTTCCTCTGCTCCTGAGGGTCATAAACACTGAGAGATGGAGCCAGCAAAAAAGCTCTAGTTGAAATTCAGCTCACAGCAAAAGCAATTTCCGAGTGTGCAAAGTGCTGTCAGCAGGCCTGATGTTTGTGTATGAAATATAGACAATATGACTGGCCCATCGGCAGTCACTGTCAGCCTGATGGATGGTGCCTGAAAAGAAGTAAAGCGGCTGCCGTTAGGGCCCAGTCTATCAGACACTTGATGGAGATTCAGGGGCTTAATAGAGGTAAAAGTTTCTTCTAATCGGACAAAATTTCCAGCAGTGATCACAAAGAAAATAAAAGGGATAGCAATGTGATATGAGGGCACAAGCAAGGCTTTCCCATCACAGCCACAATGAAAAACAGGAGGAAAGCAATGCACTCTCAAAACCAAGGAAAGCTGATATCTTTGTCCTTGGACCTCAACTATCCCAGAACAGACAGGGCAATCCTACAACTCACTGTGTGCACAAGCATCTTTTGGAGTTCCCATAGCCCAGATCCCTCACAAAATGAAAACATCACCCCTGCAATTGCTTTGGTGCTCTTTGCAGCATGCCTGTTGCCAAGGCAGGGGCTGAGTGGACAAGGCATGCAGACACTCACACCAGCGCATAAAAACTTATAAAACAACCAGTTCAAAAGTCCTTTCTCCTTTTACTGTTTGGAAGCTAGAGTCCTGACTTTTTATTTTCTTTCGCCCACACTCCCTCCCAGCCACCCAGGTTTCTTATGTGGATAAAACTTCATGTGCGGTACGTGTGGTCTGTCTGCAATGAAAATCCAGAGGGCTAAACTCCACATCATACTTTATCCTACAGGTCCCTTAGCTCATGATGTCAATCACAGACCCTCAGGCAGAAAAAGCAGAGACTGTGTAACAAAGGCACAGCACGGGTCAGGGAGCACACACAGGAGTTCAGTTACTAATATGTGTGCCAAGAAACCATGAAGATCAAAAGGCTCTGATGGAATAACACTGACCACCTCAATAAAGTCAGAGTGGTTTGCAATTAGAAGTGAGTTTGTGCTTCAAAGTTCAGGTGCCAGCCTGTATCCACTGTATATATTTTGAAACTAAATTAACTCATAGCTTTGATCCATCCTTACTTGCAAAGGCAAAGAAGGGCTGACAGCTAACGACGTTTGTCTCCCTTCAGGTGTGTGAGCAGGGATGTTCACAGCAAGGGGCAAGGAAGAATTATTACAGGTTCTCACTCCAGAACAGGACTGTCAAAGCAGTAGGCATGTCAACAAATGCTTGAATTTTTTAAGCAAAACCACAGCATGAATTAAGGAAAAATGTAGAACAGGAAATTAAAAGTGTGCACAAATGGGAAACCTCCTCAGGTCTAGCAGTCTATCTAATGTTCTGGAATACACAACATATTTCAGCAAGAAACTGTAGCCAAAAAACCTTTCCTTTTCACTGGAACCTTATACTTTTTGACCCCTCATTACAAGTTCCTCTTTGATGAGAAAAAGAGATGAGAGTAGCTGCTGGGACATTCATGAAATTTAAAAGTGGTCATTTCTTTGCAGCGGTGTTTAAATGGAGCATACTCTGTCAGGAGAAATGGTGAACGTTTCAATACTTTAAATGGTCATGGCTAAGGACACAATACTCAACTCAGGCTCAGAAGGGCACGGTTTGCTTGGTTAGTTCCTACATGACCTTCCAAACACACAGCCTATGGCTTTCTAGTGGTGCTCTCCCCTTCTGCATGCCCTCTAAAAATGTAATTTTTCTCCCCTGAACAACCTCTCCCCAAAGAAATACAGCCAGGAACAGATCTGTCCTGGCTCTCAGTCTGAGACCTGAACTTCAAAGACTAAGCCCTTCAGTGTTTCTCCAACACTGAGTGGGGTTTTTCTCCTGAGGCTTAGTTTATTCTGCCCCAGACTCAGCTGCAAATTCTGCACTCCAAACCCCCACTCCAGCTTTTGTCACAAGGGCTGGCAATTTCCTACTTACCAAATGTAGGCAAGAGCAGACAGAACTTGGCCTGATCTTCTGGTAGCAAAGCAACTCCTGACATTAATATCCTTTAGCACAGGCTCCAGAAGAGCTGCTAACAGCAAGCTTTTAAAAAAGACTGCTGCATCTTTAACACGTTTTAAACCCAGCTCTTTTACCCTATTACCAGCACCTGATGAAAATGACTACCCTATTGAACTCACCAGCGGGCCATTAGAAGTGTGTCAGATTATATTAACTAGGCAATTAAAAAAACAACACCCAACCAGCAACAAAGAGCAGGCAACTCAGCACACAAGGCGAGCCTGTCTGTCGTTTTGTAAATCCCCAAATTAGTTTTGAAAGGCCACTTTCAGCCCGGAGTTAAGGCCAGATTTACTCTCTGCCTCTCTGCAATTGGCTGAATCTCTGCAGTAACCTGATGAAACGGATTATTTATGATAAGTGACTGACATTGGACTGCTGCCCAAAAGGCACAGGAATGAAAGCTGCTGTGACCCCAAATGAGATCTTCTTTGATTGGCTCACAAAACTTCTAAAAAAATTATGACTTTTGATTTCAAGCAGGAGATCAAATAATTTAACAAACAGATGTGAAGATATTGATAACACAAAGTGTCATGTGGGGGAAACATCCAGCCACAAACAAGCCATTTATTTTAAGACTTAAATGTTGGTGAAATTCCCAATCAGAAGAAGAAAGAATGATTTTTAAGTGTGGCGTGGGAGGCATTTTGGAGAACTGGGGGTAATTTAAAGCAGAATATGCTTTTTTGATGAAACTGCCAAAACCGAGATGCCTCTGGATAAAAAATAAAACAAAAAAAAATGTTAATTTACATACAGACAGAACTGTCAGGCGAGTCATCAGCAGAGAGAGGGATAACAAGTCTTTGGGTAACAACTCCCTTGTTAGGAAGATGGCAGTGAGAAGCAGGATCAAGGGAAAAGGAAAGTCACTGTACAGATGTTTTAAAGGAACAGTTAGCATTTTCTGTGGCTTGGGGGGCTGAACATTGCATCTGCCTACTCAATGCAAGTACAGAAACCACCTGCATGAAGGACATGAGCTACAGAAATAATTTCATATCATCTCTTGTTTCTGTAGAGCAAGATTAAGGTCTAAGCAAGGATTTTGGGCCTAGACTCAAATCTCAACTCTCCCCAGCTTTGTGCTGTTGGGGAAGGGGCAGGCTTCCTTTTGGGGTTGAGTCAGGCTCTCCCTCTCTAGGGTAGTCAGAAGTGATTCAAGGAGGCAACAGGGAGACATTCACAGGACCTGTCCAAGAAACTTCAAGGAGTCACACGTACACACACACAGGGTCCTTGAGTGTGGCTGGATGAAAAGCCCATGATAAGAAAAATAAATTAAAAACACTGACAGTTCCCCCACAGGAGCTTGAGGAAGCAGATTTCAGAGCCTCATTAACACAGCAGCTGCTCCTTGTCCCCCAGTGCATGCCTGCAGTGCCACTGGCAGCACAAGGGCTGCTGATATTTAAGGTAAAGAGGGAGAAGTGCTCCAACCCAAGCCAGAAGCATGTCCAGGGCTGGGCCACCTGTCCTTCCTTTACCTTGAATATCAGTGGTCCTTATAATACTCCCACTTCTTCCATCTCTGTGGATGCAGCAAGCACCGTGTGTAAGCACAAGTCCAAGAGTCGGGATTAGTCTGGTGGGGTGTTGCTTATTTCCAGGAGGATAAGAGCAGAGAAGATGGAAGGATGCTTCTGGCCATCCTATTCCATTCCTTTAATCAGAGAACCTCCAAAAATTGTGAATATTCTGTGAACGTTTGATGAGAAAGAGATTAACTTCAACTCAGTCCCCCATTTATTCTGTACCACTATGGATCTGTAGAATGAGAAAGGGGACAATGTGTTTGAATGGATTTAAATGTTCCTACATTCCTGAAAAGAAACTATGGGATATCCCTTAGTATCTCAGTGATGATGGGAAAAAACTCGGATCCCAAGAAATGGCATATTATTTTATGTGATCCATAAAACCAAGCCACTGGATTTAGGGATCACATGCTTTTCATGGAACTCAGCAGCATACTGACCACACTGCAAGGTCAACCATTTATCTCAATCAGTTCATTATTTTGACTCACTGAACTGGTGGCTCACCAGCTAGCTGGATGGGGAGTCAAGCCCAGCTGACATGTGAGCAGTGTGTTCAACAGCATGGAAGTGTCTCTGCCTACCCACACAGGAAGCCTACCCGAAAACAAGATGTGCATCACATGTTTACTGGAACCAACTGGAATTCTGCCCCTGACAGAGTAGGTGCAATCAGCACATACCCTCCTAAAGAAGAGGCTTGAGCTGACCAAAGTGTTACTGCCTGAGCCTTTCCAGCTACAAAAAGACAATGAGAGAGCATAGAGTTTTTCAGGAGAAAAAAACCTTGTCTAGAAGGGAGTGCTTTGCACAAAAACGTACTTTTTTCTTCTTATGCCCCACCAAAATAAATTCTTAAACTGTGTTTAAGTTAAATATCACACAGATAATTAATTTTCATAAAAGCTAAAGTATCTATGTCACAAGCTTTACAAAGTACAAAAAACCTAGGACTGGAACTCTCCGAATATTGCTTTAATGTGCCCATTTTCATGTATGTAGTACGGAGTGTCCTACATGCTGCACAAAATTGTCCCTTCATGATCATTGTATGATTTGAGTAAATTCAATGTGACAGTGGGTTTCTTCATAACAGTAAAGAAAATAACTCTTAGAACAGAGCAAATTGGGTTTCTTAAAAAAACATTAGAGTAAGAAAGAACTTGGCTGGCTGTGGGGGTGGACTGGTTAATCTAACAGATTGTTCCCATCTCTGTCTTCCAAGTTGCTACAGAAGTGACAAATCTACCAGAAAGCCAGTATAAGTGACTCACAATTATCTGCATTTCACAAGCGTGTCCCTTGATTGTGATGATGGGATTGAAGATCAGATGGGGTCTAGTTTCAGAAAGCAACGTGTACCCACAACTCACATTGACATTATCTTCCAGAAAGCACACCAGCTCAATGCATTTGTTCTTACAGACACATAGCAAACCACCAGCAAATTTTTCAACAATATATCCATTCACTGCTTCTGTTGAAATATTAGCCAGAGCACAGGTATTTGCACATAATTTCATGGAAGTGAGAGGAGAGAGACAGAAAATCTCTACAATCTAAGTTATTTTACTTAACCAATTTAGTAAATATATTCAGGATAATAATAAAAAATAGCAAGGTATTCTGGTATGATGTATGTGATGCTGTATTTTTGGTTGAGATGGTGCTTTCAGCTATCACCACCATGTTTTCAGCATTTCAGTCCAGCCTTAGAGTTTGTAAATTTCCCCTGTTTTTTGGACTGCATTTTTCTCATGCTTGCTCACATGCCAGAAAAGATATTTTAAAGCAAAGCAAAACAAAACAAAACTTCAAAGAAAAACAG
This sequence comes from Hemiprocne comata, assembly GCA_020745705.1. Lineage (NCBI taxonomy): Eukaryota > Metazoa > Chordata > Aves > Apodiformes > Apodidae > Hemiprocne > Hemiprocne comata. The sequence goes on from CM036593.1 coordinate 25,119,523, forward strand.
TTTCAACTCCTCTGAGCATAACACAAAGAATAGAAGGGGTGAGGAGGGGGGGGATTGTAGCTTTCAGTCACTAATATATTTATTCAGATATTTTCCTCTCCCTTATTTTTCATACTTCAAAATAAGTACAAATTCCAGAAATCAAATGTAGGAGGTAACCCCATCCTCAGCAGAGGTGCTCCTCCAGGAGAGGCTGCAATGGTTTGCGAATACCCCAGACTTGCCTTTGACTGATTCTCACAGACAGATAACTGATCAGCTCTTTATGGCACATAGTCTTTTCTTTCCTTCCTTCCTAGCAGACATCATGTCTTTCCCCTGCACTACATCTTCCAAACCTCCATTTAGAGACTCTCTGGCTTTATTTCTGCTTTTCAAAGCTCTCTCTTCATTTCTGAAAAGTTAGCATGCTCCTCACGTTATCTTCAAGGAAAACTATTATCTCTTGTTCACTATTTAAAGCAGGAATGGAAAGGGTGGATCAAGGGCCATTTGTCCCCTTAATCTTAACATAGTTGCTTTTATTTGACATATTTTCAAACAGCAAGTAACACAATTAACAAGTCTTCCCTCACCATATACATGTCTATATGCCCCTCCCAGGACACTGGATTTGGAATTCAAGGTCATCTGCACAACCATAGACATCATGATTCAAGTCCAATGCCAAGTTATTAGGAATGGAGCAGGGGGGAAGGGAACAGGGAGATGATGGTGACCACAGCAGCAGAAACACTTGGCCTGGCATACACATCCTTCCCTGTTAGTGCCCTCACGTCCCCGGGCAAAGAGATGCTCCACCCCTGTGCAACTCCCTTCCCTTTACTGAGCTGTGTCTTCCCTCACTAAAACTGATTCTTAGCTTTTTTTTTTTACTCTGGTACAAGAAAACAGCAGCACCAACCATAACAAAATGTGTCCTTTAGTTTCACAAGTCTGCCTTCCATCTAAGCTATGAGAAAGGAAAGCAGCAGCTGCTGGTAGCTGCATAAAAATAAAACTGTTCGTGGTGCATAACTGCCACTTTGCTGAACTCATCTTTGCAAAACAATAGGGGTTGCTGTTCTGATGTGATAATACTTGATTGATTTATCCACATGGTATTTAAAATGCAGCTGATGTGACCCTTCTGCTCTAGTCTACCCATGAAATATATATTTAAAATCCACATATTAAGTGGATTTCTTGGAAAAGTGGAATTTGCAAATTTAAGAGGCTACTAAGGTTCCATGATATGGTTACATGATTAATGTTACTCTGTAAAGCCAGAGCCCACCACATGCTAAGTTTGTTGGGTAAAAAGCCGTCTCAACAATATCTTAGTGTGATTCTCCTTCTTTCCTACATCATGACCCTTACTGAAGTTTTCCAAACCCATGAAGCCCGGATTTCAAGACATATCAATACAAAGAGTAAATAAAATTTCCTCTGAACAAGCATCCGAACATTTGAGCGTTTATTCAGATTCCACCTGAACTTCAAACCCTGCCAGGCTTAAGCCCTTATTAACAACTGTGACTCCAATTTAACATACCCAGTGACTGTGCCTGACAGCCACCAGTGCTTAGCTAGTCTGTAGTTCTTTATGTCTTGGAGTAGTGCATCATTTAATTTGTCCATATAGCTCAAACACTTGCTTTGATATATAACTGGAAAGGATGAAAGGGATTGCTCATGACTGTAATTCAGTAAGGCACCTACCAACACGTTTCTGAGAGCTACAGGCAATTTAGGGGGAGGATGTGGTGGGAATTATGGGTAAACAACAGTAAATATTAGAATGAAATAAAGGAAAGAAAACGTTGCTACAACAAGAACAAGAAGAAAATGCAGTTCCAGTCTTTGAAAGCTGACTGGATCAAAACTTGTTTCCACTAAGCCAAATTGAAAGAAAACCCTAAAAATGCTCAGTAAGAAAGCTACTGATTGGAAGCATTTATTGATTCCTGCTTTGTGAGTTACAAAATAAAGTATTACCATGTGAAAAACTGAGTGTTTTCTTCTCTTTACCCTTCCCCATCAAAAAGCCACATGTCCAGACCGGATAAACCTTTTCACTAAGGCAAACCTTTCTCCTCTCCATGTGTTTCCTGTGTGCATACTTTTATTATTACCCTATTCTATCAATAACTTCCAGCACTTGGAATTTATGTGCAGTATTTAATAAGAGCTGGTCTGAATGTCGAAAGTATCTCGGTAAGATGTTATGTGTCAAAAAGCGATCCTGTTTCAGTGTGATGGATTAATATGAAGAAACAGCTTGAAGGCAAGGTATTAATCTTGGTGGTTTTTTTTTTTAAATGACAACACTAATACATTTGTTTCAGTTCTGAAATTAATTTCCTAATAGTAAGAAAGGTCAAAATGAACAAGAGGCATATGAGCCTTTTTGTCATCTTTAACAAATTATCCAAAACAAGCCTGTCAGATCAAAAGGGATAACATTTTGAGTAATAAATGTTAGTACCGATTAACTGGTCATAGTTAATTCTTTCAGGAGTTGCTATATGCAAACAGTAGAAACCCATTCATTTGGGTTTTTTTTTTTAATATTTCTTCTATCATGTTTTCAATATAGTTTTATTGGAAATAGGCCTAATATGTGTCTTCTGTAAGTGGTATCTGTTAGATGGAAGGAACTGAAAATGGTATCTTCAGCAGTGCTCAGAAGGGAATCTATTTCAACTGTTGAACAAGTTAAATTAACATTAAAAATAAATCCTCCAATTTATGCAACACTCTTGAATTTAGGCTCAAATTCAGAAAACACAAAAGCTCCTGTATTGCAAGTGCTCTCCTGAATTTTAGCTTTGAAATGCAGGTATTTTTGAAATAATTTGAAACATAAGTAGGAAATTAATCAAAAGGGAAGGGGATATTTTGTACTTTTCACCAGTTTTCAGACACCTGCTTTTCAGTGGGATTATGGTGGGGGTTTCTCCTGAAAGCTTTGCTCTCCTAAGTATACAATGCTTTAACACCCAGTTACAGCATCCTGAACTTTAAATAAAAAAGAGAGAGATCTTCAATATGACTTGTTCAGACCTGGCAAGGGCAGGCTTATTGCTAGGGCTAGGTTGCTCTTCTGGATATGTCTAGTATGTTCAGAGGCTTTGAATGATTACAAATTCCTTGAGGTGACACTAGGGTAGAGAAACTGTAGTTCCCTCAGGTGAATCAGGACCAGCCTGAGGACAATAGCTAACAATGCCCATCAGATGTTATAGGCTCCTCACGTTTCCCACCTATGGGACTTTTTTAGAAAAGAAAAATGGTCCCTCCATCCTTACTTCACAAGCGCCCCACTGTGTGGGAAAGATGCAAATTATACTCTATAGGTCTCAAAATTTTTGAACAAATTATTATGAACACCTGGTTATAAAGCCAGCTTATACATAATTTAAATAGAATGTTAGGAGTCTGTATTGCCCAGATGAAAATCCAGCCCAGCTCTCTAGGGACCAGATGTGATTCATAAGATGCATCTTGCTGGCAGAGTGTCTGCGTCACCAAACAATGACAAACTTGTCCTCCTTGTCCAACAATACCAGCTGGGCTAAGAAAAATTATTACCTCTCTTCTTAAAAGCCCTGCTTATTTTCTATTCTGAAACCATGGCAGCCACAATAACATTACACCTCATCCCTCAAGAAAACCCTCACATCTCCCCGATGTCTTCACTGTGCAGTCCAACAGATCTGTGAAATCGCCTTACGAAAAAGTCGAAAAGAAACTACAGGTGATGAACACAGACAGAACTGTGCAATAGTATGCAGGGCAGAAGACAATTAGTTGTTTTCTACGCATCACTTATTGGCCCGAGGAAAGTCTGCTTTTAATTTAACTCACAAAATTACAGTCATTTTTCTGGGCAAGCAACAGATTCAGCTGAGTGCTATCTTCCTGTCCTCTCCTAGTGACTTCAACTGCTGCTGCGTGTGTATTTTCAGAGGATCCAGTGCCGTTCCTAAGTCTCTCTAATTCAGCTTCCTGATTAGAATACTGACATAACATTACTCACCCAGCTCACAGTGGATACTTTTGGAGGCACAGGCCCACCAGCGCCTCCAGATTTGAGTTGCTCCAGTATCATCTCCTCCACCCGTACATGTCCTCTTATTTAGGACCCTGGAGTACAAGTACCCGCTTAGTGATTTCCACAGAACTACTTAAACATGGTCCTGACACAGCAAATATCAAAAAAATTTATCTGTGCCAGTTTAAAATCAATTAGAAAATGAGTCCCTTTTTCTGTTTTAATAGGGAAAACCCATAATAAGGGAAGTTTTCCCCTTAACTTATTCCTGATAACTTCTACTGCTAAACCTTTGGTCAGCACTAAATAAATCCTTTTCTCTTTGAGGTTTATACGAGTCAAAATATCTAGAAAAGAGGACAGAGTAGGGTGGGGGAAAAATATGCTGGATTCTGATAATTGCTCTTCTCAGAATAAAGGGTTTCCAATTTATTACACTTGGAAGGATTTCTGCAGCACAGAGAATGCTATATCAGACCATACATATTAACATAAGATTGGGCTCTCTATTATATCAACACTTTTCCAAAACAGACAGCAGCGTGACTAATCTCAAAGCTCCAAAAAAGAAAGTGTATCCTCTTTCTTTGGCCTCTGAAATCTTCTAAATTTTTTTTTAAAAGTTCCCTTCTCTTCTCTTCAACTCCTGCTACTAGAAAAGCCACAAAACCCACAAACCCCAAACAACTAAAAAAGCCCACAAACAATAAAAATCCCTGAGAAGAATTTAAAGTGAAAGAACTCATTCAAAAATAAAACATAAAGAGAAAACCCCCAGTGGTAGATTCCTCCTAACTGGTGAATTTATTCTAAACTCAGTGCAGAGAACTGAGTAAAATAAAGGTCAGGCCCTGTGCTGGGAATTCCCCTGACCTTTCAGGCTGCATCCATCATTGGTATTACATAGAACATGCCATTTATCACACCAAACAGAGAGCAAATCTTTAACTCCTTTTCTCTTCCCAACAGTACAGAGCCAACAATTATTCAGATTTTAAAACGCAATCGATATTTATCCAGCTTCTTTTTTCAGCTGTCCCTCTCTGGGCTCCTCGCTTCCCCAACCACTGGATGTACAGTCGGGCAACTGATAAAACAGGGAGCATGTGAGAACCAATGTGTCCTGGGGAGATGGGTATTAAGAGGTGGATAAAACAGGCATTTGAAAAGGCCTTTAAAAAAGGGTCTGCTTTCCTGCTTTACACCTAGCCCATTTGAATGATATTTGTGACAATCCTCTCCTGAATTCAGGATCCCATCTAGGGAAGTCTATCATTGCTGAGGAAGAGGATTCTGTGAAAGAAAGTTTCACACCTTCAGAAGCATCAGGTAATTCTTCTACTGCGCTTCCTACAGAAGTTTGGCACCTGCTTAAAACAGATTTGGCTGGATTTTCTTAAGGAGCCTTCCAGCTGTGAAACCACTGCAGAATGGGCTGCTGCAAGCTGCACAGAGTAGCCCAGTCCATCAACACTCAGCCTTGCTCTTCACCACTGCCAAACTTTTCTCTGACAGATACTTCTCATTTTCTTTGTAGCCCAAGTGGAGACCAGAAGAAGATAGATAATACAGAGAGGAGCTATTGCCATGTGGGGATTCAGCTTCCTCAAAGCCACAGCACGCAGACTAGCACTGTCCCTCTTCCAAGAGTCTCCAATCTTCATTCTGAAGAAGAAAATGAGCAAATGAAGTTGATAGGGTCTAACACAACCACACTGGGAGCAGTGGAAGGGAAGCCTGGAACAATCTCATCTCCATCTAACTATATTTTTGGGTTTACAGCTGCACCCCTGCCCAAAGTATACACAGATCTTCTGAGAAACCTGTTCTCTGGGATACTCCAGCTCTGCTTTCCAAACTCAGGCAGCACCTGGCAGGATTCAGAGCAAGCCCCCTCCACCCTAGCACAGGAATCTCTTCCTTCCCTTAAAAGCTATCCGTATGCCTAAGCCACACAATGCCCTGGTGCCATTCAGTGTCTTCTGCTTGCATTTGATACATCCATTACTGGCACTTAGGACCACTTTGGGGGCTCCCAAGCTTCCCCCTCACAAAGAACAAAGAAAGTCAGAGCAGTTGCCGGGGTACTTATGAAAGGGTGCATGGGGCAACTGTATTTGCGGAGGGTTAAACAGCCTAATGCATGATACAAGCATCTGTGTCATGAATCAATGATTACAGTCTCTTCCATAGAAATTCAGCTATCTCAACCATGGTAAATAATAGTCTAATTAGGCATCTGCTCATTTAATGTCCAAAGGGACAGGCCAGTTCCTGTCACAAAGTGAAACATTTGTTGCACCAGTAAAAAGTAATTTTCAAGTCTGTGAACCACCTATAGCAAAAGGGATCAGGTCCTTCCTTTACCAAATTATGTTCCCCACTGGAACAACAAGAGCACCTCCACCCTCCTCCTCCTGCTGACAGGGCTTACAAACCGACCTTGAGGGGAAGAAGCTGGCATCTGATCTAGTGTGAGATGGACATGAAGCTTTGTTTAAAGACCTAACTTTTTTCTACTGCTTAGAAAGCAAGAAGTGGGAAACTGTAACGGTCTCTTTGGCCAAATGTGTCAACTGTAAGGTTTGAACTTTGTATACAACCACAAGGGGACAGAATTTGACCAGATAATAAAATAGGCAAGTTTGGTAACACCAGTGATTTAATTTTCCTTGCTTGGTCTCAGCCAATCATGACATACTTATGGCCCAATAACTTCTAGCAAAGGTACATACTTCATTTCATTCCTGACTGCGTCCCTCACCTTTCTTCTCAAATTAGGCTCACTTTCCTGTTCTGTTTTCCTTTGGCTCCTTAGGTGCAGCTTAACAAATCAATCAATGAATCCTCTTGTTGTGGTGGGGACAGCAGCACGCTCCACAGCTGATTGTGGCTGTGGTACTGCTGTAGTGGGCCAATCCATTTAAATGATGGCCAGATTTAAGAAGCTGTCTTCTCAGGTTGATTGAAATAACCCCAGAACTGCAAGGATTATATTCTAGTAGGGAGGCTGCAGGTGCATCTTTATTCAGAATAAATGCCATTCCTTCCCAAGGACTCTTATCTACCTCTCACACATAGCTCAGATTCCTTCAAGCAGTAAAGTGCTGCTGCCAAGTGACTGAATACCTGAAGGCCACTTGGCACCAGGTAGCCCCTCAAGCAAAATTTGTAACTACTTTTCATTTCTGACACCTTTAAAAATATCCAAGTGGAGTATTTTGTGTCAAGATTCCTTATTTGGCTGCACATTGGATATAAGGATGAGGCTTGGAAGGAGAAAAGTTAGCCACTCCCTTCTATAATACCATAAGAATAGTCAGCAACTCCCCTGAGAAGTCTACTGAACTGTTTCTTAGAAGGTTTTATTCTGTTAGCTCATCACCTTAATGCATCAGCAAGACTCTGTATGCTCTAAAACAAACTGGCCATGTGCCTGCTGTGGCATTCCCTGGTCTCCAGCATTGCTCCCCTGGGACAGACTAGATTTTCCATGGCAGCTTGCAGCAGATTTAAGAATGGAAAGTTTCACCGAATGCAATATGGTCATGAATAACACAAGGAGTTTAATAACCTGTGTGTTATTTATTTTACTACTAAATTCAATCCATCCACTTTATTACATCCAAGGGTGTCACCTTGCAAAATATGTCAAGTCTGCTCAGTTATTGCCCAATGTACAGTAAAACTGTTTCCCTCATATTCTATGAGGTTATTCAAAATTACTTTAAAATGCCTGCTACTACAAGAAGTTCAGGGGAAAGCTAACATCCTCTCTCTGCCCTTCTGTCTCCATTTGTCTGGCTGACTATTTGTCCTTTTGCACCTTCAGCAAAATTTCAGCAAGGTTTTTCATACATATCCTGTCTGAGAATTGTTTCTGAAAGCTACAAGCCTCAAGGCCATGACCAGACACATTTTTAAAGATACTGTGAGAGAGGAGAAAAAAGCAGATGATCTTAAAACTCTCCTCCTTTTGCAAATGCAATTTCTGACGTCAAACTGTTACAACAAAATTAGGCCATGTTCTTATTTTGCCAAAATAAGTCACTTAACCTTCTGAATTTTTGTGGCTTCTTCTCCTCCTCTCCTTTAATTTAAATGCGTAGAGGCTGAGTAGCTCCATGATAAGAGTGTGGGCTACAAAGTATAATTAGTTCAGATGAGCAGATGAAAGTTAAAAAGAAAAAATTGGGTTTACTGTTACTGAAATAATAAAGCTCAGAGAAAGCTGCAAGAGTATCTGCACACTTGCACGTCCAAACTAGCTGTTTTGTTTCTGAAAGTGACAGTCAGGGCAGCCTAATTTTTAGATGTTCAGAAACCAAATGTACCTTCCCATGCCCAGGACTGATGGAAATCATCCTGTTTGTCTTTCAAAGCTTCAGTATGGATGTAGAGAAGCTTTCTGGACAGCCAGATGAGAGAAACTTGACCCAAACATACATGTGCATAAATAAGCAAGTCTGTATTTAAGGTTGGCCTTGAAAATAATTTTTCCCCCAATCTGTTACTCCCCATTTACGTCTCTTCTTGACAAAAGCCACCTACAGAGCACCATGTTCCTCAAGAAGATTTCTCCTAGGAGCCTTGCTAGGGAGTTCAACTGCTTCCAGGATCATTCCATGCCCAGGAATTTGGGTGCCAAAGGCCCAAAAAGGCCATTTCCAGGAATGGGGGGACTACAGGGTGCATTGGAAGATCCCATGTGTGTGCCTCCCCCATCTGGGGACGAAAGGGTTGAAGCCTCCTGAACCAGAGCTAGGAACTGATGCTCCAGACAAGTTCCTACCTTGAAGACCAAGTGAAAGTGGGCAAGCTATAGTGCTGAGGGCTGAAGAGAGGCTTGGTTAAACTCAATACATGAAGATGATGTGGAGGAGAACTCTCATACTCAGCCCAGACAGCTGCCTAGCACTAACCTGAAGGGGTTTCAAAGTACATAGGGAGTGAGTACTGATTTCAGGATGACTCTAAACATCTGCATACCCAAAAGGAAACCAGTATCACTCTGCCCACTCCTGGTGAAATGTAACAATTCCCTAAGGAAACTTTCTGAGCTTCACCTGAGCATTAATTACTACAACTATGCTATAAAGCTGAACAAAGCAATAGCCAAGTGAAAACTACACTTAGGGAGGGATAATTCTAATCTGTTCTGCCTGCAGTCTATTCTACCAATGCTGATCAAAAGGATATACCCCATTGACACCCAGTGTGGTTTCAGGGGACATCAACTTTATTATTAACAAAATTAGCCAGGCTACAGAGCCAGCTAGCCAAAGTTCAGCTTTATTATCTCTACAGGGTCTTGAAAAAGGGTGGCAGCTGGCAGTGCACTCCAGCCAACTCTCCATCACATAAGTTAGAGAAGGAAAATTCCTTTCAGGTCACCCGGCTTAGTCTCTGAGTTCCTGCAGGATGGCTCCCTACAGCTGAGGGGCTGTGCTCCAATTAGCACCAACCCTTTTGATGCTGGCCAGCCTGCAAAGCCAGATGGCAGCTTCTCCTTGGCATTTTGGGCCTGGGTACCCAGTGCAGACCACAGTTCTTGTAATGGCCTGATAAATGGTTCCCAAGCTTTACTCCAAGTGCTCTTATCTCTCCCTGAACTGCAGCATAACTAGATCTAATCATACTTCTGAACTCCCCAGGGAAGAGATGCAGATAAATACCTTTGCAAAATACATAATCAACAGGAAAATGATGCATAAAGCATACTGTAGGTGTAATGTATGTATAGACACACACGTGCTTTTCCTACTGCTCTTGGTGCAGAGCTATTAATGGGTTCAGGTGATAAATCAATCTGAATGGCTAAAAGCAGCCACAGTAATCATTTACAGCTTCCACTGAGTTCAGCAGAAGATACTGGCACTCTCAGAACAAGACTGAAAGCTAAAATAATATTTCACTTAGATGAATTTCTGTGTTTCAGGTCTAGGGAACTGCATTTGGAGTTATTTTCACTAATAACATAAAGTAACAATGTCTGTTATGATATAAATTTTCATTGCCCTTTGCTATTACAATACTGCAGAAATCAACAAAGTCGTTTGGAAACACTGCGTGCAGAACACCACCTTATTATACAACACTGGTATATATCAGTTTGACTAACACAGCCAATAATTACTAAATATTTGTTTTTGCAGAGAACGATCCACTATTGTGACAGATGTAAAATCCTTGCAATATTATGCTAGGTCAGATGAGCCTCCCTGTGCTACTCTCTCGCCAACCCAGTCCAAATCATACTTTCCAAGGGTCTCTAGAGTGCAACTGAGCAGTTCACTGCCTCTCTCCCTCTAATCTTGTTAGAAAGTAACCGTGTCACTTGGAGAATGATCTTTGGAATTAACAGACTAGAACCAGGATGAGATGGGTTCAGCCAATCAGCATTCTCAAGGAGAAGAAAAAAAAAAGAAAACAGTTTGCTCTTTAAATCAGCTAATGTCTCCTCCATCTTGAACTCTGGAAAAAAAAACAACCTAATAATCTAATAGCTAGTCCTGCTGTCTCACCACTGCCACTTCCCAGCTATAATCTCAGGCCTCTTGCTTTTAAAAATGGTCTCTCATAAAATTATTCTGTCATGATGAGACATTTTCATCATTGCAGAGCTAGAATAATTCTTATTTCAAAGGACAACTGGGATTTTGTGCTAGGAAAATCAGGCAAACAGATTTAAATTGTTTACTAAACAAAGAGACAAATCCCCCAAGCAGTATAAGGAGATTCAGAAGTTCTCACGTCTACATTTCTGACTTGTCACAAGAAAGAACTTAGGCTCAAAACCTTTTTTCTTAGCTTTTGCCTTCTAGTGACAATTCCTTGCTGAACTGAGTAAGCAAGGACATAATTAAGTCATTTGCCTAGAGCTGTCAGGCTGGACAAAAGCCTACCTTCCTCACCATTCTTACTCCCAGTTCAGGTCAGTTTGAGCAAATTTTATATTTTTTTAATGGAAAGGAATGCTCAGCTTATTTGAAAATTAAGTTCTTAGCTGTCCTTGCAGAGCATTGTCATTGTGGCTTTCATTTCCAAACAACTGAAAATTAGTCTAACCTTTAAATGCTCCTGCATTGCTTGGCAGACAACACGAATGTGACAAAAAACCTACTCTTTCTAATTTTAGAAGCATCCAAGTCTGACATATGCCAGATACCGACACATGCCATTTTTCTGAGTCACCAACATGTGGCATCCTGCTGCTCTGGCTTTCACACACCGAGGCTGAGGGATGATGGAATGTGTCTGCTGGTGGCAGTAATAGTCTGGTACCCTTAGCAACATTTGGTGAACTGTGAACCTTTGCTTACATCAGGCCAGATCAATACAGCCATTATCAAGGGACATAAACAGAATAAAAAGCTGTCTCTATTGCATGAGTTAACTGCAGCAAGAGGAGAACATCCAACTCCTGAAGGGCAGACTCACCAACCAAGCACAGGCAATAATGTTTCCATAGACTAAAAGTCATCAGGGAGGATTAAATTGGCTCCTGCTGAGATTTAATTCTACAGTGTGTACCCCTTTTTGGAGGAAGTCATAAACCACCACAAATTCCCTAGCAGAAGACCAATACTAAGATGAAGGCAGTTTATTTTCAGAAAACACGAAACAATAGATTAGCTGAGCTCAGAACAGAAAAAGATTTTTCTTGATGTACATTTAAGTAAGCAGCCTTCAAACAGTGCTTTGCTGAGGGGTCTTTTCCAGAGGTGACTACATTTCGCAAGGGCATAATCTGATTTCCAACTTGTACTTGAACTTTGGCACTTTGGATTTAAGATGTAGCAATACAGGACAGGATCCAATTTCAGAAGGTGCTTTTGAAAATCCAAACATAAATACAAGGCATTCTCACAGTTGGAAAATGATCTTTTAGGGGACAGTCCTTAAATAAATACATTTAAAGCAACAACTTATTTAACGCAATAAAATGGTAACATTATCATATGATATCATAGAATCATAGAAAGGTTTGAGTTGGAAGGGACCTTACAGGTCACCTATTTCCAAACCTCCCTGCATTGGCAGGGACACCTCCTGCTAGATCAGGGTGCTCAGGGTCTCGTCCAACCTGGTCTTGAACACTTCCAGGGATGGAGCTGCCACAACTTCCCTGGGCAACCAGTTCCAGTGTCTCACCACCCTCACACTAAAGAATTTCCTCCTAATGTCTAGCCTAAATCTCCCCTCTTCCAGTTTTGATCCATTACCTCTTGTCTGCTCACTTCAAGCCCTTGTAAAAAGTCCCTCCCCAGCTTTCCATTAGTAGCCTTACATTTTCTGCAGTGTTAGTAACTGAGCAAAAGCATCAAAACCACCAAAAAAAACCCCATCACATTATATACATCAACACATAAAAAGGGAAAACTAGACCACAATGCCACGATGGAGGGAGAAAAACTACACTGGTTATATAAACTTTGCATGCAAATTATTTTGCAGAGCTGCCTTTTCAGCAATCTTGTGTGCATCATTGACTTCTCCCTGCTGCAAATGCTCCATGGTGTGTTCATCTTAACTTAGATTTTGCTATTTGCACTCAGGCACCTCTTTGTTTCTCCTAGACATACACGTAAGTGAACAAATGGTTATCAGTCCTCAGAGATCCTTCCCCTTCTTCTTACCATCTCTTGAGAAATAATTATCAGCATTGTCCCTAAAGGAGTCACTCTGGAACATAAGCAATCCCAACAGAAATGAAAGGGGCAGCTCACATGTTGGGCTGTCCCTGGCTTTCTGCACACTCAGGTGGACTTATGGCATGAAGTATGTTCAGATTCTGCAGCTCAGGCCATCAAAATAACCCAACTCAGTAATCCTGCTCTACATTGCAGTTTCCTATGTGTCAGTTCCCAGAAGGTAGATATATTGAAGAGGAAGCAAGGAAATAACAAAGGGAAAAAGAGGGACAAGGGGAAAAAGAGGGACAAGGGGAAAAAGAGGGACAAGGGGAAAAAGAGGGACAAGGGGAAAAAGAGGGACAAGGGGAAAAAGAGGGACAAGGGGAAAAAGAGGGACAAGGGGAAAAAAGGGCAAAAAGAAGAAAAAAGTTGAGCTTAACAACTTTACCAGAACAGGGATGGGTTTTTGAAGATATCTGGAGAAAGATTTGATATTCCAGATGCTCCTGCAAGATAAACCCTCTAAGCTCTTTCAGATCAGTCATTCGCTCTAACAGCTAAGCCACCAGAAGTTGAGGAAGCTTAGACTTTGATGCCCATTTAGGAAAACTATGATGGATGGTATTTAGTACTTTGTAAGTCAGACTAGATTATCACTGTGATTTCTGTCTGGTTTTAAAACCTATTGATCCACTGATGTCAGCACTGCAGAAGACAGCAAGTAGAAGCTTTCAAAATACTTAGAAGAAGGGGACTATTGCTAACTTTGATGCTGTAAATTTCCAACATCACAATGTATCTCCTGACAAGAGAAAAATTAAACTTCTGCTAATTAATACATTAATTTTAATTGGATTTTTCACAAGACATGTAGTAATCTGATTCTGAAAAGATGACTGAACATATCCATATAAGAGACAACAACCTATCATCTTAACTCTGACCTGAAAGAGTTAAGATACTAATAGAGTTTTCTTGCATGAGGAACCTTTCCAGCAGTTTTTCATATAATGTTCCTCTGGGTTTGGGATAATTTCTAAGCATATACTAGTGAAGGTAGTCAGCAGAAAAGCTTTAACAAGAGTAGGAATTAAGTCTTGTTCCAGTGCAGCTTGAGCAACACTGTGAATAGGTCACATACATCATGAAAACCAGCCATGAAATATAAGAACTTGCAGCCATCCAGAGACTGATTAATGATTCAAATAAGCAATCTCTTTGCATAATAGCACTTAGGGAACATTACAGACACGGACCCCATTCAACAGCTTAAACTGGGCTCTAGATCAAGAAAACATATGCAAAACTGCAGGGCTGCTGCCTACGAAATCCAGCTAATAATGCTACTGGCATCAAGCTATTTTTGATGTCTAGGAGTCTACAAGTGCAGTTTTAGGTTTAAGAAAAATAACAACTCTGGAAACAGCTCTGCTTCATTATAATTCTCATAGGATGAGTTTTCAAAAAGGCAAAGATCCTGGCAACTAGAAATCAGAAAGGGTATTTATTATACTTTTCAAAAGAGCAACAGTATTATTTGTTCAGCTCTCGTCATCCACTCTGTAACTAAAGCCTATCTGCCTAAAATATCCCCTGGATATCACTGGATCCATTAGTTACTATACTTTTCTTTAAGCTGTTAGGCAGCTGCAGTGTTCTTCTCACAGGACTCCTGTTCTCAGGCCCAGGCTCTGAATGACACAGTTAAACAGGCACAAGATGAAAACAAACAGTGGAGAATCTGATCTACAGGATTATTTGGGATTACTATTTTGTCATGAGATATGCCAAGACATCAAGGGACCTAGTCTAGACCTTTGTGTATTGTCACAAGGACACTATAATGGCCTCCACTGAGGATAATTCTCTTTTACCTAGGGAATTCCTATAGTCTGTAGTTTTTCCATTTCCCAAGAAAAATACAGGGGTTTTTGGCAACGTAGTGATGCTGTACGGTACTGTGTGCTGCCTCTACCAAGGTTCAGGCAGCCTCAAGCACCATAATTACTGGAATTCACAGATACACAAGATAATCAGAAGTGAAGAACGGAGCTTTCTTCTAGGCAAAACAAACACTGTTGCTTATTCATAGAATTGATAGCCCAAATCCAGCCATCGTACAGCTACCCCCTTCCACTTCATTCTGGGAAAGATGCAAGAGACTGTCAGAGCCACAAAGATGATTAAGGGAGTTGAACATCTCCCTTATGAGGACAGGCTGAGGGAGCTGGGCCTCTTTAGCTTGGAGAAGAGGAGACTGAGGAGCGACCTCATCAATGTTTATTAATACGTTAAGGACGAGTGTCAGGAGGACAGAGCCAGGCTTTTCTCAGTGATGTCCAGTGATAGGACAAGGGGCAATGGGTGCAAACTGGAGCATAGGAGGTTCCACGTAAACATCAGAAAAAACTTCTTTACTGTGAGAGTGACAGAGCCCTGGAACAGGCTGCCCAGAGAGGTTGTGGAGTCTCCTTCACTGGAGACATTCAAAACCCACCTGGACAAGTTCCTGTGGGATGTGCTCTAGGTGACCCTGCCAGGCAGGGGGGTTGGACTAGATGATCTTTCGGGGTCCCTTCCAACCCCTAGCATTCTGTAATTCTGTGACAGCAGAAGAAGCTGACTTACTTGCTGTGCAGGAACTCATTGAAGAGTGGCAATACGGAGATGTCTGGATGTGGGCAGCACGGGATGTCTAAGAAAACAATGCCAGGAAAACCACAAATATGAACAATGCTTCCCCAAGTAACAGCATCCCTATTTTTGGCAGCTTCTAGATCTCCCAACTCCAGAAACAACATTCATAGCCTTTGACAGGTTACTTCTTACTTCTCTCTTTTTGATAACTTCCCTGTTTTTTTTCCAAGACAATTTTTCTCTCCTCAAATACCTCTTCCAAGTTGAAGGGCTTATGCTATATAAAGTTGTCATACACCAATAATTTCAAACTTCTTGTCTTCTTTATTTACACTTTTCTGGAAAATACTCATTCAAGTTGTCATACAGTATCAGCTTTGGCAACATCAAATAATTATATATCATCAGAAAAATCCATTCTTTTTTTTTCTGAATGATTTATGAATATTTTGAATAATGCCAAGCAATCTGCACATGTAACTTTTACCCAATGTGAAAATGCACTTTTAACTTAATTTGTCTTTAGTCTTAAGGAAAGGATTGGATGACATATCCAATGATAGTTTGGATTCTAGATTTCCTTAAAATAATTTGTTTAGCAACTTTGCCAAAGCATTTCAGAAGTTAAAAAACATGCAACAAGTACTGGATGGCCTTTATCTTCAGCTTTGTCAATTCATCCACAAAAGGCTATGAGGTACAAATTCCTCTTCCAAAATGACACGTCCCATTAAACCACTGTTTTCTGTGTAATCTAACTTGTGCCTTATAAAGAGTGGTTCTAATTTGGGAATTCCCTCTAGGCTCCTCAGAGTGAACACCAAGGCAAATAATTCATTTAGTTTTTCTGCAAAGACCTTATTTTCCTTGAGCACTTGTTTTACATCTTGATCATCTATCAACCTTATAGACCTTCAGGCAGGCCTCTTGCCTCTGATGTGTTTGAAAAAGTTTTTATTATTAGCTTTTATGCCTTTAGCAAGTTGTTCTTCAATATTGTATTTGTCCTCTATTATTATGCTTTTGCATTTAACTTGCTAGAGTGTACTGAGGTTTTTTTCCTTAGTTCATTTGGGCAAGACTTCAAGGGGTGTCATTTTACTGCTAATGGCCTTCTTCAGTCTGATAATCCCCTTTGCTAACTTCTCATGTGACCTTTTATAAAGTTGTGAAGTTTTTCAAATATGGATAAATACACTTTCTGATGGTAAAGCTGCAAAAATGCATTCCTACAATGGTGACTTTGTAGAGCTGCCATGTCACCTGGAAGTGTTGTTTTGTTCTGTTTTATCCTTGTAGCTACTATTTTTAGTTTTCTTTCCATTTTATGTTGGTTTCCTTTCAGAAGTGTGTGCCAATCTAAAGACTTTTTGACTTTTGTATTCCACGAGGAGTGATAAATTTGACCATGTTTGTATTTATTATTACAGAACGATTCTTTGAGGGTTACATCTTTAATCTAAATTTAATCCTTGCTCAGGGATAAATTAAAAAATCCAGTCTTCTCTTTTAGGCTCTCTGATTTCTTGCTTCATGAAGATGTCATTTTCGAAGTGTATAAAAACAGTTTCTACATCACATTTGATCATGACACTCAATCAGTCCCCATCATGACATTCTTTGAGTCTTCATTGCTTCTTTGGAAACTCTGAGAATGTCATTATAAAGATGCTTCCTCTTACCATCCCATTTGGCCATGAAATTTTGATGCATAGGGATCAGGAGATTGTTCAGTACTTGCTGATAAAATTGCCCCCCACACCCTTTTTTTTTTTTTTTCTCTTTCCTTTTTTTTGTTTCTGAGCTTTGTTTTAACTATAATGTCACTCCTCCACTGGCTTGGTTTCCTCTGCTATTCATGAGTAATTTTACACTGCTATTCCAGTGCTGATTGAGATGCTATTATGTCAATATCCTCATTTAAAATCAGCATTTCACTTCACCCATCTTCATTGCATACATTGGGCTAATTGTCCACTGGCTGGGTAAGCCTCTATTACAGTTATCTTGCACCAGTAGAATAGCATGAGCAGACATAGTTAGGTCAAACACTTGGCCAGCTGTCTGTAAATCATTTTTGAATACTAAGAGCTCTTTTGTATTAAATAAAAAAGCCCTGGCAGTGACTTTGCCCCTGCCTCTTAAAAGGCAAATGCAATCCTAGGCAGAAAATTGAGCTACATGAACAAAGGGCATGTTCCCAATGCTGTCTGAAGTAGGAAAACCAAAATGGATCAGCTCATTCCAGGGATTTCCACTTGCATCCTGTAAGAAGCCCCATCTCTAAGAAGCTCTGGCAAGAGCCAGATGAAATTGACTTTTCTATCGTGCAGGTCCATTCTCCTCAGTGCTCATCAGCTCAAATGCAACCATTGACTGAAGCAGACTTGTCAGTGACCTTGACTCTGATCCATTTTAGAGAAGCACTTGGATAAAGAGCAGAGGGAAGGGGGAATTTTTCATAAGTGGCTAAAAAAAATATATATCTCAAACCCCATGTCTCACTGAAAAACAGAGAAGGGGAGGAGAAACATGAAACCAGAATCACTCAGGAGGAGGTTAAACTCATCTCCCAGACTCAGGGAAACTCTCAACACAGCACTGCACATGTCAGCCACTCCCTGATTAATGTTACTTAAAATTTTAAAAAAACAAACCTTTCTCCCCAATGCAGATACTAAAAGAGGATTTTTATAACATTACAGCTGTAAGAATCACAGAAAGGAGAAGCAGAAAAAAGATACAATAGAGCAAGAAATGAGTCTATGCTGAATCTCATTTGTACACTCAGACCAAGTTAAAAAAAGTGTTCATTATATAAAGGCAATATTTTCCTTCATTGACAAGGGGTAAATTCTTCAAAGAGATGGCTCTGATTCATCAGCAAGATGCTGGCAGTTGCCCCTAGAAAAATTGAGAACATGGCTTTACATCTTCAAAAAATTATTTTAGGAGACACTATTTCCTCAGAGGGTTATTTGAGTTTGTTTAGCACCCTAGGCATGTCCCAGGCAAATACAAGCATGTTTTGATGGTAGAGAGGATACTAAAGCTTTGACGGATAATATTTTGATCCAAGGTAAAATAGAGGAGTTTGACTAAAGGCCCTGAAGAGCTGTGGAAACAGACAGAACTGCTGAGCTAAAACTAAGAAAGCAACAAGGCAAGTTCCATGTAATAGCAACAAAACACCTGGAAGAAAAGATAAGGTGTACTGTAGATCACTGCAAAGTGGAGGTCATAACTAACATGTCTGTCCAAACAAAAAACCAGCAGTACAAAGACTTCTCAGAATAGTAAACTATAGAAAAAAAACCACAAACGTGTGCCTGATTTAGATGTTTAGAGCAGCAACCTGCAAATGCCACTGCACATAGATACCCCAAGTCACAAGATGCAAATATTAAATACAACATTTGAAAACCTGAAAGAGTGAACCAAAGGAGTACTTATCTAGAGATATGGTAGTGAACTACCCACTAATTTTTCCACAGTGCTTCAAACAGGTGTTAGAAGTGACAGGTACAAACAAACAGCTTAGAACAGTACAATCAAACAGCTTAGAAATGACAGGTACAAACACAAACTGACCATCACTGCATTGGAACAAAGGAGATTTTGGCTTTAGTCTCTGGCATAAAAAGGTTTCCTTCTTCTTTGGGAGATGAATTTTAGCTGAAACTGTTCCTACTCTAGATACAAATATTACCAAATGGGGCGAGCAAATAAAGGCACCAACCAAAAAAAACCACAACATGTGTCAGAGATCATCACTACAATGATATGATTAGCACATTGAGTATAAACAGAGATGCATTCATGGAGAGTCCCTAGAGAGTATTTGACAAAAGTATAGTGAAGCATCATCCAGAGCTAGATTATGAAAATGCCAATGTGATCAAAATTAAACAAAACCAACCAAAAAGCCTGTCTAGTTTAGATGAAATGTGGTTTTTAATTCCCAAATTATAAATTTGCCTTTGCCAAAAATAAGGCTATTAGCAAAGGGTTGCCTGAAAAGCACATCCCTTCTATGTCTATCACCATAAGAAGGAGTTCACAGTTCCAGGTGGAACTTCATCTAGCAGTGACAATGATCCCTAAGATGTTGCCAGAGAAATTATATATTCACTTTTATATATACATTTGTATACAAGATGAGATACAAGGGGGCAGTTTACACATTGAAAACATATCAAAGAGGCAAAGATCACAGATTAATTGGAGATGAGAAGGCAGTGAGGCTATTCAACTGCCTCAAAAGGGAATGAAGTATATCTAAATCTTTCCCAATAAATACCTGTCATAAAACTCTCCAGTGGTAAAGATTCAGCATCACTTAAAAATAATCTGTTCTAGTGCCAAACTAGCTCTGCTCCTAGGAAGTTTCTCATAGTATTGTGTGTGTTTAAAGGACAGGGGGAAGGGAGCTGCTAAACCTAGCAGAAGTATAGAACATGTAAGTAGATCAAGAAATAATGTTTACTCCAGAACAAACTGGCAGTAGATTTACGACTGAGTGAAAGAAACTGAGGAATTCTTCTCAGCACTTACTCCCAATCTCACAAGATTACTTATCAGAAAATAACACAGCTAACAAACTGATCGTGCACATCACATTTATTTCTCTCAGTAGATACCCAATGTATGTATATTTAACAATGGGAGGAGTTTAATAGTAATATTGTTAAACAGTCTATATGAAGTACAATGTTAACTAGAGCATTAGTAACTCTTACTGTGTTAGCCCAACAGTAAGGTGGGAAATAGAGTCAAAACCCTAAGCACCTACTAGCAAAAGCTACAGAATCAGACACTGATTAATCCAACACATTGTTAAATTACACCCTAGCATCAGGTTGCCCCTACTACTGTTTTGTTCATCAGAGAACTGAAATACAAATTGTATTTGCAATACTAAAAAGTTACACTTCAGTCAATAAAGACTTGCAAGATAGAAGTGATACAGGGCATTTCTACAAAGTGGCACAAACACAAACATTACCACAGAAAGGAGCCGCAGGGTTATCATAATTGAACACATACTGCAGAAGAAAAGGTAATATTCTCTTCTGATTTCAAGAGGAGAGATATAAGAGGCAACATGTTGGTCATTTTGCCTGAGAAGAACTTACAATAACATGTACTATATTAGGTTGAGAATTATTGGCAAAAAGTGATGCCTGATGATGGCTGTTTTGATGTCTGAGTAAAAACCATCAGGTACAAATGACAACCCAGGATATCTAAGGGACTATCTGAACATCACTTCCTAGTAGGCTGTTAAAATTCAATATTGTGTTAACAATGATTATTCATTACTATTGTGTTGTTTAGCTGCAGGAGGAAGTCTAAGAGCTCTGCTAACAGCAAAATGGAGCCAGGTAGCGTGTTATGCTACAGATCTTATTACCCTACATTAATCTGTTATGACTCCATATACCAGATGATGCAGACCTCAGCTGATTTGTTTGGCTCTGAGTGATTTCTGAGCAATACCAAACCCCAACACACAGCCTTTCCAAACATTTATTAACATCCAAGCTGGCTTCAGCTGGAATGAGAATCGGCTTATAATTTTCCAGTGAAATAATATTCCACTTTGATGCTCCAATTTATAACAGGAGCAGGAAAGATGATAAGGGAAAAGACTAATTTTTGAACAGAAAACAATTGCTTCCAGTCATTTAAATGTTAGACTGGATAATACTACTTGTGGGCTTATAGTATAAGAAGCCTAAGTGTACAGATCTGATGTGAAACTCTTGCAAAAATCTGTTACAATACTTTGTCAACTATCCAGTATCACATAGATGATAATACTAATACCACCACTACACAAGACAAGTGGAAGTAGAGCCTCTAAGATTGATGCAACTTGCAGGACCAACAGAAAGAAAATTCATGTCATGCTCCAGCAAAGTCCAAGCATCTCAGAGACCAAATGCATTTTTCTTCATTTGGAGTTGGGTTGTGAAGAATGTAGCAATGCTAAAGGCAGAAAGGATGGGAGGTCACTGAAGCCATGCTGTCATTTTAGGGGTAGCTGCAAGCTGTAAAATATAAGTTACAGGTTTCTAAGTCTTTATTTTGTGACCTGGCTTCCCACAGAACCAGAATGCTTCCCTCAAAATACGGCACAGTCTTTATAACCAGGGAGACCAGAAAAACGAAGATCCTGATTTCCATCACTACAGAAGTTGCAGATAATGAAGAAAGTTGGCAATTTGACGTGCAGCACATGGAGCACTCCCACAATGCCACAATTTGAACGTGGCTTCTGCACTGTCAAAACTACTGTCCTTGATAGAATGCTTTAGATGCTGCTACTGAAGGCCTAGAAAAGAAATAGGTTGAACCACAGCATTGACTGTCAGCAATCTAAACAGTGTCTGAAGACAATATTGGTCAGTCAGAGCAGCAATCAGAAGGGCAGCTGCAAAGGGCCTATGTCAAGCATTAACACCTGAAGTGTTGAAAGAGACAGGGAGTGGTAAGAATATCTATAAGAACATATCCAGACAGGGATGAAAAGGGCTCAGCACCAGAATGGGGGAAGCAGAAGATGAAAAGAAAGTCTGCAAGCACAGGGGAGGGCTGAGCCTTTACTTTTTGGCAATGGTAATGGGAAAACTAGAGAAACCCCTTAGCTGAGTAACAGAGTCGACTCTAACGAGTTACAGATTGTCAAGGAGAGAATGGACTTCCCTTCAACTGGCTACCCTAACCTGCCTCACACATCACTGAACATTCAACCTCACCTGTATTTGTGTTTATCAGCAGAGAAAGCAACAAGCTGGAACTTGGGGATCAGCTCTGGCTTTTTCCCCAGAACAAGCTATCTCTACTGTCTTCCTGCAGTACTGAAGGTGCATGATATACTGAGGGGAGCTAACACCAGTCAGAGATACTATCTGCCTCTAAAGAAGGGTCTAGAGATAGATGATAACACAGAAGCAGAAGAGTGTTTGTTCAGTATGTTTGGAAGAAAGTAGAGATATTCTTTTTATGGAGAGGAGTATAGTCACCTGCTGAAGAATCCAGATTTGCATTGACTTATCAGACATGTTAATTCATCTGTAGTCTTACTCTTTGCACACCCAAGCCTACCTGAATTGAAAACAGGGCCTTCTCAAGACAGGATGATAAGAAACATGCTTTTGTTCAGGTCTAAGCCTGCACATGAGATCTTAAAAAACCTTCTCAAAAATAGAAAAGGTGTCATTCAGCCTTAAATACCCTCTCCTCATGCCTGCAGTATTATGTTTACTCATCCCTTCTTATTATGAACTCTGCTGTCAGCAGACACTCACAAAGCCCACAGGCAGTGTCTCTTTCCCTCCCTCACATCAGTCCACAGCAATACCAGATTGCCATCCTCTATCAGTAAATTCATCAGCTCTTGTGGCAGATGTGTGTGGTGGATCTAAAGGTTCCAGCCCAGCAGATGACTCAGATTCTAGCATGCTGGGGCTTTACTTCAGCTGTATGTTTTGCTTTGAATCAACAAAAACTTTCACCCAGAACTGTAGTAAAAGCATGGATAGGCTGCAACATCAAGCATTCCAAAGGCAGGAATGAAAACAGAAAAGTTGCCTATGCTGAAATAATTTTAAACTTTGGTATATGTGTGCATGACAAAGGAGATGATAATTAATGACAGCACCCCAGGTGAGTGGGTTTTTTTTCTTTTTTTTTTGTTCAGGTCTCCAGCTCACTCGGGGCACAAGGGGAATAGTGTCTAACAGATGAATCATTTAGATGTAGGATTCCAGCTCAAATGACAACAGAAGGTAGAAAACAAACAGAATAGAAGAGAGATGGATGGAAGAAGACAAAGTACAGTGTTGCAATGAGAGTGCCTGGAGCACTGCATCCCATCTCTGCATTTTGACTTCAGGGGGCAAATCACTTGAAGCAGATTCTTCTCATGTGGTTAGTTGCTGCCTATTCTTTGTCTTCTAGGTCCTAAGAACTCAAAATGACAGAAATAGTCTATCCCAGTCTTTCTTGGAGAAGGAAGGTGTAGAAACGAGACAGTGAATGCATCAAGCCTCGATGAATGACATGACATAAATCTGATTCCAGGCATCTGAAATCATCTACCTCTAATGAGTAGGTACTTCTGATCATAACTGTTTCTGCCTCTGCTTCCTATCTATACAAGGATAATGTATTTGTCTCTCACAGGGTTTCCTCCCCCCCCAGATAATTAACACTTCTGAAATGCTCCCAGGGTATACCAATGAGCAAAGCAAAAAAGCCCATAAGGAGATTAACAATTCTATCCTCAGAGCAGGATCTGAATAGTAAATACACAGGGCACAGTAAATACAGGGCAAGGCTGCACAATGAACACTGAAACTAAAACAAAAGACTGAATAGCTGCTTATTATGTGAAAGTTCTCCATTTGGAGAACTCAGTGAGTTAGAGGTCTAGCTGAGAGAATAACATGAGCCCCCATGATTAAAGACTATATCACAATGCACATACCCAAGGCAACTGAGCTGACATCGAACACTCCACCTAAGTTCACACATTAAATCTGTTGAAAAAGAGTGCATTTTCTTGTTGGGAAAAGTGCTGGATGGCCACACGAACCCTGTCCAACGACCAAGCAGTTCTATTGCTCTCTCTGTCTCTGAGTCTTCATGTTATCCCAGAGATAAGGACTGTTTGATCTCCATAGACCATCCATATCCTAAGCTTGCCAGTGCTTCTCCTAGATCAAAAGCTTCCCATCCTTCTCTGATTTCTTGACCCATTCACTCCTTCCTACAGATGATATAATCACTATGGAATTTGAAACACTTTAAAAAAATAAATCACACTTTGTAAAACCCAGGACAACAGAGAACCACAGGTGCTTTTGTTTTATTTTTACACAGTAACTACAGTAAACAGCCTTGGACCACTCAGTACTGGAATCACTGCAGCTATGGCATTTTTGTGCCTCATACCCACTCCACTTATTTGTGTCACTATTCCTTCCCCCTCCTGAATGAACTTTGTTCAAAGGAAACTGCTTATCTTCCATACTGCAGCAGCAGAAGAAAAATCCTCCTATACAGCAATATTTAAAATGTGGTTTTATGCTCTTATGGCAGCTAATTTTCCTTAAATGATTTAAGGGAATGAATATATCTAAAAGGCCTGCACTGAGCCCATTCTGCAAAAGCAACATAAAGCTGAACTTCCTCTACTTTAAACAAACCAATCTCTTGTGGGCAGCTCCTGTCTGGAATGGGAGGGATGAAGGCTATTTTTCATTACATTATTTTGCAGGGAACTTTACTTTGCATTTTATTTCATTTATATTGCGCAGCGTGAGGAGACTTCAGGTGAGGAGAGGGTGGCAGGGCAGACATGTTCAAATGCATAATCCCTGATCTGTCACAGCTTGACCACAACCCCCCTGGCAACTGGTTCACCTATGCATGCTGCCAACCATCTATCACGGATTACTCATCTAAAAGTTCCACTCTGCACCTGGAGCACAGGTAAAATCTTTAGCAGCCTGAAGTGATTCAAAGCAGGATTTTTTTCTGGCAGTCTGTCAGGAGGGGAGGGGTGCCATTTTTTGCCTCAAGTTCTTAAAACCAGGATGGCACATGTACAGTCCCATGCCCTCTCCCTGAGGCAGCTGGCAAGTTTTCCCCTTTTGTCCCAGCACTTTAGATATGGTCTGTTCATACAAATGTTATTGGGATCAGAGGGACTAAGAATCTGGTATTGCCTGAAAAAACCAATAATTCTTTATAGTGCATTGTATTGCTGAGGGTCTCTAAGACTGTCAGAAAGGCTGGTATTGACCAGGGGATGATAAAACCAGACAAGAAGGTTTTTTGGTGAATTGCTGAGAAATGAAACTCTGAAAAGCCTCCTGAACTTTGCTGGTAATTTAATTAAAAAAAAAAATAATTCCTAAATAGTATTTTTTAAAAAAATAATTAAATAATCTTGAAAATAAAATGTTACTTTTGTGTTTGAAAGGCTCCTTTTTCTTTCCCTCAGAAGGAAATGAACTGGAACTGGTTCATTTCAGGTTGATGACTGGGGAGTAGTGGGAGACAGAGATGGAGGAAAAAAAAAGATTTCCATTTCAGACCAACTCTGACCAAACATTTCTTTTGATTTTTCTTTTTAGCCCCCACAGCAAATAAATTCATTCTTCACACATAGGACAGCTGGAAACTACTAGAGTTTTCAAAGCTTCCCAGGATGGGACAAAGCAGAAAAAGAATTTATTTTTTTTTCCCCCAAGCATGTTTATTTTACTGAGAGTGACTTTTAATAATGCCAGGATTTGTTGCTTTAGTAGCTAGAAGCATTCCCCTACATCAACCTTCTTGTAATGTTTAAGGACCTCTTTATTCCTGGAAAGAAACCTTTGCTTCTCAGACAAATCAGCCTACATACTCTCTCCATCATCTAGCAGGAAAATTGTCTTGCTCTTTGGGGTAGGAAAAAGAGGAAAGACCAGCTTGACTGTAAAACTCCTTTTCTTTACTTGCCCTCATCATCATTCCATTCTAATACAGCAAGGCTTAGGAGCCTTGGTCACAGGCACAATGCTAAGTGCTGCATAAACACAATAGAAAGACAAATTCTGTGCCAAACAATTAGCAGTCTAAGAAAATATTTTCCATGCAATTGTATTCCACTCCATTTGTAGGGGCCTTATCTATTTATCTATTTTACTTGTACCTAAAATCCCTTCTGCACAGGTATTACTACTAGCTGGCAGATAAAAAGTCCAACTAAAAAGTACTGGGAGAACCAGAAGTTAAAGGAGCTCTTATCCTAAACATGATGTAGCCAGGGATAAGAATCCTGTTTCTTTATTACCAAGGCAAACTGGGTCCTTTTTCACAGTAACAGAGATAAAATAAAATCAGCGAAACGAAAGGAATTAAGGATCCAAATGCCATCTCCATAATGGGAAGCAAAAAGAAAGGACAAACACCAGGAATTCCATACAGAAAAAATCTCCTCTTATGTTTTTTTGGCAGTGATTTTTTCCTACCCATCTCCGTTTTTGTTCAGCACTTTTTCTTAGGTGCCACGTTCAATAATCCTTCTGTGCTTTGATGTCAAACATTCAATAGCTGTCTGCCTCCCTCCCACTCCTCTTCTCCATATTCTCTGCAATCCATCTCCTCTGATTAGCTAAGATTTCACCTTCAAGAACACCTCTGCTTCTCTGAGTGAGCACGAGTGTGTGCATGTGTGTTTATATAATATTTGCAAATATTATCCCACTCCTGCTCTGCACGCTACATAGCAACCCCTGCCGGAGCTCCGGATTAAACATCAATGCCATTCAGTAATTCAATTTGGGGGGCCTGCTGTTCTGAATCCAGCTCAGATCATCACGAGAGCAGCTCGATTGAATTTAGGCCCTGCTTTCAGAATTACTCCATGTTTAATCTGAGCTGAACTTCATTTTACTTGCTCTCTCCACTCTGATGCTTCCTGCAACAGAAGACACAAATGTCCCCCGATCTCATGCACTGGAGGTGGTGTTTGCTTACTTCTGTTATTTCATTTGCCACTGGATTAAGCCACATCAGAATTACTGGCATCTTACACAACCCTGCAGCAAGAGAGAGTCGGTACCTCAGCTAGTGGCTGTTCTGGCATCACCTTTCCCCACTCACCGGATTGTTGTACATCTCAATGATGAGCTGTTTCACTCCGTGCAGTGTGGGATGAGCCCAGGGAGATGGATTTGCCCAGTGCCGGTTTAAATCAAACCCCATCAAAGAGCACCTGCACACACACAAAAAAAACAACACACACAAAGGACATAGATGAGTCGCAGCATCTTCTGTCTTCAGCCGCAGGATTAGGGGTTTATTCTGCAATTTGTGTATTTAAACAAGTTATTTTTATGAAAAAAAAAAAAAACCACAAAAGTAAATGCACTGCTTAGGACAAGGAAAGCCTGCAGCAATGGCTGCTTTTAGAAATAACATGAACAGCAGAGTGTTGACTGAAACACCTTTGGTCACTCAGCAGCCTTCTCTCCACAACACACATACTGACTCTATCCTTTGCCTTTTGCTAGCTTGTCAGGCTGGTGCTGAAAGAACCTGCTTGGTGCTTGACATTCCCTTGTCTTCAGGGCTCTAGCTGGGGGCCTATAGCTATGAGGGTGACTCATAAACTGCATCACCAGGCCTTTACTTTGCCCTCTGTCAGGTCTTAACTCAGCAAAGCTGTTAAAAGCATTGAAATCAATGGCCATTAAGTATGTGCTTAAGGGATTTAAAGCATAACTGTAACTGTTCTGCTAACCCAGGGTGTCAGTCTCTTCCTGTCCTGCAATTGCCTACACAAAAGTTAGCCAAGCAAGACCCTAAGTTAAACTGCTTATTGGCCTCAGATCTTGTGGGTGCTGAAACATGTATGCCACCTTGGTCTCTCCTTCCTGCCTCAACTCATGTCCCTCTCAGTACATTGTCTTGAGTTTGGTTTTGCTGTTCCCAGTCCCACAGAGTAATATACCTTCTTTGTGAAGACCCATTGAAACTCCATGGGCTGTTGGCAGAGTGAACACAGAAGGAATTAAAAAGCTGAAATTAGCACAAATAGGAGGGGAAAATCATGTCCCTTGTCTGTGACCACTAATACAAGCAGGAAGAGAAGTCCTTTTTCTGTTGTCTCAAGCTGAGCTTGAAACCAGTGGACCTTATAGAGAACTTGCTCAGGAATTATATGAAAGACCATACAAATAATAAAAGCCCAGGCAGAGATGCAACCATCTCTGTATTGAAAATAAACAAACAAACAAATCCACCTTGCTACTAAGCCTTAAAGCTCATCGAGAAAAGAAGAGCTTTCATTGATCCCTGGTCTATTATGAGAATGCCTTTCAGCCTTAATCTTTTAAACACAACTATGTAAACAGTAGAGATTTACTCCAGTGGTGCTATTCCTTCAACAAAAATTCTAGGAATCTGATGACTGAAAATCATAAGTTTATTTGGCAAAAAAAGAAAATGCCTCATTTCTCTAACAGCTGAAACAAATGATTGCACACATGAAAACCGAATAAAAACTGATAGAGCTGAAATACTAAGAAAAGTGAGGGGTTTAAACCAGAGAATTGAATTAATTTCCAAAACAGACAATTGAACATGTTCCTATAAAACAAAAAATACAAAGTTAATGGACATTATTATGTAAAAATTCCTATGGGAAGCTAAGCAGGCAGGAGTTGCCTTGTTTTTTGGCCTTAGACAACTCAACCATGAGGCCATCTAGGAGTTCAAACACCCAACTGTCAGCTCTTCAAATCCATCACTGCTGACTTGGCATACTGACAAGCTGGATGGCTCGCTGCTTTGGAGGAAGCCACCTCCACATCTTGGTGGTCATCTGTCTGCTTCTCTAGAGAACAGTTTGGTTGGTTAGTTTCTTTCTTCACATAAATTATCCCCATTCAAATCTACTAAATACTATCTTACTTTGAACTCACAGAAACCAGAAGTTCATATAAAAACCAGAAGTACTTCCAGAGACACAGGTGGAATTACACTGGGATAAAACTGGTATAAGAGCAGAATCAGAGGAATGAGGTTTTCATTTAACAAACGCAGAAACTGGTGATCATCATGAGTCTTGCTGTATTTTGGCACAGTTCCCAAGAAAACAGCATGCTCATGCTACAGGATAACCTTCCTAAGAGATCAGAACCTGAAACCATATCCCCTTATATGGTTATTGCATCCCATTTATATTTTGGTTTAAGAATGTTTAAAACTAATACCACTACAGAAAACAAGTATATTTTAATTCCATTACGCTCATTTCCAAAGCACATTGAAGTGGCCAAGCTACAGAGCAGCAAAAGCAAATTTTAAATTCAAGCAAGGAATGTCAGTATTAAATTTGAGGTTTGGGACATTTTAGATAACTTTATGTTATGTAAAAGCCATCCCTATAGGGAACAGGAGTAAGGAATAGTTTCTGTAAGATACTAATGCATTGCGATTTGCAGTATTTGTATTTGCCATGAATGTCTGGTTGGTTCATTTCAAGGAACAACAACAGTTGCAAATAGTTGTCTTAACTTCAGATGACTTTATAAACAGAAGGATTCGATGCTTGACAAACAAGTTATTCATTTGGGAAGCTCCTCTGAGCACTATTTCATAGGAACTCAAATTAATTTCCAAATATCATTTAGCTAGTCTTTGATGTGGTATATCACATCTTTATCAATGTAACAACAATTAATTAAATTTCTGATGTAGGCATTACTATTTCCTTCCAGTCTGGGAACAGTGTAAAATTTTCTTCTTTTTTCCCTTTTTCAAGATTTTTTTTTTCTCTCCTTTTTTGCCTAAAGACAAATCTGTATCTACCACATTCTCTCTTTATTCATATATTGCAAACTTGTGGTCTCCCTCTAAGGAAACATCAAGTCGTGTTCCTTGGTACTTCAGATTTGATTATTGACTCTATTACATGTAGGACTGTCTCCCAAAGCTCATGTATATCAGGACATGGCCAAAACACACAGTAAGAGGGTCCCACATGCCTATTACAGATCCTGCATTCAGTAAATTCTCTTGCTCCCAGATGATGAAATCTCCCCTGTGGTTAATACTTCCAATTCAAGAACTTGAACAGGGTACCCTAAAAATTGCATCTTGCACTGTTTTTTTAATTCCCCCTACCAATCTTAAACCAGCTCATTTCTAGCACACATTGTTTGCTGCTTCCACTGCTTAACTGTTTAGCTGCTCCTTCATGCACTGGGCAAAGCAGAAATATAGATATATTCTGAAAACAGCAGCTTTACAATAGGAAACAACTGTGTTCCAATATAATATGGGATCTTTCCATATTTCAGACCTGCTCTCTGACTCAAACTGCAAGTGTTTTCATTGTCTTCAATGGGGTTCCTCATGAGACTATAAGTGTTCCCCAGATTTAAAGATGGCCATCAAATCTGTTCTATTCAGATTAAGTTTGTTTTGTGTGGTAAACAATGTGCTCAGCACAAATTAACAAGAGGAAAAAACCTTAAATTATATGAAAGGACTGTTTAAGGACAGCCTTTCAAAAGGGATATGGAGGAGAGCAAAACAGGAGACATCACAGGCTCCAAGAGGAGCAAGGGAAGACAAAAGCAGCTTCAAAAGTAGTGAGGATTGGAGCAGTTAAACACTTTCAGAATAAGGGTACTGGAGAATACTCCATTCCATGAGGTTTAATGGCCATGTCCATGAATGCTCTTATAATTATGACAGATAACACTGACATGTAGCCAGATAAGAATGAGGTGTTGGCACAGACTCCTACGCGTTAGAAAAAAGTGTAATCAGAAATAGGTGAGCTTTCTACCAAAAGCCAAGTAGCAAACTGCTACTATTACCTGATTGTGGTCTTCATTCATACTGTGAAAACCTGGGTTATGTGTCACGTAGTCATTGCCACCACAAAAATGACATGTATGTAATTTAAAATATTGATGCTTTGTGACTGAATGTACATTTAAATCAGGTTCTGAGATTATACTTGTTGAATTAGAATTCGTGTTTCAAAAATGTTCTCCAGCCTTTTTCTAAAAATTTCTGTTTTCTGTAACGAGATAAATTTATTACAGTGTTTATAAATTTACATAAACACAGTGCAAATTCAGTCAAAGCAAATGAGTTTCAAAATTGAAATGAAAACTGAAACATTTTGCAGTATTCATCCCTCCCTACTTGGGAGGCAGCCAGATCTCAAGAGGTTACCAGCTCAACTCAGTAAAACTAAAGATGTTCAGACCGGCATTCAGCTTGCTGGGCAATTATCTGGCCAGAACCTCCTTGCCTTTGGGGGCTTAACTCCTCACTGGTTTTAAGGTGCTTATATGCAGCTTCTTTAATGAAAACATCCTCGTTCCTTTCTAGAACTGAGGAATGTTTAGTGCCAAGGCCTATTCTAGGTTTGTTTTTAGGGCTGCTTCCTATTATTTCACATTGTGTCTCTTTTTTCTGGAATCTCTACGTTACAGAAACCTCCAGGAGCTCTGCCTTCCTTTCACTTCAGTTCTCCTTCCCCTGTTCATTTTTCCTACTATGTGAGTCTAAGTCTCTCACTAACAGACCCATTTCCACAAGGTGAGATATGGAGAATAATGGAGGAAAGGAGCTAAAGAAATCCTTTTTCATGGCATGTGGTTTATTACAAAGAGAACTCTACACTCTTCCCTTCAGCTTTGTAAGGTTGCGTTGGTTCATTGGATCAGTACCAGGTGAATCTCCAGATAATACCTCACACAAAGCCAGGGAGTTCAAATCCACAAATGGCACTACCAACAGGGTTAGGATTTGAAATTGAAAAGGTAGTGGGGGGAGGGGGGTGCACTCACTCTTTTTTTTTTTTTTTTCCTTAGGCTTATTGCAATAAGAGTGGAGACAGGGTAATTGGTCTCTACTGTTGCACTTCTAAGCAAGAGTTATAGCAAGAAACTGCTGTGATACTGCAGGCTGCAATATCGTGCAGGAAGTGTACGTGTGCAGTACGAGAGAGTGAATACAAGGGGAACACATGGAAGACTTGCTTCTTTTAATAAACATATCATTTTAAACCTGAGTTATTCAAGACATTTTACAAATTAACTCTACACCTGCCATTGTCAAAGTAAGAGTCTTCATTAGTGTGTGCACCTCACTGTTTGGGTGCTTGGGGTCTGCGATTTATGCATTTACCTATTATTCATTAAAGAGGATTCATTCAAGCCCACGTGTTCTAAGGCAATTAGGTAGGAAGACATCCTAACACTCCAGCTACAGAGAATCCCCCCTGCCAACTCACTCTCCCCCTGCCTAGCTTTCTGCATTTGTATTTTAGAGCTTCACAAGGGCTATTTAACATAACCACTGCAGTGTGCTCCGGGCAGAACACAAGTGGCCATACAGAGCAGAACAGCATTAGCTTCCAGAGACCACATGGTGGAGTAGATGTTTACAGAATGAGCACTGCATGGTGTACTGACATAATTTTAAATAGTACATGACGGTTAAAGATGTGTTTCTCCATTTTCTGTGTAAACAATGTTAAATAAGAATAAACACAAAGGGATATTTTCTCCTTCTGATGAATACTGCATTTCTCAGAGCTGGTAATAGACGTTAGAGACACACGCACCAAGGAGAACGCGCATCCCCACCTGACACGGGCAGACTCCCTTCTCTGATCTTGAGGATATCTCTCAATTCCAGTATTTAACTCTCCCTACACACCTCGGGTCCCCAGTAGCGCCAGAAGGATTCCTGGGCATGAAGCAGAATACCGAAAATAAAAATCCAGTTAGGAGAATCACACTCTAAGTGTGCCTGGCATGAAAGACTAAGATCCTGTCATTAGCATAACTCATTGCTGTGGCTATCGTGGGACTCATCCCCCCCTGCATATTTTCCTGCACCGTGTCCAGTCCAATTTTCAGTTTTTCAAGGGACAGGGTTTCCAGTGCACACCCTGGGAGGCAAGTCACAGTTTAGCAAAGTTCTCCCATAGACAGCATATATCTGGCCCCATGCGTGGATCTCTCTGAATGAACGTTCTGCAGGAGTAGGACTCATCTGTCCTGCCCCAGAAGGTGTTCTCAGGAGTTCAACTCCCAGCTGCACACTGAGTCACACTGGCATATCAATCTTGTGCACCCAGATGTGTTAACCAAGTTACTGAGAACACCTACAGCTCTTCTATTTTAAAGCCTGATTCATTGTTTGGCCTTTTCAAAACCAAACATATGAGGGGAACACAGCACACAGTGTTTTTTTTCCCAGCTTCTGGATCCCCAAAAATTTCCACTGCAGTAACCGACCCTTCAGAAATTTCACATACATAGACCACAGTGCAGTATTATAAGAACTTTCTTTTCTAATGTAGTCCAAAAGCCACCTACAACTCATGGATCACAAGCTGTAAACATTGAGAAAGAGAATTTTAACTTCACATTTCCTCAATTTACTGAACTTCCACCTCTGTGAGTGCTGTCAACAGGTCAAGTTCCTCTAGACCCTCCTGGCCAGTCTGCCAGACACTTCCACTCAATGCCCCAATCCTGTCCCCTTATTAACCTTTCCCTTCAGACAGGCAGACCTTCTTTAAACTATTTGCATTTCTTTGTCATTCTGCATTCCTGGCTTTAGTCTCTTTTGGCAGGTTGGGTGGAGGTAAGGTAAACTCATCACAGTGGTAAACTGAAAACAGCTAATATACACTTAAGCCTTTCTGTCAACATGGCTCATCTTGAATCATACTTTTGTTTCCACTTCTGCCCCTCCTCAGACTATGCAACTAATCTGACACACAAGACACTCACAATTACTAGTGAATACTCCAACTGCTGTAGAATGACATCTCCACACATTACAACATACAGTTCACATGCTTCTTGGCAGATGAAGCTGGCAGATTTGCTTAGCCTACTCCCTTGCAGGCAGGAGGAAATTAGTGCCATGTTCCCTGTAGACCAGCATTATATGAACACCCCCAAAAGATGGTTCAGCTTTTACTATCAGACCTATCACCCACAGAAAGCTGCAGTCAAAGGAGCCAACTTTAATGTCACAAAGTTGAGCTTTTCAAAGTTTGGATATGCCACAGCTTCACAGATACATACAACGTTCATTCAGCCCCAAGTCTGACATTATTATGACACAGCCTTTAACTACAGGAGCACAGGGTGCTTTTCCACAGGGCTCTTGCTTCATTCTGTGCACAGGATCAACACTGTTCATTAATGAGTGGATTATTCAATATTTTGGCTTTTCCTTATTGTTCAATATGCAGCCCTAGGCTCCTGCTTACTGCATGCTACTCAAAAGCCTGCTCTGAGGACAGAGCTATTCAGTTCTTCATGGCTTTTCTAAAGTGCTTAACACTGCAGGAGACAACTGCTTTATAAACACTGATGGACTAATTTTCCCAACAGCACTAGAACAAGAGGGGATCACATTGTCCCTGATTCATAAAAGAGCAACTGGGACAAAAACTGACTTACATAAGAAACACCTGCTAATTTGGGCCACTGTACCTGTGAGGCCAAGGACAGGATTTTTGTTTAAGACAACTTAAACTTATACAGCATTGCTTAGCATCAGCATAGATGTTTGGCATTTAACTTAACCCTGATTTGAGCTGAAGCTGTCTGTACTCAAGGCTTCTCCAAATCTGATCCCAAAATGGCAATGTGAGTGGATAGAATACTAGAAACATTGAAGTTTGTGGAATTAGGATGTTACTATAAAATGGTAAAATATTACTGCATCATGAATGGGTTTGGTGTGTTTTTCAGTTCTACCTTGATTAGGCCATTTTGTTTGGCTTTGGATCCCAATACTGCCACATTCAACTGTGTCTGAGCAGCTGCTCTAATCCGTGGTGGTTACAGTTAGCACTGTATCTGATCTTGCCCTTATTCTCCTGAAAAGGATGAAATAATTCTGCTACAATACAGGCTACCAGACTATTTGCATCCAGAACATCACTTAGGCAAAGGTGGGGATGCTGCACACGTGTTCTCAATAGGTCATGCCAAACTCAGCCAGGAGTCCATCTCCATCATCACAAAGGCCTTTTCCTCTTTGATATCTTTCAGTGAGGGTTTGACTTGATACCAGAACTGTCAAGAAGGTGCATGCTATTCTGATCAGATGGCAAACAGAAAAGCAACACAGGACTGGCAAACTGTGGGCTGAATACTAACTAGCAAGGCTTAACTGCCCAGCACCAGAGAGCACGCTTGCTGGCTTCCTTTTATAACCATGTTTGCTAACAGGCTCTAACACACTTAATGTATTTCTCACTCCTATACACAGCCAGAATATTGATTGTATTCCTGCATAGTCTTGCCGAGCCTGTAACTCATTCAGCCTGCAAATGACTTTTTGGATACATAAGTATCCATCTGTTTTGGTTTGGTGGGAGAGAAGGCCCCACAGATTACTCAACCCATGCACATCACCTGCAAGCCACCTACCCCCTGCTTTCATTAGTTAGCACGTGAAATTTTCATCAAAACTTAGGGTGATGGGATATGTCTATTAGCCAGGCACTCCAATGCAAAGTCCCTTTACCAGTAGTAAATGACAAATTTACAGTTGTATGGGCAGTCCTGAGCAAAACCCCAGGTCTCTAACACTACAGGAGAGGGGAAAATTACCTCAGTGATTCACATAGGGTGACAACATGAAACTGTTAGGACCTCTTACGCAACCTAAGGAAAAACTGCAATGTCTCAGTTCTTCTCTTGCTTAAATAATTATATTACTGACCTTCCATGGTGTTTTAAGAGGAAATACATGAAGGATTATGAAGTACTTTGGTGCTACATTGATGGGGGTATATTAGACTCCACAGACGAAGATGAAGTGATTCATGGAATCGCAGAAAGGTTTTCTGACAGACCCTGAATTTTGGTGAGGTTCATTTCCAACAAGACAACACTACTTCAGACTTAAACCCTTCTGAAATGCTTGTAAGAGTAACAAGATAACCCCAGTCCATTTTATGGGAGAAATGCTCGAAGGGTTTGGGTGGAATATGGGGATTGCATGGCGTTGTGTCAGTGAACGTTTCCTCTTGTTCCATCTACCTCCAGCCCCTGTAACTAAAGATTTTTTTCCTCTCAAATGTGTCTCTATTCTCACTTCAATTTTCAAGGTCATCTGGCCCACTGGGTGTGTTACACATTGCTGTCTAATTACAGAGAGAAGATTAACCTTGTTCTATTAGATTGTTTTAGTACCTACCAACTGACTAGTCTGTAGCAAAGGGACAATGTGGCCAAGTCAGTTAAAAAAACCCAAAAAACCAACAAAACCTAAACAAAAAACACACTAAAAAAACAATTTCATCTTTGGAAACTAGAAACTAGAAACTCTGAGCATGATGTAAATGTTCTTCCCATAATCGCTGCTATGATAAAATAACAAACATTCCATAACAGAAATAATACCAGGGTCTTGTTTGTCACATAACATTTCAGAAGATGGCAGGCAAGCTATAAAGCCCTGATCTGTCTCTGATTGCAATCAACAAAAAGCCCAGATGCTTTCTAAGAGAGTTAAATCAGGCTCAGATCTTTTCCAATCACTTGTTAATTTAAGGGGCAGAGTTTTACCATCTGAGCTTCACTGCATGGTGTTGCCTCAGCTCAAACAACACAGAGAAGGAGGAACTACTTAACAGTGCAGCAGTCTCTATTCCATTACCAATTTCTACCTCAAATTACTTAGGCTTTAGATTTTCCACCAAAGCACACTATATGCCCTAGAAGCCAAGCTCCCTGGCAAAGATATATTTCTCATAATACTCCATGACATCTCCTCTTACTAACTCAAAACAATGGATGAGGGGATTTGGTGCCATCACATGAGATATGGGTCAGTTGTCCGATATGGATGCTCGTCCCATGCAGTAGAATGGGAATGTAAAGCACTCAAACTGTAACTTCTATCAACCACTGCAACACCCCAGCAGAATGTGATTTGATATCAAGCCAAGCTGAAACTACACATTTTGATTCCAGAGCACTGAAACATCTCATTGCAATGAATATGGTACAATGAAAGATTAGTCTGAGAATCCTGATGAGAATGTTAAATCTGAAAAACGTAAACCTTCAGGGATTTGGAGCATTTGCTTTTTTATATTAATCCCTCAAAACCAGACATTTTGGCGGAAAAAAATGGTCAGGAAAGCAATTTTTGCCAACTAGTTTATAGAAAATTTTAATACTGTACCCTTTTCTCTGATGCACAGAAGAATGCAACAATTACTGAAAACATGTAATGGTTGAAGAAAGGAGTTAAGGATTAAACATCACACCAAACTAAATCTTCATGTAACTGTTATACAGGCAGGCCAGGAAAGATTTCAGGTGGAAGCTGGTCTTGGCATCCTTCTTACCCCACCCTATACATTGAGCTTGCTTCATCCAAAAAAGCAGCTGTTTCCTAACTACTCTACTTGAATTATATCTGCCATGCAAAACTGATGTGCACTCAATACCCTTTGCCTTTCCATGATGGTTGTTGTCAGAGTTCCAATTCCTCACCACATCTGCACTACAGCAACAAGAAGTGCCACTTTTCAGTCTGTTGTCTTAAGAATAAAATAAATGAAGAACCATACTGAGCATGTACAAAACTGTGGTTTGCCTGTTTGTCCTTCTCTACCTGTACCCCATCCCATTTTTTAAATCCGCTAGCCAACTCTTCTCAGTTTCACAGAAGAGGACATCATGGTAAAGAGGTTTACACGTACATATAGAATGTGTGTGCATAAGGAGAAAAGGTCAGGCTTAGGGAGGGAAATGCACTTGAAGCTCTTGTAAATTCAGTCAGGCCTGAGTTCTGCTCTTCATCTGGCCTCCTGTGCATCTCTAGATGGATGAGAGATGATGTACAGCAACATGGCAGTGCCATGAAAAGCAGTTGCCACAGACAATCAGCCAAGGACAGATAACAGAGAAATTGGTAGCTTGAGAGGAGTTTTTGGTGAAGTTTTGGCTTTTTACTTGAAGAGATTTCAGCAGAAATGCCTGGCACTAGAAAACACTTCCTCCTGTCCTGGGCCTTGGGATTCCATGCACTTCTTTAAATCTAAGTTGTTACTTTCAGAGGGTTGAAGGTCCAGCCAAAACCAGAGAGAAATGTAGAGGTCACAGCACATCACAGAATCATCAGAGTTAGAAGGAACCTCTAGAGATCATCTAGTCCGATTCCCCCACTAAAGCAGGATCACCTCGAGCACGTTGCACAGGACTGCATCCAGGCTGGTATTGAATATCTCCAGAGGAGGAGACTCCACAACGTCCCTTGGTAGCCTGTTCCAATGCTTTGTCACCCTCAGAGTAAAGAAGTTTTTCCTCATGCTCAGATGAAACTTTGTGTTCCATCTTGTGGTCATTGCCCCCTGTCCTGTCACTTGGCACTACCAAAGAGTCTGGCACCATCCTCCTTACACCCTCCAATTAGATGTTTATAGACATTGATATGGTCTCCTCTCAGTCTTCTCTGCAGCCTAAACAGTCCCAGCTCTCTCAGCCTTTCCTTATAAGAGAGATGCTCCAATCTCCCAATCATTTTTGTTGTCCTCTGCTGGACTCTCTCTAGTAGTTCCCTGTCTCTCTTGAGCTGGGAAGCCCAGAATTGGACAGAGTATTCCAGATGTGGCCTCACTAGGACAGAATCTGAGGGGGAGGATGACCTCCCTCAACCTCCTGGTCATCCTATAGCACTGGAGGGGAAAGACCATTTGACTTGTCTCTTTTTGAAACAAGGCTGATTGGGTCAATGTTTATGCCTGTGGTACATCTCAGTCATTTATGAGTCAACAGGTGAACTTCAATCAAATTTGACAATACCTCCAAAGACTTTCAGTTTCTGGAAGTTCTATGAATACAGGCAGCTAGGCAGAAGAGGGAGTTCCTATGAACAAAATGAAGTCAATCTTTATCAGTCAACAGAGAATCTACGCTGGGAATAAAACCTTCCACATTATGACTTTTTATCTATGAACATTTTCAACGCTTGACTGTAAAAAGCCCTAAGTAACCAATGTAACACTGAAGTTAGCCCTGCTTTGAGAAGGGATTTGGACCAAAGACCTTCAGAGGTCTAAATTAATTTTTTTCCTATAATTCAATGAAAACCTCAAATACAGGGAAGTTTCAATCACTGCTCATGCCTCCATGGACAGCAAAGAACCCAGCTGTGGGACAGCAGACTTCACAGGCTCACGGAATGACTTATTTTTCTTTCTGCATATTTGCAACCTCACACAGTTCAGCACCCTTGAGATAAAATCCTATAGCAAAAATGCACAATGAAGGAGAACATACATGAGTGGGAAGTGGAGGAGCAAACAAATTTCAATTTCAAGCTTTCATGGCTTAGCACAAACAAACATGAAACAATTCATCATCAGAATACAGAGGTGGGAGAGGGTTATTGGCAGTGTCCTTTAGACACACAGTAGGACTGAGAACTAGGGAGCCTGGAGTGAAGAGAACATTTCAAACATTCTTTAAAGCCTTAGGGAAGTTAGGAGACAAAGCTTGCCTGATTCATTCACTGAGGCTGTAACAACAGTTCTCATCATACACTGCTACCCCCCAGATTGTCAAAATTAAGCCATCTCTGTCAAGTGCTGCTTTCTCCGAAGCAAACACCACCTCTTAAAATCTCAGTTTAAATTTGGAATGGGTGAACAGATTTTGGAAAAGAAAGAACAGTCTAATAACTTCCTAGAGAAAGCCACAGAAATAGCTTCTAAGGAACTCACACTGAGCTAAGTCTCTCTATAAGCCTGCAACATCTATTTGAATTTTATATTTTCCTCTCCTTTATTTTTCATAAATTCATCCTCTGCCTACATCCAGGCTGACATGGGACTAAAACTCAAAATACACATTGAGATGGGATCCCATTTCTACACCTTTTAGTTGACAGACAGTGCAGTGGTCTTACAGTGATTATGAAGTGAAGAGGGAGATGGCTTGGTTCTCCTACAGGTTCTTGTAGACATTCATTTGATCTGTAAATGGGTAAGCTGAGAGGGTTCATCTTCCCAGCTGATTTGTCCATTAGCTTACTGTTTCCCACAGTAGTAAAAGCAACCATTAACTATGTAGATTGTTGCTCATTGCTTTAGCACCTGCAGTGCCTCCCGTACTAAGTCTGTTTCAAAGCATTGCTGACACTAGTTCAGACTACACCCCTAAGTCTCTAAAAACCACTGCTTCTGATATGAGGGAGCAAAGTGTCACTCCTTATTTTCCCAACTCATCCCACGATGTCATCTTCCTGATAAGGGTTGCAAAAGCAGTCTCTTCAGGTATGGGCTGCCCTGAGAAGTACTTCAATATTTTGCACGCAAGACAGAAACCTCTTAACAGTCCTGATGCCTGGTGAGTTCAAGAAAAGGCTAGTATCCAAGTGGTGTGGTTTCCACGGTGGACTGATTTAGTTCTTTGGTTTCAGTAGTTAGTCCCCCCACCTCAGAGTATTTCAGAAGCTGGTTCTCATTCTTACCTCCTGACCAAAAATGCAAGGCAACGTGTTTGTAAAGCTCATGAAATGGGATTACTAGGGACATGTAGAGAAAAGAGCAATTCACTGTCTTCAAAATCAAATCTTTCCTCTACATTGGCTTGACCTGAATGCCCACCCAGAACATTGTGGTCTCCCTATCTGAAATCCACAAGGCAGAATTAGTAAAATAAACCAAACTTTGATGGTAGTGAAATGGGTCACCCTGACCATGCATATGCTTGAAAGAGAAGATGGAAGTAAACAACTT
This sequence comes from Hemiprocne comata, assembly GCA_020745705.1. NCBI lineage: Eukaryota > Metazoa > Chordata > Aves > Apodiformes > Apodidae > Hemiprocne > Hemiprocne comata. The sequence goes on from CM036593.1 coordinate 25,160,150, forward strand.
TGAGGCTTACAAAATTGAGTGGGTCACCTGTAATGGAAGCATATGGAAAGAATAGTTTCATGGCCAGGAAAAGAGGAGATGGAAATTATTTTCTCCACTTTAAAAGAAAATGTATCGAAGCCCCGAAGACAAGAACAGAAGCAAAGAGAAAACCAAAACAAAACAGCCCAGAAGACTTCTGAAAATTCAATCTCTCCCATCAGCCTTTGGAAAATGGATAACCTATGCGTGCTATGATTGAATTTCTCTGTTTCATCACCCTAGTGGTGGTATCTTGTATGAAACTCTGGTTTATGAATTGAGTTTTGAGAGGGACCTGAGAGAGCAGGAGTTCTACCAATCTAATCAGGATGTGACAAACACATGCATCAAAATGTTGCATTGTCAAGATCCAGAAGCCACTTAATTCCAGAAAGATTTTAAAGTTGAGAAATCAGTCTGGGCAACAGGTTTAGAAATTGTGAGAAGATAGATAAAAATCCAGGTGAAATTAGATAACTTTCTCATTTTTTCCAAAACTTCCTTTCAAAAAATTAGGCTGTGTTTCAGTGTGGTTTCTGACTAACTTCTTATACAAACTTATGTTTTGTTCAAATGAAGGACACAGGTGCTGCCTTCCATTTATTCCATCTATTTTCTGAACATATTATAATAATGGAATGAAAGATGCATGAACAGAGATAAATAACACCATAGTAAGACTCATAAAACCCATAGGATAAAACCCTACGACTCATAGGATAAAACACCCCAAAACATTCTGAGGCAAACATCCCAAGAAAGCAGATTAAACACTAAAATAACATGCTAATGTCATTGCCACACAGCAAAGAAAGAAACATGTTAATGCCACTGCCACACAGGAAAGAAAGCAAAATCCATGAGACTGCTTTGCAATGGTTCCTAAACAAAAGCAGGGCACAGAAATAGTCCTTGATTATCAGTAACATGAGACCAAATCAGAAAGCAGGTACATTTAAGAGAGATGACATCAAATGCTTCCTGCAAAAGAAAGAACATCACAATCACTTTGTATTTCCCTGGTCTCAGCTTGCATTGCCTATCTAAATAGTGAAGATAACTTCAGAGGATAAGTACAGATTAACAAAATATTCAAGGTGATTGAATGGATTAGTACTATTGTTTAGCACAATGCAAGGTGATGGAAAAATCCACAGAAAAGAAAGATCTGATATCTGCACAGCCACTTGAAATGATGCAGCTCACATGATGAATTTTTACATTTTTCATAACATCATCAAGTGTCACAGTAGATGCTTGAAGACAGTTCCAACTGAAGAGTGAGATTTAAAGCTGAGGATCTTGAGCAACAGGTGGAACAAAAATTTCTAAGTAAACTGCTATCTTATTTGTCACACAAATAAAAAATCCATATGATAGTGCCAGAGGCAAAAATAACGTGTTCTAACAAACCGCACAGAACAAAAAAAATCTGAAGGAACATTTGTCTGTAGGATAGGGATGAAAAAGAAAAAAAATAATTTAACTGCATTGAGAAAATTCCAAATTATCCTAAGAGGAATTAATTCTGCATTAAATCCCAGTCAGGTCAAAAGCATAAACACATGGCATCCACAGCATTCTGGCTATTGTAATCATGTCCAGCAGCTTGGTTTGCCTGTTTCCCCCACTCTTCTTGGGATCCACACTTTAGTTACAGGCTTACTGATGTGCTGTGCTCCCCTCTAGGTCACCAGAATGCAATCTCTTATCAAACAGACAGACAGACAGATTCACTGCATGACATGGCTATTTGATTTATTTCTAGGTATCCAACACTAACAGAGTGGGTCTCAGGTCAAACTACGAACATTTCCACATTACCTGTAATTAGGGGTAGAGATTTTTGCATTCAGATATAACAATTCGACACAGTTTTCTTAGTTTCCAGAACGAAATACTTTGTACCTCAAGACCTAAATCAAATCCCCTAAAATTCAGACATCCACAGTTTGTTTTTCACCGAGGTTCTTGAAGTGTTTCACAAACATTAATGAAATGTCCTCCAGTGCTTCAGTGAGGCAGGTGCATGGTATTAGTCTCACTTTGCAACTAAGAAGACCAAGAAACAGAGGGGAATTGAATGAATCATCCAAGATCATTCCAGACTTGTCTGACAGAGTCATAAATAGAAATTAGGACTCTGCAAAAAGTAAATAAATCACTTCCCTCCCTGGAAGAAACAGCAAAATATTTGATTAATTTTAACTGCATACATCCTTCCATGCTTCTGGGTTACAGCCAGGAAAGGAAGTATCACTATTCTGAGCTAGGTCATTCCCACAGAAAGTCCAGGCAGAGCTTCAGCCATAAGTAATATGGGTAAAACCCACATATCCTCACAAGAATTTAATATCCATCTACATATACTGGTATAAGGATTTGAGATATGTCAATAAGCCTTATTTATCTGAAAAGAAAACCCATCCCGAATGCACCCATTGTCTCATGGGTAGTTATCAAGGCACAAATGAACAGCAAATGACATTCATCAAGGGGAGACAGGACAGCTAAATATGCCAGGTTAGCAAAATTATCTTCAGATACAGAAAAGCAACTAGCCCTAGACTGGGACTGGCAACTTTAGCCAAGCTAAAAACAAATTGGTGTTGATATTTCTCTCTCCAGTGTAGCAGAACAGCCTAACTGGTGCATATTGGGGAAAAATTAACAAACCCAGAGAGCTCTGCATGACCAAAGCACTACAGATACCTCCCCACTCCTGAGAAAGCAATATTCAAGCTTAACTGAAAAACTTAAAATATGTTATTTGGGCTAAAAAGGCTGTTTGTTTTTTACTTCTCTTGACAGTTTTGACAAGATGACCATCAGATGGAAGTTCAGAGATAGATGTAAAGCAGAAAAAGGCCAATTACCAACTTTTTTCTCCTTCAGAAGTATTTGAAACTGCTTCCCAGTAATGAACAACACACAAGGACATCATTCAACAGTGGAAAGTGGCTTACCAGAGGCAATCAGTACAATAATGGGGACAACTCTCAAACAAAAAAAGTCTCTCTCCAAATATGTGCTCACAAGTCTTCTGACCATCTCTCACATCTTGAATTATAAGTCAAGACTTCAGTTTGCCAACACCAACATTCTTCTCATTGGCACGAAACATGCTCAGCAGCCATCTCTGTGGCTATGCTGCTCAGCAAACTGGGATCATTAACCTGGCTCACAGTTTACCCAAACCGAAAAAAAATGAATAAATTGCAAGACCTCAAAGTTCTTCTGCAAACAGGGGGAGTTTGGCTTTTATTAATCCTCTGTTGCAAGAAAAGGAAATTTCGAGACAGAGTCTGACATCACCAAATCTCTTTATCCCTCTTTGCTTCTTTCTCCACTGTGCCATGCTGCTTGCTCTAATATTTGAGAAGATGACAAGAAATTTTTAAAAGAGGAGAAACACTTAAACTTAATGGACTTCAGGGAGTACTACACAGAGCAGTAGCCAGCCCTGGACACAATGGAATGTACACATTAAATAAGACTAGACAGTGGTGGGCAAAGGTGGGGGGAAGAGAGATGATGCAAAAGCACTATGACAAACAGCAGCAAACATGTTAGGTTCACAGTCCAAGGAGACAGGTGGGGGTGATGGTGTGGAAGAGGTATAGGAGCAGTAGATCAGTTATCAGGATAAGAAACTAAGGACTGATGAGGCTAAAAGATAAATGAGTAATGAAAAACAGGGTGAGAGGAAAAGGGATAAAGGTGGAAGAGAGAAGGCACTGAGCACACAGCTGGTCACAAAAAGCAGAGTGTCTAGCCAGAAAACAGACACATTCAAAGTGGCCAGAGGTTACTGTGTCACTGTTTATGACACATGGAGAATGAGAGCAATCACAAAGTTTGGCTTCTGGATCCATTTTTAGAGCATCATCCAAACTCAGGCCACAAATGTTGTAGTTTTCATCACAAAACATACAAGATTCCCAGACAAAAAGGTGACAAACAGGTAAAGCTATGCTTGGAAATACCTCAAAATTAAAAGACAGACAAGAAGGAGGAAGCCATAGAGAAAGGAAAAAAAACACCACATGATACTTAAGGCATTACTGAGAACAGTATATCGATGCCAGGATATGGCACTAGCTCATCACAAACAAGATACTTAACTAAACAGACTGTTGGCTTGGTCTTCTGTAGCAATTCTCATGTTTTTAGAAAACACTTCAATGCTAATAAGGAATCAGACCGAACATTCATGTATGGTTACTGAGCCAGAACTACAATCTAGTCAGTGATAACAACATTACTATTATACTTTTGTAAAATAATAAATAAATCCAGTGGGCTGGATCCACAGTCAATGGAAATTAGAACTCTACTGATGAGGGTATGTATGCGTATCAGTAGATTTATGGCAGCTGGAGAGCAGACCTTCTGACTCATGTTAAACAGCTTAAGAAAGGCAAGATAAATCTCACTCTAAACCAAGTCCCATCAACTCTTGCAAGTTAACAGGGTCAGAGAAATCTGTCCATATGGCAGTTTAGCTCACTTACTGTAGATGATACAAATCGCTTTCTGGGAATGCCCCTCTGATCACAAACAGCTCCAAGCGACCAGTCTAGAGTAGGTGGCTAACTTTTAGATGGCCAAGACCTAAACAAAATTAATCCAACTTGTATTATTCAAACAGGTATTTAAAGTGTAGGTGGTGTTGTACCTACTAAGCAAAGTCCAGAATCTACAGGGCAAGGTCTGACAGCATGAAGACAGTAACCCCCTAATCAGGTACACAAAGTCCTTCAGGCTTTTCAAAATACTGAAAGCCCAAGGGAAACTCTTTTCTCAAGCAATTTCAAGCCAAGTTTCACAACCTAAAGAGATGCACAGTGTTTTTCACCAACTTTTCCGAATGGAGCATCCAAACCCTTGAAATTCTCTCATGGCTCATTTGTAGGCATCTCACTGCATCCCAGTGAGAGTGGATGAGAGGGATAACAGAAAATGAGACACGTGGACATCAAAACAAGCAAAATTACCCCCTCCTTTCTCTTTTTCTTCTGGTTCACGTTTCTAAATGAAATCCCAGGCTGTCTTCCAACTGCTACTCAGAGCTGTCACAGAGAAGGAACACGTAGAGAGCACTTAAATGACTGACTGACCTATTTCCATCCTTGTTGGTGCTGCTGCATCTAAACCCTTCATTCTGAATTCCATGCACATACATTAACACGTGCACAGCAATTTTCCTGTACTCCCACAAGGAGCTATTTCCAAAGTCTAACCTCAGCTTCTAAAGGAGCTCTCTGTTGCCTCCCAAACAGCTGTTAACCCCATGGCCTAAGTGCCCTCCTTAATTAGGTTAACACTGGGGAGTCTACCCTTTGGAAGAGACAAGGAGAGGTTTGGCTCACTGACTTGTGTTCTCTTGTATCAGTTCTCCATTGGATGCTGCTTTCTATCCAAGGAATTTGTAGACAAGGATACTTTCAACCCTCTTATAAATGCAAACACACAAAACACTGCTGCACAGCGAATAAATTTAAAAGCACATTAATAGCTGCAAAGTTCTGGCAACTGAATTCATGAGCTCAGCACAAGACCACCAAAAAACACCCAAGTGGCTAGTCCCTCCCACAGCACTCAAAGCAATGAACCTCAGGAATGGAAAAAGTTGTCTAAAGCTGAAGGGTTCTCAAGTCCTCTTCACATTTTTTACAGTGAAACAGAAAAACTAACAAACAAAAAAGGAGCTTTGTTACCCTCTATGACTTCTGTGCTACTACGTGTCACTTGCCAGGAAGACGCAGTCACTGTCTTGCTGATCTTGGCTGAACTTCAAAGATACAGAAAATTTTAAGTGAATGAAATGAGACTTCCAAAGAAAACCTCTGAGTAAAAAGAACTTCAACAAAAGATTTTCAGGAAATCTCTAATCCAAGGTACTGCAGTATAGAGTAGCACCAGCATTCTTGATACCATGCTGGAAACAATAATACTTAGAAGGAACCTTTTCTTAGTTGTTTCTCCAAAATGTGTCCTTCATATACTTCTCTCCATTTCAATTAAAAGGTTTATAAAATAAGAAATGAAAAAGAAAGTTAATGAAGGCAATATGGAACATTAAAAAAAAGAAGACTATTTTTAATGTGGTCACATCCTTTATTGGCCCCTGAAAAAGGATTAAGTAAACGTTGCTTCATGATTATTTCTTGTTGTAACAGTGCCCTTGACATGAGTAAGTGTAATTATTGCATCTGCAATTTGGTATGATTCTCAATAAGTTTTCTATTTCTACTTAATGTGTTTTTGTATAGAAGGAAGCCCTGGGCAGCAGGGTGTGAAGCACTGCAAAATGTTGTTGATCTTTCACAGATTAGAGATTTTTAGAAAGCTATGCAAAAATGGACCAGAAAACTAGTCTTTAAGTAGCCCTGAAATTTGTGATGAACCTCAGAATATTCACATGCTCTGAAAAGCCAGGGGAGGCCATTCATTCATCTAGGGTGACTTTTTAAAAAACAGAGCATTTGATGACACCAAACTTCTACAGACATACCCGTAGGGGAGGAAAATGTTTGGTCTTCATTGGCAGGCCTCATGAGATAACAATCTGCTACTTGCCTTTGTAGCTTGTTTCATCATTTGAAACATTTACTTTCTAATAGGAAAGTTTCACTCTCTAAATACTTTTGTCATACTCTGCTCAAGTTTTCAGCACCTGCCTTGCCCCTCTGAGTAAGTTAATGATGGTGGTATCAACTTCCTATATTAAACAATCATCTCCTTTATCTTGCACTATAAAATATGTTTTCCAGACCTCTTAGATTTTTCCTCTCTTTTCCAGACTCCTGCTTTAAACCCCTCAAAGCAGAGTCAGTGCAACAAGGTGTGTTAGCTAGGTGAGTGCACAGGATCAGCCCAGTGACTCAACTGAGCTCTTCCAGTATCTCAAAGTAGCTCACATGCATATAAGCTACCCTGAACTCTCAGGAAGATGTCACACAAGCCCAGGCTAATAAAAAGTATCTAAAAGTTATTCCACTCAGTATTTCCACATGAAACAGTGGCAAACAAACACAATAGTGGCAACAGCACATCAGCCTAAGAAATCAGGCAGTAAGTCAGACCAACACAGACTAGCAAGCAAGGAGAAAAAGCCTCTCTCCTCCTTAGCAAATGACCAGCCAGGCTCACAGGTTTTAGCTCTTGCACTCTGGCTCTGTTTATGCCCAGGCATAAAACAGAGTATCAAAAGTTATGATTCTTCTCCCCACAGTCATTCCCAAAAGTCTCCTGAACTGTCTCCTCTCAAGTCAAGGATTGCCACAGAAATTCTCACTAATGGCAATCTTCTGTCATTTTCTACTGGAGCTCATATTTGGCATGTCCTGTGGGTCGGAAACATCAGGTCCTTGTCTGCTAGTTCTAAGGTAGCTAATTCTTAATTTCTTGTTAGCAGGTTCTGCTCCATGACATGTTGCTGGAACCAATGATAATTTGGCACAGATTGCCTATAAAAATATGCCCCAAAGTAGCTGCAGTCCAGGTACTCAAATTAAAGCAAGTGTCATTGGTTAAAAGGTAGTTTAAGTGCCCAAATCAGTAGGAGAATTTGTGCTAAGAACTCTCTCAGGACTACACCTAAGGTCATAATTTGATTGGGTATTACAGCACTAAAGCCAGACCTTTGCTCCTAATCTCTGGGCAGAGGATTTGATATTTTAAAGACACAAAGACAGCACTTTCTCTCCTGTTCAGGTCTGTATACTAAAGACCTGTTGTCCAGCTTTTTCAGAAGATTGGAAGACTGAGACTCCTATATACTGTAGTTACAGAAGTAACTACAGGCAACTGCTCATTTAACAACAGCTTCCTCTCAAGGATTTAATTTATTTATTTTTTAAAAATTTGGGATAAAGAGAGCTCTGAAAACCACTCAAAGCATGCTGATCTTTTAGGATGACTGGAAACAGTCTCTAGTGGAGCCTTGAAACATACAGCTGTTATGTTCTTGTTACTTGCAGATCTAATGAATTCTTGCAGAGACAACCAGGATGTTCTTTGCAATGGTATCAACTGCTTCTAGAAATACATCTACATGGAAAACTACATCTACTTATATGCAAAAAGAACTAGAAAGCTAGTTCTAGAAACATGCCTTTTACCAGAAAGTCCTTTGGGGGGTTTTGGTTTTTTTTTGTGTTTTTGATTTGTTGGTTTTTGTGTTTTTTTTTAAACAAACAAATACGGAAGCTCAGGATTCCAGCCTGCTCCTGGGAGACGTCTAACAGTCTCAAGAGGAAAAAAGAAAGAAAAAGAGGGAAAGAAAGAAAAAGAGGGAAAGAAAGAAAAAGAGGGAAAGAAAGAAAAAGAGGGAAAGAAAGAAAAAGAGGGAAAGAAAGAAAAAGAGGGAAAGAAAGAAAAAGAGGGAAAGAAAGAAAAAGAGGGAAAGAAAGAAAAAGAGGGAAAGAAAGAAAAAGAGGGAAAGAAAGAAAAAGAGGGAAAGAAAGAAAAAGAGGGAAAGAAAGAAAAAGAGGGAAAGAAAGAAAAAGAGGGAAAGAAAGAAAAAGAGGGAAAGAAAGAAAAAGAGGGAAAGAAAGAAAAAGAGGGAAAGAAAGAAAAAGAGGGAAAGAAAAAGAGAGAACAGCAAGGCATAACTCTGTCCTGCAGCTTTGTGTCCTGAGATGCCCCATCCTACCCCAAACAGATCCTTAGCTAACAGGACAGAGGCAGCTGCTCTGGTCCCAAAACTGATGCATTTATGGCTGCAGGCAAACCCTTGGGAAATTCTACTCGCAGCTGGTTTAGACCCACTTGTCCTTTTGGACTCATTCATGCAAAGGAACAAAATCCAGTGGCAGCAGCCGTGTTAGACAGCCAAGCTGTTATCACCACTTGTGGGTCAGAACTGGATGTCTGGCTCGTGGGAGATGAGAAATGCCAAACAGGCCATCAAGACACGTGGATCTGAATGGAAACAAGCAATGAAACAGGAATCAAAAGAAAAGCTACATATATCTGAAAATCCACTTCCCTCTCTGTTCTATTTGCTGCACAAATAACTGCAGAATGTTTCTAGGGGACCAACAGGAAGCTACAATTAGAATTACCAAGGAAAAAATTCCAAAATTTACTGTTTGGGTGTCTGATTTGAAACAAACTATAGAAGAGCCTGTATCTTTAAAAATTGCTCAGTGCTCTTCATCTGGACTCCAGAAGCCTTTGACACATCTCAGTGTCAGCAACTAAAACTTTAGCCCCTGACAACCAGCAGCTGCTTGTGAAAACCTGAGCGGAAGCCTCCAAATCCAGTGCAGACCTCCCCACCAGTAAAACAGGCTGTCCAGCTAGGTACCTGTGCACCATCCTGCTCCAACAAGATGGAGGGAGAAAGGCACAAGAGCATGTGAAGGGAAGAGAACTGATGTTCAGACTCCATCTCCCTTGTAGTTTTCTTGAAGTACCAATTGAGAAACATGGAATGGTATAAAACAAAGCTTTTGATATCCATCAGTTATATTAAAGTAGTTCAAATCATGTAAATGACCACTTGGCATTTCTGCCATATTTTATCAATTTATCATTGGCAGCTATATTAATTTGCAAGATATCTTCTTCAGGTAATTGAATGGTAGTATGAACACTTATACAGGGAGAAGTTTAGTTGATGACTTTATTTAAGATGACCAAAGACAAAATATTCTGTTCTTGACTGAACTAAATACCAGCTTTCATCTTGACCACTGATCAAAATCACAGCATTTAAGAGCTAAGAGTTCAGTAAAATGTTTTTTCCAGGACTTAAGAAAAGTTATGCAATCTACTCCAGAGATCCATTTATAAAGAATGTAGCCACAATATTTTCTTTGCTCATGCCAGCAACAAGGTAACAAGTTCCAGGTAGCAAGTAATAATTTAAGATGGATCCAAGATACAAAGAGCATAACTAACTGAATGATGACATGGACTCAAAACCCCAGGGAACTTAAAATCAGAATATTCAACTAGACCTTTTCAGACAGCAATCAGAAATAAAAGTCTGAGATAAATTCATTGTTCAAAATATCCTGGCTGGCTGGATCAAGAAAGCTGTGTTTGTCTCCTCCCCCAGCTTCAAGATGAAAAAGGACTTGACTGCACTCTTCTAAGGTGGTAGTAATTTGACTTCCATGGGAATTTATGAATCCTTGGTTGTGTTGTTGGTGTTAACAAGAGCTGACAGTTAAATGCATTTCATTAACAGAAACTAGAATGAGACTGACAAGGCTTTAGCAGATCAGATCTGTAACTGAAAAGGTGACCAATGTAAGGAATAAGAACTGTCTGCTAGGATTGCATTTGCCTCTCACCCATACCAATAACAGCATATCTCCTGGATGTGACCTGTCTTTCTTTCACACTAGTTAACAAAGCATCAGCAAGATGGAGATGTCAAGAACAAACCTACACCAGCATCAGTCCCTCCTTGCACGTCAAAAGCATGAGTAAAAGCAAATACTTCTGGAAGAATTAAAAACAGAAGATTTTAGCAGCTGAAAAGGTACAGAAGACTAGCAAAGGCAGAGTAGGAAGTAAAGGAGATAGACTGGCAGTTTGTCAATTGATTCTTTTCAGTCTTGGAAGAGCAGACAGAAGATCTATCCAAGGACAACTACTGAGGGATAAAACTTGCTGAGAATGTTTACATGGAATAGATATTCTTACCGTGTAGCTTCCTCACTAGAAAGTATTGCCAAAAGATTCACTGGGCCTTGAACATCTGTGAATTTCCAAAACCTACTGAAACCTACCTCCAGATGCACAAAATGTCAATTTAATCCAGATGTAAAACAACGTGTAGAACCATAATACTGCTCAGCTGCAACACAACACGGAAAATCTAGTGCTAGAATTTAAATTATGCTTGAGCTGGGTAGAGCTCCACCATTTTGCCCAACAAGTAAAGAACAGGAGAACATCTCAAAGTAATCCTTTCTGAAGAAACACACCTTTTGGGTCAACCTTCCTTTGCAAATGTATTTTGTCACCGAAGTCTCCTTCCCTGGGTTCACCACATTTAGAGTAGTCCTACTACAGTTAGCTATCGTGTTTTCTGCCACCAACAAAGGGAGGGGCAGAACCCATAAAAAGGAGGAAAAAAAAAAAAGAAATCAGCTTGCTTGATTGCCTTGTCCACCTGCTGTGCCTCACTCTTATCTCTGAAAGCACTTTGGGAAAGGGAGGACCATTTATGATGTACCTGCACAGCACTGAGCAAAACAGGATTGTGGCTTCTGATCAACACTGCAGAGTCAATGTTCTACCAATCATCTCAACGTTCAGGCTTCCTTGCTAATCTATTTCAATTCAAATGAATATACAAAATTTATTATTAATAAAACAAAATGTGACCAGTCTGAGAGGCTTTACACATTTCTGTGACATCCTCCTTGCAGTTCTTGACATTCCCAAAGATAAAGGCAACCTTACCATAAGCCCTTTCTCAAGGCAGCTCACTCGCTGCTTTGCACAGGATCAGATCACAGCTCAGCCCAAATCTATGAACAGAGACTGGTCTTGTTTACAAGAACAGCCCATTCTCTCCCCCCAGCTGTTACATGGAAAATCAAATGCAAGGCCCCTGCCTCCCTTTCTACCCCATAAAGGGGTTCAGGCTTTTCCGAGATCCAACAGAGCTGGCAGACTCCCAGGATAACTGCTGCATTAGCCTTAGGGTGTTAGAAAGCTCCAGTCCTTCAGCAAGCATTTGGATGTCTGAATAGCAGTGATGAAAGGGAGGGGGCAGCTAAACCCACCCCCCACCACCACAACAGCATGCCAGTGTTATTAGAAATCCAGCTGTTCTCTGCAAACAGGCAGGATTTACCGTTCATATGTTGGTTAAAGAGACAGATGAAATTCCCCTTCCCCATCCATTATCGTTGTATAATCTATACAATTCATCAGCTCAATGGCCGTGTCAGTAAAGAAAGGAGAAAGGGAGCATTAGTATTCCAAGCACAGGCACCACACAAGGCAGCAGGTTTATGATCTGGGCAACCTGAAATAAGCGCTTCTCTTCCCCAGGGACCTGGGTTAACACTGAGTAGCTGCACGTTAAGTCTCATATACTTCTAGTAATATACATCCCTTCCAGGCTGGGAGGTGAAGAAGAGGCAGAATACCTGTCCCACTCATGCTGGCAAAGACAGCTGATGTTTTGGTGGCTCGGCAAACCTTGTTGTGGCTCGACACTGTGTCTCCAGAGATGTCACAACTCTCTTCTGATCCCAACTCCTCCATGTTGGCAGAGAGCTCTTCCTCCAGCTCTCAGGCACCAACCAGGTAAAGCCATCAGCTGCCAATCAGCTGCCACGTCTACCTCCTCCCTAACTACCCTGACACCCCTCCTCTGCCTAGTGCCAGAGGCAGCAGAGAAGTCCTCTGCTATGAGATTAATTGCTCCCTCTGCTGCATCAGCACAGCTCTGATGTTTTCTGTATTTATAGGGAGTGGAGAGAGTAAAGGATTTTGTGGACAGTTTATCACCACGTGGGTATAATGGGGTATATCAGTTGCATGGAAACAACCATCTCCAGCCTCTGACACCAGATGACATGCCAAGTCACCCAATTTGGTAACAAGTAGTATAAATAATAGTTTGCTGCTCTTGGCAATAATAATCCTAAGAAATAGGTCATATAGGCATGGTTATATTTGAACACACCAACAATCATCCAAGAAATCACTGGTTACCTCTGTATTTCATTTCCAAGATCCCTGAAATAACTGCACAACAGCCACTTGGATCTTGAGCTCTGCCTTCAAAATTGCTTTAAGCCCATCTACACCCAAGCTGCCACCAAGAATGGATCCCTCTGCTCGTTCCTTCTTCCTGCCTTGGTCCCACTTTTCTGGCTGCTCAGGGAACCACGTGAAAACTGTTTTGTCAGGCTGGGTTTCTGCAGGGTCGGTTCTTTTCTGACTCACAGCAATGTCACACAAATACCAGTCCTGGCAAAAAGGGATGCACAGCCAGGAGGGAAAACACAACTGAACAGCCTCTTTGGGTACCAGCACACCCTTTGCTTAGATAAAAGTAGCTGTGAAACAGTAGTCTCCAATCGCTCTCTGCCTCAGCAGAGAAGGCTTGTGTACTAGTAGCTAAATAGTTTCTTTTATAGCCACAACCTACATTTTCAAATGAGCACCAGACTATTTTTCAGGAGCTCAACACCTTGCAACCTCCTGAAACTCAACCCTTAGCCATGTTTCTTTCAGGACACTTTACCCATGAGAATCAACCCCCCAAAAAATGGGTATCTTCTCCGAACAGAGAAGAGGAAACATCACAACTCTGAACCACTTAGAGACACTCTAGATCAAAGAATGAAAACAAGGCTCTTCTAAGTCACAAAGAGATTATTGTGTCTGGGAGCCAACATGTGACCAAGACATGTGAGGGAAAACTTTGGGCAGGTGTCTCCCTTTACACTCCCTGGAAGTGATGTACATTGTCAGACTATTTAATGTTGTTTTATTAATACAATATTGTTTTAGATAATGGATGTTTATTATTTAGATTTGTCTCAGGATTGTTTTCATGTTACATGACACTGCCCTTAGGACTAATATTATAAATAATACAGCAAGCTGCCATCATTATAAGTGCTGCAATTAAAAAAAAAAAAAAACAAAAAAACAAAAAACAAGAACAGCTGTCACACAGGAAAAGAAAACAACAAAAAAGCAAACTAAACAAACATTTCCTTAGGCTGCTATTGTTTTCCTAATAACTCGGATGAGATTTTCCCCTCCCCACCCACATTGTGGCAGTTGGAGCAGCAAGGCAAGACTTTTCCATTGATAGGTGATATCCTCCCATTTACCCACTGAACTAAAAGCAAGTACTGAGCCCATCACTTGAATAACATAAAACTTGACTACAAGGAAGAGAACTCTTGCAGAGACCACAGAAGTGATCACTAGTTGCCAGTGATCATGTGTAAATGGGTGCAACTTCAGAAACTCCCAGGATCTCTGTCCAGATAGCTCTTCATAAAGAATTAATCCCTTAGATGCCCTCCCTGACAGCTGGTGAATCTGTAGGTTTAGGTGAGCAGATGTTGCTGAAATGGGAGGGTGGGAGTGGGGAAAGGGAAGTTAGTTACATTGGAAAAGATTTTGAGATGCTGTTTGGAGTGGAACAATCCAAAACTGGGATACACACTAATCATATGCTGAGCCTTCCTGTGCTCACAGATAGCAGACAAAACTCCTTCCTCTCTCTCATTAAGCAGAATTTAACCTCTAATTGGTCATTTGTACAGTTAAGGAAAATATTTCTCTTCTTGACTTCTATTTTTCATTTTTCACTTAATTGTTGCAAAGACAAACACTGCTGGTACAAACCAGCACTGAAGTGTAACCTGTAAAACTAAAATACAGAAGTACCCTGGCTCTGCCCCCTGGACCAACAGACCAGAGGATCTTGGTTCTTAAGAGTCATAGAAGAGTTTGCATTGGAAGGGACCTTTAAAGTTCATCTGGTCCAACTACCCTACAATGGGCAGGAAGATCTGCAACTAGATCAGGTTGCTCAAAGCTAACCATTATCTCTTGTCCTGTAGCTACAGGCCACATTAAACTGTCTCTATCTTTCTTCTAAGGTTCTTTAAATACTGAATGACCACAATAAGGTCTCCCTGGAGCCTCCTCTTCTCCAGGAAGTCAGGAAAGTACTGCCAAGTAGTACAGCAACTCCATGTCAGGACAGAAAAATCTCTTCCAAAGCCACTCCCAAAGATGGGGAAGACTAGAGGAGACTAGTTAGGGAACAGCCCCACTCAATAACTGGTAGCACAAGGACAACTTGAATCCCCATTTATAGCCTCAATTGCATGGATGCCCACAGGGCTGGGTGCAGCTCTTGCCTTCCAGGACAAGAGAGTATGGGCAGAGGTATGAGCTGAACTCAACACCTGGTCAACCCTTCAGTTTCTGGGATTTGCTCCCAGATGAAAAGCTGGAAAGTCAAATACAATGCAGACAAAGGCAGCACAGTTCACGCTAAGCTTTGGCTGCTCTTGACTTCTGCAAGGAACCACACCTTTTATTTGAGCCAATAATTGTGTTTAGGAGGGAAAACTAAACAAAGGACAAGGGTAGGAAGGGAAGAAAGCCCAGTGAGAATATACACACATTTCTGAGTCACAGCCCTCATTTCAAGACACTTCTGAGCACTTCCCTGAACTAGACCTTCCACAAAGCAATAGGATCACTTAATTCATTTGGGGAAAGGGAGGGAGACAAAGCCTTGGGAATCGGAATCTGGATTGTTCCCATTGTTGATAGATACACAAGCACTTTCCATACCACTGATCATCTCCTCTCGGGATAAGTGCCCCATGGACACCTCTCTTGCCCATTGATACAGCACTGACACCTCCCATCTTTCAAGGCACTTTGGCACAGCATCCTTATGGCAACTATTGGTTGGGAGAATGGCTTTGGTGTGGTTGCAGCTAGGTGCAATGCATGTTAGAAGCTAACAATATGTGCTGTGTAAGCAGGCAGCTGCCTGAAGACCACCAAGAAAAAAAAGCCCGTTATGGGTACATCTTGCACCTGTCCCTGGAAAAAGCTCAATAAACTGTACCAGCAGATGGCACTTGTGAATGCACAGCATATTTCTAGGGTTGTGTCACAGCCGTAACTTCCAGTGTCTGGCAAATAGCCTTTTCAGAGCAGCCCTCTAGTCTTCTGTATCAGCTCTTAAACGCCATGGATTGGGGCCTGGCAACTGCTGTTTGGGAAGCAGAGCTCAGCTTGTTACAACATTAGACAGAGACCAACTCTGTGTGGGTTCTCCCTTCTCTAACTTGCAAAACTAACAATAAAGCACAGCTTTGGTTGCATGGTTATATTAAAAGATACCATTTTTCTAAAGAATGCAGCTTGGTCCTACCATAGTGCATCAAAGCCAAGGAATGTAATGCTTGCTTGTTTGTTTTACACACACTAACAAATGTAGCTCCACAGCTAATTTTAGATATAGGAGAACTAATTATTCCTGAAGTGCAGATGGGTAAACCAAAACAAAGATCTACAGCAATTTGACTGAAATTTACTAAGTCATTTGAAGAATTAAAACAAACAAACAAAACCTCCAAACAATACACAAAATCAAAGAAAACAAACACTGCAGACTTTGGTCCTTTGTTTGCTGCTATGAACAAGAACTCAAATCACCAGAGATACAAGCCAGACTTAAAAAAGAGGAAAGAAAAACAGAGAAGAAAGCCCAATATGTTTAGTTACTTAACTGGAAGTAAAACTAAGAAACCCCGATGGGATTATTCAGACCTGAGATCAGCTATTCAGGAGGGGAGAAAAGGAAACAAACATTTCAACCAAACTGACATTAAGACTCCTGTTAATTACAAGTACATTCTAGAAGACAAAAACATGCAAAAAATAAGGTTGGTGAAGATCAATAACAGCAACTACAGCAACTCACAGATGTAAATGGCACTTAGGTACAAAACTTTAATTCACTCGGATGGGATTCGTGAGTCGGGTGTTTATTCTCTGCATAACGGCTCAAAGGTAATAATCACAAATGGTGCTATTTAAATGGAAAATAAATAGCCCTGTCTCTTTAAAGACATCATGTCTCATTCTCAGTGGAATAATGGCAGATATAAAAAAGCTATGATTTCAGTATTTCTCATTATGACTTCTCTCCCTGCTCGTCTAAAAATAAAAGGCTACTCAGTAGTTCCAGATCAATCTAACTAAAAGAGAAGGGTTCGCTTACAACAACAAAATAGCAGTTCTGACACGAGTTACATATTCATCACATGTGAAAATGGCCCCATAATGCTGCCTTCAAACCCTACCAATAGGTCGTATTGAATTAAGTTGGGTTGGGATTTTTTCTTTTCTTGCACCAAAAGCAAAATAAATATAGCTTTATTTAATGCTACTAAAAGGTTCAGCTTCAACTGGAACCCCAAGGCATGCGGTGGCTTTGTTGTTAAAGCACATATACTGACTCTATTGATTGGTGCAGTCCTCTGTGCAAGAGAATTTGTCACATCAATAGCAACTGAAAAATACTCAGGAGCTGTAATATGGTTTAAATGAGCAGTTACCACATCAATATAAAGAGCATTTCCAACGGCAGTAGATAGGAACCCTTTTGCAAACCTAGTATTTGTTTTAAGATAAAGGATGACAACTTTTTTTACACGGAAGATTATTTTTTTTAAGTAATGGTGAGCAAAATAGCGACCACTGTAACTGTCTTACAATCACAACACTCTCTGGGAAATAAAAGCTACCATGGCAAGAAAACTTCCACACAGGAGAGGAATGGAAATGCTACAAGCCAGATGGATGTAAGAGCCAGAGAAAACCTTGCTGCTCACAGAGGTTTTTTCTATCAGTTTCTTCCATGACAGCACAGAAAATTCCTGACCTATCCTCAATGCCAGCAAGAGCTGGGAGAGGAGAAAGTTTCTGCCATGCCTCACCCTCAACCCCAGACAGGTCTCCAATTTTTCCCCATTATCAGAGTGGTTGATCCTGGCTGCAGTTATGTTTCCCATCCAAAAGGCTCTCAAAAGACACTGAAGCATTAGAAAGCCACTTTGGATTTCCAATTTTGAGATTGGAAAGCAAGGAGAGGAGCTGAGGTGACACTACTCTACCAGGGGTCAGTAACACACTCGGCACCTACAACCTGCATCTCCTGTAGTCCAGCTATGATGGGGATCATTATGTGCCTCCATAAGAGTAACCAGCCCCCAGCTGATATTAAATGTGATCTAGGCTGATGCAGAGACTCCCTGCAATCTAAATCACATGCAATCTAACTTAAGACAACAAACAAGGTGCAAGTAGGGTCACTGAGGAGATGTCCATGAAGCTCAAAGTAGGCTGAAGTGGGTGGTGCCATCTGCACTGGGGCAGAAGCTGAACAGCCTCAAGCCAGAAGCCTCAAGAAGACCAAGAGAACTAGTGCTTACTATCTGAGGGCCAACTGGAGAAGTCCTGGGAAGACAAATCCTCTGCACATCACTGAGCAGACAGAAATCCCATGACTTCATGAAGTGTCTAAAATAAAAATAATTGGAAAATGAGAAAGTACGTGGGGAAAAGCATCTTAGGAGCATCACCTGCTCCTACGAGGAGAGTAGCACTGTCCACTGCTGCATTAGTGGATACTGTGCTAGTGAGGTCTGACACAGCATGGCTGTTCTCATAGACCCCCTAGGGTCTATGGCCTCTGCTTTGGTCACAAATGAATTGGAAAACAAATAAATAGGAAATGCACAGCAAGTAACAAACCTCCATTTTTGTGGGATTGAAAAATCCCTCTTTTTCAATAATAAGAAATAGTTCTGTATTTTCAGGGGATGGAACATACTTTTCCTGACTTGGTGTAATTTTAGAGTACAATCTTCTCTCAATCACATCTCTTATTCCCCTGGGTTAATGTACAATGGACATTCTTGTCATTCAGGAAAAAAACCCACTAAAGGAAGACGAGAAGCGGCATGTGCTGCAAGTTTTGAAGGAGATGAGAAATTTCACACTATCCTGATATCTTCTGGGTAACTGCTTATTTTATGATGACTAATAGGCAATTACTATGGTAATACTGCAATACAACATGTGTGAGGTTTGGGAATGAGAAATTATAGGTAACTACTTTGGACTCATTTCTATGGTAACAAAAAGTAATTGTCATTAAATACCAGTTATATTGCAGCTGTACCTGGTAATTATAGGGGTTTTTTTACGCCCAGTAACATAAATAAAACCAATAAATTTATTCAAAAGGTCCATGATTGTTTACTTATCCGTTGTTATATAGAATACACAATGACAAACGTCTAATTAGGAAAAATAAACTCCATTGAAAGGTTCATCTTGTCATATGAGATGGATACTGCTTTTCAATTCAAGGCAATGCATGAATTTCACATGCATTAAATGAAACTAAGAAAAACCCTTTCCTACCAGAAAAATAGGTGAGAAATAATCGAGATAATATGCAAATGACAGCATGCATGCAAGTAGCCATGCCTCACAACTGTACCAGTGATAGTGAGAACTATATAGCATATCCAGTCACTGGGAATATACATATACAAATATCTCCCAAAGTGTTTTTGTCAAAGACCAAACTCAGCACTCCTCAGTGTTGCCAGGTATAGCTCTGGTTTAGAGATAACATAATTTGGATAAAGTCCACATATGCTTTTACTGTCAAAAGGCCCCTCATAAATTACATGTGAACCTGACTGTTGAACCTTTGCCTGTTTCTAGAGTCACAGAAGTGAAGTCCACAAAACCCTGAAATGTTTAATCTGATCCAAAGCCTAGAGTTCTGTTTGTATTTCAGACTCTTCAAAAGGGATCTTAAAAAAGGGGCAGGTTTTAAACAAATCATGCCATTACCAAACAAAAAACAAGATAAGACTAATATATAATTTTAAATGTTTCTCAAGCCTTCCCAGTGCCCTTTTTTCATTTGAAACAGTTTGACAAATTCAACTCACTTCCACAAACCATTTCAGTCCTTAATAAACTATACTTCTGGGGTAAAAATATACCATTTGTCCAAAACATTTAATCCTAACAAGCTTTCATTGCGATATGGACTCTGAAACTGTTTATGGTGAATTTAGTGGGTAGGACTGGCCTCTTTTCCATCCAACACATTGTTCTGTTAACCCCGAACACAAGCAAGCATTAAAGATGGAGCTGACTTCGAAAAAAACGTACCTGACAGCGAAACAAGAAAGGATTACAATCTGTGTGCCCTCTTCTCCCCATTCACACAAATTCTTGCAATCCCTACAATCAAACTAGAAAGATGTTGTAGTGATGACAGTTCAGAACGTTTCAGCTAATTCATGGCTTCAATTTACTAAAGGCTGATACTCTCACAGATAACCAACTGAAGCAACACAGAAATGGCAAGGAATGGGAAGCCTTACCGGGTCATGCAGCAAAGCCTTTAGAGAACAGTCAGGATATTTCAACTGCCTTGTCATGGCATTTCTGCGGTACCTCAGTGAAGAGCTGACCAGACTAAGACACACATCCCTTTTGGTGCCAGTATAGGGTTTCATCTCCAGAAGTGAGGCTGACAAATTGGAACTAATCTAAGATGGTGTGGTACAGTCATCTCGCCTGCAGGGACACATTTCAGCATTCAGCTGCAGAATGCCAGCTGAAGAATGAGTTCTTGATAAAGGAAAGTTCAGGCCAAGCCTGGGGATGCACGACTTTTAAATCACAAACACTTTTTTTTTTCTTAGTCTAACTCCACCGTCCCTGGGGATGGTAATGGGTTCAGAAGATGATAATGTTATACTGCAAACAGAAAGAGAAAAGTCAAAAAATCTCTCCTCCCAGCACTAGTTTTCTTTATTTTCCTAAAACTGTTTCACACTTTAATGTTATGGAGGAACTTACAAATATTTTTATTTTTTCCCGTGTTCTTTCACAAAGCTAAAGATCAAGTCATGCACCATCCTGAGCAAAAGGGGTCTTTCAATTCAGGTAAGAGCTGAGGACAAGTTACCAACCAAAACAGAGACCAAATCATGCTGAAGACACATGATTTTAGCTAGGACAACCAATGGCACCTTCCAGGGCAATTTAACAAGCAAGCCCACATGGCATAACATAGAATCATAGAATTGTTAAGGTTGGAAGGCACCTTAAAGATCATCTATTTCCAAGCTTCCCTGCTATGAGCAGGGACCACGTTGCATAAAAACATAATCCAAGCTGGCCTTAAAAACCTCCACGGATGGGCATCAACAACCTCCCTGGGCAACTTATTCCAGTACTGCACCAGCCAGTGAAGAATTTCTTCCTAATATCTAACCTAATCTCCCCTCTTTCAAGTTAAAACCATTACCCCTTGCCCTATCACTATCTTCTCTGATGAAAAGCCCCTGCCCAGCTTTCCTGCAGTCCCCCTTCAAGTACTGGAAGGCTGCTATAAGGTCTCCCCAGAGCCTTCTCTTCTCCAGGCTGAACAGCCCCAACTCCCTCAGCTTGTCTTCAGAGCAGAGCTGCTCCAGCCATTTGATCACCTTTGTGGCCCTTCTCTGGACCCCCTTCAACAGGTCTATATCTTTCTTGTGCTGAGGGCTCCAGAGCTGTACACAGTACTCCAGATATGGTCTCACCAGAGCAGAGTAGAGGGGCAGAATCACCTCCCTGGCCCTGCTGGCCACACTTCTTTTGATGCAGCCCAGGATGTGGTTGGTTCTCTGGGCTGCAAGCGCACACTGGCAGCTCATGTCGAGCTTCTCATCTACTACCACCCTAAGTCCTTCTCCTCAGGACTGCTCTCTAGCCATTCTCCCTCCAGCCTGTATTTGTGCCTGGGGTTGTGCCAACCCAGGTGCAGGACCTTGCACTTGGCCTTATTGAACCTCATGAGGTTGGCAATGGCCCAGCCTGTCAAGGTCCCTTTGGATGGCATCCCTTCCTCCTACAGTGTCAACCACATCACACAGCTTGGTATCATCAGCCCATATATCCAAAGATATTAAACAGCACTGGTCCCAATACTGACCCCTGAGGAACACCACTTGTCACTTGCCTCCACTTGGACACTGAGACATTGACCACAACTTGCTAGGTGCGGCCATCCAGCCAATTTCTTATCCACCGAGTGGTCCACCTTTCAAATCCATGCCTTGTCAGTTTGGAGACCAGGATGCTGTGTGGGATAGTGTCAAATACCCTGTACAAATCCAGTTGGATGACACCAGTTGCTCTGCCACTATCCACCATCTCTGTAGCGTTGTCGTAGAAGGCCACCAAATTGGTCAGGCATGACTTGCCCTTAATAAAGCCATGTTGGCTTTCACCAGTCACCTCCTTATTTTCCATGTGCCTTAGCAGATTTTCCAGGAGGACCTGCTCCATGATGTTGCCAGGCACAGAGGTGAGACTGACCAGTCTGTAGTTTCCCAGGTCTTCTGTTTTCTGCTTTTTAAAAATAGAGGCTATGTTATCATTTTTCAAATCAGGGAAAACCTCACCAGGCTGCCATGACCTCTCAAATACGATGGACAGGGGCTGAGCAACTGCATCCACCAGCTCGCTCAGGACCTGTGGATGAACATTTTCTACATGCTGTAACTGCAAAGCCAGTTACACTTAGAAATACAGTAATATCAGGCTTTAAAGACCTCGAGAAAAGGATGAAGCCTGTCTCTCTGTTTTGGAAGAGATCCCACATCCCTGACCACAGAAAACAGTAGATACTTATCATCATCCTATATGTCATAAAGAGGTGGGTTTACTCATGGGGCAAGAAAAGGCCTGTGAGGTTTTTTTCAATGAAGAAGGAGTGCAGTGTAGTAGTCATCTTCACAGAAGGGTAGGATGCCAGCAAACAGCTAGTGCTGCAATCCCAATTAGCCATGCAGTACTTTGGCTTGCAGGTGAATTCATGCTCCCAGGGCTCCACTTCTCAGCACCTAACCCCTCCAACACCAGTACCCAGCCAACTCAGATCTATTGCAGTTTGGTTTGCTCAGGATTTTTCATTTCTCGGCTCTTTTCAGAAAGAAACAGTTGAAAATAAAATGTTCTGATTTCTAAAGAGTCAGGAATTTCACTGAAAATGAAGTATTAGAGGCAATTTCACCAGCTCTTTTGCTTTATGTACTAAAGTAATAGCTATTAAGAGATAGAACCGTACTAGTTCACTTTGTATTAAAAGATTTATGCTCCAAGTTTACAACTAAATTGCAATTTTGTCCATTTATTTCTTTAAAAATACTTTCAAAAATTGTGCATAGACTTTTCAAACATTCTAAATTAGAGGGGATGCTTAACCACCCCTTAAAATTACATAAGGCACCTTATCTTTTCATTCCTAACTGTATAGGTCCACAAACACACTTCTTAAACTCTTGAATGTACTTGAATAAATCAGTAAAGTCTAGCACCCTGTTTCCATGCAGCCTGGTACACTGGGCATTGATGTTCATTTCCATGGCCATTTCTTTTAGAGCTGCCTGAATGTAACATATAAACGACCTTCCTCACAGATGTGTCAGTGCCATGAGCACTTGGTACTTTATAGCTGTGATATTAAACTCACTTGTTGCTGGTTATGAACATTTTTACCACAAGAAAATCCCTTTAGAGTCACAACTTGTTTGGTCTGCTCTCTAGAGGCTGAGCAACAGTTTATAGATAATGGGCAGTTCTTGGCATTATTGCTCAAGTTTTGGCTTAAACTCCTACACCTCAGTTCACGGGCACTCAGAACAAAGGAACAAGGATTTTTAGAGAAGAGCACAGGACCCACACCCTCAGTGAATGTCCTGCATCCCCAAAAAATGGCAATAAAGAAAATCTCATCAGCCAGCTGTTACCATAAACCTGGGTAAATGAGTGGTTAGTTTCCATTTTGCTCACAGGAGAACTAGTATATGCCATCCCTTCTATGAGAACTCAGGCTTTTAATGGTGCCCCCTGCACCTGGGATTCCAGAGGACAGCGAAGTGCATCCAACAGTATACTTGGCCAATTGTACAAAGCTGTGTATTGGTGGGGTAAAAGAAAAAAAAAAACCTCTCACACTGGCAGGAGATCAATTTATAAACTCAAGCATGAGGTTTAATTACCCATTTCATTATCTTAGCTTGCATAGCTCTGAATGTGAACCTTCAATGAACCAAAGAAATAGTGGCTAGCTGTTGCTTTGAGAAATAAGGAGATAACAGAAAATGGAAGTTCAAATGCCTAAAAGTGCTCTTTCTGCATATGGCACCACAGACCTTGTTTGCAAAAGCAAAGAAATAGTCCCCAGCTAACAGATCTGTGTTATACCACACTACATGGAAAACTTCTGAAAGTCCTATTTATGTGCTAATCTCTACAAAGACCAAAAGAGATGAAACAGACTTATCTAGCCAATCACAGAGAAGCCTCAGAGTTAAATTTGCAACTACTAGCAATTGATCCTTTGAGATTTTTTTAAAATTCATCCAGTAAATTCAAATAAATTGTGATGTGCTTGTGGATTTTGTATGAGCAGGAAATAAAGTGTGTGCTGTAAATTATTCACTCAGCACTAGTTAACTACAACGCCGGCACATTACTAGGCTTTTTAATATTCTTCTCAAGATAATAGGTAGCATTTTGCTTATTACTCTCATTTTTAAGTTATTAGTTACATTAGGCCTTTTGTAAATAAAGTGAAGAATTGCAAGAAAATCAAATGCTTTTCCAAATATCTCATTAAAAGTCTCTCTAGTTCAAGAGGCTTGAAAATTCTGCATATCACTAAAGGCTAAAACAGTAGTATACCATCAGGCTCAACAATTCCAAATGAATTCACATGCCCTTTCATAATACCCGAGTTCCCAAAGGCTTTTCAAGTTATGAGCCATATGCATGCCTGCAAAGCTGCATGCCTCTCAGAAAGTATAAATAATAGTGCAGGAGAAAAACCTACAGGGCAAGAGAATTTATGAGGGAAAGGGAAAGGGAAAGGTATTTAATTGCTACTGGAGTTGCTTACGTGTAGGACACCTGGAACAGAGTAAAGCAATGTAGTATCAGATTCTGGAGTCACTTCAGGGCTTTATTCCTGTAAGGTGACATAACCATTCTGATAAATTCCTAGAGCTGCCAGATGCCACTTACTGCAATATTGGTCTCTGGTTTTGGATTTGCCAAGAGTTGAAGGAGTATCAGTGTAGCTGGAGGGAGACCATGTGTCCTTGGAAGCTTCTCTTGCAAAACACGTATATAAGTACTGTGAACTCATCCATGCAATTTCCTGCTATTACAGCTTAGTAAGTAGGAAAGCACTGGAGGGCTAAGAAGCACGTATCAAAACAAAGAACAGAGCCAGCAGCACCATTTTCTGCAGCTTCTAGCTTCTTCCTCAGTGGTCTCCTCATCCACACAATAACCCAGTCTTACTCTGCTTAGCAATGAAATACTTAAGTAGATCAAAGCTCAGGGTAGCCTGGCTACAGAGTGTACTGTGTTATGTAGTCTTGTGCTGTAAGCAAAACCAGGTACAGTATATTACATTTCTCAGGGGCTTCTCCAGAGAACTATGTGGTAGATTTAATTGCCCCCACATACAAATCATCAGCTAATCATCTGCTTTTCATTATCACCTCCAACAGCTCATTTATGTTGTAAATAAGTGCATTAAGAGCGAACAATTTTAAGGAAAACAAAAGGTTACCTGAATACTTTCTCAACAGAGGAGGTGGTAAAGTAGTAATTCAAATAGGAAAAAGAAGCAAAATTAGCACAGAGAGGAATGTTTATTCTATTCCATGTATCCCTGTCTATTACACTTCAATAATGGGTTGAAATATGTAACTTTAATGGATTATCTGGGTAGTTGAAGTGAACTGTGATTGACTGACATTTACATAGAGGCTGATGAACAGCATAATGAATACATTTATAAAACACAGCTAACTCTAAGCTGACTTTAACTCCCACACCTAGAGAAGGCTCACAGACCAGATACCCTGCTCTCTTGGAGAGTTCCTCTCTACCTCCTGAAGCAAGGAAGTTTGCCATTGAGCCCCCTTCCTAGGCAGGAACTTCAGGAGGCATACAGCCACATAAGAACCTCCAGTTTAAAAGGAATTAATTGAAACAAGCCATGCAAGATTCAATGACAAAGCAGTGAAGGGTGTATAAAGTGAACGTAACAATACACAAATTCATGCTCCACACCATACCTGTAGTTTCCTAGGTACACTCCATCAGGATTGAGCATGGGTGCAATCTTGAAGACCAGGTGCTCTCTCAGTACTTTTGCAATTGGATGCTGGCTCACGAGGAAATCAATTATACCTGAGAAAAAATGAAAAAAGAGTTTGAAGAGGGACTTTTAATGACATCAATTAATTCCACATACCTATCTGAAATTTCCTATATAAAATATTAGAACGATGATTCCTGGCACTGTTTTTGCTGCCAACAAACCACTTGCAATCACATAGCACCTGTCACCTTCTAAAAAAATCCAAAAATAAGAACTTCAAAGGTAAATATCTTAGTCCATTTCACAATGCAAGTACAATATGGCTACATCATCAGACAGTCAGGTTTCCACAGGGGAAAAAAATACTCCACATGAGCTGAGCAGCAATAACAAAACATTTCTCCTCCCAAGTGGCGAAGTAAAACCTACTATTATAAACCTAGCACCTTTCATATGCAGCATGCACACAAGGACAATCTGGTGAGCTGAGGCACCTCAAATTTGTTTGAGCATATGCCCAGACCTACCCTTGACATGTGAACACAGTGTCCAGACATATACATGCATGTATGTAGAGGTTTGGCCCGCGACACTCACTAAAATTGTGAGAGTTACATAAACTCTCTACCAGGCACAGGGAAAATGTGGAATAGATAAGGTCAGACTCTTCACTTCCTTTACACCCATACAAATGAGGAGTATCTCCACCTCATCACTGAAGTTCCTGTAATGTGGAACCAAGACAAGTGACAGGGCAACCAGATCCTAAATGCCCTTCCTTTGGGCACAGTCACAGCACCAGAACCCACAGGAGCTCCTGCCTGTGGGCCTTGTGCTCAGGGAGTAACTAAATATCTCCTTGCTCCAGGGCTGATGCTGGGGCAGGAGGTAGGCTGGAGTTTAATTCATTGCTTATTCCTCCACTGAGTTGGTACTGACAGAAATAGCTTCCAGGGAATGAATGTTGAGATAAATTGAGTTCCTGTGTAATCTCAGGACACCCACAGACAGGTCATGACAATTTGCTGTTTATTGTAAGGTCCATCCTGTGAAGCAGGAACCATTTACTGAATTTCCCCAGAATAAATCAATCACTACTTTCTAGTAACAGGATAAAATTAAGCAGAGAAAAATTAAGGCTTATCATCAGTAAAATTTCACTAATGGTGAGCTCTACTGGACTGTGGAATTGTCTCTCCAGGGGAAGAGTGGAATCCCATCATCAGAAATATTTAATGCTGGACAGAGTAAAGCCCTAGGGAATAGTTATAACAAGCAACAATTCAGCATAGAAGAGATGGCATTGGCCAAACAGCTGACTTCAAAAAAGCTTACTTTAGACCTGATAGTTTGTGATCCAATAAAAATCTTTAAAAGCAAACTAAAACCTGGGTACATGCCAGATTAAACACATTTATAGCTTGGTTGAAACGTACATTAAAATGGGACCAAAATCTCTCATTCTGTGCATCTCCTTCATTTAGCTTATTTCCTAGGGCCCATTTTGTATTTCAAATACTAACAAATTTGAACCTGTGCTGCTGTTGGAATGAATTCTAATTTGCTGAGGCACATGGGGAAAAATGAGGCTTCTGAAGTGTCTAAGATGATCAAGGTATAATTGACTCTAAACATCAGCAATATTTTTCATCTATTAGTGACTAATGTTGAAGAAGAGAAAGTCCCTTTCCATAACCAGGTCTTCCATTTGAAAAGAGACTAAAGCTGAATTTCTGAGGCAAATTAGCATATACATAATTATATTGCTCAGGAAATGTTTCTGCAATTACCTCCTCCCAATGAAGGAAACTGAACATCGATCTGCTTTTTGGCTGGTGTTGTGTCTTTTGTTCATTATACAACAGCAAGAACATGAAGAAACGGCAGGGACACAGTTGGATCCTGAATAACCAGGTTCCCTAACTGTATGCAAACATGAAAGGCTTAGCTACATTAAACTGCTGCTCTAACTGTTTTCTGGCAGCATCTAAAACATAATCCACAGTATGCACACCTGGAGGGCTCTAAACTACTTAAAGGGATACAAAGCCACACTTACTCCATGTCTTCTCAAGACACCATGCTTGCTTTAGTTTTAAAGAGCTGGCAACTAGACTCAAAACATCGCATCAGTTGGTGTTTTCTGAAACATTTGGAAGAGTTAGCTATTTAGAGATCAGTATGTCCAGAACACACTTTATCCTAGGTCAACTATGATCTTCCAAAATAGCCACAATAAAAGCAGCATAAATATTGCATTGTGTACATGATCATCGTATCACCAAAGAACTTGGTGAAACAGTCTTGCCATGAGGTCTGGCAGTGCACCAAGTATGTACTTCTGACAGCTCCTCATGCAGCAGGGATGACCACAAATACCTTGGGGATAATGTGACTCCTTTTCATTCAGAAGGTAACATAAAAGCCCAAACTCTCAGAGCTTTGCTTTGGCTGTAGCTGTGCCAGAGAAGAGACTTGTCCAGGTTCTGCTCATTTTACTCCTGTTATTGACCCAGCTTTACTCACAGAGCTTGGCAAAGGCATCTTGGCAACTAGAAGCTACAGTTTTCAGCTTCACACAGGGCATTATTATTCCCTAACCACAAACGTGCTATGATGTGGAAGGCTGTGTTTAAACACAAAATGGGTGAGCTCTGCATGATTCCCTCTTGCACCAGGCACACCAGACTAAAGGAAGAGACTGACCTTGGGCATCCAGCAGCTTGGTGGCAAACAAGACCCAGCATCTCCCAATGCACCACAATCTATTAGAGGCTACTGCAGCCAAGTTGACCCAATCCAAACAGAATTACTTTATTTTCTTATTTACAAGACAGTTAATTAAATCTGAGGAAGTCTTAAGTGATGATAACAATACAAAGCAAGGGTTAAAAATAACTGATTCACAGAAGTCTAACCTGGAAGTAAAGGCAGTTCTAAGAAACATAAGGGAAGCATCAGGTGAAAGCACACATATATGTATATAAACCTCACCATAAAATTATTGTAAGCATCCAAATAATCAATATAATTAGCAAAGAGCTTTGTCTTTCAGAGGAACCCAATAGTCTCTGGATCAATAACGTTTAAAGTAAAAAGACAGATATCAGACTATTAAAAAAATACCATCACAGAGAACTTGGTTCTCTTGTTATTAAATCAATACAAACTAAATTTTACAGCTTCCATAATCAGCAAGAGACATATCAGTGCATCTCATTAGGCTGGGGCTAAGAATTTGGCAGCAACTGAAGCCCATTTAATATCATTTACTTCAAGGCAGACATGGCAATACAACAGATGCCCTAATTTATCTGTTGATCTTTGTATTAAAATAACAGTTTGCTGGTAAACAGGAAGGGTAATGATGCCAGTCACCCTTGTTAGTGGCTAATAATTGCTTAATTTGTCCACTAATTGACCTGTGCTACCGTTGAAGCACTGGATCGTGTTGCAGGGCATGAAGTAAACAAGGCCACTGTAATGTTACTTTAGAGAATGACTTCTGGAAATAGAACTACTTATTGCTATAAATTTTCTCTTCACAGATGAGCAGATTAATTGGTCTGCCAATTAGTCTGCTATTAAAGAAAAAAAAGAGCTGCCCACAGATTGGTTGGATCTTCGAACTGCAGCCCCAGTTTGGGTCAAATGAAATAATCCAATCTGAATCAGTCACATGAGCTATGAAAAATAAGACAAGCATTATTTAAAAACAAATATCTGTGGTTGGAGATCATGGAAAATAACCCAATAACTAAGTATTAGCTCTTCAAGTGACTTTAAATAAAATGGAAAACATGGTGGAATGGGTTTACTCAGGCACATCACAGTGTGGAAAAGTTCTCCGATTAAAAGCAGCAAAACAATATAGATTATTTTTGTATCAAGCTTTCTAAAAAGTGATTAAAATAATTATTTTTCAAACAATAACAGGCAATTAGAGATGCTGCCTGGAACCAGAACAGCTCAGAAATCAGCATTCAGCCATGACATCAGAGGAGGCTTATCCACAGTCCACTAAAAATCAACCAATGTCTTTACATGAACTTCAAGGAGCTTTCCATAGTTGTGAGGGAAAGGAAAGAAAGAACTGAAAACAAGGAACAGGAAAAACAATACTGACAATGGTGAGTCATTAGATACACAGCCACAATGTTCTAAAAATTTTAGCAAGTTCTCTAACAGTCTCTCTCGGTGAACACAGCTTCACTGAAATTGCACTAAATCAGCACCAAATCTCCTCTTCTCTGAGCCACTTCTCTATCATCATTCTTCCTCAAGGCTAAATGCACTTCCTCGAATTTCTCTTGCCTTCTGCAGCTCAGCACTCCTCACCTACTCCAACACTAGCTCCTGTGGCACCTCTGCCTGCCTTAATGCAAGGTCAAATTATCTACTGGCACTTCACAAGCAAGTTTATCAGTCCCTCTCCTACAACATGTCAAAGCAACCTTCTCTGCTCACACTATTTCCACTGTCCTGTCTGGATGGTTCCTCAATCAACTGCCTTAAACTCTGTTTAAACTTCCTGTTCTCTCTAACATGACCTTTCCACATTTACTTCTCACAAAGAAAAGCCTGTCTTATTCCCTGTTTCCCCATTACCCCATGACTCTCAGTCTGATAGTATGTTCAATTGCATAACTATATAATATGTTTGCCCTGCTCCTGTTACCGGGAGGCTAATCAGCACAGATCCTAATGCAATGTGGCAACTGCTAATGCAAACATATCCTGGACTTTGTCTAGTATATGCTAAGAAAGAAGTGATTGATATCTACAGACCCATTTCTTAACACTGCCTAGGGGCTGGTGTTCTGCAGTCAGTTCATCATAGCCTGCAGGTTAAGGAGAATAGATTAATTAGGCTCCAACAACAACAGGATATATTCACTGGAAAACAAATACAAAGGAGTCCTGAATTCTTGTGTTCATATGAAACTATTGAAATGTTCTGTTAAAGGAAACTGAAACCACTGTGAAAGACAATATACTTACACTTTTTTGGAGAACAGGAAAGCAAGAATATGAGGTTGGGCTTTTTAGAGATATTTCAATGTAATGGTGAAAAAAAAAATCAGATTATGGGGCCAAGCAGCTACAATATTCTATCTCCACAGAACAAGTACAGCACAAGCAGTAAACATCAAGACACTGCCATGCCACCATTTGTCTGTGAAGAAACTCTTCAAGGCAAAGGGGCCCTGTCTCTTCAGCCTTTGGCCTTTCTCATGGGACTGCAGAAGAAAAAGCAACACAAACCAACAAAACAGAACATGAAAAAGATAGGTGGACACTTTTGTCCACCCCAACGTGGTGGGAAAAGTGTCACACTCACACTGAGCCCTACCCAGCAGGAGTCACAACAGTGCTGTGCCAGCATGGTCTCTACAGAACGCACATCTGTGCTTTCAGTACAGGCCACAGCACAGGCCCACAGACAGAAATGATCCAATAATACTGTAGCCTGAAGTGTTTCCAATATCCAACACAACAACAAAATAAAGCACATGTGAATGGTGATAAATGGGCAGATCTGACTCAGAGCAGGGTTATTGACATGATCTAACATCATGTTCTCACTGACATTATCCCTACAGAAGAGCATCACCATGGAGTGATCCATAAGCACAAGATCATTGCAGATGCTGATTCTGCTCCTTCTTACAGTGTTGCTTCTCCTCTTAATGGGTAAAAACAGACTGCCAAACTCACCTGGTTAGGTTTTGGGTTGGCTTTTTAAAAACCTTTTAGAAACACAAGTATTTGGCAGAGGGGGTGCAGAAGAACGTGCTTGCTGATTTTAACATCAATACAGAAGGATTTTATAGATTTGAATGCTTTATTAATTTTTTTCTTTATCTTTTCAAAGGTCCCTTTGGAACTCATGGCAAAAACAAAGTTTATTTAATCAAAATTATAAAAATAATATGGGTGAAGGAGCACTGCAAAACTAAAACAGGTACCTGTTTCAGTGTTAGATTAAGGAAAATTTGTTGCCTGAAGTTTATCAATCAGTGGTTTCCAAACCTGATGTGTATTTGCATGCATATGCCTCTCTCTGAGTAGTTACTGCAATTAAGCAGGAATGGGAACATTCAGAACACTGGCTGGTTTTCATTAACTCCCTCTCTGGCCATCCTCAGGACACACAAAATGCAAGGGAATTGCTTGCACTCAGAGAAGAATGCAGTACCTTAGTGAGTATCCATCAGGTCCTACTTTTCAGCTCAGCCTGTGCTCCTCCCTCTTCATCTAGGCTGGTGCTCAAATGTCATCTAACCTTCCCCCAGGACAGCCTCAGAGGTGGCCTGCACAGGCTGCCAGGTGCCAAATGATGAAGATCAATCGAGTTCTTAGAAAACGTAGAGAAGTTGACAATTTTTCCCAGTGTTTCCCATGGACAAGAAGCTCTCAAGGGAGACAACAGCTAACAATACAGTTACCTATGACAAAACACACGGGAGCCAACTAAAGTAGGTTTGACATGTTTAGGAACGATGCAGTAGGTGATCCAAATACATTCCTGGTTACGGTTCATCTAAAGTGTATGAAAGGAGAAGGGTTGATTTATTCTCCTGGAATACTCAGCCTTTTGATTGCAGAGCAATTTGTCCCTAATTAGACGAGTAACTATTTCAGTGCTAAGATCTCATTGCTTGAGTGTGGTTGGTTAAAAATCTTTAGGCAACTATGGTCATTTCTGTTGTTTTTTATCTTCAACCATCGGTACTGTTGTTAGAAAGGAAAAAAATATAGATTTTTTTTAAAAAGCAACAGTTAAGTCCCTGGTGGATTGTACACAAGGCCTAACTTCATCTATTTTTAAAGAAATTTTAATCAGCTTGAGACAGAAAAGCTTCATACCTAACTTTAAGGATTCAGCTATGATAAGAAAAT
This sequence comes from Hemiprocne comata, assembly GCA_020745705.1. NCBI lineage: Eukaryota > Metazoa > Chordata > Aves > Apodiformes > Apodidae > Hemiprocne > Hemiprocne comata. The sequence continues at coordinate 25,192,812 of CM036593.1, forward strand.
TGATTAGGAGCATATCAAGCTATATTACGGCATATTTGTTCTTTTATTTACCATTTACTCTCTCATCTATTCTTTGCCGTAGCTCCACGTCTCTTCAAAACACAGGATTAAAAGCAAAGGAAATCTCAAATAATGGGATGAAATGAATGTGCAGGAAATGAACGGGTGGAATTAGATTATAGCAGATGAAACACTGAGGTCTCAAATGCAAAATGCAAGGAGTTTATTTAATTTGTTACTCTTTTAAAAAGAAAACATGCTCACTGACTTGAATTAGTAATTTCCCTGTTTTAAGATATGTTAAGGCATTACAACTAGGCCTGTTTCCAGAGCAGTGAGAGAGGTGGAAAACAGCCAGTCTCCCAGGGAACGCACTAACTCACCGCGTTTTGCCAGCCCAGTGTAACAGTGCTAATGTCAGCTCCAGAGAAAACTGTGCTCCTGCTGTGGGGGCTGCATGCAAAGGAACTGAGAATAACTAGCAACAAATACTTAAAATGGCAGAACAAGGTGCTATGGATTTTAACTCAAGTCTTAATGTGCAGGGTAAGCGCAGACAGTGATTGATTTAAAGAACCTTAAAAACATTAGTGCTCCTGATCTCTCCCGCCTTCTCTCCTCCAGTTAGAACAGGGTTATACAAAGAATTAATCTGACATTCAGTGTGGCTGAAAACACAAATCCACATGAAGGAAGCAAGAGGTGGGAACAGCAGTCAAGAGCCTCCCAAATGGTTTCTGCCAGCATGAGAGAGAAAGACTGCTTTGTCAGTTGTCAACCTGAATCGGGGCATCCCAATCCCTCACCTCCATCCCTCCAGGTTTCTCTGATATATTCTTTCACTTGTAACATCTAACTGGGGGGATTGAAGTCTCTGCTGGAGGACCACAAGTGTGGCAGGCCCCTCTAAACAGAACAGCAGATCACAGTTTGTGAGGACAGCAAGTAGCAGTTGTGTTATATAAGACTCCAGCCATTCTGGCACCCAAACATTTCAACTGCTTTGCAGAACATCCAATAAGAGTTATAAAAATCCTTCTCACAGTGTTGTATGGACACAGGAGAAATTTGTGCCATCACAGACCCAAATGACATTAAGATTACAAATTCAATGAACATTCAGGAATATCTTAACATAGTAAAACATTCTAGGACTACTGGCTACTGAGATGGACCATATGGTGCCACTAGGCAGACCTTCTTGCCTATTTTAATGTGTCTGCTGATTAAGAATGGATGGGATAGACTGGGATGGAAAAAACCCTGTAAATTTATTTCCTTACATGGATATTCCTTCTTTTCAAACAAAGGAGGTATGCTTACACCATCTACCTTTCATATGCACTTACTATCCCACTCTTTTTACTATATGTCTACATTTAGGCCAAGCAAACATTGCCTCAAAACCCCACAAAGTTCCAAGACCATGGTGCTCCACATGTAGCTCCAGACTTGGTAGAGAAATGGATATGACTGAAATAGATACGACTGAAATAGAGTAGCCACAAATCAGCAGCCTAGAAGTAGAATAAATTCAGTGTAAAAAGTTGGTAAGTGATGAGTGTTTGGGATTTCCTATGTATTTTTATGAGCTGTGGCTCTTTTCTCACAAAAAGATTCACAACTGCTTTGAAGAACATGTGACTGCTGCTTCTGGGCTGGAGCACAACATCCTGATTCAGTACCGAAAAGTTATAGATACACATTGCCAGGAAAATATAATTAAAGTTGGCATTCTCAGTGACTAGCATGTGGGACCAGGAGCCAGAATGCCTGATCTTGGTCTCTAGCACTGCTAATTTTTGGCAAGTTGCTACCAGCGTCTGCAATTTTAGTATGTTCAACTTGAGATAGCAGTGGCCAGATTTGCAGGGCAGCAAAGCTAGCATCTTTGGGGCCAAAACCAGCAGATGGATTTTTCAAACTCATGAAGCTTGATGGTGCTGACTGCACTTGGAAATGTGGCAAGTGACAAAAAAAAAAAAAAAAAAGGGTTTGTTAGGTGTTGAGCAAATCCTGAACATTTTCTATACTTACCCAGCTGGTGTTAGAGATCTTTGCCACTGACAGTCTATTCCCTGCCTCCTCTTTCTTAAAGATAAGCACTTTCTAAAAGCCAGCCCTGTAAAGGTCAAGGTGGAAAACCTTTTAGTAAAAGAGACAACCTTTATTGCTGGTCACTTCAGAAAAGGGTGCTTGAGTACTGTCAGCTCTACTGTTTTCTTCCAAATAAAATCAAGTGGCACTGCAAGTGTTCACAAACTAGAGGTGGTACTCAGCACTATACAGGATCCTATGGGGAAGATAAAATGTGGTACTTGAATTTTGCCCATTAAAATTGTCAACCAAGAGAGAGACAATTAAGCACTTTGTCTAGTTACTATTGAAAATTCTCCAGATACTTTACTCAGGCCAACATTGGGTCCTGCCTGAAAAAATAACATTACTAAACAGGCCTTAGGAGATGAGGAGATGAGACCACAGTAAATTTCCTCATTACAGAAGACGGCTTAGGTCATATTTATGTAATGTTCTGATAAAACAGTCTTCTAGCATGCTTTAAGATTTGCTCTGATGTTTTGGCAGTTTAACATCTGGAGACCCCAAGGAACCTAGCAGTTTGACTCTCTCATTTGTTGGAACCAGCAATTTATGGCCTCAGGACTCATTTTGATGCCATTAATTTGGATTGTAGGTCTTTGCACACTTTAGAAAAAGACAGAACGATGGAAAAAGACAGAACGATGAAAAAAGCTAGATTCTCAACAGCTTCAAACTTGGGGTTTCACAGCAGCAGTGGGCTGCTCAAACACTTGATCAGATAAGCAGTAGAGCATTAGCAACACTGTCTACCTCATCCCACTGCAGCTGTGAGAGCATTGGACTCCTATGCTCTCTCCAACAGCACTTGGTCCTCACTGTGAGCCCAGGTGGTACATCAGGTTCAACTCTCCTGTTATTTCATGGCATCTGGCTCTCCTGTTCCTCACAGCCATGGGTCCCCCACTAGTTTTAAAACATTAGACCAATGTAGGGGAGTAGAATGAGGCCGGGGCTGGATTTGTCTGGTAAAAAGCACAAGATTGAGCAGAAGGGAGCAGACTGCCTCCTGACCTCTGCAGAGATGAGCCCATACCTCAGCCACTTAATTACCCTGATGGTTGATGCCACTTGCTTAACTGCAAAGTAATCTCCCCCAGGACCAAAGGGAAGTCATACAGTTCTCCAGCAGAACTGGCACAACAGCAAAGGCCTATGGAATTGACCTGAAAGAACATGTCAGGCTGTCAAAGAGAGGGGATACCAGCAGGAGTACACAGCTGCTGCAGGACTGCCCAAGGGGTTCATAAAATGAGTGCACAGCACAGACTGAGTGGGTGGCTTTGTTGGTTGTCTTTGTTTTCTGTGATTTTCCCAATACCCTGTAAGGAGCTTGGAAGTTCTCTTTGCATCAAAATGAGCCTATTACTACTCCCTAGATGATTCCTCTCTTCCTCCTGGGAAGAAACAAAAGAGTTCCTGGAGAAACATTGCAGGGATCAGATGATCTTCCTTTAGTAATGATTTACATGGGATTTATTAGAATTATTCTAAAAGGTGTAGCTTCAGAAGATTATGTGTTTTATCATTATTATTCAAAGTCTGTCCTTCCCATGAGTGCGAGTCCTCCAGACAGTTCTAAAGATATTTGCTGGATTATGGTTCTCAATTTTTACAGAATTAACTGATGTTAAATACAACTAAGATTTAAGCCTTAGAACTGAACAGAAATATGCAAAAGATTCCACCTTCTTTGATATGCAAGACACAAGGGTTGCAACTCAGAAAAGTGGCTTGATTGCAGAGAGGAAAAAATGGACACAAGAGTAGAAAAATCCTAAATGCAGGAACCAGAGTTAAGCAGGCATATACCTTGGTAGAATTAACAAAGGCATCCTACCACTGGTTTCCTGCTATCCTTATCAACTTAAAAAACATCAGCCTCTTCACCATGGCCCCGAAGGGGAGTTTCAGCTGTGTACCAATGGCTCACACAGCACTAGCAAAGAGGAGAAAAAAATAGAAACAGAAAAATCACTTCATTCTTCAGTTTTCTGTTTAGAGTTATATGAATCTTGCAGGAAAAATAATGAATCTAGATCATTAAGTTTTTGCTGCTCCACCCAGGACCGAGTTGAGCCTGGAAGATGACTGTTCCCTTCACCTCCATGACAACTGGACATGTGGAGGTCAGAAACCCTTTCAGGGCCAGCAAGGAGACTGTGCCACAGGAGTAAAGTTTCCAAAGTGGAAACACCAGGGAAAAGATTCCTTGTAAAGCTTTTTAAGTGATAAAAAGCAACTCTTTTATGGACCCTGGGAGGACTAAGCAGACTTTGTTCTACTTGGGAAACCACTAAAGGTTGCTGGATTAAAAGGAACAGCCAAAGATGACCACATTTGTCCTTTCAAGCCTTTTACTGAACGGTCTCACCAGGACTCTGAGTATTCCCTATGTCCAGAGTTATGTTTTCACAACCTGGCAGCAGTGCCTTTACTTTGGGGACCAGAAACGTTTGGGTTTTAAGTGTGCTCAGATTAACAAAACTGGACACTGGGACTGGAGGGATGGAGTAGTTCTACCTACCACCTCACTGAGGGCTTGTCACATAGTGCTTTTTTGCATGTAGAGTAAGCACAAGCAAGCATTTACATTGTGCTCTTAGTCCTACGGCATTAACTGTCGTAGCAATAAGGACGACAAAGTCTTAAGATGGATAGATCAACCTAAGCAAAGAATGTGTTATTAACCAAGAAGGCAAAAGGTAGATTTCTCTGGAGGGAGACTGAGAATACATTTACATATGAAAATCTAACACACAGTGAAAAAGAAAAAAGGCATTACATAAATAACGCTTCGGAAGAAATGAAAAATATGTCTTTTTTTAAACACATTCTAAAAATGGTTTCCAACATCTGCAAGTGTGTTGCTCAGGCAAGAAGAAACCCAGAAGCAATAGGTGTGACCCAAGCAGTCACACAAAGCTGTGTGATGCAGAGACCAGAGGGGCACTGTGGAAGGTCAGTCCTTCTCAGTTTCCTTCAGGTGGCTGGAGTGTTGCAAAAGGAGATTAAGGAGCATCTCTATTACTCTGCCTTGACCTTTAATAACTGGTAGCCACTTGCTGTTGCCCACTGTCACAAGTGGGTTCTTCAGCTAGACAGACTCCTGGTGTGACGCATGGCCAGCATGAAAGTAGAACACATATTGCTGGAAAGGAGAAAGAGCACATGGTGAAGGAGATGTTCCCAGGGGTCATGTGGTACCCCAACACTCCGGGTCTCTCCAGAAGATACACGTGGGGGATTTAGAACAAAGTAGGAATCTGAGCTGACAGAAGCCAGGGGAAGAGCATAAATTGTACTTCCTTGTGCTCCAGCTCAGAAGACTAGCCCGCTCAGCTGATGAGAAGAATTGAGGTGTCCACTCCTCAGGACTGAACCCCACCTCCTTACTTCTACTGGAGCTGCTGCTTTGCCATTCATATACGAAGCTGGCACATACATACATTCCCCAGATCCTAACAATGTCAGCTGACAGCCTGTCCCTATAGGAAACCTGCACAACTATTTGCCCTCATTTCCCCTGTGGGGACAAGTGATAGCTTTCTGTTATTCTTGATATGTGAAAACTTACACTAAGCCAGTTGTAAAGGCACCTTTGGCTGCTTCATTGATTTCCACTTTACACTGCTTCACTTTTATGGGACTTTCCTGTCTTCCATTCAAATCAACTAAAAAGGTGCAAGGTAGCTTGCCTGTTTCCACTCAAAGTCCCTTGTAGTAAAGTGGGGCACAAAGTCCACTGTGCAATGCTGGTGTCACTTGGAAAAGCAGCACTTCTAAATGGACAACCATCAGACTTCAGAAACAGGAAGAGAGTCCTGTTAATTCAGTAAAGACCTACTTGACACTTTTTCTTGTGCTAGCCTTCTGACCATGAGACAGGTGAGAGTGGCAACAGAAGTGCCTTGCCCTCTCTGAGAAGTGGCTACTTTTCCCCTGAAGCTAGTGTGAGCTCTCTGCTTGCTCTGGGTTTGCACCTCAGAAAGACTTCCAAAAGTACTGCAAGAGCAAACCCAACAGCCTGAGAGACAAAAGTAGATCTGTACCTGTTTCCCCCTTGATATATGGAAGCTGGCAGTAGAAGCTGAGCAGTTCTAAACAGTGTCAAAGAACAGTCAAAACTGAAACACAGAAATCCATTTTCACAATGGAGTCTGTAACTTCAGTCTTGGCAGATAATGAAAGCAGGGACTGTGTGCAACACTTGAACTAACCCTGAGTGACTCAGGAGCTGACCAGACTGGGGGTTTGGGGTGGGAAGGAGTGATTTATTAAGCAAAAATCTAATTATCTGGGAAAATCTAATGGCCAGGAAAATGCTGGCTGCATCTGAATTTTCTCCCCTTGAGTATGACATGAAAGTTGTGTATCTGCAAGTTGCTCCCAGAGGTGCTGGAGGGGACTTGTCGCACTGGGCTATAGCAGCAAAAAGCTTTTTTTTTTTTACCTGTTATTTTTTTTTGTCTTAAAGAAAAAACAAAAATGTCTACATGAGGAAAGAATTGCAAAAACTTTGCCCCTCACCAGTGAAGATGGATCTGTTCTTTTCTTTACACTGCATGATGTCCAGGCAAGAATAAGCTCCACAGAAATAAATCAGGGTCGCTCCCTGTCAGTGCAGATGTGCTCCTGGCAGCTAAGCAGCAGAACATGTTGTATGCCCCCACCTTCCCTCCCGAGAAAATCTTGTTGTGAAAATGGAGCTGCACTGCAGATCCTAAAGGTGATGGTAATCAGCACTGAAGATAGAATATTCAGGAAGCAAACTGTCTTCACATGAGTAGGGCCACCACAAGCAACTGACATCTCTGCTTGAGAAGAGGTAAAATTCTCCAGGAAGGTATAAAGTACATGTTTCCATCTGAAGAACACAAGGGAGGAAGTTAGAAGGACATAAATTTCAGGGCTCCTCTAAGTGTTGAGGGGTTTTGTTGTTGCTGTTTTAGAAAGAAGAAAAAACACCATTTCCTAAAGAATTCTGTTTGGAGATAGTCTCATTGCAGAATCTACTTTGAAGCATATTAAACTTAAGAAGGAATATGATGCACTTGTCCCAGAATAAGAATTACTTAAGAAATGTTCTGTTGCACTCTACATTCACAGTCTGCCTCAGATGCAAATGAACTCTCAAGTGCCAGCAAACTCTCAGACAGAAGCTCTCCCCAAGCACTTTGCAGCAATGAGTTTAAACTCTGGCAGCACTGTGACCACACAAGCTAATGTCAAGGTGCCATTTCCCTCATATCCTTGGCCATTAGGAACATTGCCAGGAAGAAGAAAAATCAGAGTTCACACGTAACCAGAGGCAAAGACTGCCTAACTTTCTACTTTGAACAGTCAAAGTGAATTTTAACATTTTAAAGGTAAATTTAACTTTATCAAACTGCCTCTTTTACTGCATGAAAGATACAGACATCAGAAGGAAGAGGTGCCACTGAACACGTTCGGCAAATTGAGACCCCAGACTGACACGCACATTGCAAAAGGGTTTATTTCATGGCCACTAGAGGGGTCTGTTAGCTGAGCATGGTGGCAGTCACTTCCCAGATGCTGTCTCCCAGTGCAGGGCAAAAAACCTTCCTGCAGTGAATTACTGGTTCATTTCCAAAGGGTTTCCAGTTCTGACTGAGGTCAGTACTGCTGGTTGCTTCCTGCTCCTCCCCAGAAGTAAGAGACAGACCCAGCTTTGAAAAGATGGTACGTGGGAGAAGGCTGGGTCACAGCATTTTTCAACTCTACACTTGATTCTGTGACAGACTGTCTCCCAGTTGATAGAATATGGTGAAAGCTCAGTGAGGCTGAATAACATCTCCTTTACTAGGGAATCAGCCACCCTCCTGTTCTTTCTTTGCTGTTATGACACCAAGCACTGGTGTTCAGAAGGGGATTGGCTGCAATGGTGATTAGTGCCATACAAAAGCCACCACAACAGTAGAAAGGTAATAACCATGGAAACAGAAATCTTTCAGTTATGCTAGAAATAGCTTCTTTTGGGTAGGTGAAGGCCTTGGTGAACAAGAACTTGCCCTACTGTCATTGTCTGTGCCACATCTGTCCTACAGTCACCCAAAGACCTGGCTTATCTGTGACCGTAACATAGGGCAGGGTCCAGCTTTGTAATTTATGTTGCATACACACTGCACCACTGGCTGAAAATTTTGAAGTAAACTTTGAAAATTTTGAAGAAAAGTTGTTATAAGAAAACCTGCAGATTTTTCCCTTCCTCCTTTTTTAACTGAACATTAAAACAGATTTTTGCCTTTCTTTATTTTTCCTTTTCCTCTCTGTGTTTTTTTCCTTCAGTGATAGAGATAAAAAAGTGGGGAGACAAAAATAAAAACAGAGAAAGGGAAAATAAAAGCAAAAAGGGACTTGTATGAAATTTCAAAAAAAGCATTCTCCCCAAAAACTTGTGCCATTAAAAAACAATTACGAATTAATTATTTTTCACCCATCTCCAATTGTAACCCACATTTAGCAGCAGCAAAGACTAAAACAGTAACCTCCAAATCAGACCATGGATATGAGGGCTCTATTACCATTTGCTGATCATGGAATAATTGGACCCTTGAATGAACACCTGTGGGCACTCCTGGAAATTGTCACCTAGGGGCCACATATCTGTCACTAAGGCACCAGCCTTCCTTGGGAGCATGACTTTAAAGGGAGCTGTGTGTCACTGTCCGAAACTGCCTTAAATCCACACGTACTGTCCATAAAGTGTTTAATAGTAGATCGCCCATTCATTAGGCTCCCAGCAAGAAATTTGTACCTACATTTCTTCCTAGATAAAATTAATAGAATCACAGAATTATAGAATGTATGGGCTTGAAAGAAACCTTTAAAGGTCATCTAGTCCAGCTCTGCCTGCAGTGCGCGGGGACATTTTTTAACTAGATCAGGTTGCTCAGAGCCTCGTTAAGCCTGACCTTGAATGTTTCCAGGGATGGGGCCTCCATCACCTCTTTGGGCAACCTGTTCCTGTGCTTCATTGGAAAGAACTTCTTCCTAATGTCCAATCTAAATCTACTTTGCTCTAGTTTAAGACCATTGCCCTTCATCCTACCACTACACACCCTTTTAAACAGTCCCTCCCCAGCTTTCCTGTAGGCCCCCTTCGTGTACTGGAAGGCTGCTATAAGGTCTCTCCAGAGCCTTCTCCTCCCCAGGCTGAACAATCCCACCTGTCTCAGCCTGTCTTTGTAGGTGAGGTGCTCTAGCCTCTGATCATTTTTGTTGCCCTTCTCAGAACTCGTTCCAACAGGTCCATGTCCCTCCTGTGTTGAGAACTCCAGTGCTGGGCACAGTTAAATTAATCAGTAAAGAATTTGTGTCCCCTTTTGTCTGGGGCGTGTGGCACATTATCCCTCCCCTCTCTGTCCTCAAAGTCCGGAGAAGCACAACCACATTGGAAGAGCAGAAACAACCTCTAAAAGGCTATTGTCTGGGGCAGGAGCCTGCTTTCAGCCTAAGTCCCTTCTTCTTACCCTTCCAACAAGCTTTACACCCTTTTCTTTGTAAGCTGCAGAAGTCAAGGAGACGTGCCTCTTATAAACATGTACACAATGCCTTGTGAGAGGCACACACAGAGCACATGAGCAATCTGTGCAGGGGCAGGGGAGGAATTTCACCCTGGTGGCCTTGTGTCAAAGAAAAGTTTCCAGCAGCCAAGTCCTAGTCACACTTGAATGCTGGCTCCTCAGAGCAGCAGCTACAGCAACACAGACAGAGCAAGGTGGCAAGCACAGGGCACCTCCGAGATAAAAGAACTGAAAACAAAATGAAAACAACAACAAAAAAAATCAATTCAGCTGAACTGCGTCAGGGCAGGCACAGAACAAAGGGTCAGAAGACAAAGCTGGAAACAATAGACCAGCAAGATTAATATCAGTTGTGAAGAAGAGCTGCGACACTGCTGAAGGAGAATGGAAAAGGCTTAAGGAAAAGTATAAAAACTAGAAGACATTCTTAATTGTGAAGCCTGACATACCACTACAACACCTGCAGCTTGATTAGTACAGATCTCACACTGCTGCGCTTAGAGAAAGGGCTTCATCTCACAATTTATATTCCTTGAAATTAATGATGGCCACTTACTAGGAGCCATTTCTTTTATCAATAACAACAGAGCCACGTAAATGAGATCTAAAGACACTCTCAAACTTCCTGTGGTCTTTACAGCTCTGTTCCGAGTTTTGCATATGCATCTCCTGGCCTAATTCAATCTGGGCAGAGTTCAAGATTTCTGCCTGGGATTTCCCCACTAGCAATAGATGCTCCAGCACAGTTTGACCCATGCATGCAAAGTCCAGTTTGGAGAAACCTGTCTGCATGGGACACTGGATATTTTTGGCCAGCTGGGCTGCTGCACAGACTCATCAGGCAATGCCATAAGCAATGTACTAGCTGACACTTAACTGCTCTTCCATGTAGGCCCAGACAAGATCTGTTGCATGTGCATGAAACCGCCCCCTGAAAGTGCAGGACTTGCTGCTCCTGGCCATATAGAGCAATACACACAAATAATGGCTTTGACCTAATTTGATATTAGGAAGACAGGGATAAGCATCTTCAACATCCACTTGGCCTGCAATTTTCTGTGGGAAAAACAAACCGTTTTAAGTCAAGTGACCATGAAGTTCAGCTGAATCAATATTTTCTTTTTCCTATCCTCAGACATCAGCAAAGTGCCACAGTGTGCTGTTACAAAGATGATGTACTTCGTCCTAGAGGTAGGTTGGGTTAAGGCTGGAAATTATCTTTAAACCTAATGTTATTCAAAAGTATGAGCAGTCAAGAAATGTCGGAAAAACAGTATGTTTAAGAGTTTAATTGGGCAATCCCATCTGGAGACAAAGTAAATTTGCCTGCTGTTGTATTGTGCAGCCTTTCTCAGTTCTCCCTCTTGAGGACCAAGGGCCACTTTAGATCTCTGATTATTGTAAAGAGGATTAGTTAAGCAGAGGTAGTCAAAGGCCTGCCCTGGGCAAAGGGCAAATTGAATCAAACAAAGCCACTTGACATTTCTTAGTTGCACAGGCAAAGCCAACCCTGTTGTCCCAGGGATGAAGAGTCAGGACTGATCCATTCCTCCTACTGGAAGAGGCAAGGTGAGCATGCAGGGCTAGGCTTAGGGGGTGCACCTGCTTGTTAAGTTCAATTTTCTGTTCTTGCTGTTACTGATATGGTGGAAGAGATGAGGCAACAATTTGCTGCTGGTGGAAAGGGGCCTCTCAGCCACACAACAGCCTTCTCCATAGATGACAACAACTCTTTCCTCAGAGGCAGCCTGGGTCCCCAGAACCCTGGGGATTCCTTCTTCCTTTTACAGACTGAAGGCCCCAGCCTCTACACCTACCCTTGCCACCATCACACCTTCTTGTCTTCTGTGCAGGGGTTCTCTGGCACATGCAGAATGCATATGTGGTAAGAGGGTGAATCCCATATAGACAGAGAAATTTAACCTCATTAAATTTCCTCCAGCTCAGGAAACCAGGTATATAACCTCATATACCTGCCTGACACCATAGTGAATTGATCCCAAACCTGCAGTATCTTGTAACAGATAATGTCACTTCAGGTAGCAGAAATTGTTCTAATGATCTATTTACATCAACACAATTTTAGGAGAAGGTTTTATATCCATTACTCCAATATGGATGTCTTATATTCTCAGAACAACTTCTCTCTCTCTCCTGGGATACTTCACACTAAAATCCCATCCAGGAGATTTACAATGGACAGACAGTAGTGTTTTTCATGTTGCTTTAGAAGTCAAGGAGAGTGTGTTTCCTTTTGTATTAAAGCTTAGGAGCTGTGCAATTAAAGAAGATAAAAAATCCTAGTAAGAAGGATGAATGCAGCCTAACAATGTTAAGAGAAACCTGCAGCTCATTTATGGTTGAGATGTTGAATTCTGTTGTCTTTGTCTGGTTCACATCATTTGGTTTCCTGAAGCTCTATAAAAGACCATGATCTGCAGCTTCTCTCCACCATGTTCCCTCACTGTTTGTAAGTGCTGAGCAGTGGCTAAATGAACAAGAGATTATTCCCATCCTCTCCTACCACAACTTATGCACATCATCTGACACGTGCAGAACACCACTCATTTTATAGAAAGATTTTGCTCTTTTTTTGACCAAAAGCAGTCACTTCTAGGGTGGAACTGTGCAATATCAGGTGCATTTTCCTATGGATTGCAGCCAGATGAGGAGGTTTGCAAAGGATACAGCAAGTACTGAAAGGGAATTGAAGGTGTCTTTGTACCTTTGGGATAGCAAGAGTGTATAAAACTCCTTTAAAGTGGAGTTTCTGTTAAGCTTAGTTCTCTTCAGCATTAGCATTGCAGCCCACAAGATGAAACACTGGCAGGGCCCCCACAAAGGGCACTATTCCTGCACCAGAGAACACTCACAGGCCTGCTGCATGGCCAAAGCACAGCACTCCCCTGCATCCACAGATGACTCTATGTCTAAAGGTTTAGCTTGTCAGGTGTTCACTTTGAGTCTAGAAGTAGCCAAGAGAGCATAAGCATTTACTTCCAGTCTCTTTTCATTTGTCAGAGAAGACAGAAGTGAGGCTTTACAGTAATATAACAAACGTGGATGTATAAGATTCTGACTCTCTGTGGAACCCTATTTTGTCTCCTCTGGCTGGAAATATAGCTGAGAAATGAAGATTATTTGGTTTGCTAGAAGGAAGAACACAACACATCAAGTGATGTCAGAACTGATGCAACCCATGCACTTATTCAGATGCAAATTCAGCCCAATACAAAGCCTGGTGTATTATGTTCTGAAGTTTCCTGGTCTAGTGGGAGGTGTCCCTGCCCATGCAGGGTGGTTGGAACTAGATGATCTTTAAGGTCCCTTCCAACTCAAAGCATTCTCATTCTGAAGGCCCCATCACTACCACAACAGGAGCTTTCTGGGTTAAGTGTCTTTCTCCAGTACAGCTGCTGGTACCAAAAGCATCCTATACCAGTGCCTCCAGAACTCATTTCTTTAAGAAAAATGTATCCCCTGGGAACAGCTAAACAAGGTCATCACCTCTGTTAATTCAGAAAGGTTCTTTTCACATGTAAAGGCTAACAGTTTATTCCTTCTCTTTCTTCCTAATGAAAGATAAAGGTTGGCTAAAATTCCAAGTAGGAGCAACAAGTTTCCAAATTACTCTTTTCACACAACTACCTTTTTCTTTTCACAAGTTAAAAAAAACCCAAACAACACAAAACCAAAACATACACAAAACAACCCCCAAAGAAACAAAAAAAAAAAAAACCCCACAAAACCCAGAAAGTCCCATATTGTAGCAACTTTACTCTCTCGCTAACTCCTTTAGGGATCTTACAGGATCAAATTCAAAGAATATGAAGGCACTGTCTCCATGAAGTGAACTAGAAAACTGCCACCACTTTTAAGAGGTCTTGGAATCTTTCCAGGAGTAAAATCCTTCAGAGTATGTGGAGCACCTTGGTCACCTAGAGAGCAAGTTCAACTTACCCACTAGCACAGTCAGTTATTGTGCAACAGTAGGACTCCTTAGACAGCTGGTGGGAGACTTATTTTAAGGCAGTCTGTCCCCTTCTACCCCATTCTTTAAACTTGGAATCAAAATCCATGCAAAAGTTTTAATTTTTTTTTCCCTGCCCTCTGGTGGCAAGAGGATAGGTGTTAAAAACACAGACCAAGAATGTTAACAGAAAAATAAGACACATTGCCCAGTGTAGTCTGGTTTTTCATTTCATATCATCTGATTTAAGGTGAAGCAAGAGGGAGCATTCATTTAAGCAGCTGTAATGAAAAAAGATTGATTGAAAAGTAATTTTTGCTCCATTTCTTATGGATAGAAGTCCCAGGTGTCTATTTTCCTTATATTTTCTTTTTAATGGCTGTTCCCTATTCAGCCTATAAGCTTCAAGGTCATTTTCAGGTCAAATTACACTTAGCAGAAGATGCTCAGCATTTGCAAACCTAGCTGTGGGATCCCTCTCCCTCCCCTCTTGCACTGGGCCTTGCCAGGCTGGGAGCTCAGAATGGAAACTGCACTGGAATAAAACACTGAGGGTACAAATTCTCATTTTTGCATTTAGACGATATCGTGGATGCCACACTGGAAAATGTGGTAAGAAGATAAGAAATTACAACCTACTAATAGAACATGATAAGCCTATGAAGAAAGTATGTATTTAAATACACCAAACATGCTTAAGCTTGCAATTACTGACTGCTAGCAAAAGCCAAAGCAAACAGGACAAACTTAAACATGGTTGTTGCCAAATGTTTCCTACAACTTTCCATGCACATGAACAGTGTGGAACAGTTGCTGATCTCCCATAAGTAAAATCTAGCAGGCAAAGGAAGGAAAATAAGACTAGGAATACTGTGGAAAAGAAATACTCCTATTGTCAGATCTTGGATAAAATCCAAGCCTTTAAGAGGGCAGGGACTTGTGCAGGTTTTAGACAGATACGTTTGGGCAGGGATTTTTACAGGTTTTAGACAGATATATTTGTGCACTGTGTACATATACAGGCATTATCTGACATAATTTATTTGCCTGAATGGAAAATAGCATACATTGCCTAAAATAAAAATATGGGGGGGAGAAGGAAAATGAAGAAATGTATCAAAGGAAGGAAAACAGTCTAAAACCACAACTTCAGAAAAATCCCTCAGAAATCTGAACATCCTCTGAGAGATGAGTTCAAGCTGTAAGATGAATTCACATTGCTTTGTGTTGCATTATAAAAGCCCTCCAGGAGCGGCAGTGATTCCAGCTGGTTAGAAAATGGTCTATATGAACAAAGTTAAAACAATAGTCTTCTTCATCCTAAACCCTACTCCTAGTTACTCATCTCCAAACATGACACGAGCATCACTGCTCATGATGACCATCACAGCCTGAGGAGGAGAGCACTGTCCTACCTTTGGAAGTTAAGGGTATTAATGCAAATACACTCTCTGGTGAGTAATTCTCCATCTCTGTCACTGAGCTTCACAACAGCAGTTAAGACTTATGAGGAAAACTTCCTAAAAAGGCTAACCTGAAGCATCTTAATAACTCTTAAAAGACCAAAATGAAACAAAAGGTTCTTAATCCATCTTTCTATGAAGAGGGCCTCTGGGGTTTTGTCTGCCTTTTAAGGAAGTGAGCTACAGCTCAGCAGCTGCATTGTGTGAAATATTTTAACACTTTTTTTTTTTTTTTAACTGCTGGATGAGGTATCTAATGATTCTAGGGAGGTCTGGCTACTGCTGCAAGCACTCCACAGCTGTAAGGAGACAGAAGGGTGCATGCAAGTTTACAATACTTGTATGTCTGCAGGAATACAGGAATATATACTTATATCCAAAATTCAGTTTTCAGTGGATTCTTCATAATCGAATATGAAGAAGGATAACACAAACAAGATAGCTCTGAATGGGGAAACAACCTTATGTTTTTTTCCCCACAGGAACACAAAGATCTTTGCTTTGATTTAATCTGTGGATAAAGTGAAGGACAAAGTGTAGGACAGGACTAAGTACATCCTCATGCACCAAGGCTAGACAGCAAGTTTTTCATTAGGTTATCCTGCCTAATAAAAAAAATGTAAGATGTAACAGGGAGCTTCAGCTAGGCCTCAGGAAGCTGGTGTTTGAATTACACACAGCTATATATCCTTAGCAGAGACCAGGCCAAAGAGGCCAGAAAAAGACTTGGCTAGGTCAAAGACAGGTAGAAAAATAAGTAAGGAATTAGTTATGAGCTTAGAGTTTTAAAGAGGAAGACAGAGCCTAAACTGAATGTAACCCAAGAAAAAAAATGAACAACAAAAAAATCTTGTTATTCATTATCTGTTCCCCTATGGGCTGATTCTCCAGGCCTCAGTAGTCACAATTCTGATTTTCTATATACAAGATGCTGCTTACACCTGGGGAATCTTTGGGATTAGCTTCCATATCTTAATACTTCAGGTGGTGAGCATAATCAAACATTCAAGAAGAAATCTCAAAAAAAAAAATCCTGACATGTTCCATATGCACTGGGCTGGCATTTGGATTTTACATCTGCAACACGTAACTCTGCCAAAATGCTTCCCAAGACTCAACAATTCCTCATTGTTCCCTCACTTGACTGCCAAAGGCATCCCTTTCATTCCTTCTTTTGACTCTTTCTCACAAAAGTTTCCCAAGATGGAGCAAGCACCCAATGTCACATTTGGCAGTGCTAGAAACAACACAGCAATGCAATGGCCTTGAAATGTTTGCCACTTCTACTTGTCTTGACAGTGATTATACACACAAGGCAGCTTCATCTGCACTGGGCAGAACTGGCTCAATGCACAGTGGAGTTCAGTGCCTTCAAATCCATGCATTTTCAAGCGAGTCAAGCGTGCATTATAACAGCAGTCACAGCAAGTTCCTGATGTGCTTCTCCAAGACTGACCCCTCCTTTTTCTTATTTTTCCACCTCTCTTTTTGTTTTAATTTTTCCTACAGAGCATCAAGTTTCTCTGGGACAATCAGAGCATGACTTCCACCCAGTTGTTTCATCAGGCTAAGCACGCCACCCGCAATTTCACATTCCCTTGTTTTTTTTTTCCTTTTGAATAAACTCTCCATTACGAAAATAAAATAGCACCATTTACAAAGTACCACCTCAGCAGCATGCTGCAGCCCTCATTTCACAGGGGTATGCCAGCAGCCACAAACAGAATCAAAGCATCCAATTAAAAATCCATATTCATTAACAAACATCATGTGTACTATAATGACTTACATTGACTATGTCACCACAGGAGATGGGAAATTCGCTGAGTTTTCCTGCTCTCAGTCTGAAGTACCATTTTATTAAAGGAAGGGTTTTACTTTTGCTACTCCATGGGCCAGCAGGAAGAGGCCCAGTGTCCCATTAGCCCATTGGGCTAGGACAGCAGAAGTGACACCTGTTGACCTTTTGCCTTAGAGAGATACCAGTCACAGGACCTCGCCAGGATGAGAAGCACACAGAGGAGACCATGGAGCTGTGCCAAACATTTCCCACCGAGGTCTTTAGGTACCAACAGGGCCAGTTGCAAACAAATCTGCAGCATTACAAGCAGCCAACGTAATAAACTTTATATATGCTTGATTAATGCAACTGATTGGCTAGGCAGGGCCAGACCCGAGCTGATGTGGTACATTAGCATATTGCCTGGGCTTCAGGGGACTTACATTGATTTACACCATCAACAATTTACCACTGCACAAAGTCACATACCGTAAGTACAATAATTCAGACCTATACAATGAAGTTATATGAACACATGCCAGGATTATTTATTTATTTGTACCCACAAGCCTGAGATTTACAACTCTTTATAAATACAAGCTGGGCAATTTGCTTTCTATTTTTAGCAGGAATGCTTTGTACAGGGAGCAGCAGTCAGCCACTGGGAGCTGTGCTCCTCCAAGCTGCAGCTTCAGACAAATAGAGGCCTCTCAGAATTAAACTGGAGAGCTAGGGTCATTGCTTTGGGGTGGAAAAGAAGCTGAAGATAGTAGACAGCAAGAAAACATAAGCACTTAACAGATAATGACTCCCAGAGCTTTTCCAGTTTCTTTTCCTAGGAAAAGGAGCCTTACATGATCACATTTCGTATGTATGAGTGTGACTTGTCAATTCTTCCTGAATAGCTTCAGAACTCACTGTCTGATTTGGAGATTCACAAGACTCACAGGTAGTATAGTCCTACTGCCTGCAAAAAGATGGGTAACTGGGTAGAGGTGAGAGTTTCTGGTGATATCCTCACTGATCACCTGTCATGTGAATTCAGCCTTCTAACAGATCCAGACCTATGCAAAACCCCACACACGCATCGATAGGAAATCTGGTCTGGCCAGATCTGCCATCTTCATGCAGATACTCACCTTGGCACACGAAGGAAGATGGTGTTTCCCCAGGGTGGACTCGTGCAGTGATGAACACCACTTTCTGTTCAGCCCCTGGACGCAGGTTTGCTGCAGCAGAAGGGGGTGGCAGGGGACAGAGGGGAAAAAAGAGAGAAAAAGATCTTAAACTGGGTCCCATATGTAGGACAGAAAGTGCCATTAATATTAAAGCATATCCTTTTATTAAAATTGATCATACATTATAAATAAGCACAATCTATAATTAAAGGATGCAGCATCACTGGGTCTCTGTACTAGGCCATATAGCAGACTGCACAAGGGCTGCAAAACTAATGACATGCAGCCAAACCTGCAACCACAAAGTTAGCTCACTTCTTAAAAAACAGTATTTACTACAGTGAGTTTAACTGCACTGTAATTGCTCTCTCACTTGTGATAAATGTCCTCCTGGGGCAACAAGAACAACAGTGGGGGGGCTATTCACAACATAAAGCCAATTGCACCTTCATGACACTTGATACAAGCTTTAACTGTGCCCAACAATGGTAAAGTGCTAACAAATGACAGCTATTAGGCTTTGTTCTGAGGGATTTTGGTTTGTTGTCCTGGATTTTTTTAATCTCTTAGCCCATGTAGACTGTACTTGCCCTGACTGAAAGAGATGTTCAGAAACAAAGTATGGAAGAGACCAAGATTAAAGCCAGCAACCTTCTCCAGTGAAGGTTTGAAAAATGCACTGGGTCCCCTTCACATTACAGATAAGTCGAAGGGAGATTTAGATCCCAACTATACTAAACTTAACATGGGTTAATCCTCTGGTATTGAAACCATATTACTTTGGCCACTTGCTTCAACCCTAAACTGCATGGGTCAAGCAAGATCTTTTCTCTGTTTGTGCAGAGATTGCACTTAATAAACAGGAAATAAAAATTACACTCTTTTAAAATGGGTTCTGGGAATTTTGAAGACTGTAAGAGGTCAAGACCTACGTTAGATGGCTTATCTAGATCTGAAAATACACTGCAGGGGTAATACTAAGCACAGCAGGATCCTATTGCTAAAGACAGTTTAAGTCTTTGTTTTGAAATAAAAATAAGTTTACACACTGAAAGGAGACTTGAAACTAAATCCTACATCTTATTTTTTTAATTAGGTAGATGCATTACATATATACCCAAACAGAGTCTTTTAATTTCAAAGTTGTTTGAGAATCCTCGAGACCATACCAGAGTTATGGTTTTTTTTTAATTTGCTGAATTCTTAGAAATGCTCTGTTTCCCTAATGGTAAATCACGCCTAACAGCACCACAGGAACAATAGGTGTATTTTTGGTTGTTCTCCAGAGACAATCTCAGCAGGTTTCTTTTTTATTGCCTTAACCTCTCTAAATGTCCTAGAGTCGCTCCCCCTGTAACTCAGTCATTCATTTGTTCTTTCATATTCCAGCTTCACCACTCTCTGGTGTTTCTGAGCCCCAGAGGCAAAGAAATACAGGAATGCCTCTGACAAAAGTAGCAGCTGATGGGGTCAATTCTGTCTGCAGAATAAAAGTGGAAAGCAGTAAAAAGGAACACATCATCATCCAGCTAGAAGTTGATGACCACAACATATCATTGGTATTAAGTAACGTGAGAGGAAGGAGATAATCAGCAAACCAACTTTAACAAGCAAAAAGAGAAGGCTGGAATCACTTCTGCAAGAGGAGAGTTCTCTCTTGGAAAAAGAGCATTACATTCAAGGACAGTGGTTCAGCACAGAAGTGATTCTCTGTAACAAGATGGCCACTGTTTGGAGCTGGAACAGCTCCTTGGTTAGGAAATTTTTAGGCAGAGGACTAATTTGGGGGTTTTTGTGGCTTTGGTTTTGTTTGTATTTAATTACAACATGTTTGTTATTTATGCTCTACCCTTTGTAACAGTTATTAATGTCACTAGTCAGTTCATTCTCCCCTGGAACTGAAGAGAATTTTCCCAAATTAGGGCTCAGTGCAAAGCTGCTTGGAGCCCATGGGAGATATGGCACTGAGTGCTAACCAGGACCTCCCTCACCCGCTTCCTTGGGGGATCGAAGAGCACCAAATTACCACCCTGCACTCTGTGCCAAGCAACTTCCCCATGCCTTGGCTTGCAATCCCCAATGCCTCACTCACTTTTCAGCTCAGTACATTTGCTGCAGAGTGTGAAGGCACAACCTTGCAATGCCCAGATCCTTCCATAGTACTCGGCCTCCTAGACATGCAGTGCTCAAAACGGGCACAGCTGGCTGAACATCATCTTGTAGCACTTTCTCCAAGTTTGCCAAACCCGATACGTTCCTAAATCTTTTTATTTAGAGCAATATCCTGTATTATTCATATAAAAACAGTAAAACACAGGGCATAGATGACTTATGTACATGTGTCTTTCTGACACTTGGGCTGGATAAAATAATGTGACCTGTTAAGGGTCATTTTCATATTTGCTGTTTGGATTTCAGAATGTGCGCATCTGCACAAGCAAACAAACATTTTTAAAATGTCTCTTAAGATTTTGGAAAAGCATCTGTCTTTAACACAGTTTGGAAACCCTAGGAAATTCAATAGTGTCTTCTAAATGTGGGTGAATATGGTAAAAGTTTATTTGGTGGGTCAAGTCTCTGCCTAAGTACAAGGCTACATGAACATATGGGGAAGAAACTAAACTGGCAGACAAGCTTTCAGTGTCACAGATCCCCTTCAGTCACAGTTCAGCTACTCTGGAAACACTGGAAAAAGGGGGACATATGAGGCAGCATAGATGCCTATTAACCAATGTAAGGGATAAGGTACACCAAGAGCTTCCAATATAAGTCAAAGAGTAGTTCATACTTAAAATCGTAACACCTAGAGTTTTAGATAGGGACTTTCAACCCAGGTAGTGCAGGGCATGCACTAATTACAGGCTGGGCTTCCTAACCTGAACCCTGACCCAGCACCACTATATTATAACCCATTCATCCAGACATTCCATGGGTGGTCCTGGAAATCATATATTCAGCCTCGCACACTTGTCTTCATCTTCCTAACATCCTGTGATAAAAAGAATGGGAAGTATGAATGTACACTCAGACATCTCCAAACACTCCCTCAGCTCAAACAGCAACAGTGCTGCCTTCTCTCTCTGTAGCCTCACAAGCAAAGCGGGAAAGAAAGAAAGGATTACTATGATCTGGCTCCAGTAGTCAGGATTCTAAAAACCCAAAACAAAGGATGCACTTTGTCTTATTTTTTCTTTACTAACTGCAGTGGGTGTCCATGCCCAGGGGACAGCAGCAGGGGCCGCAGGGCCAAGCGCTCTGAGGAGAGGCCGGGGCTGCCCCGAGCCAGTCATGGCCGGTTCCCGCCAGCTCCGCCTCAGCCCCACGGCAAGGCCTAGTCCATCCCCTCAGCAAAGATGGTGGCACCTCCTTGAAAGTGCTTTTAAGGAAGGGCAAAAATGCCATGCAGGCAGTGAGGAGAGACAAAAAAAGAAAGATAAACAGCCCTGTGAGCACCAGCGTTGGAGGAGGAGGGGAGGGAGTGCTCCAGCCACTGGGGCAGATGCTCCCGTGTGGCCCTGTGGGGAAACCAGGTAGGAGCAAATATCCACACTGCAGCTATGGAAGAACCTGTGCCAGACCAGGTTCTCCTGAAGGACCACAGGAAGGGTCCAGGCTGGAGCAGGGGAAAATGTGAGGAAGAAGGAACAGCAGAGCTGAGCAGTTTCAGACTTACCACAACCTCATTACCCATCTCTGGCTGCCCCCATTGAGGGTGGACAGGAAGGGCAGGTAGAGGAGTTAGGGGGTGAAATTGGTCCTGGGAAAATGGGGGGGGTGTGTGGAATGCTTTGTTTTAGTTTTTCTCTGATTCTAACTATATAATTCTATTTTACTTAGACATAAGTTAAATGAATCTTCTCCCAAGTCTGCTTTGCCCACAATGGTAACTAGTAAGTGCTATCCCTGTTTTTATCTTGACCCACAAGATTTTTCAACTTTTTTCCGATAGATGAGCAGCAGCTGGGTGAGCAGCTGGCCAAGGTTACCCACCAAACCAATAATGTCTAGAACAAGTACAAAACACCATTTCATATTTTGATTTAAAAGTTACAGTGAAAATGCATCCTGTTTTCTAAATCAAGATTGAAAAGATCAAACAACATCAAAAATATTAGAAGTGTATAGCTTTTTTCAGTAGATGCCAAAAACACTTAAGAAAAATGATAAAGGTACCCTCCATTTAGTCACAACTTTGCCACTTGTGGAAATACACAGAAATACTCTGTTGTGGTACTCCTTCTACCCTTCCAGCTGCCTTAGCAGTGAATATTAGAAACAAAATTATTTGATGAAAATGTTTTGCAAGGAAAGAAATCTAGAGTTTTCTGGAATTATTTCTTCATTTTCTCTTCCAGAAAGTATCTTGAACATTGAACTAAATATTTTCCTCGTCCTCTCAAGGCTACCTCTGCCATCATCACTGATATTTGCCTTGACTTAAGATTCCAACTGGGACCTAAAACAATCTGCCACTGCATGTTACACCCTTGTAGCTTGCTACTCGCCCACCACCATTCTGTTGCTCTGCTGAAAAAAAATAATTCCTTTGGGCAAAGCTGTGAAGATCTAAGGTGCTAGTCAGAATAAACAACAGTAACCTCAACATCTATTCGGTCTCTAAAGCTACCACAATGATGCTAAACACCAAGCAAATATCATATGGAAAAGAAACCCTGTTAGCAGTAAACAAGTAATAAACTCTCTCCCTTTGAGTATCACTCACACTGTTTAGCCCTCAACTCATGTTCCTTCTTCTCTACTGCCATAGCATGTACTAGCCAACCACTTAAAGTAATCCCACTGGCAACACTACCCCAGCTCTCACCCAGGAAACAGCAATTTCTACTCTTCATTACATATTCCACTAGAGCAACTGAAACAGTTCAACAGAAAACTTTTTCCAATAAAAAGAGACAGATAAAAATCTAAACCTTCATGGGAAGGCAGCAAATTCACAGCCATTTTCATTCCATTTTCATTTTTATGCTACTATAAAAACATAAAACCGAAAGTATTTGTATGTAGTAGCTTATTAAGTATCTAGAAATTTCATGGGAAAATATTAAATTTATGGAATCCCTTTTGCATTACCAAAATTAAGTGCTCTAATAGAACTGAGGTAAAACTTCGCTCAACATCCAGGATCTTTCCTGCTAACATGTCAGAATGGCAATAGAACATCAAGAGATTGCAGATTTAGGGTTTCTTTAAGTCTTGTAGCCATGATGAGGTAATGATGGAAATTCACAAATTACTAAGGCTGATGGAGTACAAAGGAAGAGGAAGTCTGACTGTAGAAGCCTACTTCAGAAAGCCTTTAAATGGGGCAGATCAGGAGAACTTGGAAGTGAATTCCAGTCCTTTGCAGAGCACTTCAAAGTTGGGGCAAGGTAGTAGAAAAAGCTTGCCTTTCTCCCCTCCCACATTTCACCCCATCTGTAGAAGATAAAAAGGTTCTAATCAGAAGAAATAGAAATCCATCATCTTAAGAACATATGCCCAAAATTTCAATTGAGTTAAATATTCACACATATTCTCTTGAAATATGTTTATCCATTGCAAATAAATTCCATCTTGCTTTCCTTTCTCAGGTTCTCTGCAGTATAAGATGGGCAGTTGCCAACATTTTGTATTCAAAACCCTGTGAGCTAAAGACTCCACAGCAGAAATCAAAATAACCCTATTGTGTCCAGCTCTGGGCTCCCCAGTTCAAGAGGGCTAGGGATATACTGGAAAGAGTCCAACAGAGGGCTACAAGGATGATTAAGGGCCTGGACATCTGTCATATGAGGAAAGGCCAAAGACAAGAAAGGCTGCTTAGTCTTGAGAAGACTAGAAGGGGACCTTATTAATGTCTATAAATATCTGAAGGATGGATGTCAAGAATGGGCCAGTCTCTTGTCAGTGGTGCCCTATGATAGGACGATGGGAAACGGCACCAAGTTGCAACACAGGAAGTTCCACCTCAACATGAGGAAAAACTTCATTACTGTGAGGGTGACGGAACACTGGAACAGGCTGCCCAGAGAGGTTGTGGATTCTCCTTCTCTGGAGACTTTCAAGACTCATCTGGATGCATTCCTGTGAGATCTGCCCTAGGTGTTCCTCCTGCAGCAGGGGGGGGGTTGGACTCAATGATCTGCAGAGGTCCCTTCCAACCCCTATGATTCTATGATTCTATTGTGTTACACTTCACCATGCCGTCTCAGCTTGTCTGTGTCCAACAGAACTGTAACCTTTGCACCAAAAGCGAACACTGATGTCACTGCTGTCCTGGCTGCCTAGTCTCTACTACATGAACCTGCTTTAGAAAATTAAATACAAACAGCATTTACTGTACTCTGACTCTTCCTAAGAGACCAGATTACCACCCTAGTCCATTTATTTTTGTTACTTCTGGTCATAAATGTCGTTTTAGGTAAGAGCGTGTATTTCAGCAACAAAGAGTGAAAAAGAAGACCATTTTTGGTCACTACCAAATCCCGCTGGACTTGATGAGGTCAAATAAACACAAGCTTTTCTTTCTTGCCTTCTTATAGTTGGCTTGAGCAGTACAAAGAAACTAAGTGGCACAAAAGATAAAAATGATGTCAGTTGTACCACAGAGAGGTGAGCAAAGACTGGACTACATTTTTTGAAAGTCAGACACCTACTTCTATGTATTTTTATCACAGAATCACCTTGGCTGGAAAAGACCTTAAAGATCTTCAAGTCCAACCATTAACCTAACACTGACAAGTCCTTAACTAAACCATATTCCTAAGTACTACCTCTATACATCTCTTAAAGGCCTCCAGGGATGGTGACTCTACCACTGCCCTCGGCAGCCTGTTCCAATGCCTGATTATCCTTTTGGAGAAGAAAGTCTTCCTAACATCCAATCTAAACCTACCCTGGTGCAATTTGAGGCCATTACCTCTCATTCTTATCACTTGTAACTTCATTGATCAGACCGATCCCCACCTCTTTACAACCTCCTTTAAGGTAATAGTCGAGAGCAATGTGGAAAGGGAGGCAGCAGTATCCTGGCTCCCATGCAGAAACCATGGGAGGGCAGGTCTGACAGGGGCATCACTGTTACAAGGTGCCCTTGTTGCTCATTGACTCACCTCACCATGTTTAGATAGTCCCACCTGGAGTGCACAGGGTTTTTGTTTAGCAAAGCCTCATTTGTGCCTTCACCATCTACCCAACAACAGTCCTGCATATAATGTTAAAAAGTGGATCCAAAACTCTCAAATTCTGCATTTTTATTCAGGTCCTGGCCCTGACTCTGTAAGGTGCTTAAATATGTGATTTGTTTGAGGGACTTCTATTGTGTGTAAAAATGTGCTTCAACGTGTTGGCATAAGAGCTTTGCTGAATCGGGGCCATTTAGCAAGAAGCCTGCCTCTGAGATCATCACAATGTTTCTAAGTTGGAGATGGTACAACTATTATCCTTTATTGCCCATTTTATGCCAAAGTCTCTCTTTCTTTTTACATTCCTCTTAAAAGCAAAGCTATTTTGGAGCATTTAATATTATTTAATCTCTTTATCCTGGCAGCGTAGAAATTACAGGGACCATTACAATGGTCCTGTGTGTGTATGCTTTATTGATGTATATGCTGACCTAATATCAAATTGATTTTGCTCAGCTTTTCTGCTGACCATAGAAAAATGCAAATTGAGTATTATATTTGCACACTAATTTTATTGGGCCCCTGTGTCTTCATAAAAAGATAAAGTTTGGGCTAATAAAAATAAAACATTTCTGGTGCTAATATAGGCAAATGTTTATGTAGGCAGGTAACAAATTGGTTTGTCATTTAGGGAAACATAAAGAGCACGAAAATCATCTTTAGGCAAAATAGATTGGTGGCTTTTGCTTAGCTTTTAGCTTTCATTTGCAAAAATCAATTTAGTGTAGCACTGTGTCTCAAAGATAGGGTGACACAGGATTAAGACATTCATTGTGTTCCCCCTCCATAACTCTCCCTTATACAGAGGCCCTGGGATTTAGGTTTGCTCTTGTTCAAAGCAAATTAAATATATTCCAGCAGAAAAGGAGAAAAAGAAACATTAAGACTTACATGAGCATCCTATAGGGACAAACAGAGGGGCAGGGTTGGAAAGTGGGACTCAGTGTTCTGAAGGCAGATGCTGAAAGAGTTATCAGCACTTGTCAGTGCACCAGGAATCTGAAAGTGTAATACTTGTATTATCTCCTTGCCTGGTTATTTCTTTGTTCCTCTTTCCTTTTCCTTCTCTAAGTACTCTGTAACAATGCCTTTCACATCTCTTTAACAGCCAACAATCTCTGCTGGAATGCAACTAAGTGAACTTTGATGACAGTTTAAGCAGATGGGCATATATCAACAGCATAACTTCTATTTATTGAAATGAGTTGACCTATTTAAATCCCAGAGCAGGCACTATTTCTATCCAACTCTTGTTTTTCATCCACTCCTTCCCCTTCTCTCCTTCAAATGCAGGGCATTTTGGAGGGGTTCCATGCAGTGGGAGGTTACATAAACAGTTTCAATGTTAATACTTGACTGCATTTTCAACCTAATAGCCCAGCAAGGGGATCTGACGGTAAAGCAAAAGGCCAGAAATATCTCTTGGTAAAATGATGCTGAAGCATAGATCAAAAAACACTGCAGACTACTTGCAAAATGAGAAATAGCAAATGACTATAGGGCAAGATTCCCCTTAGCTCCCAGCCCCATTTGTTTGTTTTTAATCTTCATTATATCTTGGAAGTATCAATTTTTCCATTTGGGCTGGTACTGTCAGCTTGCTATGCTTCTGAGGCAGGAAAATTAAATTACATGCAAAACCAAACAAGGTACACTCACATCTTTCCTCCCTCCTTGTCTCTACTAAAAAAACTTCCAAAAAATTGAGGTTTTGATTTTTAATTCTACATAGGCCTTTGAAGTTTGGAACATGCAGTCCTATGAATAAGAACAAAAGTCTGGAATATGAACAGCACATTATCATCCTCAAATGGCCAAGGTGATGACAACTCACAATTAAGGATGCAGAGAGTAGCATTTAATGTCACCTACCTGCATCATCATATCATAACAGTTTAGCAGGCAGGTCCCCAGCCTGCTTTCTTTTTCCATCTCCTGCTTTGCTATTTATAAAGTCAGGTTGGAGTGTAGATAAACCCCTTGCCCTCCAGAGACTGGAGGCAGGCAGTAAATTATGGGAAGGCTAAGTGGTACATCAAATGTGTCTCCTCAAAGCTATATATCATCTTGTTAAATTTGATGTCTAGTCCCAGAACCCCAGAAATCATTCCCAAAATCCCAGAAAATGCATGTGTCCTTCAGATGATATAGAACAAGAAAGTAACGTTTACCTGCAGGGAAAATAAAAAAAGACCCCACCAAGCCAAAAACATTCTAGTCAGTATTTGCTAAAAGTCTTAATTTTCACTCGAGTGTCTTTCAATGTTATTTCCTTGAATTCCATGGAGTCAGAACTCAGCCATCTCTATTTGAATATCTGAACTCTGATCTACAGTACTCATCTTTTTTCCTAACAATAGTTGACTTTAAATTGCAAACTGAATAAACCAAAACACACCCTATTTTTGTCTCTAAGAATTTTACACCACATAGAAATGCAGTAGGTTACGTATGTAGCAGCACTTCTCCAGTTACCACCAGTGAGAGTAATAAAGACCTTCAGCCATTCCACAGGGTTCTCCTAACTGAGCTCCACAACCCCACATCAGTGAAGATAAGGTAGGAACACTAAGGAGCTGCCTGTAGCCACAAAGGAAGCAAGCCTCATCTTTGGGGAAGGAATCAATACTAACTGGTACTATCTTGCTCTCTTTTTCACAGCTATCATCCCTCTAGAAATGCTCACTACCCCAGTAGCCTTCACTTTATACAAAGGAATAGAAATAAAATATTCAGATGCAAGACATTTCTACCTGTAATACTGCAGTTACATGGGTATCCTAAGTTTGTCTTTAAAATCCAGGGATTCAAAAGATACTGCTTGGGCCTGTTTTAAAGCAATTTTCTATCAGCTTACTCCAGTAGAGAAAGCTAAGGCTATGTTTGTTTACATGCTACAAGTTTGCACGGGCTGAAAGATAAGAGAATAATTTATGTCAGAATTTCAGCCAAGATAGCAGAGAGGGAATTACCAACCACTCATGGAGCAGTCCAGCACTTACAGGAGCAGCCAAGACACCTCTGTTCTGTTCTTTCCACTTTTGCTGTGGATTTGCCTGTCATTAATTCAGTGCTAAGATTTTCCCATATAAATATTGAGCAAAACCATTTGTACTTCAAAACAGAACTGAGAGTCCCAGTACAGCTATATGCTAAACTCTTCCAGTTTCTCCAAGATGCAGAGCCATGTGTCCTTCCACTCATTGTGGATCCCTCCAAGAAAGGCAATGCTGTAAAGGACATCTATAGCTGCCAGGAGATGGAAGTTCAGAATCCTCCAGTAGAGCATCTCTAATCTCTTAAACCCAATGGATAAAACAGGGAAGAAGCAAGCTGCAAGACAACATGCAGAAATCAGGAAAGATGTTTCTGGGAAGCTGTAACTAGAATACCTCTGCTGACAAGGGCTATACCTCATATTCTTCACTTAAGCAGGCAAAAATCACAACCAGAGCAGAAGTGAAGGAAAGTGGAGAGGCATAATATGGTGGGCAAAGCTGGATAGACACCTGTTTGAGTGTCTTGTTCTAAGCGGGGTCAGGTCTCACTCTGGGAGGAAAAAAGTGAAAAATGATAAAGGTTTCAGCCAGCTAGGCTAAAGGCTCCAGCCTGGGGGTGCAGTGAAGCAATCCAGTCAACACGGTCACTGGATTCACCTCCTGTATTTCACCTTTTAGACAATGACTTGAACAACATGAACCCTTTGCTCTCATGCTTCCCAAAACACTAATTATAAAGATGTCTTGACATCCCATGCTCAACTACAGGACACAGGAGATTATTTCCCCCCACACCACCCCTGTATTGAACCCTCCCTGGGAAGGAGGAGAGGGACTGACAGGGTTAAGCAAAATAAAGCCTTCAGTGTAGAAGACCTGGCTTGAAAGCAGCAATCCCAGGCAGGACATTCAAGGTGTTCTGCAAGGGGTTTTGGCCTTTACTGAACTATGACAACATGTTCCTCAGCGGCTGAGATAGTGGTCAATAAAAAGCAACCTGCTGAAATGAGATTCATGAAGAGCAGTGCTCCTCAGAATGTGACACTGACCTCACCAGGAAGCACCAACACTCTTCAGAAAGGGACTTAAGCCCACAAGGCAAGAAGAAACACCAGTGATTAGCCTCTCTCTTCACCTTCACAGCTTGTCCAAAATCAGAATTCAGACCTGAACGTACAGCACCAAACTAAGATTCTCCATAGAGGATTTTACACACCAAGTTAAAATACCTCAGCAATGAGGGACGCAGACTATCCTTGGGGTTGAAATACTTGTGCACATCCCTAAACCAGCCAGAAGCAAATCCTTCTTTACTGTAATGTCAGACACTGGTTTCAAATCCAGATGAGAAACAGATTGTTTTAAATGTAAGGTGGATGGCAGAGGTGGGGTGAAAGGGTCCCCTTTTCACAAAGTGGGGTTACCTCTCCTGGACACACTGCCAGGCCCCTGCTTTTGTTCATTGATTCTTCAGTTTTGAATCACAGGGATGTGATGTTGGGGAGTGTGTGGCTTGAGCGGAGTCTCAACTGTCCTAAATCATCTTTACTTAGGTGTGTGTATTCTACTCACTTTCGACTATGACACCATCAGCAAGTGTCACAGACACAACCTCAAACAGAAATGTACTAAGAGTATTTGACCTATACCACATATCATGCAGTCTGGCAGAAGAAAGTCCTGTCCTTTCCTTCAAAAGAAAATGGTGAGACATACACCCAGAAGGAAGGCACTTTTCATCCTCATTAAGGGCCAAGAATAAAAGTAAGTTGCCATTATTATTCAGATGCTGCTTAAAACCTTTTACCCTCTGTTGCAAAAACAATTACAGCAAAGATGTTAAAATTCCACCCAGATACATAAAACCTTCTCCTGCTCTAACCAACCTGCCATATCTGTCCCCTGCCTTACATCAAACCAAGAACAGTTCCTTTCGCAGACGCGATTCTTCTCTGAGATCTCTGTAAACACCACATGAACTTCATGTGCACACGTGTCTACCAATCCTAATTGTACTTTTTGTCCTATTGTTAGCTAGCAATAAATTTCAGAGGCACAGTCAATCAACATAGCATGGTGCACACATGAAACCACATTTTGTTGTCTGCACACAGGCACATGGGAAGGCTGCATGAGCTTTGAAAAACGTATCTAGTCAGTAAACTGTTAAAGCCAATTTATATACACATGCTCTCTCTCAAGGCAATAAGCCTATGGAGAATTTTAATTAAAGTCAAAGGAGTCTTTAAAAGTGGAGGGGGAGAAATCTAGCACAGCAAGAAATAAATTAATAAAAACACGCTCCAAGTTGAAGCTCAAGGGGATCACTCAGTCATCATTTATTTAAAGGATGGGACACGTCAAATATACGAATGTCAAGTGGGAGATGCTGTGAAGCAGTAGAGGACAGAAAAGGGGCTGACAAACTGGATGCCACAGCTTCTGTAGCAGATCATTTTTTTTCACATAGGTTGTATTAGTGGCTGGCCACCTGCTGCTTGATATTCACTACCTCTCAAAGTTAGTCACTAACATATCTGTATTCCCTTTCACATTTGATCTGGCAAGGCCTTTTAGCTCATCTAGACCATCCTCATCTGGCCAGCACCCAGTTTCTGTGGAAAACTATTCCATTGTCTCACCCTGAGGATATTTTTCTTGGTATTCAGCCAGCAATTTCTTTTGCTGAATTTCAATCTGTTTCTCACTTGCCTCTTTCCCTTGGTGTTTATATTTTTTAAAATGCCTTAATTTTGTATGCATGGTTTCAGCTTTTGCTTAGGCTACAGAATGTTCCAGAGGAGCTAACTGACCCCTTCAGATGAACCCTTCCATGCAGGCACAGCACATATCTGCTCAATTCTCATGTCCTTATGATCTTTTTATAGAGGCAGTTTCAGTGCTCAGATGAGAGCTGGCATTCTGCACCTCACCTGTCATTCTTGTGGCCACTGAATCATATTTTCTAGCCTTTTCCATAGCAGGGGGAAGAGATTTCTTCGCTTGAGGCCAGTTGTGAACAAGCAGTGCCACATTGCTTATCTTTAACAACTCCCAGTATCAGCTGCTTCAGCAAGCTCTAGTCACCTCTGCCTGTCTGTCTTGTAACAGCTCACTGGGGTGTAAGATGCTTGTGTGGATGAGTGTCCTCAGCAGCCTCCTGGGTCTCCAGCCCTTTATTCAAGAGAATATAATGTTTCTAGTTGGTGCTCTGTCACAAACCTCCCAGCATCAGATGCAAATGAAAGTAATCATCCATAATATATCATGTGATTATGCTGGAAACCCATGCATGTCTGATCCTTCAGCTACAAGAATTATGGATATCCAATATTAACTGCATATCTTGACACTCATTATCTCATTTACAGAGTCTTGTGCTGTCTATTCTTTGCCAGCCATATCCCTTGGTAGAAAGAAAAAACTTCATGGATTGATAAGATCCCACATCAATTTCCATGCAAAAACATGGAAGTGTAACTCACTTCAAATATAAAAAAGATATTGAAACTATTTGAAACATTAATACATATTAGTGAATGTAAATTGAATTATGTTTTGCCCTTTTCCATATAGAAAAAAAAGCCCTCTTCATGGAAAGAGGGTTAGAAAGGTTAAAAAAATGAAGAAAGTCAAAGTCATTACATTCCAATCAAACTTGATAAATATGTAAATTACAGCAACTAAACAGTTGGCTTTGACAAATGACTTCCACGTAATGGGTTTTTCATAGTAATGAGGCTACGGTGCAATTGGTTTTTTTAAAGCCTTACATTTCTCATTAATACAAAGTGTGAGTCAGTGTGCACAATGAGGATATTTACCAAAAAAAAACTAAGAGGGGGAAAAAATAATTCAGACAGCAGTTGACATCACAGAGGGATGCCACAGCCTGAGATCGTGTCATTGTTTCCATCAGCATTGACACATTGTTGACTAGTCTTCAATTAAGTGGCTTAAAACCTATGCCAAAAGGAGCATAAGGCCTAGGACTTTGCCACTTGCAATTCACTTGTGCTATGTTTATCCATCCAACCTGATCAAAGGTGCCAACTACATATGCTGATCAGACTCTACAAGACCTACAAAAATGGAAAAAGGTGCAAGAAAATTATTTAAATTACCTTTAAGTAACTTCCCTGCCACCAGTCTCTTCCTGCCTCATTCAGCTCTTTGGCACTTCAGACCATGTCACTCATGGCATCTGTGCACCTCTCATTCTAATGTAGGTTGCACACTAATCAAGAGAAACAGATTCATGCAGGAAGATAGCCCTAACTCATAGAGCACTGCTTTCAGTTGCCTTCTCATTGCCCTGAGAATAGCCTGGCATCTTGCAGGTTCTTACTCCAGACTTCTGCTTCACTTGGTGCAAGGTGTTGTGGACTGTTGAAACCAGAGCATCAAAGGTACTTTGGACCAGCAACAGCTTTTCAAAACAAAGGGGCAATGATTGCAGTGAAATGTCTCCAGAAACACTGAGGTTTTCCTTGCCTTGCATTCCACTGTAGCAGGATCACACCACACAGGGTTGTAGGGCTGTTGTCCCATTTACTAGCAGACTGATGGCAATCAATCAGCCACTTGGTGGTACCATTGAGTCTGTGTTTGGATGACCACATTAAGCAGCCTACAATTGAAACAGACTTTTCTATTCTTAAGCAACAGGGTTTTCTTCACAGACACCTCAGCACTGCTTCTGCAGATGTAGTATTCCCGGCCCCCCCCAGTTTAAATAGAAAAACATTGATTAAAGAGAGGCAGAGAAGAAGTCCATTTCCCCATGTTCCACCCCCACCATCCTTCTCACAATCCTATACAAAGCCAAACTACCTGGTGCCAACAAGGCTTATTTCATGTATTCTGCATGGTACAGAAGTTCCTGAACAAATAAATATAGGGGAAATTTCAACATACATGTCTATGTAATTTAATACAATTACAGCTACTCAGCCCTCCCTATTTGAAGGAAGGCTGTTTCTACATTCCCTCATTATAAGGATTTTTGCCACCTCGTATTTGAATTCCTGAGCCAAGGCTACAGAATTGAGCTCATATTTACCCTCACATACTGTCAGTGCACCTAAGGGTCAGCCAATACAGGGTGGTGATACATCAAAGACTATGCTGCAGATTTTAAGTAAAAACAACCCTTCTCACCCCAATCTGTTGAAAGTACATAAGGGCGAAGAAGGGAAAACACAGCCAGGGGGAATGTCAGCAGGAAATAAGGAAAAAGGAGGTGGAGGGGAGGACTGTTTATACATCTTCTAATAAGCCTATAAACCCTGGCTGTATCTCTGCACGCATGCATCTCTTTTGCTGATACAGAATGCATACTCCATGTAATGTTATTCTTGTGAGCCAGGAAAATCTGCATGTAATACAGCAGATGAATGCTAATGACCTTCCACCAAGCTGGAATCCAACACTACTTGCCTTTATCAAAGGTAGACTTCAGAGTGAACAGTCAACCTCGGGGTTCCTTGTGGAGTCGAAAAATCAGTGAACGCAACATGACCGCGTACAGCCCTGTTTGTGCTAAGTGTCCCCCAACTGCACAGAAGCTGATAATCCCTCCCAAATATCCCTCAGGCTATAGCACAAGTATTTTTCAAGCAGCACTTCTTTAGTAAGAGAAAAGCAATTTCAAGCCCATTCAAGTGATGAATACTTGAAACAAAGATGAGTTAAACAGCTCGACCAACACAGGCTACTAAATCATTGGCATAACTGCCAGCAAAACATCTGTACTCCATCACCCCACGCCTCCCTGTCCCCACAGTCCCTGATTACTCTAACCCACATCTCTGATGGGAGCCATGTTACCCAAACATATTGTTCTCTAGTCAAAGCCATTTGAAAGATTTGGACCTATTTCAGATGAAAGGAAAAAGTAATAGAGGTACTCCAGTCAAGTGGAGAACCAAGAGCAACTGACAGACTTAACCCTGCTGGCCTTACCAGGAAATTACACAAAAGCTTGATTTGAACGAAAAGCTAGGCCAGCACTTGCAACAACTGTCTTCTCAGTTTGTGAACTGATTTAGAAGAAACAGATAAGAGATTACCCCTAATTTGCTTTATCTTTGCATTCTTAATCTATTGATTATAATAACTGTAGAAGCTATCTTCCCATTAGCCACAATTATTACCATAAAGACAGCATGCAAAAGTCAGAGAGGATTTAAACAGTTTCATTTCCAGAGTGCTGCTGTAATGCAGTCCTGCACATTTCCAAAGCAGAGAATGAAAAATAAAGCTTCCAGGCCACTAAGTTCAAGCAGATTTTCTCATCATGGCAGAATTTAAACTTTCAAACCAGACATGTCCACACTGATGACATTTAGAACTGAACCCTGGAGAGATTTTTCAGAAGTTGTCAAGTCTGAGCCCAGAACCACTGCCCTAATTTTGAGAAAGCTTCTAAAACGATGGAAAACTTTTTGAAGGTCATTGTCCTCTATCAAACACATGACATAGCATTGTCTGAATATGAGGATAGAAGTCAAGAATCCTGTGTTCTTTTTGCTGCTCTTCCACTGAACTGATGAGTAACCTTTCAAAAGGCACTCAAGAATAAATCCACAAACAGATTTAGCAACTAAAGTAGCCTAAATCCCATTTAAGTCCATAGTTTAGATCTTCAAAAACTGCATTCAGCTGTCACCTAGTTCAGGAGACATCAGTATCCACAGGCAACCAGATCTCTCCCTTTGGCCAAGTCCCCCAGAAATCCATATACTAGTTTTAGCAGGCATTTCCAACTTGTACTTAATGGAAGAGCACCACAAAATACAGTGGTAAAAAAGTAGTTGCAACAACCCCTGATTTCTTCAATACTTACAGGTTCAGCAATCCCACCCAGCTTGTAAAACATCCCCAGGCAAAAGCCCCTCTCGATTTGGAGGCATCTGAAACTAGATTTGCACTTCCAGAAGTACCCTCAACACATGATATTGCAGGATTTTTTAATTATTTTTTTTTAAAAGTATAAGTATGTAACATTAAACAGCACATGAATGAGAATCTTGTTTTCCCTCCTTCCACATTGACACCCTGAATACTAGATTACAGGATCACAATTGCTTTTGCTCAACAGCTAACCCAGTGAATACTGACTTGGATGACAAAGAAAAGTAGATTCAGCATGAAGAAAGCCTCATGAAACAGCTCTTCCCATGCCCAAAGTTTGAGGTTGTGCCCTCTCAGAAAGCTCAAATTTAGGACACACAATTTGGAAAACCTAAAATTACGAGGGTTGTGTCAAAATATTTCTTTCCCAGTCATCCTCAGTTTGCCTGTTTAACAATTGGAAACAATCCAGACTGAGAGCACCTTCTCACGGCTGACCAATCAAGTGAACTTAAGCTGTGGACAGAACTGAAGGTCTGTTCTCCAGCATGCTCTACTTGGGTGCCTTGACTAGGCTGTTTTCCAAATCTTATTCTTTGCTTTTTGTAGGAGCATAGATGACAATGACTACTAAAGGGCTTATGCTTCTTGTAAGCAGCAGATCAGATGCCTTCAAAATTGGCACAGGGATGGTACATACCCACACTACTTTTTTTGACATCTATTTTCATAAATCCCGATTTATTTTCCTCCATTTTAATAACACTAGTAATTATTATCTGGTTTCATACATTGCTTTGAGATCCCTGAATGGTAAAAAAGACAAAAACAGAAAAAAAAAAAACACTTTATAGCTGCATGCTTTTATTACTAAGAACAACTTATGTCTGTTTCTTCTATTTACTGGAAAACAACTTGGAAAGCACTTTCCCAAAATCTGCACCTTCATCACTCAGTATTTTATCTACAAAAATGCAGACCTCCAGTTTTTGGATTCATTTTTTTTTGCTTGAATGGAGAGGAGACATCAGAAGAGGGAGAAAAAACCCCACACTACAAAACAAACCTTTCCTGAGAATGTGATTTTTAATACATTCCTTTTCTACTCCTCTACCTGTGGGTCACACATTTGTAGTGGCCTTTCATAGCAACGTGTGTCCATATTATACCAACATAAATCAATAATGGATATATTTTGCTTTTATTTTTAATATGCTATTTAATCCTCTCCTTTTTGATAGGAAAAGAGAACCTGAGCTGCATACAAATGGGTCACAGCACCTCATGTTTACTGTTAAACATGAATTAAATCTGAGTAGCTTGGCATATCTCTATAATAAAAAAGGCAACATTAATAAGATTTCATTAAATGGAGAGCTAATGTGTAACAGTCTTATATCAGATATGTGAAAACAGAATTTCATAACAAGGCTGGGAGAAGTATTATCAAGGACCTAAGCAGAAAATCTGTCTTTCTCGATACTGGAGGAATTTATATTTGAAGAGTGTTCTTTCCTATTGAGATCTTCATTGACTCGTACAAAAATACCACTTTTAATCTCAAATCCCCACTGGCATTTTTATATAAGCACTGAAAATGCTATTGGGCTTTAGAGATTTAATTTAATGAAGGAAAAGTATTTCTATTAAAGTGTGTAATTTTTTCTATTTTATTTTTTTTAACCACAACATCTTCTGAGGAACCAGGGAAACAAGATTATTTTAAGCTCTGAGAAAACAGACTAACCTGTGCCCTTGTAGAACTCCTGCTTCACAAAGAAAGCTTAACAGCAATGGCAGAGCCTGTAGGTGCACTTGAAAAGGGACCCTACTGTCCCAAGTCACATACACACTGAGAATGCCAAGCTTGGAGAAGGCAGCAGAAAGAAAGGAAAAGAAATATCCCCATGCAGTCTGGTTGTTTATGCTAAACTGCTGCATCATTAAGCTCCATTCTGAAATGTCAAAGATGGCAAAAACTCACCAAATAGCTACTTAATCTTCTGCATTAATAGATTGATCCTCTCATCTATTCACGTCAAAAAGTATTAGGTCTGGCTGGGTAGGTAACAAATTCACTGTTGGGGTAAATGAAAGCCACTCCATCAATTTGAGCAGAATTGCATCCGTTGGCTCCCGTGATGAGATAGGCTCTGAATTGTGTGATACAGGATTCCCTTCATATTAATTCTCACAGTACTGCTTTTGTGAGGATAAAAGCTTTTGTTTTATCTGAGGATCACCCATGTCTTTAATGTATGAATATTCATTACAAATATAAATTCCTTTTCAGATGGAGAAAAAGTGCACTTGACACCAGGAGGCCTCTCAACAGGACACTGCCAGGGCTGACAAGCTCCAGAGTAGACAAACTACAGCAGTTGCTCTATTTGTGTGCAGAGCTTACACAAAATTAAATTTCCTCCATTTAAAATAAAACATAAAGGGCTATTTTTTTACTTAGCAAGCAGATGACTGAGTTATAGTAAGGCAAACCCTATAGTAAGTTACCTCATACAACAACAGCTGGGCCAAGGAATTGTATGAAAAAATACTGTGACAGCAGAAGAGGATAGTCCAGAAATAGATATCTGACTTCTCATGACATCCACTACTTATCTCATCTTTGGACAGCAAAGTCTACAGAGAGTTTATGTAAGGAGGTGTAGATAACAGGGCACCCAGATGCCATCACAAACAAGGAAGAGAGTCATCTCCTGTTTCTGAGTTAAGAGAAACCTGGTGAAAGAAGAGATGGAATCCAAAGGACTTTCATGAAAAACTAGTTCCTCATAACTGGCTTCTGGAGCTCCTGTAGTCTTTAAAAGACCTTCAGCACCAGAGCTCCATCACAGCCCAAAAATTAGGCTTTCAGTTTAGCTGCCAGTCTTGCCTATTTTTCTTCTCAGGCCTTTCAGGTAAATAGTAGGTCTCCCTAAGCATGACATTGTGAACAAAAAGATAGTTGTGCCGTTGACTTCAGTAGATCCATGATTCCCATGTGTGCTTATACACTAGCCAGTACAGCAGAGTATCTTACCACTCAGAATTGCTGTGACTAACAATAAGGTGAGTCTAAACTGGGACTGAGAATTTACATAGCTTGCTGCACCAGGTAGATGATCAGTGTAAAAAACCTGGTGGTTAATTTCAGAAGGTTAAAAAGCTTAGCAGAAATAAGTTAAATATGACAAATCTGGCAAATATGAGCAATCACTGGAGGTAATTGGAAAAGCAAACATTCAAACTGTGGCTCCAGTGCATGAAAATAATTTTTATTTAAACCACATCAAAACACTAATGAAAAAGATGTATTTTCAAAATATTTTTAATTTTAATAAACATAGTGTTTGATGAATATTTTGATAGCTACATACCCAAGCCTTACACATAACTATTTTACCCTAACAGCCTCAACTGATTTTTTGTGGTGGCTACAGGCAAGAATGATAGACCATGATCTGATTTCATTGATTGCTCTTGAAACAGTCCCATGCAGGTGGAGAGCTCAAGTGCAAAGATAGACATAGTTTTGATGTTTGGATTATAAAGGATCCAGAATTTCCCATTTTTAATCAACTGTCACTCTAAGTTATGCAAATAGTCACAAGAGAGGGTTTTGTTTTTGTTGTGGTTTTTTTTTTTATGAAAGTGATCAATATTATCAGAGCATCTTTACAGTGGCAATTCCAGCTCCTCACTGAAGTAGTAAGACACGCACTGAGTTATGTTCTGCATAAAAACAATCCTTCCTTGAATGCTGTCACAACACTGGCAGAATATTTCCATTCTTCCACAATCTAAGCATAAACAAGAGAATAAAAATCTGATTTGATGAGACATGATCTGGATAAGAAAGGTCCACCTAGCCTCCTGCTTTGTCTCCAGCAATGTGCACTACAGAATACCTATGAAGTAATTAAACCACATGGTACACAAAGATATCCTTTCCCCAGCAATTCCCTCCCAATTCCTGACAACCAGGTGCTTTTAAAAATTTATTTTAAAACATCCATAGGTGTTGTATCAGAAACCCAAGTTACTGTCTACCCAAACCAGTTTACCCAACTTTTGATTCAGAACCATTCTGAAAAAAAAAAAATAAAAAATCAATACCCCAGTCATAAAAAGCCACAAACTTTGGATACCAAAGAAAACTTTAAAAGTGAACTCTGCCACTACAGAGAACCAAAGATCCCAGCACTATAGGAAGAAAATAAAAAAAAAAAAAGGGCCACTCTAGGTCAGGTTCAAACCATGAGGGACCATTCTTTAGGCAGCATAAATTCTTACCGCTCCATTGAAGCCAACGGAACTATGACTACTTGTCTCAGCTAAGGAACTGCCCCTGAGTCACTGGCTCATCTCTAATGGCACTACCAGGGGATAAGGTGGGTGGAAGGGAGAGAACAGGCAGGGAGGAAGGCTGATGTGGAGTGGCAGACAGTAAATTCTTTGAAAGAATCTGGCAACGTTAGTAGAAATCCTCTCTTCCACTGCATTCTTATGCAAAGCTCAGATCTGAAGGTTACCTGCTTCCCCAGTGGCTTGAAAAGAAATTTTTTGTGAAGTAATCTCTGCTATCTGTCTCTTTCTCTATTTACAGAGCATAAAAGTGACCATAAAATGCCACCAGTATTGAGCAAATCAAATCTGCCCTTCCAGCAATGCCAGGCCACACGATGATTATCTCATTTTCTCTTCGACAAATGTGGAATTATTGACTGGTGATTGTCAAAAAAAATGCATGTCTCTACATCAGATAAGTAACAGCCAAGACAAATAAAAAATATGAAACACTGAGCATAGGCAATAAGAGGCTAATGTCTGTGACCAGTGACCTGTGCTGCAGAGTTAGTGACACAGAGCATTCTGTCATATTCCTTATGCAGCTTATGGCTCTTCCACTCCTCTTTTCTACTGCAGTTTCAGACAAGGAAATAGGAAAAAAAGACAACTATTTGCTTCTGCATGAAGGGGCAGAGTATAGGGGGTGGGAATCCTTAATAAAAGGCAAGGAGTGAAATACCCTTGTTTTGGACACTCTTGTTCATGGTAATGCAAGATCTCCTTGCAAAGAGAAGTTCAAAGGTTTCTAGAGGGGAGGTTTCAATCAGTTATCTGTGGATGGTGAGAGAGAGTCGAATGGAAGCTCAACAAATGCAGGATGCAAACAGCAAAGAAGAGAGACAAAATGAGCATCTGTTCTAGACTCCTAATTATCAAGGTCTGGCAGAGGCAGAATCTGTCCTTGGAAAATCTGAAGCATCATCAAGTTCAGTGAAGAATAACAAGCAGCCAAAATGAACCAGTGACAGTCTCAGTAGGGACACTACTTCTGCAGGAGGGCCAGCACAGCATCGGCCAGCCTGATGTGACCACTGAAAAACACAACACAACTCTTTTCCCTGAAGAAAAGAAGTTTCACCAAATGACTAAGCAACCCATAACC
This sequence comes from Hemiprocne comata, assembly GCA_020745705.1. NCBI lineage: Eukaryota > Metazoa > Chordata > Aves > Apodiformes > Apodidae > Hemiprocne > Hemiprocne comata. The sequence goes on from CM036593.1 coordinate 25,233,337, forward strand.
ATATCTGGGTCAGGCATAGTGCCTCAGATCCTAAACTCAGAGGAGAACTGTCCTCTCCCATCCAGCCTGACTTTTACAGGCAGAAACCTTGGATATCTTTAGCGTGCTGACAATGGCCAGGTTTGTACGTCTGTCCCAGCAGTCAAACAGCACAGAGCCAAACTGATGTGAGAGTCCCTTTGCCAGTACTAACAACAAATGTTACATGGAAAAAAGGTCACTTACAGCCTCTGGAAGAGGAATGGATAGTTCCTCCGGCTCCCTGGAAAAATACAGGAGAGCAAAGGCTGACAAAGGAAGTCCTGAGGCTGCAGGAAAGAGATTAGGCAGGAACACATCCAAGAAAATACTAAAAAACCTCTGTCCTTTTTGAATCCATGGGATTTAGATGATAAAGGAGGAGTCAGGCACCTAACTGCCTTCTTGTACCCTAGCTTTCAACCAGGATTCATCCCACCTGGCTTTAAGTATTTTTAAGTAATGAGCCAGCCACTTCCAGAGGGCAAAGCAGGTGTTAGTAGGATCAGGCAACCTCTGCAGCTTCCAGCCTCCTTGCACTGATTGCAAGGTGAGCTTGGAGTCTCCAGCCTGGGCAGCTAAGATAAATGCTCATGTTTAGCCATGTTTAATTTAGCCTCTCTCCCCTTTCTCCATCTGCAAAATAAAGATCAGCTCTTCTCTACTGCTAGCACATCCATACTTACCCTGAGCCACTCTCAGTGTGAAGGCATCATTCTGCTTCTCCTTTACACAGGAGTTCAACAGCTGAGGGCTCCGAGTAAAACCTCGGATCAATTCACAGATATGGTTCTGTTTGGTGTAACACAGCCTATGTTTTATTCTGTGACAGCCTAATCTACACCAGACCTTGGAAATGCACTTTGGTAGGACAAAAAGCAGCATGTTTGTGTGTTGTGGAGAGGAAAGACTTGGAGGAAAACTACAAAGTCCTGCCTAGGTCCAGCAACTGCATTAAAGAATCCCTATTATAGTCATTACACTTTACTCATGCACTTTAATTTTCCAGTGTCATGAGACAAACTCCAAAGGCATATTTGCATTACCAAGGTGTTACCAAAGTGAAGTGAAACAGCTTAAAGTTTCTTTTATAGACAATACATCTATTCATGGTAGATAAAGGGATTAAATATCCTACTAAAATCCATTAGAGTCAGGAGTAATACTGCCACATATAGTTTTATTTTGCACTTTTATTATACCTTTCCTCCCAAGATCTTACAGCACTTGTCAAATAAGAAATTAGGTTCTGCCACTTTAGTAGCATAAAATAAAAACTCTGCTCTCAGATAGAGAGGACAGCTATAGTGACAGCTGAAGGTCACACAGGAATAGAGCCTGGATATTCTGGCTTGTGAATTTCTGCTCTAAAGCCCATTCCCTTTTTCAATTAGAGGGATGACAGTGCCACATACACACAGTACTTAGGGTAAACATTTGTCTGAGTTCTTCATCTCCTCCTACCATTATCTGCACCATTTTTATTTGAATGCCTCATTTTTTTTTTTCCAGAGTTTTCTGCAAAATTCAAATGAACCGTGAACAAGAGAATGAGAGGTTTATTGAGCCATGGCAGGCTAACACTACCCATGTTGCTGCATGATTCGAATACTTAAGTGGCCCAGATGCTCTAACATTCAATTAATGAATTCCAGAGATTTGGAAAGGGAGTGGAGGGAGGAAAAACAAAATTGCACAAGATGTTGGCTTTGCCATTGCATTATCCTAGGTGTCTCCCTCTGATGAAGGTTAATGAGGAGAGTTCAAATGCTAAGACATAATTAAATAGCAATAATTAAAGAAGCTGACAGTGCTAGAAGCAGCAAACTGATATAAGATTGTTTCCCTTTAAAAGAAAGTAGGCAGTTATTGCTTAAACACAGCCCTAGCAGGTTTGTGAAATGGTTTCCCATATTCCTAAACACGAGGCAAGCTCTCATTAATTGGTATCATTACACATTTAATGCTGCTTGCCTTGTCTTCCCTGATCCCATTTGCCTATTTTTGGATGGTAGCCTCAGCACAGATGAAGCCCATTTGGCAAGGCTGCACCCTGATCAGAGACAGACATGTGGTCATCCTGGCTGGAGATGAACTGAAAGGTGTTCATAAACTCTGCAGGTACACGTGATATGAAAACTGACAGGGAAAAGCATTGGAAGGCAGGCAAAGCTCTGACCCGTAGTATTCTGGGAGCAGTCAGTGAAGGACATAAAAGTTAAGGCAATGTTTGGGAAAACTGGAGTATTCCAATCCTGAATGTTGTGGACATTGTGGAGCACTGGCCATCCCTGCTGTGGACTGAGTGGTTCACACCATATGCAGCAGAAAGAAAAAAAGCAATTAGTACTGTATTTTTCTAATTGATTTGCAGCTGCTAGTTAACATGCATCTTTTCTTAATGACATCAGAACTTCCCACTGTTCAGAAAATCTCACTGATTTACTAAACACTCAAGATTCACTCAGCACTGTCACCAGGGCAAGCACTACCATGGTAAACACAAGTTTGCCTGCTGTGGAAACCTCCCTCTGCCTTAATGGAAAGGAGGTGAGAGATCCTGGAAAATGCAGTATTCATGTGCACTGATTTCCTAGAAGATGTGACCATCCCATCACTTCTGCAGGCCTGTCCCTCACACAGGTTATCCTGATGAATAATCCCATGGATTATTCCAGCTAGGAGAAGGAAGGATGGGGACAGTGCTACATAACTTTGGCAGTTATGGGGTAATCTAGATACGAACATGCCAGGTTCTATGTTAGGCTCACACAGCTCCTGATGATGCCCCAAGGATTTAACGAAGAAAGTCAGGAGAAGGTCACTTCAAGCCTGTGGATATACATTTGTTGGTGAATTATCAGGCACAGTACAGTTTCCTCTTACTGTTCTCTGTAGATAAAGCTGGATTATTCCTTTCTGTAGTCCCAGCAAGGAATCCCTTTCCTTCCCTTCTGAAATACAGGCACATCTGCAGGACCTGCTGGGTGCCATTTTTTGAAAAACCCTCTGTGAGATGAGAGTTCTCAGTCCCCAGACTCAAAAGAACAGGCTCAGACCACATAAGCTCAAGGAGATCTCTTGGGGCCACTAAGCAAAACCAAAACACTGAACTTAAACTGAATCTGAAACTTGTAGATGAAACCTGTCCCTGAATTGTGAGACTGCCTCACAACAGACTTGAATCTGCACTGCTGCAAAAGGTAGAAAGAAATGGAACACACCATTGAGGTCTCTTAGCAGTCACCTGGAGTCTTTTCAGACAGTTTTGGGTATTGGTCAGCAGCCTGAAATATGAATTCTATTCTTTGCATACAAGCACAGTTATAAATATGGCCTGAACACTGCAGGTACAACATGTTCTACTAATGAAAATGCAGTTTGCTTCCATGTCCTTGTCATGCCTTTCTTCACCAGAGTACAGCAGCCAATGAGTCACATGCACATAAAAGAAGAAAGCCAGGTGAAATAGGGGACAAAAGGATGTCTCCTAGTTAGATAAAAATAAAGTTATGTTTAGATATATTTGGAGAAAGGGAAGGAGAATGTGTTGTTAAAAATCTGGTGTAAGGCAACTCTCCTTAGAAAGTGGCATTTTCAAAACAGATTGATTCTGACAATCCACATTACTCCTGACCAATGGCTCCAGAGTACTGATACACCACAAACACCTGGATAGCAGTATGTCTCCCTTTGTAAACTTTCCAGCAGTCAGTTGAGGCAAAACGTGCAGCAATTTAACTGAAGGTGCAAAATCCACTATCAGAGCAGGTGGGTAGCAAGTTAATTTTAATCTGAAAGTCAGACTAGTATTTGAAGGTAGGTCTCAATGAGTGAAAAATCCAGTGCATCAATCCTCTGAACCCCCCCATGAACACTTTCTTTGGTCATTTTGTCTTACTCAGAGGCTAAAATGACAAGGAAAACACCACTGAGAATAAGATGAACTGCCTAAAAAATAATATACCTCCATGCCTATCCCCATAACCAAGGTGTGATGGCCTTGTTCAGCACTGACCAAGGGGAATCTGGTTACAGATGACTGGTGGTTGAGCTTTTGACAGTTGAAATATGTCTCCTATAATAAGTTTTCCCCTGAGTTAAAATACTCTGATGTCTCTTTCTACCTAAAGATGCCTTAAATTTGAGGTAAAAACGTGGCAAGAGTTTGAAACTAGGCAAAATGCACCGCATATATATCCATGGAAGTTGTACAATTTGAAACTCAGACAGAAACCTAATTATAACTTTGTAAACTCTTCCCAAGTTTGATTCCCCAATGGCAGAATCTGGATAAACAACTTCCTAAAGCTGGTCACAAAGAAACTGTTGTCAGGAGAAAGGGATTGTTGTAGTCATAGCAGAGTTACAAGACAAATGGCTCCAAGAGATCAAGCACCCATGGTAGCCATTATAACAGTCCCCCCAAATAACCTCCAAAACAAAAAAACTCAACACCTAAGCTAACCACCCCAACTCAAAACCTAGATGCAAAGAGCTTGACTCAAGTATTCACAGCCATTCCACGTGTGCCAGCACCCAAATGTTTCTCACATCAACATTTAATGTAATAAGAACAGTTTTGCTCTCCCAGGCTTTATTCAGGGATCTATAAAACTGTCAGATAATCAATTTGCATCCAGAGAATTGAGGTAAAAGAAAACCAGCTTTTAAGGCCCAAGTCAGCAGAGGTTCTCATTGCAGTCACTAGAGGGCATTTGGATTTGCCAACTCTTAGCATGTTTCATATTTCTTTTCAGGTTGTTGGTGTCTGGTTTGGTTTTTTTGTTTTGTTTTGTTTTGGGATTTTTTTGTTGTTGTTTTTTTCGTGTTGTTTTTGTTTGTTTGTTTGTTTGGGTTTTGTTTAGTTTGTGTGTGTTAAGTTTTTGTTGTTTTTTTAAGATTAACTTCTTGGATGGTTCAGAGCCACAGCATACACAGTTACCCATTGTGGATTGTTAATTAAGTGTAAAAAATGCCTCAAAAACTATTTCAAGAACTTGTATAAAAACAGCAGTCCAGGCCTCATTGTACTGATCTTCACTCTCCAGAAAATCAAGAGTTAATCTTGCATGTCTTTAATGATTTTATCCTTTGACTAACAAGTGATAGGACAAGAGGAAATGGCCTCAAGTTATACCGGGGTGGTGGGGGGTGGTTAGATTTGGTGTTAGGAAAAACATCTTGACTGAAAGGTTGTCAAGCACTGGAACAGGCTGGAGGAATTTAAAAGATGTGTAGATGTGATGCTTAGGAACATGGTTTAGTGGTGGATTTGGCAGTGTGCTGGGTTAATGGTTGGACATGAAGATCTTAAAGGTCTTTTATAACGTAGATGATTCTGTGCTTCTGTTCCATTATTCTGTTTTAATGAAATAGCACAATATCAATAGTCAAAATGGCTTATGTTAATGGCCTTTAATAGAGCACAGGATGCAAAGACTTACACTGACCCTTGATAGTCTAAACCTAAGCTCTGATCAATTTCAAACCTCCAGGTAGATGACAAAGATGGGAACAATAAACTTTCAGAATCAAAGACTTCTAGGAGTAACTTCCTCAGAGAGAGAGATCTCAGTATTTTACTGCTCAAATCTTTGTATCTCACTACTTCTTGTTAAGTCTTTTCCTATTTTCAAGGCAATTATTTCTGAAATAAATCCACATAAACACCAAGGTCATCTAGTCTGCCATTAGAACAATGTGCTCCCAGCAGAGAAGAGAGAAAAGGAACTACCAGGAAGATAAGGAGGGTACAGTGGTAAGTTTCTGTACATCAGCAAAAAGAAAAGTTTTGTCAGGTTGAGCAAACAGTTTTAAGTAATTCATATTTATATGCTGTTATATAAATATAATTATAATTCTGCTTTTGTGTGTAACCTTTTGGTTACCCCCCCCACTACACATTCCAAGGGACAAGAATTAAACCATTGTCTTTTATCCAAGGCTAGTGTTTCTGTATTACTCCACCCTAACAGAACACAATGTTATCATAATCTCTTCTGTAAAGTTTATCATCAATTGTCAATTATCCACAGCATTGGGATGAGAAGGGGCAATAACAGAAAGTTGGCACGGGAAAAGACATTGATAAGGTGAAATATGTTTAAATTGAACAAAGCAGTCACTGTATTTAAGATATATATTTTTGAAAGGTGACGTTAAGAAGTAGAATGAGATCATTGATATAAAAGAGCTTTTTGAAAAGATTAAGATCAAGATGATTCCTAAATAACATGGGTAATTGGCTAGTGAACAATCAAAAGACTTGACTATACTGCAGTTCCTTTCTTTCTTAGAGTGTTTAAATGCATCATTTCATCTCCCACTGTGATTTATGCTACTTTTATATAGTCTGTATTACAAGAAAGTTTTGGCCTTCAAATCAGATAGGTCCTCTAAGAACTCAGTTATTCACCCAATGAAAAGCTACATGAAAGCTCTCAATTTAACGATTTTTTCTGGCAGGAAATTGTGATGCAGTGATGTCCAATCAAACAAGATGGTGGACAAATGGGATATTTGCAGGCAGCACATTCAAAACTATATATGGACAGTATTAAATTACAGCCAAGTCATCAATTTTACTATGTCAAGTTTTCTCATAATTAATAAGGATGCTGTTCTCAATTTTCAAAAGCAATATGTACAATGCAAGACCATGCACAGCTGTTTCAGAGAAAATCAAAAGGTTCTGCCCATTGAGATTGCCAAGAAGTTGTAACATTCAAGAACAGTAATTTGAAGTTTTGGCCTTTGCTTCAACATGCACACAGAGCACAGACACTGGGTACAGCAAGAAAATTCTGATACTACCTTTAGAAACATAAAGGGAAAATCTGCATTCCAGCATCCACCTCCTTTCTGGTCAAATGACCTGTATCCTCTCTCTGTCAACGCCAAAGGTAATGTAGATCCACCATCACCTTCATCCATTTTGAAACAAAAGTAATAAAAAATAGCAGTTTCTTCCCTAACAGAGGCTTTTACTGACATTTTACTGGAAAGTCTATATTTAGTATCCTAGAAGCCAGGTACCTATAAGAAAAAATACAATTACTAAAGCCTTTCTTCATTCATGTGCTTCACAATGTAAAAAGAAGTGAGAAGAATGACGAAATTAAGAAAAACTGAGGTGCAAGAGGAGTCAAACATGGTAGAGTTAAGACTGCTTACCACATAAAACATTGTCACTACCATTAGCCCTCTGTTTCATGTACCAAGGTTACTTTTAAAAGGCAGATCCTTTAACCTGCCATGCCCATTTGTTCATGTGGAGATAAGTTTATTTTAAAAAAATGCTTTTCTAAAGCTAGGAGACAGATTCTGCAGTGATGCTGGGAAGGCATCTACAGAGTTCTGCCCATTTACATCATGCAAGGTAGTAATCCATGATGTAGTGACCTCTGTAGTATCCACTCACTTTTTCACATTCAATTGCTAACAACTCCATGCTGGGAATCAAGTCTCTGCAAAGAAGACTTCCCATAATAGGAAACAAACCATACTAAACATCCATCCCATTTGTGTTTTACCTGGGGTACCCTGCTATCCCTCTGCTAATGTACCTACTATCCTCAGGAAACAGCTCAATATTCATACAGTATTCCAATGATCCACTTATCTCTGCCTAATAGTCCTCGTGCTTCCCTCACTCCCCTAAGCATGAAGACAAATTATATATGGTTTTTAAATTCATTCTTGTGGTAATAAAGAACCTTATCTTATCGGTTATTGCATGCATTAAAATGCTGTCCCCTGGAGGTATAATTTTCCACTCTATCCTGTCCTTATTTTAGCATCTGTTAGACCAAACTCTGTTTACCATCTCTCTGCTTACTAACATCTGACCCTTGGCCTTGAGGTAGGAATGCTGATCCCCAGCTTTCGCTGATGGTTCTTGTTTTCCTGCAGCTGCCTCCAAAAGTAAATGAAGATTAGTTTGCTTCCAGGGTGTATTGATTAAGCACCATAAAGGGCGGTGGTTGTGAACTAACTTAGGTCATAATTGCTCGAATGGGTCTCAGGAGCAAGAATAGTCATTTTCTTGCAAAGATAACTGAAACCACATAACCACACATGCAAAATAAACACGCACGGGTTTCAGGGGTAGCTGGTGCTTTGTGTTATAAATAAATACCATACAGAAAAGTGTGTTTCCTCCTCCTTTACAAACTCTCTCACTACTTTCCCTTAAGCTCTGGAAAGGAAGTGGTGGTGGTCATAATCTGAGATGCTGCTGTGCAGTCATATATTTTCTTCCCACACAGTGGCTCTCACCAAGGATCTCAAATTAGTTTTTGAACTTGATTAATCCCTACCTGTGATAAGCATTCTCATTCACAGAGGAAGACACAGGATGCTCAACAGCTTATCCAAGGACATGGACTTCATGGTAACTGGTAACTGGACCCAGCCTTGGCTGGAGGTTGGGTAGGCCATCTCCAGAGGACACTTCCAACCTGCACTGTTCTATGCAATGCTGTACAAGCATGTCACCCCCCACTTAAAATAGTTTTATAGGCGCCTTCACACAGTTGTAAAAAAATCATAATGGGGTTCAAAATAAAACTCATGCATCCTACAGGAGCAGCAGTGGGCAGGAAGCTGGCCTCAGACTAGAGAGACACCATGTTGGAGGAGACTGGAGAGAGTGGGCTTAGCAAGAATTGAGGGCTTAAATTAGTTCCTGCTGAAGACAACAACAGATGATCCATCACCTCCCAGCATTAGAGTTAAAACCCAGATCTAACCCCAGGCCCTGGGGAACAAGCATAAACAGCAAGATTTCCACTGAAGTGAAAGACACTGAAGAATGCCACTCACTATTAAGTTCTAGATACTAGATAGTGAAAGGACTGCAATAGAAACATGTACTCAGTGTACTGTGCTCTATGAAACTCTGCATCACCAGTCCAAGAAAATTAAGACCGGAAAAGAGAGCATTTAACTTACACACAGTAACCATTTCTTAAATTTGTGCTAAAATATTTAAGTTATTTCTCATGAACTAAGTATTTTTGGGAAATATCTGGCAGATACTGGCAGAAATCCTACATAAATATGTAAAAATATTTAGTATTTTTGTAGAAGGCAATGAACACAGTTGAATTGCTTAATAAAGTGCTGTTTAAACATCAGGAGTAAAACATTCAAATTTGAGATAAGCCAAATTTTAAAGAAACTACACAGGAAAGTAACATTTTAACTATGTGCAGAAATACAAGTTCAAGAAGTCATACAAAATATTGGATCGACGTCAAAAATTAGTACAGCTTATTTGAACACTGCATTGTTTAAAAAGCAAGTTTCTCAAGTATTCAATTTCTGCATTATGCATTTCCTGAGCATCTGCCCTGCTATATCTAGCATTTTTCTCTTCCTGTACCCACAAAAACCAAACAAATAATCCTGTGGCCAGAAACTCAGCCCACACAGCAATTCCTCATCTTTCCTGCTCTCTGTCAATGCATTGGTGATGCTATCCTTGATGTTCTTGCCTTAAATTCACACACTTACTATTAAACACAGTTATTGGACTCTACCCTTCAGCACAAAGAGCTAGTTTCAGGTATTTCTTTCAGATTCAATATAGATTTCTGTGGTGTGGAGCCAGTAAGCATGGCAGAAAGACTGACTCCAAGTGAATAGATAATATGCCTGTGTACCTTCTCACTGTTCACTACACAACTCTGCTTTCCACTTACTCCTATTCCTTTAATCCTATCAAAACCACAAATCATGACAGGGTTGTGGTTTTGTTTTGTGGTTTTGTGTCTAGGTCCTTAAAGGAACTACCATCATAAGTCTTACAGATAATCGTAAGAAAAAAAAAATAACCAAGTTTTGGTCCCCACATAAGAGTCTAACCAGCTGTCCTGGCTGACCATCTAACATGATCCAGTTCAGCTGAATGGCTTCAGGTTGTAGTTAGAATTAACACTCTTCAGGCTGCAGATCAATTTGTAGATCATAATCATTGTTATCCTAATATCTAAAAATCTTTAGGTGGTATTGTGAACCAAGCTTTGAGGAAAGATGAAATCAAGAAGTATTTCAAAACCGGTACATGAGAAACAGCATAAGAGGGGGATTTGAGTTAGCATTTGTTGTGCAGAAACAGGTGTCAACAGGGATCTATCCTTCACAGAGCAGCAATGGGGGGGAAAAAAAAAGTCTGTGTACCTTATGAAATTTTCCTTTTCACTTGAAGGTGGAGAAGATTATTTTCTGAATTCTCTGGGATTGAAATACCTTGTTTCAAAACAAAACTCTTGGAAATATTAGAAAACTTAAAATCAGATGTAGTGTCTCAGGATGTTCTGTTGGCCTTTGGGTTGATAATTGATTTTTCTGGCCTCAGAAGCTAATCCCAGGTAGGATTTAAGGCAATTGTCAAGTCAAACCCATTTTCTTCAGTGCACCTCCTGTCTTACAAGAAAAAACATTTTTTTAAATATATATAGACATGCACACACTGGCCAGTGCTTTAAACTGATCAAAAGTACCTGCATAAAAAAAAAAAAAAAATCTGTGCTGCAAGATTCCTAAATCAATGTAAATTCCTAAATCAATGTGATTCCTAAATCAGTACAAAATGATGCAAGGGACTATATTCAAGGGAGAAGGGACTGTGTAAGCAGAGTTCCTCATAATTATGCATATGTTATATAATATATTACACCATAACTGTATTATATGTAATATATATAGATACATAATATTTGAATTTGAAAAGAACAGTTAAAGCCACTCAGTTCTCTGACATGGGTCAGCCAAACATCTGGAGAAACATGGATGCTCAGACAAGCTCCTTCATACCTCTCTACTTTTTGCTCTTCTATTTTATTGGTCTGGTTGGAAATTACCTTATTTCATTGACAACCCAATTATATTCTCCGAGCTCAAACTGGATTATTTTGGGTACATTTCCCCTGTGCAAAATATGGCCACCCTTGCTCAGTAGTAGTTGCATCCACTTGATTTTCATATAAATGAGTACACACAGCACAGGAGACCCTCACTCACCTTTTACCTCCAAAACTACTTCTCCTGCAATTCTTCTCAGAATGCCACCATTTGCTTGACTTGCAGTGGCAGGTGTGCAAAGCCAGCTTCACTTGTGTCAGCAGAAATACACAGAGCAGCCAGGAACAAAAGCACAGACACATGATCAAATTGCTGAGGCTTGAGAAGCTGCTGCCTATCAGCTGAGACTACTCCTGTGGTTCAACACTGTGAAATTCTCCCAGCTTCAATCTCAGCAAAAAGTGTTTGGGCAGGAAGATGTTACTGCTTCCCAGCAGAGTGGCATGAGAGCTGCCCCAGGGGCAGCTAGCAGGCCTCAGCTGGTGCAGGGTAACTGGACAAGCAGATGTAATTTGGTCAGGTCTCAAATATGTATACTTTTTCAGCTGCTACGTGGGTGTGAGCATATACAGCATGTACATATGCTAGGTATACTATACAGCACAAGTAATATTTTAAGGAATTATCCTCAAAAATCCTCACTGCACATTTGGGTAAATGTCTGAGGTGATGCAGGCACTAAATACTTATTATACTCAGATGTTTTTAGCAAGCTCTGCCTACAGATCCCTCAGTGGTTCTGGTTCAAAATCTTAATGCTTACTTCTTCAACACAAGCTTCTCGTTTGACAGAAAAACAAACAAGTTCTCCCATAAGCCAAAAACTTAACTGCTGGATAGATGTTTAACTTTCCTTTGTTCTTAGCATTGGAGAGGAGGAAGGAGCTGAAATTTCCTGGTCCAAGTTACTTTCATCATGCTGCATCAGAGCTGGCTAAATCAGTCAGGCTGCATTACGCTACACGGCTGATTTAGCCTCATGTGATGAGTCACTGCAGTCAAGCATCAGCAGAGATGTTCTACTTAGGGTACAAAAAAAATACCAGGGCAGGTGCTGTGTGGCTAATTTTGCCTTAAAAAAATGTTTTTTTGTTTGGTTTATCTATTTAATTTTAGATTTCAAGCATGGTAGCAGTTTATTTGATCAGCTGTGATTGTTAAAAAAATTACAGCAATCATCTCCATTCTTTATTAATTTGTCTCTGGAGGCCCCCAGGGTGGGTGGGACTCTGTTGCACCAAGCACTGTATGTTTGTGTGGGAAAATGCAGTGACAATGTTCTCTGCCATCTCGACATGCCAGCATAAGCATGGGAAGGAAAGCTCAGAGCAGTAGGAATCTGCCACAGGGTTCCCAGTCTCCAAACTATAGCCCTCTAAAACGCTAAAACCTAAAAAAGCAAACAAACACCAAAACAGCATTCCAGATGTTTTCACAGGCATGGGGTTGAAGGAGAAGAGGAAAGCTGAGAGACAATTCAAGATACAAGCTGTCAGTTAGTAACACTAGCAGAGAAGTCAAGCTTTAGTGACCTTGACATCTCACCCTTCCCCATTCAGGCAGCCTTGTCTCTACAGACATGAGGACTTCACCAAGATCTCCCCAAATTTTCCTGCCTCAATAAAAATGACAGTGCCCAGCCTTCTTGTCTAGCACATTACCCACGTGCTATGGGAAAGCAGATGAACTGGTCACTGCTGTGCTTTAGTGGAACACGGGCCCCACTCTGCTGGCAGAAGAGGTTTTTGACACTTGAAGTAATGTTTTGTTTTGTTTTGTATTGCCACAGCATCCAGAGTCTGTATTTCAGTGCGCACAGATCCCAGGATAATCCTGGCAAACTATATAAATCGTGCTCCCAAGATACATCTCCTCTTTCCCTTTTTTTTTCCTGCCTGCAAGGCCAGATGGACAGGGCTTTGAGCAACCTGGTCTAGTGGGAGGTGTCCCTGTCCATGCAGGGGAGATGGAACTAGATTATCTTTAAAGTCACTTCCAACCCAAACCATTCTATGATTCTGCTTCCTCTCATTTGCATTTTAGATGCCTGAGTAGATTTAGATTAATCTTAGGGCTGAAATGTTACATTGAAGGGTTGTATTAATGCCTGATCTAGCTACTGCATCCTACTGTAATTCATATACATTGGTAATAAAAATAATCCTCTGGGAAAATATAGTGGGGAATGGATTTCTCTCTCTGTGACTGTCAGCACATTTTCATTCTGAAGAAAACTGAAAAAGAGTTTCTAAGAAGATATTGCAATAGAAACCTTTAATGGGAATATCTCTAGGTAGCTGATCACTGAAGTTCACCAAAGTCACAGTTTTTCAGCCTAAAACAAAAAGAGTGGGGGAAGGGTAAAGCCAAAATACTATTGACTATATTCCATGTATTTCTTCCCTTTATTATTCCTTCCCAGTTTCTAGTTTAAGAAGCCAGAGATCAGACTTTTCCACATATTGCAGAACCTATTCAAGTATCACTTAATCACTTGCCAACAGCTAAACGAGTGCTCCACAAAGACCCAGTCCTGTCCTCTTCACATGAGCATAATGTATCAGCACCCAGGTGCACCACTTACAGAAAGCAGAGTTAGCACCAATTTTTCCTGCTCTTAAGTCTCATTTAAACAACTTTTCAAAATAAGCATATTCTAATTGAACTGCTTACAATACTTGACAGCATCTTTTGCTACAAAAATCTTAAAGTGCATTTTCCATTCCTAAAAAGGCAGCTAGGAAAAACAAACAAAAAAAAAAAGAGTTCATCCAAGGCCACAAAAGATCACAGATTTTCTACAGAATTAATATGCATAATGTAGATCAAACAAGTAGGTGATCATTTCTGACAGTATTTATTTACAGGGCGTACTTAGTGAAGCAAAGGAAAATTCTTTTCCTTTCCTCCACTACCCACAGACATGTAATCATTCAAATGCTTTTAAGAGATGCAGTCTTGCTTGTACATCTCTGTGGAGTCACAGAGAAATGAATGTAGATTACAGCAGCAATAGAGAAGCTATAAATACACATACTCTGCCAGTCACATCTGGTGGGAATTTTTTTTTTTATATAAGACCATGGTATTGATATATTTCTTCTTGTAGATGATTTAAACAGTTATTTAGGATGTCAAGATTAAAAATAGTCTTTTAAAAAGCAGGTAAAGGTATGATTCCTTCATTTTCTTTACTACACTTTCTAGACGTATTTCACCTCAGAGAAAACCTGCCTACTTACAGAATATCCCAGCTATTGATCAGAGATAAGGCCTTTAAACAAATAGGAAGCTTAAAATAAATTGTATTATCTGGGAAAAGAAAATCAAGTAACACATCAGTTAATTGAAATGAGTGTTTTGCTAGAAAGGATTAATTTTAACAAAGTTTGAATTTCAAAGTTAAGGTAGTTTTCCCAAGTTTCCTAACTGTGCATGCCTATCATGTCTGCATTTTCTAGACCACGTCATGTTTTTGGCTAGTTTACAGTTAAAGAGGGGAAGGGGGGATAGAGTTTAAAATAATAAAAAAAAAAAGGCATGTTTTAATGGACTTGTTAACAAATAAGGATACAGCAAATCCTCCCTCTCGTAGTTAAACCCAAAAATCCATGATCACTTGTGATTTCACAGCTTCATCCAGCTCAAAATGGGAAAGATTTTAAGCTCCTAAATTATCAAACGGTGACAACACTTTCTACCTAGTTTTAATGATTATTCTTTTAGCTTTGTTTAGATTCATCAGTTCCTGACATTATCTGCCCCCTCCACCACCCTCAAACAAATACCAAAACAAAAGGAGAACATATGGAAATCCACTCTCACAGCAAAGATGTTTCTTCACATGAGAACAGAAATCACTCAGACTAACGTTATTGGAGGAAATTCTGTGTCTTCTGCTGGAACTGATAGAGAAACCATAGAAGAATTAGGATAGGAAAGGACCTCTGGCATTCTCTAGTCCAACCCACTACTCCAGAAGGGGTAACCTCAAATTTGGATTTAAGTAAGTCCCACAGAATTTTAGGTCCCAAATGAAGTGATCGAGCTCAGAAAAATATTTCACACTGTAGAAAGTTGTTTTTGAAGTCTTCATCTCGTTTTCAACAATAAATTCTTCAGTGGATTGGAATCTAGTAAGGTTTTCTTAAACAGGGGACAAGAAGGTCCCTCTTGCCATGTTTTTCAACATTTTTATCAAATATTTTTGTCCTTGCAAAGAAAATATCACTTTCTAATTCCCACAGACACTTTTAAGTACCTCTGCATTCCCCTGGGGGAAATGCTGCACCATTTTGCTCTATAACTTAATTTTTTTTAGGAATCTTCTCTGCCTCTAATCTCAAGTGGAGGATAATAATTGACAAAGTTTTCTGTTCTATTTATTATTAAATTATGCTGAGCACAAAGAGAGTAAGTTTCAGAGGTGGTGAAATTGGCTACAAGCCTGACTTCCTCAGCAAGTTTTGAATTCTGAATCACTCTACAATTTGACTTCTCTAAGTTTGATGTTGTGAGTAATAAGATAAAACAAACAACATGGTCCAAACAAGTATAGAATGTGCAGAGTTACACAACCCAAGAATTTGACCTAGTATGTATTTATTTCTAACCATGAGCAGTAGCCTGTGTAACTCTCTAAAAAACTGAACCTTTCAGATTGAGACAAACACAGCAAGACATACATCATGTCTAGCTGAACACCTGAAAACAGCACTAACAAATGCAACTTTTAAACAGTAACACCACAAGAACATCCAGAGCAGTGCATAACACAACTCATCTTTGTTAGGAGACAAGCATCATTTTTCATGGAGGAAGCTACCTATACCCCAAAAGAACAGCAAAAGAGAAAGAGATAGATCACTTAATCTTTTAAGATATCTGTGTGAAAGCTAGGATGGAAGGAGGCATGAAAATGAGAGCTGGTGATCAAAACAGAGGGAGACTTTGTAAGCAAAACACTTGCACATGGCAGAGAAAAGGAACTTGGGAATAAAAATATATGCCAGACACTTTCAGATAAAAGGTAATCCAAGCTTGGTTTGGGACAATAAAAAATTCTTGCATTAAAAAGTTCACCCAACTATCTTAAAAGCCAGGCAAGTCTTTAAATTGTTTGCCAAATTATAAGGCTATTTTAAAAAGAGATTTTACTTTATCCACTGGAATGTGCACTGAATCTTCCATAGAGCGTGAGGCACTTCAGAAGCCAGCAACATTCTTGGAATAACATTACAATGTGCACAAAGCTATTTGTCAGGCCATAACCAAGTACCAAAATTGGTTCTGATGGAATGTGCATTTACTCACCCTAGACAACACTTGCTGTCCAAACAGATAGAGACTTTGTAACTAAAGCAATTTTTAATTACTATTTTTAATCATCAGTGCAGTGAACTCATGAATATGAACCAAGAGGAACTTGACCTAACATGATGCACTATGTCAGAAATGAACAAAAGAGCATTCCCTTCTAATCAGCAACCGTTTTCAATTAAAACACCCACATTTTCATTCAATCCTATTGCAAGAGACTGACTTGGTGAATAACCTGCCTCTTCTAAGCTAGTCAGTCTTATGTGAATAAAAGATCAGGGTAAATCTGTAATTATTCCTTCAGACAATCATCTACTATGCATATACTACAGAAAAGCACATAAAAGGACTGGGTGCTAGATCCTGATCTCGGGTTCTTCCATCCCATTGGAGTAAGATTCATAAGAATTTGAATCACTACTACCTACAGACACTCACAAGTTCCCATTTTATTGATTTTCCTTTGGTTTTGTTACACTTGCTGTTTTAAGGTACCTAGACTTGCTGGGCCCAGGTGTACTCAGGGCAACGGCAAAAATTAAGGATAATATTTTCATGCATAATCAGCATTACAATGGCATTAAATCCACTTCCAGGACTTCCAGAATTTCATGTAGATAAGCCCTAAGCCAGATGGTCCCTTATGAGAACACACAGCTGAGTGCACTGCCACCACTGCACTGCTTCCAAGAAGCCAGTGTAATAAGTAACAGTGTCTAGAAGTTTGGCGGAGAAAAAGAGGTCATCACATGTTTGGCAACACATCATTAACTTGCTAATTATGCAATAATGGACATCTGATATTTCAAAGCCACTACTTGATGCAATTACGTTCCACTTTCCTACATTAAAAGAAAGATGTAACAGCACCACATCATCCACCTGCTGCATTTTTGTACATATTTTAAAGTCCACTTAGATCAGAATAAATTAATCACTTCTATCCACCACTGATATCAGGCAACACAAATAAAACTTGCTTTAGTACTTCAAGAAAAACAGTATTTATATAAAACCTTTGATCAACTGGTCTTAGGTACTGGGTATTAGAAACAGCTG
This sequence comes from Hemiprocne comata, assembly GCA_020745705.1. NCBI lineage: Eukaryota > Metazoa > Chordata > Aves > Apodiformes > Apodidae > Hemiprocne > Hemiprocne comata. The sequence goes on from CM036593.1 coordinate 25,250,602, forward strand.
CTTACTCAGAGCCCTGTGGTAATGAATTACAAGGTTTGGGCCAAAAACTCTGCACTTATGCCAAATTCTGCTAAATGACCATTAGTCCCAGGTCCGTAACGTGTGAGCCAATGCTAACAAAATAAGTGTTTTCATGTTTTATCTGATGACTAATGGCATGTGAACTCATTCTCTTTACTGGTGAAGTAACAGCAGCTAGAAAGGGCAGCCCAGGGCAGGAGAAATTGCTGACTCCACCTACAAGCTAAGAAAATCAAGAGAAAAATAAAGATGTGTGTGTATATATATATATATACACACACACACCACATTTCCATTAATTTTCCTGCTAAATCAAATGCACCTGAAAAGCAGCTGTGCCCTGCCCAATGCCTCACTGCAAGATGCTTTTATCACCACTTTCCTCCTAACGCTGAAAAAGTTTCTTTTATGGCATGTTTTGCCTAGATGATAGTTCTCTGCTTCCACATAGTTGTTTGGCTTTTTTCCTGCCTGCCTCCACGTGTAGCAGACAGTTCATGGTAGGGAAACCAGGGATATCTTCCCTCCATGTTCAGAGGAAGTAACATGGAAGTAACAACCACTGAGGAAGTCTGTTATCCTTGACCTCCTGAATGCCTGCACTGATGGTAGGGTCTTTACACCAACACTCTTAGCACCTGGATTCCTGTTCTTCCACTCTCTCTTGGGCTGAGTTACTCCCCATGTCTTACTGCACCAAGAAGAAATCATCATTTTACCACAACTGACTTTCATTTATTCCAGGTGTCACGGGAAGGAAAAAAAGTTAAAGAAATCCAAAGCTTCACAAAGGCAACAGAGTCTTCACAAAGTCTCCTATGGACTTCAATAAATATAAGTTGCTAATTAATGTTGTATTTTATTATGGCATTGGAATCCCCTTAGAGGATACAGCTTCACTTCCATTTTAATCTGCAAGTACCTAAATAACTTCAGAGCCCTCTGATCTGTACAAAGGGATCCCTGATGCAGATGGATTGATGGCTATTAATCCCCTAAACCCTCCACAGGGAAATCCCAGGTCTGAGTGGGCACTGAGGCTCCCCCATGTAACTCCTGAGGAGGTGAATCAGAGAGGGAGCAGCACCCCTGGAAACCCTGCAGAAAGCAGCAGGTCCCTCACGTTTCCCACTCTAGCTAAGGAAGTCTGGAGAGAGAATGTGGCTGCTTTACACTCTTCTCCTGAGCAGGGTCAGGAACCTAGATCACCTTTCTCCAATCTGGGTGGTCTTCTCACAAGGCAGAAGAGCCATGCTTAATGTCTTTCATCAGTGAACATTGATTTTTTTTGTTGTTGTTTTTAAAAGGAGAAGTTCTGGCAGGACTGGGAAAGTGCTACAGAAGTAGCACCTTTTTAATTTCTTAGTTTTCAGCTACAGCGTTAGTACCTGGTAACATCAGGTATATACCAAGTGTGGTGGATTGCTCCAAAGTCCTATTTCAAAGGAAATTCCTATTTTGTATCTTCAGTCAGACAAGCTACCCTTGCCCCTTTCCTCAGAATAACTACTGAAAGACTTGCCAGGCACCCACGTGCCACTGTCATGGACAAAACATCAAAAGGTACTTTGTGTGCAACATGTGAAATCCAGAATCAGCCTTTCAGGCAGAACTGACCCAGTGCAGATCAGACAGGAAAGAGCAATTATACAGCATCACAAAAACGGTTTTAAGCCATTTATTTAAGAACCCCATATTGGATCAAAGGGTAGAATTTAGCCCAAATGAAAAATTAAATCTCATCAAAAAAAGGCCTGTTTACATCCCAGCCCCAAAGGGTTTTTTTCAAAGTTACCAGCACCCTCAAATAATTTTGCTACCATGATTTATATATAGCTGGGCAAGACCTTAGATTAAAATCACATGTGGAAATCTGCAGTGCTGCCAGGTGGCCTCCAGAGAGGAGAAAGTGCTGTGAAACTTCTGGAATGGTTTAAAGCTCTGAGTCCCTACAAGGCAATTCGGATTACACGACAGCCCATAGCAACATGCTGTTCTTGAATACACAAAGCATAAATACAGCAAACTGAGTTAATAGGTTTTGTACTGCACATCTTGTTTTGTTTGCAGGCAGTGCTACCAGAAAAGGCTTCCAATACAGTCCAGTTTCTTTTCTGATTGCTTTGGTCTAGCTCATGGCTGTTTATGTACATATCCCATTTCAGAGAGGCAACTGTAAAAAGCAACTGCAAATTAGCAAGCTCTGTCCAAGGACTGGAAGGGATCAGTTCCCTCCTCCATCCTAGACAATCATGTAAGAAAAGTCAGGATGATGTGAATCATGGCACTTCAGCCCAAGAGGAAGGAGTGCCACCTTCAGAGGTGCAGGCTGCTATAGTTCCATTTTTAGGGAAGAAAGCCCAGGAAATTTACCATGGAGAATGCCAGTCTGAGGAAGTGAGGACTCAAGACAGAGTACTTGGATAGCAAATGATTTCAAAGTGGGAATGTTTTCCCTTAATCACCTACTGTATTTTATTTTTTTTACTATCCTTCCTGTGCAGAGCATGAAAAAAAAACCAACAACCCGAGTTATTTCTGAGCAGCAGATTATTTACAACATCACAGTCACTTGAGGTGCAGAAACTAGCTGGAGCTTCATCTGAGAATGCCTCCTGCCTGTACCAAGACAGTCCCTAGCACACACATCCTTCCTTAGCACCAGACTCTAAAACAGGCCTCCAAAAAAATGACACTGTATCCTATGCATATTTTGGGTAAATTGCACAGCTTTATTTTCTTTTCTAGCTCAAAGATAGCCAAATGAATGATTCCATATGTTTGTAACCTTTCCCCAATCTGTGGTGGATTGTTTTATAATCATTTGCAGGCAGCTGATGCACTGAGGGATTGCTCACCCCTCACAGCAGGAGCAGTCTCACCGACTCACAGAGCCTGCTGCTCATATGCAAGCCTGGGCCTTTTCCAGTCTGCTTAAGGGGCCTGGTCCCTCTTGAAATACTCCAGAAGGTCTCATGTAATCTCAGCAGCTTTAAAACCTGTCCCTATTATTTAGCTCATAGTGTACAAAAAATAAAATACACTGAGGTGGGGTTGCAGTGCTAGGGAATGAGGGAGTAAAGAAACACACACACAAAAAAAATAATGCTAGAGCAGGAGAGGTAAAGCTTAAAGGAGAATTAAAGGAATACAAAAAACTTATTCAAGCTAGATAGACCCAATATAACTTGGTTATTTACTTCATTACAACATACACAATTGTGAACTTTCCCCAAGGCCATTCATACATTAACTCATAGCTCACCAGGAACTCTTAGCTGTGCAACTCAAAGCTCTATGCTCCAGTTGTTTGAAAAAACTCCAGGCTTTGCATGCAGTTCTGCTTTTGGGTTTCATAGCTACAGTTGAACATGCTGCTCACCAGTGGCAGCCCAGTGCATCCCAACATGCACAGTCACCCCTGAAGACTCTTCCTTGAGGGTCTAACAGGACCAGGCCATCAGCTGGACAAAAAGGAAAGGGAACTTCAGCTCCGCCTTCAACAGTTAGAAGGGATGCAGAAAACCCATGAAGCCATCTCAGCAAAGGGAAGTGTGTGAGCACTATGGGGAACTGTGCATTAGGAGAGGGCATCATTAGATATGGCACAAAGCACTGGACGGTAGGTAGAAATGCGTGCTAGAGAGCAAGGAACAGGGCTTTGGCTTCAGCTCACTTCATTGACACTGAAGCCATTGGAAAAACATCAGCAAGCAGATCAGGGAAACGTTCCAGTTGAGCTGCATTGTCTTCTTCTCCCAAGCATTATCATCTCTGAGTCTTAATCCAGAGATACTACAAGACAAGACAAGGAATCTGATGTCCCATCTCCTGCTGATTAGCTGGCACGTGTAGCAAGGAGACCTGGGAGATTCCCTTTAAAAGAAAAAAAGCCAGCTGACAGCACCAAATGATTGGCATTAATGCAAATAAGACATTCCAGAGTTTAACTCAACCATGCCACATGTCAGCATCCCATTACTGCATTGCATTATGGAAATCAACCTCCAGGAAAATGCAAATAGACAAGAAGAAGCTATAATCTCAGCAGGCGTCACTCTGTTGAGCACAGCCCCAGCTGCCAGCCCCGTGCAGGAGCTATATCCAAGTTCCTGCAAAAGGGGCTGCAGTCCTTGCACTGGCTCTCCGTTTACCTCTCCTCCTGTTTCATTTACCTATCATCAAGGGCAGGTACCTGTGTGTGTTCTGGAGAAAAGGGATCCAAGGGGGCTCCAACAACCCAAGCCCCATGCTTTTAGCACCACTGGAACAGCCAGCTCTGCCCAACACATGAAACTGTGCTGGCCATCCTGTTGCAGCTCCACCCTCCCAGGTCAGGGTGGAGTCCACCTCTGTTAACCCACAAGTGCTTTACGCTCCAAAAATAAGGAGGGAAAAAGAGTTTGAAAGATACTTGTTTAATGCTTTCTTGGGAATATTGAAGTTGCTGAGGATTGAGCCCTCCTGTTTAGCTTCAGAGACTCAAAGCACCCTGCCATCTGCTTCTGTTCACTTACTTTTTGCTCAGTCTAACCTTGAGTTTTATTTCCAGAGATCTAGGTCAAATCTAATTCCTATTCCCTGTCCATCCATGGTCCAAGCCTTGCTGCTTTCTGCCTCTCACTTGGTTTTTATCTGTCTAATCCACTTCCTCTGCTGATCTGTTCTTTTCCTGCACTGGGCTCTGCTAATCCCATTTTTTAATCCCACCACTGGCTTCATTTCACCTACCACTCTAAATCCAAGCTTCTTGCTCCCCAAACTCTCATCCCGTTACTCCCTGTGCTCCTTTTAAGCCTACCAACCAGCTTCTACGTTCCACTGACTCTGGTGAAAGTCTCAGCTCCCACCCAAACATACAAGTCCGCTATTTCTTACGTGTTTGACAACACTTCTTCCCTGCGCATTTTTGTGGAGACATTGCTTCAGAGAGACCTTTCTAACAAGTTCACCAACAAATCGGAACAAAGAGCTGTGTACCACTTTAAGACCAAGCTTTAGTGATCTGATTCATCCCAGGCATTTCTTGCTTGGATGTAATATCCACTGCCCTGCTCAGCTCATGAGAGCACTGAAGCAGGGGCTGTGTTTTCCTGTTTCGTGAGACACAGACCACACACTGTCAGGGCCTGATAAAAACACTGTTTCATTTTCCCTATAATTAGTTGCATCATTTGACCCATATTACAGGAAGAGAGGCACAAAAGCAATGGACAGGATTCTTGCTATCTGTGAAAATGGACCAAATTCGAAAGCAGCATCCAAGGAATGGTTAAAGAACAATAAATCTTCAAAGATGTCATCATAAGCTAAAGTAATCCTACTGCAGGGATTAGGTGTCCTATTCAGTCAGAGAAAGCCTAAAATTATCTTCACATTATAGATGTGCTTGGTGGGCATAGTTGGGAGGTGGGGGGGGGGGGGGAAACAAAAAGGACAAAAAAATCCTTTTATTGTGCAACACCTATTTGTTTTTATAATTCAAGATCTCAGTCTTTTCCCAGCGGATGATTGTTGGTTTCACTTATTGCAAGAAAAGTTAGGAACTCAGAGGCAGAATTAAATGCAGGAAAAGTACGTCAGGCAACAAAACAAACTGAAGATGCTTTCATGGTACCAGGACGGCCAAAAAAAGATATGATAATCTATAGCTAGGAACTTCTAGGAACTTCTTTTTGCTTGTCACGATATAAAACAGACTTAACACTGATCTTGTCTTCAAAACCTACAGCCACGTGGTCATACCAGTGTCTCGCTTTGACCCCATAACACTGTGCCCACCAGCTTCCTCAGGGCTGCTGCAATCCTCAGCCCCCCGTGGCCAATCGGCAGCAGATCATTGCAAGCCTCCATGCTGGTTTGGCAGTGGGGAAGGATATTTCCTGCAGGACACCAACCTTCATGTCTAGCCTTCATAAAATGCTCCTCTAGCTGGGGGCAGGGGAGTAGGTTACAGTAAGGTGAAGCTTACCTCCATCTTATGCCCAGGTATGCAGAAGCCTGAATAAAGGATGTCAGAAGGGACTGGCAGCACTTGTCACGGGGAGGATTCAGCACAATTCACTGCACCAATATTAGCTGGACACATGTGACTCAAAGGAGACTGCACAGTTTCAGTCTTGATGAGACTATCTGTAGGAGGTTTGTTTCAAGAGTAAGGAACAAGAAGAGCAGAGTCTCAGGAGAGGAAGGATGAACATCTGGTCTGAGGCAGATGACACTTCTGGAGATGATGGCCATGCAAATCGCCCGTCTGTACAAGCTCAGAACAAAGAGCACACACAGCAGATGATATCTAGGCTCATGCTGCCATTTAAATGGGATCTGCTAAGAAACAAGCATGCCATTTTCATCTGCAGCAGATTTGTTTTACGACATGCTGGGCCTGACTGGGCTTCTCTGCTAAAGGAACGAAGAATTCCTGAAGCCAAGGACATTGGAAGGTAGGACATGGTGCCTGCCAAGTCCCTCTCCCCCCTGCAGGATGTGGAAGCTCCCAGCTCATCCTAGATCAGTCACAACACTTTGGGCAATCTGCCACCTCAGCCCCATTCAGCCACCAGCCAAACATCATTAGGAAAGCTGCAAATTCATACACTCAAACACGTGAAAAATATACATCGTGTAATCAACTCTCTGCATCTGTTTGGGCTTTGGTTTGCGTCCATGTTTCAGAGTCACTTTATGAAGTGAAACCAGATTTAATCTCACAGCATCCAATAAAGTATGGGGGCATGCCAAGATAGATAGCAAGGAAATCTGCACTACGGTATCAGCCACAAGCAGGTGAGCCATCATGTGAGGTCTCTTCTTATATCCAAACAGTGTTGAGGTGACAGATTTCATAGCAAAATGAAAGGTTTTGGAGGATACTGATCTGGGTACAGTTCAGCACAGAGATGATGGAGATTGGGCTTACGGGGGAAAGGGAACAAGGCTTATTTTGAGGAAGACAGTAATAGCTTTTGTAATCAGGAGGGATGATGCAGTACAGCAATTCCCAAACTCCTTCAGAAGATGTGACAAACACCTCTCACCCTGGCATCAAACTAGAGCTTCATCCAAATTTCCTATCATCGTCATTGAGATATAATAGACAAGGATTACAGAAGAGTTCAATTCCATTTCCAAAGGCAAAACAGCACCATTTCCCTAACCACTGTTTTCTAGTACTTTAACATTTAAATGTGAGGAGAAAGACAAGCAAACTGTTGAGACCTAAGCTTGAACATAAACTTTAGGGATTTGGGAAAGCTTCCTGCTTTCCCCTTGCCCTTCCCTTCACTGCTGAACTCATTTGGCTCATCAGTCCTTGCTTCAAGCCTCACTCCCTTAGGGTACAGGCATCAGCTTTAGAGGCTGGGAAACTCACACACTGTGGAGTCTGTGACTTCACAGCTCTCAGCCCAGTTCTGCAGATGTAAATGCTTGAATTAGGATTTATGCCTCTGAGGGGCAGCTGAATCAAGCCCATCAGCTTTTGTCTGTTGCTCCTAACAAAACCTGTACCAAAACCGACTGAGGTACTGGGGAGAAGAGCCCATCACCAAAATGGTAAGAGTTCAGCATCTGAACTTAAATCTGCACAGAGCAAAGGGTGCAGCCTGCTCAGCCCATCACCCTGTAGGTCACACGGGAACCTCTGCAAGCATAGGATGAAGCCTCCTTCCCAGCAGACTCATATCTCACCATTGACCAAAGCAGGCAACCAAGATAGTATAACCTTCAGCTGAAATCCCTCCTGCAGCCAGGCCCTCCTGAGAGCTCTCCCATGTGAGTTCTCTCATCTAAGAGCAGCTAAGGCTGTGCTGCCATTTTCAATATAGGCAGAGTAGCCTGTCATTGGAACTGCATCATCCAATACCTTCCACAAAGATTTTAGAAACTCCTCTTTGAGACTACCCCTTTTCTGTCAGATCTGGTTAGCTGATAGCAATCAGTGGCTCCAGAAGTTATGATGACACGCTACAGAGAGGAGGAATAAAAACAAATCATGGGAACAAAGTCTTAAGGACTCCAAGTTGAGTACTTAGGCTGAGGACTTGACAGGTGCTGCCCACACAAGTACAATTTGTATGACTGCTATCCAGTGGAGCAAGCACTATATGTCTCAGTTGGCAGCTGAAAGTAGGGATGTAAGTCACAGGAAAGAGTTGTTTCTGAGCCAGCCATCACATAAAAGTAACTCTTTGCAGAGTTTTTCACATGCATTGTTAAAGTTGAATTGTTGCTTGAAGGTACAAAGCAGAAAACCAACAAAATCACAACAGACTTTCAGAAGGGCAAGGAAATATGCCAACAAATACACTACACAGGGCTTCACCTTGTCAAGACTTTGGCATGCACAGACTTGAAGAAACAACAAAAAAAAGAAATCACCTTTTGCTTTAAGAAATTTCACAGTCTTCTGAAAACATACGATGAAGTAGCTAGTAAAGTCAAAGCTTATAAGCAGGTCCTGGATGGAAGACAAGGCAGCTCTGTTTTGCACTGCAGTGTTTTGTCATGAAACCAATCAACAACATTAATGGCAAGTAAACTCATTCATTAAGGGAAAGCCATTTCTGCTCACGTTCTTTGCACCGGCAGCTGGTCTCCTGTAGATTGCATACTTCAAGTCTAGACTCTGAGGAAGGAATTAGGGGGGAACATTTTTCCCTTGATATGAATAAGCATGGTTTGATTTAACCTTAGGGGAAAAGTAGACTACCCAACTAGCCCAACTTTAAGAACACACAGAAACTACACTGACATTTAGACTTTATTTTTTTCATATTTTCAAAAAATAGAATTTACTTTCTCTCTGCCAAAGGTCCACCAACTAGATCCAAAATACTGAATCTCAGAGAGAAGAAAAAAAGATGCTGTAATTAACTGAGACCCCAGAACATTCTTAAATATCCAAAGCACAGTTTATTCCTCTCAATATCCCTCACAAATTCCCCTGCACACCACAGGGCATTCAAGTCAAAACCGCCTCAGCAAGAAGAAAGGAAAATTTTCTTTTTTAATAGAATATTAATTTGTCTCTCAGCCCTCTTAGCCTGAACAGAGAGACAAACAGAGAAGACTAAGAAGCTGTAGGAATGCTTATCGCCCTAACTTTGACAAAAGTTTTCATGTACTTTTTACTTATTAATTCTCTAGCTGCATTTTATTAAGGGCTCTTCTGGACAGGGATCAGTGGAATTCCTAATCAAAACCGTGACAAGCAAAAAGAAAAAAAGTACCACTTCTGCTTCCCAACATGAAATATTTAGGGTAAAATCCCATGAGCTGCAGTACAATGACATCACACTAATGGAAGAAGAGGAGAAAACTTTCTAACAATTAAAAAAGAGCCTTGCTGAGAAAACACACAGGAAATTGTCAAGCTGTCATTTATGTATCAACTGCAGAGCATTGGACAGTACTGCAGGCTACTGGAAACCCATTTGTCTCTTTAATGGTCTGCACCAGGAAACAATAAAGACTCTAAACTGAAGGAGGTATTTATTTGTTTGCTTTTAAGCAGAAGGGTAACATCAGTTAACAGGCACTGTGGTACCACCCATTGCTGCCTTTAGAGCCTATTTCCAAGTCTACCATCCCCCTCTCCCCCCGCCAGCACAATCTTGGAGCAGCTCTGAAAACATCAGTTAGCCCACTGCAATGTCTGACTTAATGTGTGTTTAGTTTTCTGATAAAAACAAAACTTGCGTAGACCAGCAAGCAACATTTTTTTTTCCCCTCCACCTCCTTCATTTCCAGCCAAATTGCCAGCAAAGGGCTGGTTCCACAGCCGTGACTGCTGACACAGTAACGTGCATGGCAGGAAGAACACAGCTTGAGTTTTAGATGCCAGGCTGAGCAGTCAGCACTGGCAGGTAGTGAGACCTTGTTTTGACTTGAAATCCGAGCAAATCTGATCTGGAAGGTCACTGATGGAGAATAAATATGGAAGAAACCGATTTCAAATTATGTCTCTTGAAAGGATGAGTTGACAGGACAAAAATAGCAAATGCAATAGGTACCTGACTGCCATTGTTACATTTGTTTAAGCAGAGACTGCTGCAATGTTCAGGAGCTGCATAAAAGACTCTGCAATATGCAATCAAGTCACAGGTCTGAAAACACACCAAGAAACATCCAGTAACTTTCACAAATGATAAGAGCTGGCCAGATAAAAGAAGTAATTACATCTTCTTTGAAACTCTATTTAGCTATTTTTAGTGCTTTAATCAAGGGCACAGTTCTTCCACCTTTCTTCACACCAAATAATCCTTTGCTCTGCAATTATTTTCAGTAGTATTGCTATGGGCAAATTAAGTTACTATCAAGCCAGAGTGAAGGGAATCAGAACCTGGCCCAAAACATTCTGGATCAGAAACAGAGACTCTGACCAAACAACATAATTGGTGGCTAAAAAAAGCATCCCTTTACCTCTTGTTGTGATGGATCCAGCCCAGGGCTGGAGGCTGAGGTTTACTTGCTGTGATATTTAGCCCGTGGCTCTCCAGGGCTGCACTAATCAGACCAACCGAGCTGGATCACAGTCTGATGCACAGAAATACAGATGGCTATTAAGGATTGGACTGTGACCAACTCATTCACAAATGAGGCTATCAGACACCAGGCACTTGTAGGCAAATCCCAAAAGAGAGGGGTAAAAGGGAAAATATTTCTCAAACAAGGTTTTTAGTACGAACCTCCACATCAAAGCCTGCCACAAGTGCTAGACTCGGGAGCAGATCCATATATTGCTCACCTGGTGTTCTGCACTGGTTCAGGGGTCTGAATTAGTGTAGAAAGATCCAGAGGCAGTGCAAGAATCCCTTTGATTACTGTGTATTCTGTTGTCTCTCTCACCTGGAGAGAAAGATACAAGAGCAATACCTAGACAACCTTTTGTACCTAAGGAGCAAGCAAGTCGGAGCTGTTGGAGTTTGCTTTGGAGATTTGGAAGAGATCCGACGGTCAACCCAGCAGTTGAATGTGGTCATCAGTGCTTTAAGCAAGTATGAGCATGTGTATTTCACCAAAACTTGTCAAGTTTGGGTCATATTTCAGCTTCAACACCTCATTCTTCACGTTCAGATACTGCCACTCAGTGCAGTGCTCTCAGCCTTGCTCGGTCAAGAAGGAAGCTCTGACTGTCTCCTCTCTAGGCCTCATATGCTGCATGTTGGGGACAAAGGAAACAACAAAAAAACAATACAGAAAGGAACAAAAAAGGGGATTAGTGTCCCACTCCGATATTTGTTAATGCATGTTTCTGTGAAACAAACTAAGTTTCTCTCTTTCTTGTCAAACCTTTTTCTGGAAGGGAGGACATTAAAGCAAAAGGAAAAAGCCCAAACATTCTCGAGTACATGACTTTTGAAATACTTTTAAATGACACAATAGAAAGGAAAGAACTGGTTGTAAATACAGGAGTTTCTGAACAAGGTAGGGCACTGAACACAGCCTGCACCCCCAGGAAGCACACGAGAGCCTAAGGAAACTGGGAGAGCCGTGCCTCCTGGCACCGTTGCCAATAGCAACCCCCTGCTCCCGAGGGTACCACTCAAAAGACCATGGGGAGGAGAGAGGAGCAACAACCCTTTGCCCACTGTCAGCCTTGCTGTATTTGGGCAACAGAATAATCTCCAGAGGAGAATATCCCCCCGAAGGGGTCCTTAACACACACTTCCCAACTTAAAAATGTGTCAAGTCCCTCTCTCACTGCAGGCTGATCCTTGCCCTCTTCAATGACCCTCCCCCATCCTGTCCTCTGACAGTGGCAAAGATTTCCCACCTCTCTAGCCTGAGTTAGGATATGGCCTGTATGTACCTGAGATACCTCTTTTGTGCACAATTTGAGGGCCAGTCTTTTGCCTTCAGTGAAACCCTGCAGTACCACTCAGTTTGGTCAAGGTGAGTCAAGCATGAAGTGCCTCAACAGGATAGTGAAGTCCACGTATAAAACTATAAAACACAAGTATTGCTGTAGTTTACGACTACTTAGCACAATTTAAAAGGAGAGACACCTTGATCTTAGTGCCAGCATCAGGACAGAAAGGCAGAATCACATTAAGGTGCCTGTGGGGCAATCCAGGGCACCCTTACAAAAGGAAAGGTGAACCAGATATGATGCAACATGGCATGGTATTGCAGCTGGCAGGCTGCCACAGATGAGGCAACCAGGAAGGATTCTGAACACCACCTACATCATTCAAAGCACTGGTGAAGTGAAGTCACTTTGTTCCAAGGAGCATTTCCTGCCACAGCCTAAGGCATCAGCCACATGAATGGGGTACAAGGTAAAGTGATGTGAATTAACTGTAGTAACAGCCCTGGTATAGGCTGACCTCAGTCAATTGAATAAGTAGGATATTATTCCAGGCCTTATTTCCAGAAGAAGCCATCTGACAGCTGTTACCTTGCAAATTGCTCTGTGGAAACAGGTGCAAAATGAACAGAAAGAGCTCTGTTTTTCTTCTTTACTCAACTGAAACACCTAGAAATAAAATGTTTACTAAGAACTGTCTCTTCAGAGAGCTGGAAGGCCGTGAAGACCCTCCAGTCTCCCCACAAAGGGATGATACCAGCAGCCACCTCATGTGGCAAGCAAGGCAGCCCTGCAGAAAACCAGACCTCCCATGTTGTATAGCTTAATTACTATTTGTGAGGTCTTCAAAGATTCTTAGCTGGAAAGGCACAGTACATCAAATAATAAGAATACTTTTCTTGACTTCAGAAAAGCACTATGAATGCAGAGAAAAGAAAAGAAGCCAAATCCTCCATTTGAAGGAACGAGGCATAAAACACTCAATGCAGAGCATAATTGCTAAACAAGACAGAATTTCCAAACCAGCCTTTTGAATTTATGCACAGCAAGGGCAGATACATCTAGATTCTCACAAGAAAAGAGCAGCTCACCCACTTCTTGTTTTGGGATTCTAAGAGGATCAAAAGAGCCATTTTAATGCTCCAAATCCCCCACAAAAATCTCCCTCAAACACATTTCAAGCAGGCTAGATGGAAGAGAAAGAAAACTGTGATCAGACACATCATGATTTAAGGAGATCTGAGTGCAGAAACTTGTGAGCATTTCCACTGAATGTAAAGCAGTAATTAAATGCTTCCTATAGAAAAGAAAGGTTGTCCCTGGGACACTTCTGTCAATCTGCATTTAACAGATGCAGCAGCCTTCTCAGTTCAAGCACACAAGTGCTCCAGTTCTTCACTGCAGTGACCTTAGCTGTCAGCCCAGCCTGTCCTGTTCAATATCCGTAGCCCCGCTTGGTACGTTTCAAACACGGGCAGGGATGAGAAGATGCAGAAAGGAAAAGCATGAGGAACAGGCAAACCATTGGCCCCAATTAAAAAATTAAACAGGTGTCCCAAGACTGTCAGCCTGAAGATGGAGCATCTACATTTAATTAAAGGGATAAGTTTAGCAGAAAATGCCACTCCAGCTACTGTCAGAATGCATGATTAATTTGTGATAAAATACCCAGTGCTGTCTAACAGAAGCAAACGGCTGGGGGACACGTATTTACACAATCTCTTGTTACTTCTTCAAGTTATTACCAATGACCCAGGGCTTAGTGTCAGTGCATTAAAATGAAATTCTCACATCTGGTCTTTTGAAGTCTCAGACTTGCTGGAGGCTTTTTTGAAGTAGCCACGTGCAATGTCCCACCAAAGCCTGGGTATGAGAAAGCCAGACACCCGGTGTGGAGGCTGCTGCCTTCCCACCATTGACAGCAGTCACCTGCTTCCTCTGTTAGTCTCAGTCCAATCGTCCATCTCCTGCAGTGACATAAGGACATGGCCCTTCCTGGCATCAGCAATGCCAGTCTTTTCCAAGAAATTCCTTAACAACTAGTTTCCCTGTCACAACCACGGGTGCTGCACCCACTGCTAATCAGCTGCTTTTTCCATTAGCAGTTAGGGTAGGGTTTTTTTTCCACATGATGAATATACTCTGCTATTGAGTTGTTAAAGAGCACAATTACTTCTTCTCATTCAGAGAGACTGTTTTATAAACCATCTGGATCAGATGACATGCACAACTGTATCTTGCAGTTTAACTTTTCCTGCCCATCTGACCACAGCTGAAATAATTGCAAGGTCGTAATTGGCTTTCAGCTAACTAGAGGAGTGGGTTTTACTTCCAGCCCCTGAGCCTGCAGATAAGACTTCCAGGATCACAGCATTTTCTCCCCACATCCTTCCCCTGGGAGGACAGATTGCCCTTCACTGGCTGGGGTTGCCCGAGCCCCCCCACCTGTGGATACAGCCATGGCTTTGTTCCACACAGGTTAGCTGGAATGGTTTAAAGTATTAAACTAACAAGGCTCTGAGGACACATCTGTGGAACTTCTGCTGAGTTGCTTTCCTGGGTCGACACTCTGACATACCATAATAGATACAAAAATCTCCACTCGGGGCTCTCACTGTTTCACACAACAGGTAGCTTCAGAAATCTAATAACCATCTCTCTTCATACTAGCAACAGAACACATGGGACCCATACTGAATGTGCCAAACCTCTCCAGAAAAGAGATTATTATTTCCCCAAACACTCTACAGTGCAACTGGCATTTAAGAGGACATTATTTGATGCAGCTGACCTCTCCATGGTAGTTCTTAATCTTATTCCTGAGAAAGCCCAGAAGAAAAGGCAGTAATCATCACCTTAACCTTCAGCTTTCACTTGATGTCAACCATTTTCTTCTACCCTTATCTAGGGCCATGCTCCTAGCATGAAACTTCTCTTCAGGTTAGTCTTTTCACTTCAGAGACTTGACAGGGATTATTAAGACTTCATTGAGATAACTTCAATTATTCCATAGATACAGATACTTAAACAGCCACACACTAAAGGCAGGCAGCAACACAAAGGTAAATAAGATGCATCTCTGTTTGGACTTACACCCAGCTGAGCTTCTGACTGTCTTTGAATTTCCCTTAACTGTTGATGGGGCAATTTCTTATAACTTCAAGTAATGCAAATAGCATCGTAAGTAAAAGTAGCCAACACCTACTGATCAACTACCATCAACAAGGACCTCAATTAATGATAACCTGGAATATTGCTACTTCTGCTTTCATAGATAAACAGAAGAGAGTTTGATTGGGCTACAGGAAGTACATTCCATAAGTTTACAATGGGTATAGGCATAGCTATTTCTGATTTGTACAGTCATAGGGTTCAGCTATTCTCCCCTGAAGCACTGAAACAGATCCAAAGATACAAAACTTGGACAACTTATTACTTGATACTGCTGTCTCCAGGTCTCAGCTGCAGCATGAGTTGCCTTCTAAGACTTTCATTGCCAGAAGTATTAACAGCTGAATGAACAGCACAGAGTACCCCTTCAAACAGGCATGCCACAAAGAACCCATAGCATCATGTCATTCAATTAATTGCTAGCCTAACATTAAACCTTGACAGATTCTCTATAGAAGCTCAGCAGAACCAAGCAGTGACCTTGAGCTCTATAAGAATAAGAATAAGCAAGAGCCTTTCTGCGTACCATTCTCCAGCAGTAACTATAAACATCAAGCTTTATCAGTCTTAGAATCACAGAATTACCAAGGCTGGAAAAGACCTTTAAGATGATCAAGTCCAGCCTATGACCAACACCACCACACCATCTAGACCATGGCACTAAGTGCCACATCCAGCCTTGCCTTGAACACATCCAGGGACGGTGCCTCCACCACTTTCCTGGGAAGTCTATTCCAGTGTCTAATCACCCTCTCCGTGAGGAAGTGCTTCCTAATATCCAACCTAAACCTCCCTTGGAACAGCTTCAGGCTGTGCCCTCTTGTCCTGTCACTGGTTGCCTGGAAAAAGAGCCCAGCCCCCACCTGACTACAACCTCCCTTCAGGTAGTTGAAGAGAGTGATAAGGTCCCCCCTGAGTCTCCTCTTCTCCAGGCTAAACAACCCCAGCATCCTCAACCTCTCCCTATAAGACTTTCCCTCTAGCACACACCGACTGGAAAACATGCTCTTAATTTCAGCAAGTGCAGTTACTGAGAAGAGACTTAACTGAAAAGAGGAATTACTAGAAAGAAAATGAATTCTGTCTTGGCTAAAATCCAGAATACATCAGCATTTCACTTCCCCACATGAATGCTTGATTGAATTAATAGTTATTAATTTTTATATTAAAGCTTCCTATAGAACAATCCTCTGGTTTCCAAGAGCTTTCCCACCTCACACAACATAACTCCTATGCTTTCCTAGGAGAGCCACAATTAATAACACCATGGAGTTCTAATGCTTGTGAAATTAACTTCTCTGTGCATGTGGCTCTTTGTGACCACACTTTCTCTAGACCCTTCTAACTGGAAGGGTGGGACACAACATACCTCCATGTATCTACATCTTTAGACCTGAGGGCATCATCCAGATGCTAGAGAAAAGCACTAAAAGGAAACAAAGATGCAGTGGAAATGCTTATTCAAGAGGGTATGCCATAACCTCTTCGAGACATTTGGTATATTCTACATGTTAGCTGATTTCATCCTTATGTAATACTAATTATGGGGCTTTTTGTCCCTGTTTTTAGCTGCCAGACTGCCTCATTGTTTCCTTTTGCTCCCAAAGAAAGATGGATTTTTGCAGGCTTTCTGCAGTTCTAGCATTTTCAGTAATTAAACTTATCTCTGAGGCAATCACATTTAGGATTACTAGGCTTCCTATCTCCAGGCTAATAGGGTCAAAATGCTTAGCTGCCCTCCTGCCTGCCAGTTTATAGCATTTTGCTAATGGATAATTTCCTTCCATGGGGATAACGCATTGGCTATTAGGTCTTCTCTTGATGCACTGCAATTTTAGGTGGTCAGACAGTAATAACAAGTGTTCTTGTTATATGGAAGACTTTATTGCCAGATTAAAGAGAGTAACAAAGCAATAAGAATAACTTTTCACTCACAAAGTGGCTGGCAAGGATTTTAGTCAAAGACAAGGGGGAATTCTGTAACTTGCTCAATGGTTCTCCAGTTTCCACCTTGCTTATGCTCAGTCTGTCATTTACTACACTTGTACTCCCAAACCACACTACTGCTTGGTTGGCTATATTTAGATATCCATGTGTTGGAAGAGTCCAAGTCCACCAGGTTTCTGTGTACTTGAACTCCTTTTCTGAGAAGCTCTGCACCCGTAGTTCTTTGTTTTTCCTCAGCATTATTCCTGCCCTTACTTTTTATTTCACACTTACTTGCCTACAGAAGCCCACTGCAGCAAAGCTCTGATCAAACTGGTATCTGTGTATTGAATATCAGAGGGAATAAGAAAATGCAGTATGCAAACCATTTATACAGTCTTCATGCAAAATGGCATCACTTTGGCCATTTTCAGACCCACAGAAATTGCTATTTCCTTCCACTCTCATCATTCCAAACCATTTTTTTATGCCTTTGTGGCAAATCAGGACTGCAGTCATGTCTAGTACTCCCTAGTCTTGATGCTAAATGGGATGACAGTGGCTTACCCCTAAAACATTCATTTTCTGGTAGAAGCATTTAATATTACTCATTAGACCCTACCAAGTGAATGAGTTAAAGTGATAGCTTTTTTTTTCCTGTGGTACTTCAAGGCCATTACATTGCACAGAAAGCAATAATCACTTGTCAGGCTCTCCACTTTGCACATAGAGCCTTATTTCCATAGAGGTGAAGATTTAATAGTTCACTCGAATGCTCTTACTTTAGAGAATTTGGTGCAATCAGTGTGAACCTCACTTTTTTGCCTTTTTTTTAAAAAGGACTTAAGACAACCAATCTGGCAGGGTTTCCGTTCTCAAGAGCTCAAGACAAGATGAATTAAAGTTAATTGGGGGTAAAATGAAGCACTTTAAAGTGTGTCTCTCGAGCTCACAAAACTGAAATAAGCACAGAGATCTATTCAATTATCTGTGGTTGTGAGTTTTGTTTTGTGGAAACCATAATACTCAATCCACTTGTTCCTTTCACTGTCTCTGCCTGTGATCCCACCGGACCTCATAGGCTAAGCCATCTGGCTGGATCAGTGCTACAATGGGAGACTGTCAGTGAAACTCCAACTTGGACTCCATGAAAAAAAAATGATGCTGATGGTTCTCAGAGAGAAAGAGCTTCTCCCAAAACTGGAGAGCCACTTGACCAGCCCCACTTTAAAACTCAGTCTGCTGCTGATTGGAGGTGAAAGGGAAGAGGAAAAAGAACAGGATTTGAGAAGACTCACAACTGAAATCTTAATCAGTTTTTTTTCCAGTATGGGTTCTGCAAGAGGAAGACTAACACCAGAGAGTAACTGCTGTCTGAGCAATCCTAATAATTTTTGCTAATCTCTACCAAATGCAAGTTCATTTGCCACTAATCCTATACAGCCTGGTTGAAAAGCTAACCTGTACATTTCACCCCAGAGATTGCTGCATTTTGGCACTGGTTTAAACACCTGCCCTGTAGATACCAGCACAAATGCAGATCCAACTTGCATGCCCACACATAGCACAGGCCTAAGCCTGGCATGTGGGCATATCTAGAGCTCTGCAGGGTCTCCTCAGCCCCACTGCACAGGGTGAAGGGCAGCAGCCTGCATTGGGCTCATGGATTAGCTCAAGTGCAGTGCAAAGTGGAAGCTTAAATTATTATTTTTTATGCCACCTAATGGCACTGTAATACAAATGAAACATACCTCAGACTGGTCCAGGCAGGCCTCTGAATGCAGAATAGATTTATCATATTGTGTACAATCTACAAATTGCTCTGGGACCTCTCTGAGTGAAAGACAAGTCATTAATGCCCTCTAAACATCCTCAAGGAGTGGTAAGACAAAGAATAATCATGCACAGAATTAGTTTTGAATAGGATCCTGATTTAAGCATCTTGTTTATCTTCCATCTTGTAGCTTTCAGCAGGTGAGCTGATTTGCTTTCTCAGAAATTTGCAGTCCTGGCCAAACTGGTCAGCAAATGTTAAGTTTTATTTATCTTTAGAGTGGGTGGCTAACAAAAACAGCATAGCAAGGCACCTGGGGAAGGAGGGGTTGTTTTCCTGTTGGAGGTAGGTACACTGGGCTCGCTCTGCCTCCTGGACAAGGCTGCTCTGTAACTTACTCACTGAACTCCCACTCTCACCATGGAGGCACAGGTGCAGGAATGCCTGGAATATGAAATCAGGTCTGTCGCAGGGAAGGAGGGAGAGTGGGAGGAAGTGCTCTGCCCTGCCTTTTTCTCACCTTTTGATTCAACCAGAGCTACAGGCATCGCCTGCTTCTCTGCAGCTGCCTCCCACAGAAGGCCAGGCCATGCCCTAAACTTCAAGTGTGACTTTGCAGAGTTATGAAGAGTCTGGATGTCAAGTGGCCCCTCCAGGCCTCACATTTATCTAAGGCCAGCAAGTCCAGCACAGAGAGTGCTCGCAGCCCAATTACAGGCACAACTAAAGAGCATACAGCAGCAAACAGGCCGTGCAATAAGGAGCCCTCTCTCTTTGAAACCACTTGTTCATATGCTCAGGCTCTTCTCTACTAGGGTATCTTACCAGGTGGATGGGTATATAAGGACTGGCTGTCACTGCCAGTCAGCTTGAGCTTTAAATACAAAGCTCACCACCTAAAAGGATGCAAAGACATCATCCTCTACCATTACCAATGATAATTACTAAAGGCAAATTCTTTGGTACACAGAATCCTGCAACTCAAAATGGCAGGCCTTGTTGTGATAGTGAATCATGCTCTGGTTAAAGGAAGTCAGCTTGCAAAAACATCAAGATGACCCCAGGCTCACAAAGCATTGATGAAAGGTCTTCATTTAAGTTCTTTTTTACTCAAAAAACCCTAAATATTCTTTTTTCCTGCTTCCTTTGTTTCCCTTTGATGAGTAATAAATAAAAAGGTAGTTGAAAATGGAATGCAAGTGCAAAGCCCCAGATCTGAAAGGGACAAAGACTCCATCTGTCACAGATAAATCCAAAAATCCAAGTACCAGCACTGAGCCCACCTGCAAAAAAGTTTTATGCTTATGTTAAGCGTGGCTTTAAGGAACAGAAATGTTCTCACAGATAAAGGCAGCCAGAAGAATGACTGAGATGCACAGACAGTAATTCCCTCCTTTGATTTCCTCTGCTGTCACCACTATCAGTTAGACATCTGAACGAAAATCAGCTTAGAAACTCTGATCCCTTTAAAAACAGAAAAACAAACTCCATAATCTGGAAATCCTTAGAGGAATACAGAACTTCAGCGTCCTCCTACACAGCACCTTTGGTGCAATGCTGCAATGGTGGGGAGACACGTGTCAGGCCCCCACATCCCTCCTTTGCAGCATGGACACTGAGCAGCCCCATGCTTAGCACAGGCAGGTGGTGGCACAAGTCTTCTGCCCCCTGTCCTATGTGAGAGAGGACTTGGCTCTTCAGCCCTGCTCAGAGAGCATAGCAAGCCTCATGACTTGCTTACTGCTTTATAGATTTAAAAGAATGGGAAGTTAACACTGATATTTCTCTGCCAAAAATGGAGAGGACTGAGCAGCTAGCTCTAACAAACAAGAGTCCCCTAAACAGCTCAGGTTCTGCTACACGGGTTTTTCTCATCGCTCCATTTTGCCCCTGGTACACACAGACTCTGAAATCTGCTTCCCCAGACCTCAGCCCTTAGCATCTCCTGTGTTTGAGGTGAAAGTTACTATGCCTTTACTTTTCTGTTGAATTAGAATAAAATTTTTGGTTGTTTGGCCAAAGGCCACGACCCAAGTGTTGGAGTAGAAGTATGCAATGGGCAATGCCCAAAAGCAGAAAGCACAGAGATGAGAAAGGGCCAGCTCTGTAGTAACATAATCATGTGTCCTGAGAGAATACTTCAAAGGACTTTGTTAAAGATCTCAGCACTAACCCTTCTCGGATACCAACAGCCCAGAGCTAACACTAATGGTATGCACTGGATGTGCAGAAATATCATTTACTTCAGCACAAAAGACCAAGTTCTGCTATGAATCCAGAGTGCAACCTGCTCGCTCCACTACACAGAAGCTATCGAGTTGGAGGCTTACCAAGTGATGCCCTTGTCCCTTGGCCGTGTGCTGGGTCCTGCCCCTCCCCAGCTGGGAGCTGAGCTGGATGAGCTGAGCTCCCTTCTGAATCACAGGGGTAGAAGACAGACACACAGGTCCAATTCCCAGCTATCTGCTCCATGCTGGTGCAAAGTCATTTCTTTCAATGGCATTAGCCCTGACTTGCTCTAGGCAGCCCCCCTGCAGAGCACACGAGCAGCAACTCTGTCAACTTTGCACGTTTCCACTGTCCAGTGCCCTTCTGGGCTGTGTGCCTGACTGCTCCATTAAGCTATTTTTGTGGGACACATGAAATACCTGAACTTTAAAAAAAAAAAGCCTATCATATCCATGAACACTACAGGCAACGTTTGCCTCCTAGGGTCTCCCTGTGTCTTTCACACCAAGCGAGGTGAAAGCTTAGCTGCTACAAACTACCCCTGCTCTCTGCATCTTTCCCCATGGCAGGGCAGCTCTCAGGTGTAAGGTGCATCCCAGATGATGCCCTTCAGCAGGGTTATTGGGAGCAGCCCCTTCCTCCAGTTCCCATGCCCTGCAAATGGAGCACTGGCTCCAGCATGGCAGAGATTGAAGAGTGGATCTGAAAAACAACAGGCTTTAACACCCCTGCACCCCGACCATTAACTATAATTGTATTCTACATCAATCACATGAGGTTTCCCCTTAAAGGTTATTAAGTATAATTTCTACTATGCAAATAGTTCCAGCTTCATTAATGGATTTTTGGTTTCTAGTAGAACTTTTTCTTTGATGAATGTCTCCAGATGTCAGTATCTGAAAAATGTATTGGGGGGAAGAAAATTCTCTCTGATGCAATGTAAAAAGGTCCATTGGAGCAAGGCTGTTGGGAAAGATAGAAATATAATTAAAACAATTAAAATTCTTACCTCACGACCATTTACAGATGCTCCAAAGTGGCTCTAAATTAAAGGGAAATGTCACAGAACATGGATGCTTCTGCCAAAAAGCAGCATTAAAAATGACAAATTCCAAACGGCCTGAAGACTCTCGTTAAATCCAAGGAGCAGGGCTTGAACAGCTCAACCAGGGCAAGCAGAGTGGGTAGACAAAAAAAGCAAAATGGGTCCCACAGTCAGCTGCAGGATTGAAATGCCATCAGGGAAAAGCTATCCAGCAGAATAACCAGCCAACATGAGACCTACAGATTTTTAGATTTATTCCCACCAGATCAGGTATCTTTTTCTATCATCTTGTCTTTAATGGATTCAGACTGTTACTATGGCCTCAGCTATTGCCTTTTCCTAACCACAGATTTTTTTTTTTTTTTTAAAGTGTCTAAAGAGCTCTGATGATGAAAGGCTTCATCTGACATCAAAATTTGCTGGATGAAGGTTCCCCCACACATGCAGAGCCCAAGTCCCAAATCAACACAGAGAAGGCGAGGAGGGAGGGGCTGCATTTCCTCTGCTTTTTCTGTTGTTGGGTTTTTTCCCCCTCTTATCTCCACTTTTGGGAGCAATGTGCTTTGGAATATTTTCTCATTTATATTGTGAGAAACCTCTGCTGGTATGCTCGGGTGGGGGAATCTTGTTTTATTTTTGTCTGTGTTTTTTTAAAAAAGGCCATCTGCCTAAACTTCTTCTCAGACTCTCTTCCACTTAAGTTGATGTTGGAAAAACTCAATTATAAGAAATACAATAAATATTTATTGAACTGGTGAAAGCAATAGCATATGCTGAACACGCTCTGTTTTCCTGGATATTTTTCCCCCCCCTGCATCAAGCCCTTGTTCTGTCAGAATTGTTTTCATGTTAGTATTAGTCAGTCACTCCCCATGTGTCAGTAAATGCAAAACATGCCTGCTGCGAGACAGAGAGTGCGGGTGCCACTTTGCAGTTCCTCGGGATGCAAGCTGGCACAAAGACAAAGCACACACAAAGGATGACAGGCACCACAGCCTGCTTTTCCAAACAACAAACTGTGGAAATGATAATACCTTGGGAACAGGCTTGGGAGGTGTGTGTGGGGGGGGGGCAGGAAGCACATAGACTTCAAGAAGCTGAAATGGAGCTGGAGAAAGCAGGGAAGGTTTCCTTGGCAGAAAGCAGACCCCCACGGCACAGCTGCTCGAGGAAAGCAACATCTGTGCATGGGGTCAGGTATTACAATCCAGTAGCAGAGCCTATTAAGTGGCCATCTGTAGATGGTTTGCTTATTTACAGGAGTTTCACCAGTACAGCTCATCGTTACCTAATAAATGTTAACAAACTTGGCCCTATTATGCTGCTGTAAAGGAGGTGGGTTTTCATTCCCTTTCCAGCCAACAGAAAGCATTAACTCTGGATGCCTCCACTTTTAGGGGCTAGGCACTGGTTTGACAGGAAATCTCTCCTGGCTACAGACTAGCCCAGACTCAGAGGGGGATTCAGCTCAGGTTATTTTGTGTGGCACTGGCCAAATCACACAGGATCCAACCTCCAAAGCACTTGGGCATCGTGCAGCACCACTGAGCTGGCTGCTGGCAAGCAGAGCTACAAGCCCTCTGCTGAGCCTGAGGACCATATCCAGCCCCAGGCACAGGCAGTGCAAGCACTGAAAGAACAATCAGCTCAAAATCATCTCATGGGAATCAAGCCAGGCATCCGAAAAGGGGAGCATGCCCTATATGATCTGATCTCACATCATACAGAAAGACCATGGTACAGTCAGGAAA
This sequence comes from Hemiprocne comata, assembly GCA_020745705.1. Taxonomy (NCBI): domain Eukaryota; kingdom Metazoa; phylum Chordata; class Aves; order Apodiformes; family Apodidae; genus Hemiprocne; species Hemiprocne comata. The sequence continues at coordinate 25,274,328 of CM036593.1, forward strand.
TTAGCTCAGCCTCTTAGCTCACAGCATAATGCCACAGCCAGAAGAAATGATAGGACAGGAAATTATTGTTGACTGGATCCATCATTATTCTTTTATCATCTGTTACCTTCAGGTTAGTGTTTTTCATAGCTTATACTGGTTTTAAGAATTGCACCCAATTTTTACTGACCAGAAGTTGAAATTAAATAAATAAAGAAGCTCAGATCTTAAGCAGGCATTCACCTTCAATTCCCAAGGAAGATTTCTGTCATGAAAAATGCTATAGAATCATTAATGAGCAGTTGTAGTGGAGACCTCTGTTTAATCTCCCATCCATCAGATGGCACCTTTGGCAGTGGAATGACCCAGGCTTCCCACAACACCTGGCACTTACATAGAGCTTCACCTTCTCTAGGCATTTAATTGGCATAATGGATTAATGTTTATAGATTAGCTGACTCAGAAGGAGACCTTCACATTCCAGGTTTCTGGTCTCCCCTTCTTGCAGCCTATAGTCTTTAGTTGGTGGATAGGAGGAAGCTAATTAACCTTTTAGTATCCAGAATTTCACAGGTTGCTGTGAACCAATCAGGTCACAGGCAATGGGTTAGGAATACCCCACGGATGTGCATTATGGCAAGGACAGTCAGTGTCTCCTAACACTCCTTTGCATCACCACTAGATATGAAATTGCATCACCTTTCACTTGCCATGGGCAAAGCACACACAGCTGGGCTGGTAGTGAGGTTCAGGTGGTAGCTGATACCTGATCATAGCCTCCAGCAGGCATCTCTGGTAGACTGAACTCTCTATGACACTGATCATCATGGTCTTTCAGTGGGGTTTCAGAATAAATATATACTCAATCATTGAGCCTTCTGAAATATTTGTCAATATTCATGCCCACTGATCCACCCACTACACAGCACATATGTTCACACAGATACTGCCCTTTACAAAATCATATACAAAACTGGGTATCTTCCCAGCAGAGACACCGTAACTCTAGCTAAAGTTATTTATTTGGTGATGTAGGGAATCAAGCCACCAAGTGACATTCACAGGGGTGCTGGAAAGAAGCCTCACTCACAGAAGTCCCTTCTACTTTTAAATAACCTCAACAGGAACCATCCTCAGTTTCTACAAATAGTATCAAAGAAACAGTGTCAAGTTGTATATTTCAGCTTGTATTAATCAGCATTTTCTTTCTACCAGATGCCCTGTCACCCTAGGAACACTGCTTACCCTTCCACCCCCTGATCCCAGCTCAGGCAGTCAGGCTCAAACACATCAGGAGTCTCTCATGCTTGAAGATAGACAGTGTAAGACCTTGGAGTCATGTCCTTATTCCTCCCATTTATTAACCTAATTCTCCCAGTAAACAATTATGGAAGTTTTCCAAAGCCCCAGACCACCAAAATAAGTGTGTCCCATGCCACTAGGCAGCCTGGCACTTGGAGAATCATCCCCATCAAAGGCCTGTGCACAGGCGCTCAAGGAAGGAAAAAAGCTTTTTCAAATGCCTGTGCTTCCCTCTTTTCAGCAAAGTGTAGCAGTGCCCTCAGTCAGTCAATGAACACTGTTCTTAAAGGATAACCAGCAGCTTAAGAGAAGGCTTAGCAAGCACAAATGCTGCCTGTAACAAAACACTTTCGGATAGGAGTAATATTCTTCGGCACCTCCTTTGCTGGGATTTAATAAGTGCGAAATCAATGTTATAATCAAACATAATACTCATTTCCTAGACTAATCCTCTGACACAGCACTTGCTATTTCAGCTGATTAGAAGCATTGCTCAAATAATAGAAATTCCTGATCAGTTACCCAGGAGTCCAAGGCAAGTTTTTTATTTTAACCTACGGCGGTTTCTTCCCTTCTTCCCGAATGTTTACAAGTGGAGAGACACTTGTAGGAATTCTTCTGTTACCATCACCTTAAACATTATGTTTTCCCAGCAGTAGATAAATAGTGGATGATTAAGCTTTTGATGTCTAAACACCAATGTGTTTGGGATAAACAGCCAGACTTCTGCTCTTAGGGTCTGTTTTTTATTATATTTTTCCTATTTCAACAGGCAGTAGCAGAGAGGGAATCTCAGCCTGCCAGACTCAGTGAGGAAGTCCAGGAAAGACCTCGGGCAACAGCGACGGGATTCTGCCAGTCCTAGGTGAGTTCCACAGGTGGGAAAAAATCTGTCTTCAAAAGACTCCCTGTCAGACAAGATAGTTTTCATTAAAGAGATGAAACTGATCGGTTTTCTTCCTGCATTTCTTCCTGCTTTTGGCAGAGCAGACCTGTGTGTGCAAAGGAGTTACAACTTGACAGCCAGCTGTAAAGCTTTCCCTTCTTATCAAGGCAGAGCAGCTGAGACAGCCTCTTCTATAGTTAGCTTTTTAATTGAAAGATTAGAAGTTCTCTTATGCAGTTTGCATGAGACATGACATTTCAGAAAAGTCACCCAGAGTGCAGGTGTTTCAATACTCTAACAACCCCAGGGAGGGAATTGGTAGGGTCAGTGGCATGGAAGGACGACAAGCCAGGGTCTCTTACCCCTAGGTCAATGTGTGTAGATACAGAGTTTGACCAAGCACCCCATCGCAGTCAGGAGTACTTCGGTAGCACTCTTGAGCTTGGTGGCAGGGGCTACACAAATACCTCAGTAAGAGGAAGTTCTAGAAACACATGCCCACCCTGACTTCCCAGGGATCTCATCCTTTCTGGTGCTGATGCAGCAGAATCAACTCCTAAGCGTGCAGGGTGAGTGCCTGGATGGAAGCAGCCAAGGCCAGGCCGTGGTTCAGACCCAAGGCCAGGGCTGAGCCCCTGGGGAAGAATTATAAAGAGGCAGCAGCTGCATCTGCTGGGGACAACTGACCTTACTGCTTGGGCAAGGGGATTGACTGGGCCCAGGAGAGCGCCAAGAGGACTAATTGGCAGCAGCATTAGAGGGACTTTGATCATGCAGTTTGAGCTCCTATTTAGGCCATCAAATTTCATTCATTTAACCTCTCTTTGACTCCTGTAATCCTCCAGGGAAACAGTGAACACTCCAGCACTGCTCACCAGTGGAAAAGAGCCCAGAGTTTTAACACCTCCCAGCAAAACAACAGAGGCAAAGGAGTTTCATCTTGCTACATCCCCCTCAGCTCAACTGCTCCTGACTCACCACAGCTGCACTGTGTCCTGGCAGGCTATACCTGGGAAGATCAGCTGGTAGCAGGATGCAGGGACATGCACTGAGCCCCACGCAGGTATGGCATGAAGTCTTCTTAGTCATTTCAATGACACAGAAAAATACCCAGCCCTTCACAGGTTGATTTGCCAGGGAAAATCTTCAATCACTTAACAATGGGGAAAGCAAAAATCCAGGCCATAAAATCCCAATACCTACACTATGTCACAGAGAACAAAGATGACTGCCAACACACTGGAGAACAGGAACCAGCAATAAACACCTTCACAAGAGATGGTCCCTGTCAAAATAAACAGATGCACATTTCCAGTTACTCCATACACGGCCCAAGACTTATTTGCAGACTCAAATGGCTCATTATTAAGGAGAATAAAAATAAAAGAAAACTAAGGTAGTGTCACTGAGGGAGCGCACCTTGTGTGAATATCCTCTGCTTCATGTTTTAACACCTGGGGGAGTAACACAAACCCAGCTGGGGCAACTCAGATCCCTGGCACAGCTGTGCATGGAGTTACTTTAAATAACACAAACTTCATTTTCTTCAACTCAGCTAAAATGAAACACCATTTAAATGGAAGGGTGTGGATTTTTTCTGCTGATAATCTAGTTCTGTCTTATTTGAATCGGAGTTTATAAAAAAAAATTAGTACACCAAAAAGAAATTCTCCTCCCTTTAAGCCCTGCAAAACTCATCCATCACCCATCTGTCCACCTTGCACCTCATTATTTATTATTCAAAACTCAACAAGCTAGCATGCCAGTTAAGATTTTCCCTGAAGAAAGCTGGCATCTAGACAGACAACAACTGCTATCAAAATGTTTCTTTTTGATTTCTCTGCCCTCCCTCACTCCATCCCCTGTGGTGGGAATAAATACAAAACCTTTAAAGTGAATAAAACACTTTTTAATGAACTAGCAAAAGGAAGAGAAAAACAAAACAAAATAGAAGTCTCTTTTCTTTAGTCAGACTTTACCAGTGCTCCATTAAATCACCCTCCTCATGGACCCTTTTATCCTCCTGAGCTCTTACCCATAAGAGAAAAATCTGTCTCAGACACATGCAGGCTTCTGGATACAAGATGCATCTGTTGTTCAAACCACAAGTCCAAAGCTTAACTACAGCCATGCTGCATCCTTACCAGGCATGACTCTAATGAGATGATTTAGTTTAGTGGATGCTGGAAAAGCAGCTACCATAACCCAGAAGCCTCCTCTCAGCTGTTTGCTGGAGCAGCAGTGACGCTTGAGTCTCAGCAGCCAGTGGCACTGCCAGGGCCAGCTCCAGCCCAGCCACCACAGGCATGGAGAAAGGATGAAGGTCAGTGAGAACACAGCTTCCATTTGCCAGGGACTACTTCAGGTCCCCTTAATGCTGAGAGCATATTCACAAAAGTGGTATTGCTTTATGGCTAGAATATGCTGGCAGTCTCCAGTCAGTTTGCCTCTGCAGATAGGTATCCAGCAAAAATTGCTCCAGTTTTTGTTACACTGCACACGACAGTGTGGCCCAGAGGCATCTGGCCCAGATGGGTCCCCTTGGTGCCACATGAGCTCCTCCTGTAGTCAGCTGTCCCAGACACTAGGCTGCCCGCACGAGCAGTGCTTGGCTCTGGGCTCAACTGACTCTGCCACACACTTGAACCATATTCAAGGGTATTGAGGCCTGGATTTGAATTCTCACCGCCCAATGCACTAAAAGATAAACACACAGCTGCAGCTTTCACCTCCTCCTCTATGTCAGGATTTGCAGAATAATGGAACAGCAAGCACCTCTCCCAGCCTGAGGGTTACGAGCCCCACAAGGAGCCCAACATGGAGCCATGCGCTGGCCCCTGTTAAAACATATGCCTTAAAAAAAGAATATAAAGCCCCACATGTTTGAAAACAAGGCCTTTCCCCCCCCAATCTCTCAGTCAGAGAGCAGCCTTGTGGCAAAGATGGAACAGGGTAAACAAAGTGCCTTCGCCTCCATGATAACACCTTCTTATTTTTGTATCTTGCATCAAATAACATCCTCCTTTATAACACTCGCAGCAAGAATATTTATCAGGAAAAACATAAGCCAGAAAAGGTGAGATTTTTTTTTTCCTCCTCTCTGTTATCTCAAAGTTTCCTGCCTGTCAGAGGTTCACACATTGGCTGCTGTGTCTTTCATGTAATACATGAATATAATTTATGCAGGAATATATCTGCAAGTGCCTGTGTTAGGGGGCTCTGTGTGCATGCATATGGGCACCTCTGGGGGCAAACAGCTTACACAGTGGCTGTGTGAATAGTTAGAATTGATAAATATGGAGGAAAGCACAGTTTTCTCAGAGTGGTACTTCCCAGACCTGGGACCACAGCACTCAGGCAGAGAAGACAATTTGGGAAGGAACCACACAACTGAGTGACATGAATTGGGCTGTGGTACAGAGGCTCACACAAGGGCTGCACAGTGTTTGCCACCCTCAGCTACAGTTGGGAAGCTTCAAGCACAACACAGATTTGGCATTTGCAGGTCAGTCACATGTATCCACAGGCAACATCTGTAAATGCATATGCCTCCATCATCCATTCATTCACCAGACTCTTACTAGTGTGGGTGCCACAGCATCCATCCACCAAAAAAAAAGCAGAGACTCTGCTAATGGTTTGGAAAAAGCTGCATTGGAGTATTGGAGGTTCCATTTTTTTGGTTCTTTTAAACAAAATGTCTCATTTTTTGTATTACAGTAACTTACACTAGTATAACCTAATGTCTTTCATTCCCAAAATTTGTTATGATCATTCAGATTTAAAGCTCATTCAGCAATAATCAAGACGCAAAATAAATTATTTGTCTCTGGTTGTGCTGTAAGGGGCAGAAGCCATGGACACCCACAGAGGCATCACACCCACTGGTGCACACCCAGCTGTATCTGGCCTTGATGTATCAAAGCTGCACCTTCTTCAGCCTCCCTGGCTGAAGCATCATGTCACTCATCATATCAGGTTACTGAAAATGCTAAGAGATGTCACACAAACAGAGCTGAACTTCACACACACAGTCCAACGCACAACGTTCTGGTAGGGAAATGGTCTTTTCAAATATCTTGTCTCTAGAAACAGCAGCATTGTCTAAAATGTAAGTTATTTTATAAATATAAAATAGCAAGGCTTGCAGTTCTCCCTGGTTTTTTTATGAGCCCGTTTTACTCCTTTAGCTGCTTACTCATTTGCACTTACCTTTTAGCCTGATCACGTAAAAGGTTTTGGAACAAGTACAGAGGAAGAATAAAAACATAATGGTTTCTCACTGCTCGAGGGCATAACTCTAATTAAAAAGAACATTCTTGCTTTTAGCACCCAGACTTCTCTCTCCAAAATCTGAACTTTGACATTTTCAGACTGAGATTTAAAACAAGAAAATAATTCTCAGTGCCATGATGAAGCGCTGCCTGCACCGTACAACAGGAAAGGGGAGGGGTGAGGGAGAAAGAGGTTCAAAGCTAATAGTCTTTTCAGGGAATTTAAGTTAGGAAGATGCAGGTTTGTTCACCAGCAAGACCCCAACTCGTGGTCACACATCAGCACTGTGGCAGCAGCTCTGTGCAACACTGGAGTCCCTGCACACATCTGTGTGATACACTGCTCTGCTTAAATGAGCACGTGCACCAGCACACATGCACTGAACAGAGGACATACACATTGAACAGATGTAACCTGTTGTGCACCAACACAGGTTAGACTCAGGTGGGGTCCATCCTGCTGCATGGGAGTGAAGGGGCTTGTGGTCAAACCCACTGTCCAGCAGGGGCATCAGACTCCCATCTCTCTGCCACATGCTGTGCTGCTCAGCCTGGGTTCACCACCCTACATCATCAATGTATAGATGTGAACTCTTCTACAGGCAACATAGACATTTCCAATCCCATCCCACATGGCCACACACTACTTTTAACAGCACAAAGTCATCAGTGCTACACATTAACCCTCTGATTGTGGGCACACCTCTACACCCTCCTACTTAAAATCACAAAATACTCCAAGCAAGTTCTACCTACCAACACACCCTGCAGCACTAATACTGGTTGATGTTTGTACACCCAGAGATTCTGCCTGGCTCACTTCAGAAAGTGCCCTCTAGGAAAGAGCCGATGGAGATCCTGCAGATAAATACCTGAGGATATACCCAGGACCAGGCCAGTATTTATGAAGTGTCTTTCCTTGCTTTATCTCCAGAGGCAGCTGCTCTTCCCAGACTCAAGCCACCACCTACAGACCGTGCTATCTCTAACAGATAAATTTATATAAGCAGATCAGGCATACAGATAAATAAATATATATACACATACACATATAAAGGAAACTCCCAGAACTTGAGAGCAGGCTTGCCCAGTGGCACTCTAGGCATTGGGTATTTTGTAGTGCCTCCTCTCCCATATTACTCCCCAATACAGGAAAGCTTCCAAAAATTATTCCCATTGGGCTTAGCTGCTCCTCCCAACTCCAACACAAGCAATTTTACACCAGAGCTGCTCTCTTCAAAACCTCTCCTCAGTACCTTTAGCCATATAAAGCAACAGAGCACCTTTGTAGAGAAGAATCAGCCAAGACCTTCATTCTCCACACATAATGTAAGATGACTGTTATTACCTTGGAAAGAGATTGCTTTAGAAACTAGATATGAACAGCACTTCACAAGAGTCCTACACCACCATCCCACAAATCCCTTTTGACAAGCCACACTCACACTTACCTGCAAAGTCAAGCACCATTAAAACACTGCTTCAGCAACCAGATTTTGCCCAGGGTCAGAGCTCCAACAGAGTTGAATCAGGTCACAGAGCCAGGTCCCACATTAGCAGCTCCCAGCAACAAATACTGAAGCTTTGCTCTTAACAAACTGTACAACTTAACAGCTAAAACCACCCCACAGATGGCACAGTATTTCAACTGCAAATATATCCCTTCCATGCCATTTAAACTCCTTTACCTGCCTCTACCCTACTTGAGGGACAAAGGCTGCAGCTCCATTTAAGCCACTGAGTAAAATGGCAGAGCAAAATGAAAATCAGCAACACATGCTGCTAGGGAGTCACAGGTGTAGCAAACTAACAGCTTACTTCCTGCATGTTTTTTACTTAAAGCCCCCTTTGCTCTTGTGATATACCAACTATACATTTAAAAAGAAGAATTAAAAACGTGTATTTTATAAATAGTTTCTCATAATCAGTTAAAAGGCAATTGCTCACAAGCTAGGAGTGGGAAAAAGAAGGTAAAGTCTAGAACAGCAACATCAGAAGAAAAAATCCATAGACAGAAAATCAAGAGATAAATAAAAATTTTCAGGTTTGGAATCAAGAGTAATTGAAAACAGCAGTCTGGAAAGGCACATTACAATTAAAAATTGGTAGCAATGTACATTAACACATACTACTCTATTTTCTATAGATTACACACCATAGTTCATTTCTTCTTGTAATAGAAGTAATTCAATTCTTACCACCTCCAACCAATATTAGTATTAATTTTATTTTAAACATCAATATAAAGGAAACATTTACTACCAGTAAATCAAAACCCACATATATATGGATTTCCACATTGAAAATCAGCTTTTCAGCTAATGTGAACAAATTACTAAATTATTTCAATAGCTCATATCCAGCACATATTCCTTTATGATGCACTGGTAGCTGTGCCTAATGTGACAAACTTGGAGTGTTTTACCTGTGAAAATTACACACACTGATGGGACAGGCTACCCACTGCACTGCCCCAGTAGGAAAGGAGATTCTCCATAACTCAGCATTAACCTGACTGGCAGAAGGACTGAGCTTTCAATGCAGAGAGCTAATGAGTAGCTATCAGAACAGCACATGTTGCCCATAGAAACATTTGTACAAGGAGCATCCTTGTGATAGGACACACTGGAGAACTCAGAAGCAGCTGGAGGATAATTTATTTTTGATTTGGAGTCCTCATCCTGTATAACAACTTTAACAAGCTTTTGGATGATTGACCAGCTTCATCCATCAGATGCTTCAAAGAAAAATAAAGCCACTCTGGAACTGTTACTACAGGCAGATTTTATTTTTTTTTTTCCCCTTTGCTTATCTGCCTACAGGAGAGGAAATACTTTTATTCACTCTTCATTTGTAACAGCAAAAATGCATGCACACATGGCTGTTTGCAAAGGAAAGGTCAGCAGGCAGGAAAGAAAAAAAAAAAAAAAAAAGCAAAACTTGGCCAGATTAGAAACCTTGAAAAGAGCTGGACATGGACAAAAGCAGAGTTGCCCAGAAGTGCTACAGAACTAGAGGCCTCAGACTTTCACATAGTAGTGAAGGGAGAGAGGAGACATGGACCATCCTCTCCATCAGTGAGGGGGTGGTTTAGCTGCTTTGAGAATTTCCATCAAAACCAGAATTTTGCAACCATTGTCCCCAGGGAAAGTGAACAGGGAAATAACCTTCTTTTCTGTTAGGGTTTAGTTTATTTGGAGTTTTAATTCTCTCTAGCAATTGTATCTGAATGAGACTCTGAAACTCACCCACCCTGCCAGCACACACAAAACCTTTTTTCAAATCATTTAAGAGTGATTTAGACACAAAAAAAGCCCCAAACCTCAACTAATTGTTTGCAACTAAGATATGGTCCTATCTCAATTATTCTACTGATTGATCTTTAAGTGATACATTTTCAAAAGAACCTCATAAATAAAAGTGTCCGGTTGCCACTAAAATGTAATGGAATTGATACCTAATCTGTTTAGGCTCCCCTGAAAAATCCAGTTTAAATTAATCTGCAGAGAAGCTTTGCACTTTCGAGACTACAAGTAAGTAGAACTGACTCTTAGGCTGTATAAATCTGATGAATGCTAAGTAAGATGCTCCTAAAGTATCCATCCATATGTCTTTGTCCTGGAAATGGTCATCCATTTTAATCCAGTCCTGGACCTGGGCAATAGAAATGCCCTAATTTCCACTAACCATATGTTAGCTTTGCCATATGGAAAAAATATGCAGTAATGAGAGTGGTGACAGAGCCAGATTCTTTTCCATATGTAATCTAGAGTAAGACAGAATTAAACCCAGTTCTCTCCAGAGGAGAAAGCTAGGTAGAGCCCATGCATGTGTCTCCAGGGAGAGCCCAAATTGCCTAGCAAACACATTGTAAAAAACCCTCACACATCTTTTTCAATTGGAAGAATTCTCCTCATAATTATTTTATAGTATTTAACCCACATACGAAGGCCTGGTTGTCTGCCATGAGTCCTAAGACTTCAAACTGTGAGGAAGAACCTGAATTATTTGGTATTACTGAGAATGCCATTCTTACAGAAATTCAGCAGCATCTTGATGGGGTTTTATCAGCACTTCAGGAAAAATAGTGTATCGTTTATGCAAAAAACAAAAATCATGGTTATGAATTTATGTCCTTTCAATGTTGAGATGCTGCCAATAGGCATGCTGCAGTCTGAAAGAAGTGATGCAGGTGACACAGCTGGGGAAATAGTGAATATTTGCCCAACTTTGCCCAAACCCATGGGTTTAAGTCACAGGTAAGAAACTAGTAATTGCAATGTACTCCCTCACCTACTCATTTCCCTGCAGACCAAAAGCTCTGCATTCAAGGGGAAAAACTAGAAATCTTCGGAAAAGAATTGACAGGTCCCCAGTTTTTCAGCTCAACTATTCATCCTCACTGTTTCCTCTCATCAGTCTGGGGAAATGATTATTCCAGGTCAAGAACAAGTCCAGAGGACACTTCGTTTGAGCTGAAAACAGCTTTTAACCCATACACTAATGGAAACCCACACTGGGGTGGAGATGCCTGCCCAGCTCTGGGTCTCTGCCCACCTGTGGTAGGAGCAGTGTTGCAGAGCCAGACAGAAGAGGGGAGAAGAGGGACATTAACCACCTGGAGCAAAGGACACAGATGCGCAGCTGTGGCTGACTTGGGTCCTGATGATCCTGACCTTGGATGAGCTAAGGCAGACCTCTGCTGCTACACACGAGGGCAGCTCTCAGAGAAATGACTGTGCTTGAGCCAAGGACTGGAGGGGAGAGGCATAAATTATCTCTGCTCCTGTGCTAGGCTAATACCTGCCCTCTGCAAGGAAAACCATATCTCCAAATGAAACAAGGCTTCCTCCTTCCTGTCATGGATGCCTCCAAGCAGATGGCTGTGTGCTCCCTATTCTAAGTGCTGATACAACCCAGAAAGGTTATCTAATTACAGAAACAATACTTATTGGATGCACTAATGCTTCTGCAATTTTAATAGCAATATGATAGCTAGGATTTATATTATTTTCCCTTTCTGATTAATTATTTACACAGAGACAAGCCTAGATTATTAAGTACGTGTGTGCCATGCCAGACTGCAAAGAGATTTTGAAAAAGAAAAGGGAAGAAACAGACTCCAAACTTTTTGAAAATAATCGTCCAGGTGTTTCCATCTCCTGTGACCCAGCACTTTGCATCAAGGCTATTGGTATATTGGCTCAGAGCACAGACTTGATCCAGGACATTAGAGGTGATGTTATAACTTCCTAGTTATGTAGTAAGCTACAGCAGGGAAGGAAAACTCTAATGTCAAGACATCAATCAAGGAAAGCTGTGTTTAGCTATAAGCCTAACAAAACACCACACAGGAGTACATGACAGCTGGGAAACATCATCTAATCCAGGCAGTTTTGCAATGCCTGTTCACCTACTCTCCATGCAACATGTCCCTGAGCTGCTAAATGGATCAGGAGAAAATTTAGGAATAGACAAGACTTCAGAGAGATGAATCAAATACCCATTTCAAAGAACAACCAAGAGTTCTTCAAGTAGACTGTACTCTGGGGGAAGCACACATTCCCATTCCCCCCTTCTTATAAAAAAAAAATCCAACATCATCTGTCTGAAAGTTATTAACTTTTCCTAAAATCAAGTAAATCTTAGAGATTTGCCCCAATATACTTCAACAGACAAGTCAGATACTTCTCGCTAAATGGCAACATTGAGCCTGGCCAGCTATTCAGGTGGGATGATCTCATTTTTGAATATTTCATTAAAAAAATTTACATGAGGCTAAGAAGCTCTTAAGGCTACAGATATAACTCTGCCAGTTTATAGAAATCTGAAAACTGTAGCCACTGTATAACCATTCAGCCTGAAACACAACTCTCTCTCTTACATCTATGCAAACCCTCTGCATTTGTTTCTCATTCTGCATACCAAAAATCACTTTGCTAACTTCCTACAAGTCCAGATGTTTATAGGAAATGGTGCTGTTACCTGCCTTTGCTGCAGTGGTAAAATTAAAAGAGGAAATTGTTAAGAAAGAAAAAGACAAATCTTTATGCTTATGTCGTTAAATTTATTCAGCCTGGAAAGAAATTAATGGTATCAAGTTTTAATCAAGTGGCAACTTTGCTTTGATTTGTGAATAACAGTTTTAATAAAAGATATTTCACAGAACAGAAGAATATCTAGTGCAAAATGCCCCAAAGCCTCCTCTTCTGACTCAGAGTTTCTGGTCATTAAAACACACCCCAAAAACAGAACCATCACTACCCATCTGATCTTCAGCGAGGAAAATGTCATTGGTCAAAGGGGATGACAAAAAAGCAAGTGCTTAGAAAAAGGGAGTGACTGTAAAATCTCACCATAACCTCACAAGTTAGGGGGGAAAAAGCAGGAGTGCATGAGACTTAGCAGGGCACGCAGGTTCTTCTCCCATCTGCTTCCATGGCCCCGCAGATGGATGAAGTGAATCACTCCAGGCATAAATTTCCCATAATAGATGGTGGGGATGCCTCCTCCCCCACTAGGATCAGGCAACTGCAGCTGCACAGGCCGAGCCATGAGCCTGCAGATCAGGGATCCCACTGCAGCAGTGGAGGGAAGGACCCCTGTCTGTCCCCACTCAATACCCTCCAAGGACAAAGTGACACGAGATCCTCCCTAATCCCTAGCACTGGATTTCATTCGCCGCCGTTTCAACGTTCCAAGGGAGGACTGTCATGTGCTAGCCCATTTCTGCACAAACACACCACGGAAGGGGGACAGAGATTCAGGGACAGAAATGTGAATGCATCACACAACCAGCAAAGCCATGGAGTGATACCACAGCCCCAGAAAGATCCCTGATCCACACCAAAGGCTGCAGAAACATGGACCAAGGATGAATTTCAGCTTCTTCAAGACCCAGAGGGCAATGAGCTGCTCTGTGGAAGAAGCCAGAAAAGGGCAGACTTGTTTATCTGGGAATTTCAAGTAACAGGCCCCGTAGCTTCATTTAGCCTTGGGTGGTGGGGAAGATGACACACACCAAGGTGAAAGGGAAAGCAGAAATACCCTTGGATGGGTCCAAAGCCTGTGGTGTTTGCAGTCACACTGCAGCATTGTGAACTCTGCAGCAGCATGTTCCTCCTGCCTGTCACCCCTGCTCCCTCCACTCCAACATGCACTCCTGGAACAGGCTGGGGCAGGACCAGGCACTGCTCTGCCTGGGAAGAGAAGAGGCAGATCTAGTGAATGTTCCCACCCCTGCTATTTTCTGGTAAGAACTCCACAATAGAGTAAATCTCAGGTAGCAATGAGGCCTGCTGCAGAGTGAAAAGCCAAGTATGAATAAGAAACCCTTCCATCATGCTGTCACAGAAAGTGAGTTCCCTGGGGCTTGCAGGAAGGCTGTGCCTTAAACGATTTGATCTTTAACAGGCTTTTTCTTTGCAATCAGCATTTGAACTTCGAAAAAACACCGGTTTGGTTTCTAGAGTGTGTAGTTCTGGTCTCACCGAACCCATGCAGCTCCTTGTGCATGAGCTGCCTGATTGGCAACCCAGCCATCAAGAGCCTCCCTGCAATTCCTACATCATGTATTGTATTAAAAATAATATGCTTCTGATTTTAAAAAGAGGGTTCTTCTTTTTTAAGATGCTATTGGCACGTCACCACCCTAAAAGCTAAAAAGACGCATTTTTAGAAACAGAAATATAAGCAAAAATGTCTGCATCAAGGCCATATGGCACACCTGCTCTCAATCCAGATGATCCTCTCTGAAGGCTTCAGGGCTCCGGGTGGTAATGGAGGGTCCATCAGGGTCAGTGGAGGTGGAGGATGAAGCCCAGCCTCTGCTTTTACCCCTCTGCAGAGAGAAGACTGGAGAGGTGTTCCTGAGGGAGACCTTGCACAGTTGGTTGCAGTGAGGTGGCCGAGTATCCTCAGTGCCATGCACATACTGCAGCAGAAACTGGTAGGCTCTGCAAAACCCAGCATTATCCAGAGACAAGGGATGGAATTAAGAGCTATCTGCCTGTAAAAAGACTTGGGTTCATTGGGTTAATGAAGGGCAGATCCTGTTTGACTAACCTCATCTCCTTCTATAACAGGGTGGCCTGCTCATTGGACAAGGGAAGGCCTGTGGATGTTGTCTACCTTGACTTTAGCAAGGCCTTTGACAAGATTTCCTACAGCATTCTCCTAGAGAAGCTAGTTGCTTGTGGCTTGGATGTGCACAGGCGTTGCTGGATAAAAAAATTGGTTGGATGGCTGGGTCCAAAGAGTTGCATTCAATGGAGTTAAATCTAGTTGGCAGCTGGTCAGGAGTGGTGTTCCCCAGGGCTCAGTGCTTGGGCTGCTCCTGTTTAACATCTTTATTAATGATTTGGATGAGGAGATAGAGTGCACCCTCAGTAAATTTGCAGATGACACTAAGTTGGGTGGGAGCATTGGTCTGCTTGAGGGTGGGCTCTGCAGAAGGATCTGGACAGGCTTGATTGATGAGCTGAGGACAATCGTATGAGTTTCAACAAGGCCAAATGTCAGGTCCTGCACTTTGGCCACAACAACCCCCAGCAGCGCTACAGGCTTGGGGAGGAGTGGCTGGAGAGCTGCCCAGCAGAGAGGGGCCTGGGGGTGTCAATTGGCAGGGGGCTGAACATGAGCCACCAGTGTGCCCAGGTGGCCAGGAAGGCCAACACCATCCTGGCCTGCATCAGAAATAGTGTGACCAGCAGGACCAAGGGGGTGATCCTGCCCCTCTACTTGGGCTTGGTGAGGCTGCACCTCGAGCACTGTGTGCAGTTTTGGGTGCCACAGTATGGGAAGGACATTGAGGTGCTGCAGAGGGTGCAGAGAAGGGCAACTAAGCTGATTAGGGAGCTGGAGAACAGGTCTTATGAGAAGAGGCTGAGGGAGCCTGAGCTTGTTCAGCCTGGAGAAGAGGAAGCTGAGGGGAGACCTCATTGCTCTCTACAGCTACCTGAAAGGATGTTGTGGTGAGGTGAGTGTTGGACTCTTCTTCCTAGTGACTAGCAACAGGACAAAAGGAATGGGGTCAAATTGTGCCAAGAGAGGTTCAGATTAGATATTAGGAAAAATTTCCTCACAGAAGGAGTGGTGAGGCATTGGAACAGGCTGCCCAGGGAGGTGGTGGAGGCACCATCGCTGGAGTTGTTAAAAAAATGGGTGGGTGTGGTGTTTTGAAAGATGGTTCAGTGGTTAGGGGTTATAAGGCTGACAGTTGGACTTGATGATCTTGAAGCTCTTTTCCAACCTTGATGATTCTAATGATTTAATGACTTCTCATTGGGAGTGTGCACCCCAGAAGGCCTCCTGAAAGCCTCCATGTGCAGTCATGATTCAGCCTCCAGCACACACCTAGGAGAGGACAGATGTTGTATGTACCGCAGGTTACACATGGAGCCACTGGTGGACCAGAGAACTGAACCAAACCCACAGCTGTCACCTTCACAGCTAGACTAACCCTGTTCTAGCTTGTATCTTGCAATCTCTCACATCAATTGTTTCCAGGTCTCTTTCTCCAAGGGCCCAATTCCTATCAACATTTCTCATCCTCTGGGAAAGCTGTAAAGGACTAATGTTGAGCAGCAGCTTCTAACCACTTCTCGTGAAACAAGCTTAGTCTTTGTTGCAGTGTATTTACTTCTGTTTTCCAATACTAAGGAAAAGCAAACAATGTAGAAAACCTTTAATTTCACATTTTTTTCCAGCTGGTAAAAATGATAGCTAGATATGCACACATCAGTATAATCATCTCCTAAACAAATGGCACAATGACAAACCGAGGGGGCGGGGAGAGGGGGAGCAGAGCACAAGCTGGTGTTTTCAATTTAGAAAGTATGCATTATTTACACTGCCATTATTCCACTCAATTTGAGTTCACGCTTTAGTCCTAATTTCAGTATAATCAAAGTCAATGAATATTTAATCAGCATTGCTTCCAGAAATTGAGTAATGCCATTAACATAATGTCCCCAGGACTTCAATGCCGATTTTCCTCAAAAGCATGGGACTTCCACTCTTTCTACCCTTCCCCCCCCTTTACTTTAACCAGTTTATGCTCTGATCTCCACCTTTGCTGGGTTTAACAAGGTGGACCCTGTCCAAAATGCAAGGAATGGGAAAACCACTTTCCAAAGGCAGAGATGTCTCACCACCCATATTGATCCAGCCCCAGGACAGTTAATAAAAGCAGAGCATTTCACTTTGATGGGGCTCAGTATGGAAAAGCATGGTAATAACAATAATCCATTTGCACTTCTGGAGCACCTTTCAACAGAGGGACTCGAGTCATTCTACAAACATTAATTAATCCCTTCCACTCCCCTGCAAGGAAGACACTTATTAATGCAATAGCTAATCTACAGATAGGAAAATCAGAGCATGACAAGGTTAAGTGCCTAGTTTATGGCCACCCAGGAATCCAGAAGCATTTGGGTAGAAGTTGGGATCTCTGACTGGCTCCAAGTTTCCTTTTCCAACCAACAGACTGTGCTGCTTCACTAAAATAAGATCAAGAAAAGCAGCAGTACCTATGAATATTTATGAACAATACAAAATTACAGCATAAAAAATTGTACAGACATTTCAGAGCTGCTAAGTGATGGCTCCAAAGCTGTATTTCTATGTGCACAGAGCATTCAGCAGTCTGTGCACACATGCCCCCTCCAGTGGGGCTGTGTCTAATCTATTATCTTTTCTAACATGACTATCACTGTAATATCTCAGCAATGCCTTCAGCTGAAGACCTATCACAGCCTTCCATCTATCTCGGCTGGCTCATAAAGCTTTTCTCCGTGCTGATGGAAAATTTGTGGGGTATATGTTTTTAAATAGTGGATAAATTCCCCACTTTCTCTTCCATAAATCTAGATAGTGTCTTAATGCAGCCTTTATCAGTAATGAGCAATCTCTTGTTCTCCCATAAAATTAGAATTAATCCTTTTTTATATTAATCAGGAAGGAGCAAAGTTTAATTTTTTCCACACTTGCAACACATGCAATTGGGCAGTCTGAGGTTACGTATAGAAAGTACTTTGAAAGCTATTCTAACCTGATTTTTAGAGGTGGGATCATCATACTTTCATAAACTCTTCCATGAACAATTTCATATTTCATGTCAGTCTACTACAGCTTCTCCAAAGGTTACCTGTTTGCAAATCTAGCCCTTGCTCTGCTGAGGCTCCAGCATGGCACAGGCACATAGCAACACAGGTGCTCTTTCCAGTAATGACATTAAGGATCATTTTAGAAGTGCTGAAGACTTCTGGGTTGTATGCTTGCACATGGTGTATGGAAAACTCCATTACTGCCTCTATGAGTGCCTTCAAGAATGTTTTCTCTAAAAGTTTCACAAAGTTTTTCAAGCTTAAAAGCAGTATCACTAATACTTACTTATTTTGCTGAATTACATCATGGTTGTGGCCAGGTGAAGTGTAATCCTGCTGGCAAGGCCACGCATTTGGGCCGAGGTTAGTGAGAATAAAGTAGCATTCGACAAGTTTACACTCTAGCCTTATGTAATTATCCCAATGTGGTTAAACATGAAGAACTGGTTTGCAATAAATTACAAAGCCTTATTCTTGACTCATCTGAAGAGTCTGCTTTTGCAGATTGAATGGAGAAAATAAGTGATGCAGCTGGAGCAGGGATGGAGGAGTCAAACATGTCTCTGCAGAGGGAATGAGGAACTATTTTCACTCTGGCATTAATCATCAAGCAATGAAACCCCCCTATAATCTTGGGGGAAGCTCTTCTATAAGGCCAGGTAGCATTTTTCTAAACTATCTTCCTCTTAATAACAAGTATTTTGAAGTCAGAAGCTTAATGGTTCTGTGTAAGTGACATATTCTCCTGTCTCTTGAATGGGGTTATCTCATCCATGCTTCACCAACACCCTCTGACATTCCCCCGTTTGTCATAATGGCTTTAAACACCAGCCTTAGAAAACACCATTCCTATCCTGGCTGACAGTAAGTAAACACAGCACCAGCTGTCTTTCAGCAGTAGCAGGAATGAAAATGGTGCATCTACCCTGACAAATGCCACCTTCACCGACTGCAAATGAAAACCAGTTACTCTAACAACATCTAGAGATACTTGCCTTCAAGGAAGAACAAAGCAATCATCAGACATAACCAGACTGCAGCTCACCAAAATTGACTAGAAGGGCAATCAGCTTCTGCAGCACTGTTGGGAAAGCATTTCACAGTGCAGTTCCTGACAGGCAGAGGAAGAGTTAAGCTGGAGGGTGGGGGAGAAGCTAGAGGATTGCCATAACATATCATCAGTGGGACTATTAATAGGGTACAGGTTATAACTTATTCATGAACTTCTGCACTTTTCACTCTGACAGTATGGCAGGGTAACACGGGAACACTTACGAATGACACTACTAATGCACCAAAGAGAAAGGAAACACAGTTCTGGAGTTGTTGCACATTAAACCTATATATTGCTCTTCAAGACCATAGCAGATCACTCAAGCAGACACGGATACTCCTGTTAGAAGATCGGCCCTCAGTGCATCACCACTCTTGCTGGGTCTTAGATGCCTTTGGCAGATACAGAGCACATTAAATCTTTTAATCTTGGGTATACTTGCATAACTTGTCCTATGATTCCTGTTTCAGCAAATACTTACGGGCATTGTCAGCCTCAACATGCAGCACTCGTCTCTCCAGGGCACACAGCCGTGGTGGACCAGTGCCACTGTTGAAGCATTTCCCTTGCTCTTGGCAAGCCCGTGGCAATTCAGAGCAATGGCTTTCCTTAACCATGCCACAGTACAATCAACCTTAAACCAATGCTAATTAATTGGGCCAAATAAAAAAATCCAAAAAGCTTCATACCCTGAAAGATCAGTTAATGGTTTTTGGTGTTCACATCCAAAAAGGGATTTCGAATGCCCTTGAGGGCTGGTAAGAATAACCATTTGCACCAGGAGGTTACAATTGGACCAGTCAGCACTTAAAAAATGAAAATGGAGCTTGCAAGAAATGTGAAGGTCCAAACTCACGTTGCTATTTCAGTTCCTGAAGGAGACTCATACTATGGTGAAAATAATTTAGGATTTAATAGTTATGGCAAAGATGATGGCCTGAGTCAGTAGCAAGGCTGAGGAAAGAACCTAGATATCCCTAGGGACCAAGTTTATTCCTCTCACCTACTCTCCTGGCAAAAGATTTAGCACTTGTCACTGGTCACTGTTTTATCTCTACTGTCTTAATTGTCTTCCTGCTAGTTAGGGCTTATTGTATGTTATATTGATTGTTTTTCCCCACTAATTAACTGTGTGGTTGTTAACTTCTTTAATTGCCATCCTGAAAGGCACTGTACATTGTCCTAAATCAACATTAGTGATGGAAAAAAACAGGGGTGCCAAGGAATCTCAGTGTTAATACAGTGGGGACACATCTCAAAGCAGGCAGCTATTGCACCCAGCCCAGATATGAAGCCTGAGTGTTGAACCTTACCTATATTCCAGCAAGCTTTTGATACATATAAAAATGAAGATATGAAGTGTGTTCTATAATCCCAACAAGAAGATCCCTAGATATTTCCCCTAGGGTCCAGGGAGAGACCAACCCCTTGCAAAGAAAATGCTCCATCTCTGGGAAACACAGTTGTCACCCCATTTGCTCTTCTCTCTCAGCCAGTTCATCCTAACGTTTTACACTGAAAATGAAGACTTCATATTCTGGTTCGATATTCATTGACCCAGAAGATGGATGTATGTGGCCTACAGAATGTCCTTTCCACACATGCATGCCCTCCTTGGCTCCTCCTCCAGGATTTGAAGTCTGATCCAAGTCACAGAAGTTAATGGGTATTTGCTTTAGACTTCCACTGAGCTTTAGGTTCAGATCTTAAAACATTTAATGCTTCTCCCAGACCTAAAGATGCAAACAGGGACCAAGGGTGATTTTCCAAATCATGGATGTCCTACTCATGGACTCAGCCATCTTATAGCCTTTGAAAGTTTGACAAAGCACTCACATTTTTAGACAATCAAATTGCTTTACCTAGATCAGTCCTTTTACCTCCCATATCTGCAAGCATTTTCTCCATATGCAATTCCAAACTCTTAAACCAGCTACACTGAACTGAAAGAGTCATTCATACAAAATGTTAAAATGTTATGGAGAAGGCAGAAGACTACGAGAATAAAGATTAAATAAAAACCTAGACAAGAAAAAAAAAAAAAGCACTTTCAAAAACCATTTAGCTTTGAGCTTGGAATAAATCTGTCCTCTTAGATATCATTTAATATTAAACTAATCATATGCACATTTATATTCCATGATCTACCCCAAAAGTGGCTAAGACCTGTATTTAAATGTTTGTTCTGCTACTAAAGGGTAGCACAGCAAAGTCTATCAACTGCTCTCCTTCCTTCAGTCACCTTGACTGGATGAATAATTTAATTTTCTTTTATGCTTGGAATAACAATCTAGTTGCTTCATAGCTTCCTAAATTTACTAAAGTAATCCATACAAATGGCAGCACCACAACTGACTTAAATAAGAAAAAAAAAGAAGCTACCAGTACTTTGAACTGGGCTGTTGTTGATATAGTTCACTTTTATTCTAAGAAACTCTGGTAAAACCCACCATCCAGCATCGAGTCCTGGCCCACATGTTTGGTGAGATGGGGTCCACAGCCTGCAGCACTGGATGGACCCCCAATACATCAGCTCCTTCAGCTACATGTTGAACATGCAAAACCCTTCCACCTTCACAAGCCATAATGCACTGGGCAGTGAAAGGCACTGGGCAGTGTCTGAGGCTTATTGAACACGTGCTGACTCTCTCTTTTGTGGAATAGCATCGATACTGCAATTGATTCCAGGACTTTTCTTTGAAAAATCCCAGTTCTAATTTAATCCTATTGAGCAGCAGTCAGAAAGCCACCAAGGGAGGAATTTCATTTATTTTAGCAAAACAGCCAGGCAGTGCTGGGTGGTACAGAACCTAAAGACAGGATGCCTTTTGCCTGTTTTTGAAGGATAACTATGACTGCAGCAGTCCCTGCTGCTGCCACTGCCTACTCCCAAAAATGAAATATCCAGGACCTTGCTTGGTTCCCTATTAAGGCAACAAAAGTGCTTGGGTTTTTTATGTAAAAATTAAAATATTATTTTTTAAAGATGCTGAACTGTCCTATTGGTGTCTTATGCTTCCCAGAACTTCACACACAACCCCACCCCCCCCACACACACACACTTTTTTTCCCCTTTATCTCCTAGGTAAGAAAAACTGCCTCCCTACTCGTGGAAAAGTGCATAAGGGGACATTTAAAGGTCCTTTCTCATCTGAGTATAGCCATCCTGCTAGCCTATCCAACATGTAGTCCCATCAGCTCCTTCACATGGCTTTTCAACCCATCAGTACAGGAGTTGTTCATAATTCAGATTATGACAATATGGTATGAAAACTAGTGTTTGCTACTCCTACGTATGCAGAACTCTCTTCTCTTCCTTCCCACCCCTCCTAGAAGGATCAAAAGCAACAGGAGGAGTCCTTCCTTAACACTTGAAATCTATTCCCCAGCCTTCTTCAAATTGCTTGAGTAGTACTGTTTCTGAGGAGCCAAGGGAGAGTATGTGTTATCCTGCCACATTTACAGACGTTTCTTTAATTTCAGGACACTGTTCTTGAACTTTAATGGACTGGTTAGTAATGTGCAGCAGTAGCAGAAAGAGGGGGAGTGCAACTGAAGCCAGGAAAACCTAAGGATGCAACCCAATCCATCTTTAGATGCCACATTCTCAACAATATCTGCTGTGATCACCAATTCATTAGACTGATGCAATCTATTAAGTAATAGCCACCAGCCTGTCCCCCCACTGCCTCTACAAAGCAGCCTGTTAAATACTTACAAGGTAGCAAGTCAATACAGAACCATTTTTCTCAGGCTTCATTGTTTCCCAGCATTAACTCTATTAACCTTTAAGCACAGCCAAAGGGTTGTTTATTTGCTTAAACATCTGCTTTGGATTGAAGTGATAAGTGGATGGTAGGAGCAAGTGGAAAAGGGGGAAACATCTTCCAGCTGTGCTGGCCACACCTCTCCCAGGCTGCTGGCAGGAGTACATTCAAAGTGAACTCCATCTCCTGATGTGAGGAAGTGCCAGGTTTGGTTTGGCTTTTTTCAGTGGAGAGGGATGGAGGAGTTTCTACTATCTTTGGGTCCTGCTGCCCTGTGCAGATGTTCTGTTTGGTTTCACTTTGCTCTTTTATTGTCTAAAAGACCAAGTCATGAAGCACCTCCCTCTCTTTATGGAGTTCTGCATTTGCGTGTACCCAGGGTTACCACTGCATCCAAATTCAGACCATAGCTTGAATGTCTCCTAAAATTCAGACAAAAGCACAATTCCTGTGGTCATCTTTCTGCCACCTTTTTTATGGAGCTATGCCTGTTGTTTCACACTAACTTGGATCAACTTGTCTCTAAAATTGAATTCACACTCTGCAGCTTGAAAAAGAATAATACATGTGCACGCACACACAAACTCACCTAGTGTGCCCCTAATTCTAGGGCATTGATGGTACTGGAGGAACTGTTCACTTTATAAATGGGAATATATTAACTACCCTACTGAGTAAAGATGAGGCTACTCAATGTTTTTGCAGCCCAGTTCAATGCTCAAATATTCTGAAATATTTCCATCTTCTCTCAGTTTATGGTGAGATAATTTTTTCTGTCTGAATGCTTTTAACTCTCACCTTCTTCCCAAAACTGAGGTCTATTATTCTCACATCTTCTAGTCCATTCTCATCACCTATTGGAAATTTCACAGGGAAAACCATGAAATAATTATTCTCCTTTAGCCATACGTAGCTTTCATGTCATGTTCTATATGTGACACTTGTCAACATTATTTAAGTGCTAACTTCTTGCTGGAACCTGATCTGATGCTCCATTTAGTTTCCTAGCCATCTGCCTTATTGTAGGAGCATGAATAGAGAGGGTGGCAAAGGTTCTTAAATGAGAAAAGGAACAGCGAAAATCTTCAAGAGTTTTATATCTGCATTTTGAGGTGCCTGGCAAAAGTTTGCAAGCATATTTTGCCTGTGAACAGCACACTACCCACCAGTATTTGCTATGCCTGAGGGTGCCAAAAAGGCAAGCCTGAAACACACACAGGGGAAGGGCTGAAAAAAAGCCAACTTAGTATCTATCTGCTCACAACAACCATCAAGCACATAAATGAGTCTTGCACTCTTCTTCCCTCATCTTCACTCTGTGGCCACTCTCCAAAGAGAAGGCAGCATGATGAGCCAGGGGAAAGCAAAGCAAAACGTCCCTGTTTCAAGATCTCATTAACTGGGAAGTTAACAAGTGCACTGAAGCTTTCATTCCTCAAGCTGAAACAGGAAAAGTTAAGAGAAGAAAAAAATACTTTTACAGTGTCAGAATTTTTACTTCTCATCTTTAATGGTGCTTCTGTACATTTTTAATAGCTGCTCCTCCACATGAAACCCACAGGAGCAAGGTTTAGAGAGCCAGAACTTACTGGAGTGCTTACATCCACATTTCAAAAACCAAAACCTTTCCACAGAAAATAAGATAGTGATTGAAAAAACAGCAAGAATTCTCTCCTCCGTATAGTCTAGAAGCTTAGTAGCTAACTTTGACACTTGAGCTATTAAGATTCACCGGTTTCATGCCTTCAATCTTGTCTCCTAACACCTTCCTTGGGGCAAAAAATCATCTTTACTGTCCTTGCAGCCATCTCCTGCTCATAGCATTGTGAGGCTAAGGAAATTAACAGCAAAATGTAACAAAACCCAGTAGGTTAAAATTAGCAGATATACACAAATGCTCTAACAACTTATTTATGAGCTTCCTCTAGGGGACACTGAAGCACCAGGACTCCTATTTTGCCCCCAGGACCATGATGAATAGATGCAGAGGAGAGAACTGGAGGTGTTCAGTGGCTGGGCTGGGGGCAGAGCCAGTCTATGGGGACAGGAGACAGCTTAAAGATGCTGATCCCACGGGGCCCTGACCTCCTTAGAACTTCACCTTTCACCTCTGCAGCACAGAGGAGGAGGGAAATAAGGCAAGGAGCTCTTCTATCCAGCAGCTAGAGGGGGTCAGAGATTTAAATTTACCCAGATGACAGATGATACAATAAAAAACAACCTAAAAACAAGTGAGGTTCAAGGCAACACCAGTTGTCTTTGTTTCAAGAACAAGGGCTAAGTCAGATACCTCTGATTATGACAACAGGATCTTCCCACCTTCACAAAAAAAAAGCACCTAAACCTGATGGTAAATTTCTACACAGTTTATAGTTAGCAAAAGGATCAGGCTTTCATTTACACTCAAGGAAAAGTAATCCAAAGGAAACTGGAAGACCATTAAATTTTTTTAAGGCATCCACTATTAAAAACATAGAGGGCAGGATCAATGAATTCTGCTGAAATTCAGCAACACTTCCTCAGTGTTTTGGAACATCTCTTCATTTCCATTGGGTGTGATTTTTTTCTCTTTGAAATAAAAATTTTTCTTTTGGAAGAATCAATAATCAAAGACCATAAATCTTCACTTGCTACATGCTTAATTGCTTCCAGCTTCTTAATATCAATTTTCTTGTGTCTATAAATAATCACAAGTGCTACTAAAATCACAGATTCTAAGCAAACGAGCAAAGCAATGCTCATAAACAATACTCAGTGTTCATAAGCAATCTCGGGACAACAGATGTGACAAAGAATTAAATATGGTTTGCACTGTCTTAGGACTTCAGATCCCTACAGAGTTGACCCAAACTGTCTGCACAATACCCTTATAAGATAGGTGTAATATTATTTCCATTCTGGTGGGGCTTTGCCTGATCCCAGTTTCAGAAGTCTCTCCACTCCAGTTAGTGTGTTAGCACTTCGCCAAAGTTAAGAAAAACTTTTCATTTGCCTAAACTGGAGCCTAAGAGGTTTTGTTGATTTTTTTTCTCCTAAAAGCACCTTTATTACTTAGAAATCAGTCATTTAACTTGGACATCAAACTAGATGTATTAGTTTCAGAGGGAGAGAATGGCTGAGGTGCCCTTCAAACCATGCTCTAGATACACCAAACTCGATCTTTTTTTTCAGTTAGTGTTTAAACATTTTTAAAGAGACATGGAAAGGGGAATTTTTAAGATGCTTGTTTTCCTTTCCTTTTCTTGAGGGAAACTAAAGACACCTAAACACATTCATGAATTTGGGGTCTAGCTACCTGCCTTTAGTTAACTGTAGAAACCTGTTTGCCACAAAGAGAATATAAAATTCAGGATGCCCATCTTCCAATCTCTTAAAAATTGGTGCAAAACAGATAGAAAACCAGATAGTTCCAGATCCTTGCCCAGCCTGCCAGAAGCATGCTTGCAATTGCTATTACTGCTGCTTATGGAAATGTCCAAGGAAAATCAGGGCACCATCACCATCGTGGAAACCAGTGTTTTCCACTGAATCATTGAATGGTTTGGGTTGAAAGGGTCTGTAAGGATCATATAGTTCCAAGCCCCCTTCCATGGACAGGGATACCTCCCACTAGCCCAGGTTGCTCAAAGCCCCATCCAGCCTGGCCTTGAACACCTGGGAAGCAACAGCAAGAGCCCAAGTCCCCATTCCAAATGCAACATGGGAACATCTGGCTTGGCTCCCTCGCCTTGAAAGCTTCCACTGCTCAGTCCAATGGCCACAAAGACCACAGCTGGAGGGGGAGTGGTATGTTCCCAGTCAGCCAAACTGGTTCCCAAAGCTTAAGCAAAGTTTTGCTTTTTCTTGTGCCCCTTAGAATTTTCACTCTGGCTCGCCTCTCTTTCAGCAGCAGAAAAGGCAAGAGGATTCACCCCGGCTGTTGGAGGCAGTTGCTGACAACACATTACACTTAAAATTCCTTCTAATATTCTGCTTAGACACACTCTAAAGGAAGAATGGATATCCAGAATAATTAAAATATGTTTAATTTGCATGGAGCTCAGGGCATTGTTCTGACATCAAACATCACTGTCAACCATATGTGGAATTTCAACTGCCAAGTGCTTCATTTATGTGAAAATTAGCTTAAGTGTACAAAGAATGAAAAATTTATGATTATTTCACATTTTAATAAATGCAGTGCTATGCATTAATTTAGACTTCTAAAACAATTTTGACAGTGACAAGGGAATCCTTTACAGAATAAGTGCTGTAGTGTGCTGTGTTTCACAGGTCCTGCGGAACTATGTGGTAGAGTGTTAAGGCAGTTAGATTTTTATGTTTTTAAACAAAGACATTATTATATAACTATATCACTTAAAATACTTCATTTCAATCCTTCCCCTGTTCTCCCCTGAGGAAGCATAGAACCTATCAATAGCTTTCGGACAGATCAGCATCTTGCATTATAGGAAAACGTTTGCAGTGAGAAAAAAAGAGCACATATATTACATTGTTCAATATAACAGGTGTTGGCAATTTCCCCCAGACTTTTGTTGTAAAGGAAAAATCACTTGGATGGTGCCAGGATCTTCCCCAAGGTGTTAAGATCTGACACCAGTGCATTATTTTTCATGAGCATCTTCTGTTCTGTATAATAAAACACAATATTTCACTATCTCTCACTCTTCCCAGGCCAGCTGGGCTTTCTCTGGACCTAGATGGCAATCCCATGGTGTGTTTGTGTTGAGGGCATCTCAGGCTAAGAGAGGAAACATTGGCAAAACCTTAAGAACTACTTATTCTCTTGGTCCAACCTTTCATATAAGGACCAACTTTTCATTTTGCATGACCAAATTGATAAAGCACTTCTGTAAACACCTGAAATACTGTACAAAATACACTGACTCTGAATATAAATTACACTGACTCCGAATATAAATTTATATAAATTATATAAATTTTATATAAATATAAAAAAAAAAAGAAGAGGATTTCAGATGTTCTCAGCCCACACAAGTCTGACTTTTGCACTAAGACCCATGTTTTACAGGTGTGTAAAGCACAGTGCACTCCCCTCTCTGCGTGTGTTGCACACTCAAAATCTACATTAAAAGAAGGTTATTAACACCATCCTGCAAGAGTTCAGAAAAGAGACCAAAACCAACTTCATTCTGCTGTTTCCTAAGGTGGGGCTCTTTGAGCAAAGCTCTTTGGTGTGTTTGTGTTTCTTCTTTTTTTCTTTTTTTTTCTTTTTAAAGCAAACTTATAAAAATGGAAATTCTATCACACAGCCTCACCTTGAGCACAGATGAATTATAAACAGGGTTTGATCCTTCAGATCCACCTCGAGCTCTCAGCATGTGAGCTTATCTAGTAACCAAAACCAGAAAAAAGCCTTCATCCTATCTAAGAATCAGCTCTGAAAGGAGATGGGATCAGACATATACTTTGCTATTGGCTTTCATGGCTGTTTCCTGACAGCAAAATAATACTAAGAATAAAGAACTTAGGATCCGTTCCAGCCGCTTTAAAAGGGTATGATCTGGCAGGCACAGCTCCTCCTGTAAACTCTGAATCAGGAATCAAAACCCTCATTCATGGTAAAGTTAGCTACAGCATTCCTTGTCAGGCAGCAGATCTTACTCATCGCAACTAACAGCAAGAGCAAGACTAACCTTTCTGGGGATCGGATCAAACTTCTGCTAGGTGTCTCCCCAGTACAAGAAAGCCTGGTCTGGTAGAGGAATCCAGTCACATAGAAAATTCACTCACCAGACTGAAGAAGTGAGCATTGTAAATATCTGTGTTGTACTTTGCAGGTCCACCACTCTCTATAGATTGCAGTGGAGCCGAAGGCACTGCTGGAGTCCCTCCTATGGCATAGTGAGGTGGTTTGGATGTCACCAGCCCAGCACAGACTGTCTTCAGGCATTTATGGACTGGGTGGGCAGGCTCAGGCTTATGTGGAAACCCACCATGGTCACAGCTGCTCTTTCAGAGGAGACTAGATCCTCAGATCTGCTCCACTGGCATCCAAATCGAGGGAGGGAAGAGGTTGCTGTTATCCTTGGCTTTTCAGAGGGAGAGCACTCTGGGAAGACACCTTTCCAAGGAAAAGTCATGGGACCTAGAGGGTCACAAGTTAACAAGAGGACCAGCAGCTCTGATGGCCCTTCATAAAGAGCTTGCAGGCACAGTCAGTAAGAAGGATGCCTTTCTACAAACACTCTGGGTCTGAGACTAAAGCAAGTCCCTCACTCCCACATTGCAGCTTGCCCTGTGAACACTGGAAAAGGTGATGGAGGCAGAACAGGCCCCTTGCCTTGCTCTCCTCAAGTGTCTCCACGAGTCTGGCACTGCTCAGGGACAACATGTGCCACTGGCCCTAGTTAGTCCCTCCTGGTGATTGCACTAATGCCTCTGCAGCCTTAAAGCTGAGAGTTTGCACTTGTCCAGTTAGTGTCTGTGAAGAGAAAATGCAAATATATGCAAGGAAATCAACGTTTGGGGTTTTTTTTACATGCTATTTTGTTATCAACATTTATGCTGGAAGTGCATTTTTCATGTTAGATACTACTGCTCTACCTGGGTAGGAGAAATATTGCTTCAAAAAGAAACCCCCTGGTACTAAAACATCTTCATGGGATTAACACTGGATGGTAGATATCTCATAACTTACATAATCACTCCAAGTGGGATTTCAAAAGTATTCTGCTCCAGTCTTACTGCATTTCCACCACAAATTAAAGCTAATTTTAAGCACTGATTTGAATAGAGACATTTACTACCCTTAATATTTCTCCAACACTTTTTACTAAGCTTTTGTGCTGTCAGTAAGTGAGATGAGAACAGTATTTGCATATTTGTAAAACAGCACATGGATCATTTCCATTTGAAGAGAACCATGGAAAACTGGCACCAGAAAGTTAAAGGGAAATCTAGAAGATACATGCATTTAAAAGCAAATGTGGGGCTGGCATCTGGTCCTTTATTCAGCTATCGATTTGTGTAGAATACAACTTTCTGAATTTATTGGGGGAAAAGTTTGATGTGATTTGAGGACAACAGCAGGATGTTTGCAGCCAAATGAAATTGAGATCATGCCTGCGTTAAATATTTGCTGGAGGAGGTTAGGCCTTCAACCTAATAACAACAGTCTGCCCCAAGGAATTGTTCCTAACTGTGGAATATTTTGTCAAAAGCGCTGTCACCACAAGGACTTTTCAAACCTGTAACACTAAACCAGAGGACTGCAGATGTGGGAGAAGGAAAAGGCAGCACAAGAAGCTTGCAGGAACCAGGAGAGCAAGGCAGCAGCAAACAGGGTGACCTTTTGTTTATATTGGTGGTGACCAAACCTGAACTTACTCTACCAATACAAGCCAGTCACTAAAAATCTTTTTTTCATGGTTTGACAAGCTTGCAGCATGCTGCACTGAGTTATCAGCAATAAAACACCCTCCAAGGAGATGTGCTGCTGCTCCAACAACAGCAAGACACCGTCAGAGAAGAGCCAGGTGCAGTCAAGGCCATTCAGCACCTCTACCTCAAGCATCAGCTCGGAGGTGAGCAGGAGGCTGGGCTGGGCTCTTGCACCATTGGCTCAGGGCCTCTGTAAGATGAGGATTCTAATAACCCACCATGCAGATGGAAAGAGAGACAGAGCCCCACGTGTCCAATTCCACCCACTGGCTCCGTGACGCGCTTTCACTCCGCAGAGAAGAACCGCCGCCTTCGCTCAATTTTTAAACACTAGATCCATGTTCTCCCTTTAAATCCAGAAGCTGGGCTTGGAAACATGCCAGGAGAGGCAAAGATCATCATCAAGCTGAGATTTCAGCCATGGGATTCTTTAGTGAGAAAAGGAAAGAGGCAGAAAACTAAGATGAATTGAGGGAGTTGCAGAAACGGAGGAGGCAACAAAACTGAGGGAGATGGCAGTGGGCTCAGGAAGCAGCAGAGGCAAAAGAGGATCAGGACAGCTTGGAACTTCACAAGTGAGACTCTTACTGTGAATGAAAATGAACTGAGATCTTGTCAGTCACCTGCCAGACACCAAAACATAAATTGCCTCTTCACCCTTTGGCTTACATGACTCCACACACTGCTGCACAGCAGTAAAAATCTCAGAAGCTCTGTGCAAATGAGGCTGCTGGATGAAGGCACTCATACTGTGGGGTCAGGGCTTCTGCACTACTCCAAGGCCAAAGAACAAGTAAAATTACAAACACAAAAATCATTAGGTGTAAATTCCTCAGAAGGGAGTCAGAAAGCAGCCAGCACTCAGTTTAATGCCTTTGGTCACCTCTTTTTTAATGAGCGTCCACATGCCCAAACACTCTTGTCTAACAATGTATCTAACACCTACAGGTATAAGACAGGCATAACACATGGCAGCACCCAGGATGATTTAAGAACTGGGTGAAACAGAAAAATTCAACCAAGCCCTGTACAACCTGAGGCTCTGCCCCAGTAAGGCTGTCTGTACAACTGTCTACAAGCCAACCTCCATCAGAGAGACAAGCAGAGATCCACACAGCACAGCTAATACATACTGGCCACCTGGCATACTAATTAGCTAACATCTATTTAAGTTCCTGCCCTGGGCACATCCCACCCACAGAACACACCCTTCCTGCCTGTGCAAATGGTGACACACTCCCACTGGGGCAATCCCTGGTGGGACAATGCCCCTGAGGTCCAACGTCCCCCGCACAGCTCCGCAGTCCTGGCAAAGCTTGGTTTGTGCCCCTAATCCTCGGAACAGGAGGCAGAGGATCAACTCAGTCACTGGAAAAGGGATGCTAAACACATCCTTCCCACACCTCCTGCCAGCTGCTTGCAGCAGGGCTGGCATGAGATTTACAGCCAGCTGCTAACCTTAGCAGGAGGTACAATACCACAGGAGCAGGTAGATGAAACAGGGAGAAGCTGTCAAGAATTTAAGAGAAAGAAAAAAAAAAAACAAACTAAATAGAAAAAGGGGTTTGGGGATAATTACAAAACAGGTATTTTTAATGGTTGCTGGCAGAAACCCCAACCCTTGTATTTAAATGGATTTTTTAATTAAAAAACAGCAGGCTATGAATGCTAATCTTTCTGAGCAGAAAGCTCCTGATGGTTTGCCTGTTTCCAAAAGACTAAATCAATCAGCAAGAAGGCTAAACCCATCTTGGAAACATTCATTTCAAAAGGGCCTCAACTTTCAAAGTCTGTGTGTGCTGCCCTCCTGTATCCACAGAGCAAGATGTGTACTAGCACCAACAGTACAACATTCACAGAAATGCCCAATAGTGATTTAACTTCATTTTTTTCTAGATCTGATCTGTCTTTGCTTGTTATTTCAAAATATGTTGGGTTGTTTTTTTTTTTCCAGCTAAAAATATCAATGGAGGCCTGCCAGGCTAAAATGTGCAGTTTGAGTCCCTAAGTGTTTGGGTAGGGAATATTCCAATTGCTCCACATTTTTGCCTATGTAAACTATTTAACTTGCAAATCAGAAAGCAATGTTGTATGACACACTTGGGTTTTTCTTGGAATCTCAGCAGACATGCAGGGAAAAAAAAACAGCATATAACCAGCAGAGAGAGTGAGAGAAGAGAGAGAGTGATGTCAACCATGTAGTACAAAAATAAATTGTTAGCAATTTTTTATGAACTGAGGTTTCCCAAAGGTAAAGCAATTTAACAATTTTGTGCCATTGCAATTCACAGTATCTGTGGGTAGAGGGATTTTAAATGAAAATCCAGCCTTATTCTATTCTGTGTCAAGAGTTATGTGTCATTTTGATTCTTCCCTGTTTAAAGAGTTAGAGAAAAAAAGCCTCATCGGGGAAGGTCGCCATCAAGAACCAGCATGAGAACATCCAGGTGCTGCAGGGCAGTGGACAACCTTATAAACTGGCATTGACATGACCCAAATTAACAAGATTTGGACCCTCCTTTTTCAAGCCAGCAGGTTTCACATCCCCTGTCCAGGCTGGGGCTGTCCACCCTGCTGCAAGCGGGGAAGTGATGATGGTCAGCAAAGGGTATGGTTTCTGTGCATGGTGGTACCTTGAGCTGTGGGTCCAGGGACATGGGGTGTGCCCTGAGGCCCTGGCTCAGCCCAGGTCTGTGTCTCAAGGGCACAGAGTTTACGGGTCTCTCCACACTGCCTCTCAGTCATAGCATCAGTTAATGGACACCCACCTGCAGTCGCAGCTAGCAGAGAGTAGAGTCCCCTCCCTGGAAGTGTTCAAGGCCAGGTTGGATGGGGCTTGGAGCAACCTGGCCTAGTGGGAGGTGTCCCGGCCCATGGCAGCGAGGTTGGAACTAGACGATGTTTGTGGTCCCTTCCATGCCAAACCATTCTATGATCCTATGATATATCTCAAAGAGCAGCAGCACAACAGGGCTGCACGTCCACACATACGTGGCACACACTCCAAAACCATCTCAATACAATACAGCTTTGAGCTGTGGGGGCTCTCCTCCTCGTCCCTTTTGCCCCACTCTTTTCCCTTGCCTGGTCTGTGCTCCCAGCAGTCACCTATTCCCCAGGGATGAATGTGCTGTTGGTCTCCCTCCAGAGCAGCTTTCCCAGCACCTGGCTCCAGGGAGGAATGCCAGGAGAGTCCCTGTCCTGCCGAGGACCACGTGGGCTGTGTCCTGCCCACCCTCCCTCTACTGCTCTTTCCATCCTTCTGTCTCAGGGCAGCTTCTGAGCCACCAGTGCTGGGCTACAAGCCAGACAGCAAGGAGCAATTCACAGCCTTCTCTGAAAGCACAAGATCTCCCCCTGACATTCACACAAATGCTTTCCTCTCATCTCCAAACACCTGGTCTTTTTCAGCAGCATCATGCAGCAGAGCAGGTGCTGCAAAAGTCCACCAGCCTTTGCTTTCCCTCTCCCCATGCTGCTGTGTCATTTCTTCCTCCTCTATCATTGTGTCAGCTCCTGCTGATGGAGCTGACCTCTCTGCTCCTCCAGACGTTGTATCCGAGCCCTCCAGCACACACATCCGTCTCCAAGCACACCGCGCCGTTAAGGAAAGTACATTCAAAATTAGAAGATGATTACACAGTTTGTGCTGAAGCTGGGGAGTACATAAACCCAGCAGGCTGCTTGCACTGCCTGTGCCTTTCTTAAGAATAAGACCATCACTGATGTGTACATATTTCCTAGCATGTGACCGCTTCGGGAGCAATGATTTCTGTATGGTTCCTTCAAAGGCAGGGAGAGTTTACTGCCCACTCAGACAAGAGCATACAAGAAGCTTCAGAGATCCCACTACCCAGTCTGCAGGACCACACCTGATATGCCTAGGTTCTTTGCACAGCTCACGTCGTTACTTTGAGGCACCCTGTAAGACTCAGCAATGACAGCAGGTTGCAGAGGTGCAATTATCACCTGGGTGCTCTTTTCTTGAATCAGACTAAGCTTTCCTTAAGATCAGGTAGGGAACAGCTCCAAGGAATCTCTCCGTAAATTCATTTTGCAGGATGCTAATTTCTCATTAGGAGAGAACACAAATTCATCTGTCAATAAATGTTCTCTTCCATTCTTATTTTGTTTACAACCTATGGCCTAAACCTCAGGTGAATTTTCAAACAAGGCAGCACTGGTAGTTGCAAAGGAATCTCTATATGAAGCAAAAGCGTAGAGCACATCCTTGGCATCCTATCTTCTATTGCATGGTGCAATAAGAAACATAGGAACATATTGACAAAAGCTGTGCCCCTCCCTCATGCTGCATGCAAGAAATCAAAAAGATTTTGCAGACTTCCATGAATCGTGCCCCACAACCCTGCCAAGCTATTATTTTTTCCCCCTTTTTCAGGCGGAAGAACTTCAGGCAGAGATGGAATAGGAGGCCTATGTGAACTCCCAGAGTGACCTGGGGGATAGATCAAAGGAAATCTCCTCCACTTCAGGAACTAGACCACTCTGTGCTCCAAAACCAATAAATCGATGCTTCATGCAGTGATGGCCTGAGTTTATACATTTTGCATTCAAGTGTCATGCTGACACTTGCCATTCTTGGCACTGAGGAGCTAAATTCATCATTGTCTTCTTTAATATGCCCCAAGAAAGACAAAATTAGAGATCTCCTCTTGTCTGAATTGCAGGCAGCTGCCTGAGTGGCTGAACAGGCAGGGCTGTAGCTGTACCAGAAAGCCTTTCCAGTTCGATTTGCTCTATCCATTGAACAACAGCATGTGGATCAAACAAGGCTGAGCAGCTTGCCATCCACCTGCTTCTCAAGTGCAACGAAGCAGAAGAAAACTACTCTGACAATTTGAAAGGGGACTACAACCAATTTAGAAGGAAATGATTGCTCACAGTCCAACCCGATGCCTTAACAGCATCACGGAGCAATCCTCCATCACTTAGTGTTCCGGGCCTGTCACTCTTCTGATTTAAAATGAGTTTAGGTAAACTAGTTGCACAACCATGATTCACTCTAAAACACTTCCACTCAAGAGCATTACTCTGCCTCGCTGGCAGCTTTATACTTCCAAAGATTATTTTTACTATGCTTTTTATTTCTTGAAACAAACTTGTAAAGATAAATTATGGAAAATATATCCCCTTTGATGACCAAGATTCTTTGTTTCCTCTGGAGAAACAGGACAAGCTCTGGGTGTGGATGTAAACACAAATTTGGTTATCATACGTACACCTAGTTCTCCACCTATAACAGATCTGCAAGTTTGTGATCAGAGTGCTAGACAGGTACTGAGTAAACCTCATTGGGATTTAGCTAAGACTGATCCTTAAACCTCTGGATTTTCATACGAGAGTCACATTTTTGTCGGGTTGAACATTGTTGACCTTAACATCATTTGCTGTCATGGAACTGCATTAACTATTCATTAACTTTCAGGCCCAAAGTACAGTTCAGCATTTTCTTAGATAAGTCAAAAAGAAGCTTCGTTGTGGCATTTCATCCTGAAGTCCCTAATACCTTTTTCAATGAATTTCTTTGCCAAAAATCAATGCAGTCCATGGCCCTCTGTGCACTGGGAGGCTGCAGGGACTGTCAGAGCAAACCTCACAGGACATCACTAGAGACATCCCAGGGAAGACAGTGAAAACCCAAGCTGAATTCTGTTACTTTTGGGACAGCATAAGTGCTGCAGTGGATGAAGCAGCCCCTAATCAACTATGAAAAGTTAAAATAAAATAATTTTAAAACAAAACAAAACACAAAAACAGACAAACAAACGAAAAAAAATCCACCCACAAACTCAAAAAACACCAAACAAAAAAAACCCCACACAAGCAAACAAAAACACATGAGCATATTTTGCCAGGGAAGAAGCAGGGAGAGGGAAAAACCCTACTGGCTGCCCCATCCACTGCCAGCACAGCAAATCCTAAAGAGCCAGACTACTACTGGGTGCAGCCCTGCTCTGTCTTCTCTCTCTGAGAATTGCTACAAGGAGTATTAAACTTAAGGAAATCATGTATATTTCCCACCTTTTCTTTTCACGGCCAGCAGTACACCTTTGTTTTATTTACTGCAACATCCTGACCTCCTGCAAAGCAAAGATGTTTGTGGCTTTCCATGCAAAACCTAAACAAGCTTTGACCGAATTGCACAACTGTCCCCTTCGTTAACAGCCATAAACACAAGTTATATAGATCCAAGTTACATGGCTAGAAACTTCAAACACTCCTTCAAGAAAACATCATGGATAAAACACATTCACAGACCATCTTCCATTTTCCATACACCAAAAAGTGAGTTCTCTTTGAAGCTAAACTGACAAACTGCCTTTTTTCCAGGTGTTTGCCCCTCCTTAAGAAAAAGGTGCCAGAAATCTGCAAAAATAATGACTAATAGAGGTGGGGTTTTTCCCACAGAATTTAAAACCAAAAGGAACCATTAGACTACCTCATCCATCTTGTAACACAGGTCCTCCATCCCATTAAGCTGCTGCCCACTTTTTAGCTCCCCAATGCCCTTCATGGCATTCAGCTGATTATCAGTATGTTATGCCCCTAAATCCTACTTGTTAGGTGGACAATAAAGTCCAACTGCACTGTGGTGCAGCCCTGCTTCTTTATAAAATCCAATAAGGCAGGAAAAGGGAGCATCTTAAATGTTTTCATGTAAGAATTGTTTCCAAAGTGAACAAAGTTATATTTATTCCCTTTTACTCTGGCTTCTGGAATTTTAACTAATAGAAAGCCACCTTTTACCTAACTTGTATCTGCCAATTTGACAGCTGTACTGAAGCAAAACAGCACGTTTTGCCCCCGGTTCTGGTACTATTCAGGCTGGGGTAAGAGGAGAGAAGAGCAAGTCTGCAGGGCAGAGACCAAGGGCTCATATGTGCTTCATGGTCTCCCAATCTTTCCCTTTCCAATGGGGATGTGGACCATCAGTTCCCCTCAGGTGCCTTTTGAAAGCTCTGTCTGCAGCTGGAGACCCCATTCTGCACTTTGCTGTGCTTGAAACTGGGCTTTCAATGGCATAATTACAAGCCTATATTAAAATGTTATATTTAAATGATCTTATTCTTCATCAGCAAAGGATATTCCTAACCAAAACAAATTCTTCTATAGCATTTATTGTATTTAAGATAATTTAATGGGTTTCTATTCATGCTGGAAGGCAGCAAATGAATAAATTCTATAGCACTTTATTTAAATATTTTAGAACAAATCTTGAAAGATGTTTTCATTTAGCTGAAAGCAGCTTAATGGTAGTTTTTTTCTTTACCACAATAAAAAATATGTTTGTTTTTTTTTATTGAGCTTGTTAAAATAAATGGCATTTTTAATAATGACTGTCCCGCTAACAACACATACGATTTGATCACATTATGAAATAAATGTCATGTAAGATTATACATTTCAAAGCAGACAGTTTATGTTCTTTTAGTTATTTAATTCAATCAGTTTACTTTTTTTTTCCTTTTTTTTTTTTCCTGAAGGCAGGTATAGTTTTGATTAAAATATGACCCCCAAACCAGAATAATTTAAGTGAGAGTGTATTTTCATTTTTGAAGGTTTATCTACCTTCCCATAGGAACTTAAAAGAAGAAAAAAAATGTGGCTTTCACTTGCAGAATTAAAATTTGTTTTCCTTTGACTGACATTTTTATGCCCAGGAAGAACAGGTTACAACACAGTGCTGTGTGAAAAACTTAAAGCTAACTAACTAAGTGTTAAGTTTTTTGTCCATAAAATGAGTTTGATGATACAAGCAGGCTGTAGAGCCTCCTAACACCCATCTCCTTTGTACAGAAAGCCAAAGCCCAGCCAGAGCAGCACTCTGCACCATTAGACCATGCTGCTGTAGAAGACTGTCTTTGACAGTGTGGCACGCTGGTGGCTGCCCATGGGGGATGGGACCTGCAGGACATTTTTATTCCTTCAGGAACTTGCTGAACAGCTACCAGGTGTGAAGACAGGAATGAAGGAAGCTGACCAGTGGCAGAAGTGGCTCTGAGGACTGCACCCACAGCTTGTTACATGCTGTCATTTACTCCACAGGTATTGGAATGGGTGGCGATTCTCTCTTACCAGCTCTGATTCTCCAGCTCCTGACCATCAGTCCCCCACCAGGTATCCCTCTTTGCTGAGAGACATGGTATAAGCACACCAAAGCTCCCAAGATTTGGTCACAGTCCTTCCTCAGGAAGGCCACAAGTCAGAAGCTGGCCCAAAGCCTAGACTGAAGGTAGATGCTTCAATAGTCTGGCCTTTGCTCAGTGCACTAAGCTGCCTATAGTTCCTGTTTCATATGATGCATGGTCAGGACAGAGAAATACCTGGGTGAAAAACAGTATTGAAAAATAGTCCATTTTTAGCCTCTCCAGGATTCCTACTGGGAATTGCTGGACCCCTGTTTAGGAATGTAAAACCTTTCCAAAGGAAGGCTTCATTATGTCCTTGAGGTCTCATTCACAAGACTGAAGACACAGAAGCTAGATCCCTAGGATGTGACTATCACTTCCTTCTCCTCAGCACACTGAACTTCTCTTAGGTGTCTTTCTGAAGCCCTCTATCCATTTCAGACGCTTCAATTACCCAACTGTAATGCTTCAACTAACGAAGCTCCTGTTAAAAATCACTGA
Source organism: Hemiprocne comata (assembly GCA_020745705.1). Classification (NCBI taxonomy): domain Eukaryota; kingdom Metazoa; phylum Chordata; class Aves; order Apodiformes; family Apodidae; genus Hemiprocne; species Hemiprocne comata. The sequence goes on from CM036593.1 coordinate 25,312,750, forward strand.
CAACATGGGCGTTGGCTCAATAAAGAAATTACTTTTAATCTAAACATCACCATCTGTCAGGCCCCGAAAAGGAAAAACAAGAAACAAAATGTGCAGTGATGCACAGTAACATTTGAAAGCACACCCCAGCTCTCACCGAGCCTGAACACTGAATATTAAATAAACACCTGAAGCTACATGTGCCACCACCTAAAACTATCACTTCATTTTCTGCACCGTGCTGTGATTTAAGGACAACATCGCCAGCACCACCATCTGTGTTGCTTTTAATTCTCAATAGGAAGTGCACACACCGTGTTTCACAACTCGTTCAGCAAACAGAGCTGCCACCAGGGCAGGACATGTGTCTGAGGAGCTGTTCCTGTGCCATGGGTGAGGGCCATGTGCAGCCACCAGAAAGCACGGTGGTAGGTGACAGGCTGCATTGCAAGGACCAGCACATTTGACAGCGAAAAGCTGAGGGTCTGAGGGTACATGCTTGAAGTCTGCCCCTGAACCAGGGATCTGCTGGCTGGGGTGTCAAGGTTATTAACACCCTCAATGATGTGTTGTCTTGTTCTCAGCTCAGAAAGCAGAGTTACCACTGGGAACTTCAGATAAAAAGGGGACGCTTGCACATGGGGATGCAGAGCCAAAGGCTGTATCAGGGAACAAAAGGCCTGGGGGAAGAGGAGCTTCAGGCAATACTGTCAGGAATGATACTGAAGTTTCTGATCACTGATTCATGCGTTGATGTTGGGCAAAACAAAATGGTGGGGAGCTGGCCGGGTTGGGAGGAAAGGCAGCGATAGTCTTTCCTGTTATTCCTAACAGCTCTGAGCAGAAAATAAGGCTGGAGGTAAATTACTTCACCAGCAGCTGAGCTCAAACAAAAGCTGGGCTGTGCTTGCTGTACCTCCCCTGTGCCCCTCCAGTAATCCCCATATCCCCATGCTCCATGACCCCTTCCCCAAAACACCCCTGGCCCTTCTCCATGTTATTCCCAAATCCCTCATCTCCTGTCCCATCTGGGCTGGCTGAGGAGCCACAGCCCAGGCTGACTGCCCACCCTGTCACAGCCAAACGTTGGTGGAAGCAGGCAAACAGGCAGAAAGAGCCCTGTTTCTGTAGACAACTGTGGATAAATCCAGAGTGAATAGCACTAGGTCTGATATTTTACAGGTACTTATCTGATCTCCCAATATACTGTTAAATCTCTCAGGAAATACCCAGTAAACCCTACTGCCTATGCACTGGAAGTGACAGACTTCTGCAATTTAAAATGTCTGGAAATGGCACTCCACTCCGCACACATATAATTCAGACTACAAGCAAACAAACAAACATTGCTTCCTTGGAAGCAGCCATGGGTCATCTGGAAAAAGGATGTTTTGGAAATACAAGCAGAAACAAGCACCCCAAGCTCGCTCCTCTCAGTGGTTCCTGCCCCACTGCTTGTGCCCTGTCTCCTGGCGCAAACTCTCTCCTGCTCGTCCCTTGTGGAGGGCTTATACTGAACTGCTCTGAACTGATAACAAAAGGCAAAAAAATAAGTACCTTCACCTACCAGCATCTCTCCTCTGCTTGCGAGGGTTATCCACTGTGCTGGTGATAGTCAGAATAAAGCCAATTAAAATCCAACTCCAGAAGGCAATCAGATTTTTCACCCTCTGTCCCTTTGTTCTGAGTGAATGCTGCACATTCTCCTCATGTTACCTCCCCAAGCAACAATCCCATTTACTTTTTGACCTCTGCAAATTAAAACAAGTTTGGAGCTCTCTTGGTTCAGAGCTGTGACTCCATTTACTGGTGAAATTGTTTATTCAAGCAATTCCCACTCTGTAGCATCAAAGTTCGTTGTTAATAGTTGCAGACCGTTAATCTACATGATGAATATAACAAAGCTTGTGGAAGAATCCCCAATGGACAAGCATGATAAGAGATGGGAGAGGGGCTGGCAAAGCTCCAGGTACAGGATATTTTTGTGCCTGACCTCTTTAATTACTTGAACACCAAACTGACAGGCAGATGAGCTTTAGAGCTACTCCAGTGGCTACCAAGGACTTTTATTTTTGTGAAAAAAAAGATGCTGTTTAATTTTTATTCCACAGTACGGAGGTCCATCCATCCAGTACATTTCACCACAGCACAAAGAGGAAATTAGCTTAAAACAGAAAGAGCAACTTCATAGCACAGCAAATGTATACAAATATCACTTCCAAGTCTCACTGCCAAATAAACAGCATATTGCTAACAAGATACTAGGGACTGTATTGTCACCTCAAGGTCTCAGATGCAGGGAACTGAGGATGAGGAGTCTGGAATGATGTTCTGGCTGCCTCTTGCAGACCCTTAACCTAAGCCACCATCATGGAGACCACTTGTGCAGCCACTCCTCCTGACACTGAGGAAACTGGTGGCAATGACATCTGGATAAAAGTTTATTGGTAAATGAAGAGTTTATCATTTCAAAGATTAAATTTTGTTGCAAACTGTAAAAAAAAACAAACCAAAACAAAAAAACCCGAACTGCAACACTTCAAAACAAAAGCAGTGAAGCAACTAACTACAAGACTTCCAGTTTTCTCATTTCATTTACTAGCTACATGAAATCAACTATATATCTACTGCTGAAAGCATCAAGCTGGTGAGATCCTAACTAATGGAACTTTTCCCAAAGTGTCTGGGAAATACCCTTTTCTCTGCCAAGCCACCAAAAGTCTGTCTCCATCCACCATATCTTGGTATAGTCACTCATGGAGAAGTTTGAAATTCCTCAAGGATTTTCACCAAACACCTGTAACCTCCCTGCCTTGAGATTTGACACTGGAGGGTGAAAAACAAGAGTTTTTCAGCTGCAAAACAGCTCAAATCATGAAGCCAAGAGAGAATCCTTCACTAGTTTTTGTGCTATTTCCCCTCTATCAAAATTAGCAATATTTATTTCTGCAGAAATTCATATTTGGGAAGCAAAACATTAACAAATCACACTGGAATATTATCTTGTACTTAAGAACTAAAAAGATCTTGCAAGTGTGAATTAAATCTCACAAAGAGCAAAAAGCTGTCATTTACTGAAGAAAAAAGTTCAAATGAATGAGCTCATGTTATTCTGTTAAATGACGAGAAAAATCACTAGAGTTTATAAAGCAGAGCTCCCTCCTGAAATCAGCAAAAACTACCTTGTTCAACTTTACTGATTTGTGTTAGCAACTTGGTTTTGACTGATGGTCACTTACACTTTTTTGACTGCAAAGTAGAGTTGTTACTGACCTTCCAGGTTGAGCTGGAAAAATAATTTTTCATTGAAGTCCTGTCAATCCAAAAAGTATCAAAACCTGAGCCTGAAATATCATTCTTCAACCTGAGATACGCAAGAAATCTCTACTGCTGATGAGAGATCTGCAAGATGGATTAGGAAGAATTTTGCCTTTGGTCTGATGTTCAAATTAGATTACTAATTCACAGAGTCCTTTTACTGTTTAATAAATTCAGATGAAAAGGAAAGATACAAATTCGCACAGTTCTCTCGCTACTTAATACATTCAGATGAAAAGGAAAGATACGAGCCTAGTCAACACATGCATTAATTTATGCAGATCTTTCCCCAGCTTCATGTTTTAAAATGTCTTTTTAGATAAAAGGCCAATAATACTCAGCATTTTTCATCTTCAAAGTGCTTTGAAAATATTAACTAGTCAATTGGCATAGCATACCCATCAGGTCCATAAAGATTAGTATCCCTGTTTTAAAGAGCAATTCCAGGCAGAAAGGTTATGGGATTTCCTCGCTAACCAGAAGCCAGTGCCAAGGGTGGGTGCTAATTAGTGAATTCATAACTTGCTGTGCAGCACTTAGATTATATCCCATGCTCTAAGTTATTCAGTGTATGTGATGTGTGTTAAATCTTGATAATGCCCTAACGCTTGAAGTTTAAAAGATGTGAAAGAAACTAGCCATCTTTACAAAAAAGCCCATGTGAGGGCGTGGTTGTTTCAGTGGTACGTCATTTTGTTTGGGAGCAACGCTGTGAGGTAGAGAAACTCTCACAGAGTGGAACGTGTCTGTAGCTATTACCCTAAACCACACCGTAGGGATGGGTCTGCCATCAGCTCAACCCGAGCCCTGCAGCCCCCTGCCACACAGCAGGGGTGAGCTCCAGCAAGGGGATCCCACATTGCTCTGAACACAGGCCTCCAGCAGCTGACCCAGATGAAACACTTGATCTCCTCACCAGCGCCTCGCACTGCGCCGGGCTTTGCCCCACGTGTCCCTCCAACCGCCCCAGCCCTGGCACAGGAGGTGAAAGCAGAGCCCAGCACCACCAGGCAGGGGAGCTGATAAACAGATTCAGATTTTCTGATTAGCACCAAAGGTTACATGAACGGGTGCCTGTCTCTCACAGAGGGCACAAGCACATTGCAGAGAGGAGTTTCTGTGGGTTATTTACAAAGGAAGAACACTTTCTAGATCTCCTACTGGCATTTTGTTCCTATCACCGTGGTTCAAAATACACAACGTCGATGGAAAAACTTTCACTACAAGCAGCTTCACTTCTCCTTTTAAGTTCATTATTTCCTTCTTGCTCATTATTTTCTTTCTGTCATATAAAGGCACTTTCACTTGTGATCTGCAAACCATCAGCAATGAAACAGAGACAGAGGTGCACTAAGATGGGTGAGCATTAGAGTCGCCTTAACTGCTAAGGACAGGGAGTGTGAGGACTGAGGAGGAATACCCCATAGAAAGGCAAGATAACAAAGATGATCAAGAACTGGCCAATGTGAAAATTGTAACAACACAGGGATTTATAGAAAGATGTGTCAAAGCTATAGAAAAGTCTTTTTTTGTTTGTTTTTGTAGAAAAGTCTTTTTTCTGTTTTTTTTTTTTTGTTGTTGATTTTTTTAAATCTGCATGAACTTTAAAAATGGACCACACAGGGGCAACTGCAGACCTCTACATGAAAAAAAGCCAAACTGAAAATATTTCCAGGCTGCAAGAGGATCACGTGCAGCACTGGATCTTGCTGTAATATCAGTGTACCGAGGGCTCTGAGAATTCATGCAGTGCCTGTTTTTTTAGATACAGGGTGTTGTGGGGTTTTTTTTGGGTGTGCCTCCTGGCAGAAGCAGATAATGTAATGGCCCCTTCTCCAGGCACTCATAACAGGGCACGGTCCCAAGGTTCTGCACCAAGATGGGCGATGGGCCAGAAGGTGAAATGCCACAGAGATATTCTAGCCCAGGGCCTCTAAGACAAACAGCAGAAGGAGAAAAAGGAGCTTGCAGGAGTTCAGCATACAATAGTACACTGGTTTGGTTTCCTTTTCCCTACAGCATCAAATGTTTGGGCCATGCCTTCACTTTCAAAGCCTTTTGAAACTCACGGGAGACCTCCAAAAATGTTGCCAGAGGTTTGGCTGTCAAGTGCTGAAACCACTGCTGATGGCTGTGATAACAAGACAACCCTGCCTTGTGGCTTCCTAGTGCAGGAGCTTCCTTTTGCTGCCTGTTGTGCCATATCTCATAAGCAGATTGCAAAACATTTGAAGCAACAGCAGCTCTTCCATCAGGTATTTTCTCAGCACCGGCACACCAGGACCCCAGATAAGGGACAGGAGGACTCTCTTCTGGTTGTGGGTACACTTCACAAGTAGCTACCAGAGCCACCCACTGCACAGCCAAGCCTGTACAACTCCTGGTGCTGATTGCCAAACCCCTCACCCAGTCCCTCTGGCAGAATAAAACAAGACACCAAACCCAAGAAGTGTGATTTCTGAAAGGGTTCAGCTCTGAACCGTAGGCTGAATGTCCCGTCTCAGCACTATCTATAATTACAGCTATTCGCCGCTTCACCTCCCAGACCAAAATGCTAGTCTGTTGGAAAGCAAACAAGCCCACTCCCAAACTTATAATGCTTTCTAAATACAGTGCCTTGCTTACAACACACTTTATCGAAGGTTTAGGCTATCAAAAGAAGGCTGTGTGCTCCATGAGAAAAGTAATATCCGTTTTAGCTTTCAAACATTTTGGCTTTTTTATTAAAAATATGTACAACAAAAGCCTTACGCTGTTGTCATATACAAAGGAGATAACAAATGGCATATACAAAGCAGATAACAAATGCTAAGAAGTGGAAATCTGTCAGCTACTAATATCACAAGCCTACAAAGAGAATGAAAGGCAAAGTTTTTTTTCCCTGCACGCTGTTTATAGTTTGAGCAAACCCCAATGAGCCCATTGTAGCTATGGTCCCTCCACCCACCAACCATTTGTCACGTGGACACCACCCGAGTTATCACGCAGTTTAAAAGCCCTGGTGTAAAGGGACAGGGCTGCAATAAAGGCATATTAAAAATATTTCTTGCTTATATGAGAAATAACACCCTAGACTGTTGAAAGAGAATGAGAGACCATTAACAAATCCACAGTTTAATATTTTACTGAGCCTTATATTTACTAAGCAGTATGGAGGAGACAGCCATTCCCACAGTACCGTGCCAGACAGAAGTATTATCTCAGCTCTGCTCGTGGGGAAAATGACACGAGCAGTAGGACAGTGTCAATGAACAAGCCATCTCCAGTCCCCCAGCTGATACCGTGGGAGCCCCTTAGGTCCCACACCAGCCGAAACTGCAACAACAGGTGCAAAAAATAATACCCTAAGAGATGTGACCAGCAGTGGGACAAAGCTAGGAGCCACTGAGCAGCAAGAGCTGCAGCTCGCTCCCTCTCTCCCTCCTCTGCTCCCTCCCTCCCTGGCTCTGGATCCAGCCAAAGCCAAGGCAATGCCTGGCACCACCTTGACTCTCTGGGAGGCATTTCCCAACTTCCACGATTTTCTTTTGACATTCATAAGATCAAAATTGAGAAAGAAACGCAGGGCCTGGTGCAGAAACTTTGAATAGTTCACTGATTCCTGTGCTGGAAAATCTCACACACCCATTGTCAGATGACATGGGACTGATCAGCTTCTGACTCCAGTCAGATGCCTTTGTACATACAGAGGCAGAAGTATCTGTCTCTTGCAATTCCAGGCCTGCAGAAAAACAGAAATCTCCACAAACTGCAGTAATTGAAGGTTCCAGGGGATTCTATTAAACTTACAATATAAGAGAGTTGAAAGCTTTGGACAGAACGGATGCCTGTTGGGGAAATAAAAAAATCTAAATCTGAGGCTAGTGCTTTAATTTCTAAAAATAAAAATAAAAATACTATTTAAAAAAAAAAAAAACAAACAGATTTGTCTTAACTTAGCATTTCAGGTAAGGTAAAAAAGTAATGTATTATTACCCCTCCACCCCAGCTTTAAGCCAAGATGTGGTTTAAGTCTCTAATTTTCTAAATGCAGTGGTCTCCATGCAATGCCTATGTACACATAATTTGCAATTTACAGCAAAGAAAAAGAACATAAGTGGAAAACCACAGGAGCTGCAGGCCAGGCTGAGATGGCTGTGCCACAACCCAGGCAGGCAGGAGCGAGGGGGGCTGTATTCCAAAGGAGATGCCATAGCTCAAGCAGAGCAGTAGGCAGCTGTGGCAAGGTTGTGAAGAAAGACATTGTTTCTTTCTAGCCTTAAAACTCTGTGATAATGCTTAATAATTAGAAATAAATAAGCAGGACCCTGCTTTAATTACTTTTTTCAGTGTACTGCAAAGAAAGCATCAGTCAGGCTATTTCATTTACAGCCTCATAAACTTTTTGAGGTTTAGATGCTCTCCTAAAGCATTAGCACTCAGAAAAAACTTCTCCCTTCTTGCAGGTCCGTGAGTAGCAGGCACTTACGTCCTCTTGAAAACAGTGGTAGAGTCTCTCTGAGGCAAGAAGAGCCACTGGAAAATCCATGAAGCAGCTGGTTGTGTCTGTGCTGTGTCTGTGTCAGGCCTGGGGAAGGCAATTCCCTCCTGCCACCAGCAGCACAGCAGCAGAAGAGGCCACTCTGCAGCCTGTAAGTGCTCTTCTCCTGTGCCCAGGTACTCACTCTGCTGCATGTGGATACTCAGTGGGTTTTCCTGCTACTCCTTTGGGTCTTTTCTGGACTAACTCTCCTTGTTACACTTTCCTTACCTTGACCCTTCCCAGGGCAGTGTTATCCACTGAGTTTCGATAATTTTCCACCAACCAGCCCCAGCACCTACAGACTTCAGCCAGAGGATTCGTAGCCATAGATCTGCCTTTCCTCCTTCACTAGCCCTGAGCTGTAAAATCACAAATGTCTTGTGTCTGCAGGGATTTATTTCTTAATTCATTAATCTCACAGCTATAACAAGTTGCTCCATGTGTATCACAACTAACAAAGCCTCGTTTTCAGCAATTCAGGTCTCATACTCTTCACCCACTTCCCAAAATAATTCTTTTTGCAAGCCTACAACATCCTACAACAGCACAGGTTTGTCCTTTAGCCACTCAGTACAATGTCCTCCAGATACCTCCTCCTCACCCAACACCCTCAGCTCCTTTTCTCACTACTCCATTGCAGGCCAACAGCCCATATCTCTGCCCTATATCCTCTTGAGACTTTCCTGCAGAATGCCTACATCTGTCTTACATTCACTAACCTTGTCTCTTAAAACCCTTTGTTCCCTATCACCTACTTTTAATCAACCTCAAGTTTGACAGCCAGCTACCTATGAAGTTACTATGGACAATTTGTGATTTATTTTGGACAGAAAGTGACAGGTCTGTCAGACACTAGCAGAAGTCTGAAACCATAAAGATAGCAATCTAATTTACCTTAAGAAACAGTGAAGAAAATGAAAGAAAGAGATCTCTGGAATTCCCTAATATTCCAGCAAGGAAAGGTGACAGATCATTCAGGAAATAAGGCCAAAAAAAAAAAAAAAAAACAACCAAGGGAGAAGAGAAGGAAAATGAGAAGAGACCAAGTGCAGAAGAAATTTCAGTGGCACAGGAAGGACAGAAATCACATCAAATATTATCTAGGATGCAAGCAGGTGGAAAGATCTCCAAATGAAGACAGCTTATGCAAAGAGTTTACAGCTGAAAGGCAAAAGAAGGGACAGTACTGCAGACAGCAAGGGAGGACAAGCATTTTTAAGATGAATGAAACATTCTGAAGAGGAAAGTACCAATACAAGCTGGGAGTATAATAGATCAGACTTTTTCCAACAGACAGAGAACTACTTTGGGGAAGGAGAACTAAGATTCATACCTCTGAAAGTAACCAAGGCAATGAGTTTGGGAAACCTTTGCCACACAACATCTCCATTTCCAAGTCCCTGATGCAAGGAAGGCAAATTCTTCTTCTCTGAAAGGGCTTTGTGAGCTAGGAGCCCACAAGCACAGAATAAGAATCAGTTTCAGATTATTTGACAGGAAGATTATAGTTAGATGTTTTTTTCTCCTTCCCTCTTTTGAAAAGATGCATACAACTTTTTTTTTTGCCTCTCCTCACAGCCACACTGGATTTGGAGCTTGAAATTACCCTGCTTTTGTCATTGAAAGCATGTGATGAGGCCACAAAGAATCAGAGTTCATCAGGCATCCATGAGAAATATTTCCTACCTTTTGTTCAGCTCTACTCCTGTGTAAAGGACTTAACGTTTTCACACCTCAAGATCCTTCAAAAGGTAAATTACTTTTGACAACCTATGTTTCTTTTTTGGTAGGAAAAAGATTGATGTCTGCTGTTTTCCATCACTATCACTGATGATTTGTCAACCTATAAAGATAGCAAATGAAATGGCGTGTGTTGTTTTTTCCCCTAAACTGATATTAAACTTTTCTCCCTTAGCCCTTTTGGACTGGCAGGCACATATGACAGCATTCCATTTGTATTCCAGGTACATGTGTCCATGCTATCTAGTGCCATAACAGGTAAAAACAAAGGTAAAACAAGCTCAGAAAATGCAAAACAAGAGGCATCTTGGATTTTCAACCAGCATCCAACATGTCCACTGGCAATGTCTTCAAGATTGACAAGATGTCACTTAATTAACAGAATATTTGTGTCACAGCTGCTGTGAAAACAACTACTAATGCAGCCAGGCATAGGAAAGCTCTCAGCAGAACCATCTACTGATAGAGAAGACTTGACTGCTCCAAACTGCTCACCAGCTTCCACATTTCTGCTGGGAAAGTTCAGAGCATTCAGATTTTGATATGGGGTTTTTTTGTTTTGGTTTGGTTTTGTTTTTTTTTTTGTTTAGTTTGGTTTTGGTTGTTTGTTTTGTTGTTTGGGGTTTTTTTGTATTTGGGTAGAGAGCAGTAAGTTTGCTTAACTTGTTAAACCACTAGAAGGGGAAGTGCACAAGGAAACGTGCTCTGACATTCATGGGCAGAAAGGAAGAAGGGATAGTCACGTTGGAGAAAACTTAATCTAGAAGCATAGGCCATTGCATTCAGAGTGCAAATATTTGGCATTTACAGAGCAACGTTTGACCTGTGAATAGAACAATTTTAAGAAATTAGGAGCGGTTGTCTACAAAATGGCAGTTGCAGACAAGTAGGTCAGTACTCCCAGCTGGTGAAATGTTTATGGCTTTGGGAATGACAATATGTTGAACATTTAGAAAAACTTTGCATTTGCCTCTCCCTTTCCCCAAACAAAGGTAAATTCTACATCAGGTATTTATCATCCTTAGTCACCTTGCTAAGTTTATTTAGTGACGTTGCAGCCACAAAGGTCCAGCAACTAAAGCTGACAGTGTCCTTCCTTGTCACAAGCTTCCCAGAACCCACCATTACACTGTGGAAAGGTTCCTCTCATCTCCCAGGGCACTCAGGGTGCACTTAAACACATGCCCACAGTACACAGGCCACCCTCTCCCAAGCCACTTGCTGCCATCAAACCTGCCTCACTTGTGGTTTATTGATGGCCAACTCTCTCTCCAGAGAGTAACATTTTAATTGTGTTTGTCTTTTTTTTGGTCTGTTAGCTCCCAGTCTCAGCCAAACAGCTGGGTAACTTTGGCTGGAATCCAGAATTAACATAAGTTGGTTTTAACCTCTTGAAACAGAGGCATTTTACCCGGTTCCCCTGTATGAACTCCATGCATAAGAGCTTGCTAGTAAAATAAATTACCATATGCAAACCACTGAGGTCCTGAGATAGCTCCCAGAGGCACCTGGCCATGGCCTGGTCCTGCATGGCATTTGGGCAGGATCTCACACAAGCAAGTTACTCTCACCACAAACATCCTAGTGCAGTGATGGAAAGAGCAACTTCCCCCGGAAGACCCCCCAGGTGCATTTTAAGAGAGTTCAGGTTGTAGTTCTTATCGATTTAGCATCAAAGCCCTCTTCTGCCCCCTCCCTGGAAGCATTCAAGGCCAGGTTGGACAAGGCTTTGAGCAACCTAGTATAGTGGGAGATATCCCTGCCCACGCAGGGAGGCTGGAACTGGGTGATCTTTAAGGTGGGTTCCAACCCAAACCATTCTATAACTGTAGCACAAGATAATCACATTTCCTATTGACAGTGGTACTGCACAGCATCCTGCCCACAGCACTATAGGAAAGGGAACAAGCTGCCTGATGCAGGCAGGGCTGCTGCAGGGGCAAGAGGGATGGGCTGAACCAGAGGTATGAATCTCACCATCACATCTGAGCTGCGTTTAGCTTGGAATTTCCTAATGAAAGGACTTTGAGACCCAAAGTTTGTCTACTTTTTCCAGCTCTCAAATGAAGGTATTATCTACAAACTCCACTTGCTTTGAAAGATCAGGACATTTCTAATGAAGAGGTTAAATGAGGACTTGGATACAGGTTTGCCAATGTTGCCTTACGTAACTTCAAGTAAAGGTATGTAGTGTAGCATGCATCAGTTGTCTGAAGGATACAGGTGCTGTGCCACTTGCAGAGAAGGTTTCAGTAAGCACTTGGTAAGGCAGGGTAGGCAGTTTGTCTCTAATTGCAGAGTCACGGGAAGCACGAGCAGTTGTTTGCTTGCTTGAGCAACTCAGTGAATGGTTATTCAGAGAGGAGCAACCTGGCCTGCTCCCCACTCTGAGGCTGCATTCCCTGTTTTAGCCATCAGGGCACAAAATCTCAAAAAAACTACACACATTTAAGCCTGCATGCTTGATATTTGTGCTGATTCAGTAATTTAACAGATAAACTGACAGTCACATAACTAAATATCGGTTGGCCTTCAGTTTTTGTCATTCAGCGAGGACAGAATGAGAAATCATTAGTTTACTTTTGGCTCCAATACAAAACTGTGCATTCTCTGAGGGAACGACCATCCATTCCATCAATGTTAGCAGACCACTTAGAGGAGCGAGGTCCTGGTCCAGGACTGGGGTTGCTAAGCAATATGGAAATACAAATAATAAACGACTACCAGCCACCTGCAAAAGATTACACACTGAATTGTACCTTGCCATGAAAGCTTATGTTTCAAACTTCACCTCATTTGGATTCAAATTTCCTGAAATTAAATTTAAAAATGAAGGAATTACTATTGTACAGAATGTTTTGAGAACTGCAAACACTTCCTTTTCCATTACTGAGATTCATTTTAGTTGTTTGTTTTTTTTTTCCACAGGGCATTCAAAGCATGCAGCTCTGTGGAACACAATGGCTGGTTTGCTTATTACAGCACAGACTTGAAACTGCTTAAATAAATTTTTCTGCCAACGTGTATTTGTGATTCCACTATTTAAAAGGTGACTGTTATTCTGTGTACAAATGTGTTGTTAGCATGATTGATGTCAGAACAGTGTTTGCACTTGGCATTGGAGAAGATTAAAAGCTGCTTGTGAGAAATCCTCTTTACAAGGCACAGCAATGTAAACACACCATACTAGGGAATCTCACAAAAGAAACTTCCTCTCAAGGCCACCTCAGATTTGCTGTATCTGCTCTGAGCTTGAGCAGTACAGTTGTTAATGTGCATCCCTTAAGAAGGCAGATTCCTTCTCTGTAGGCTGGGGTTGCAACCCACTGGAAAGGTTCCCATTGACTTTAATAGGCAAAGAGCTCCGCACTGCACCGCATCCCGCCTTGAGGCCCCTCGGGGCTGTGCTGAACATGCAAAGATGAGGGAATGCACCAAGAGCATCAGAATTGGGGCTTCAGGAGTAGGTTATGTTGTTGGAATTTTATCCGGGTAGTTAAAAAGAAAATAACACACTTTCATTTAGATTTGTGTTGCCCTAAGTAAGTTCTATGATTCTGTGTAATACGGAAACTCCTGCAGACACACCTAATTTGAGGTCATTCTGGTTTCCAGTGAAATGGTGGGAAGTGGGGAAAAAATCCCTTTTTCCAGTGGGATCCCAGTAACACAATTCACTCCAATCCTTGGCATCCACCTCACCACCAGCACTCAGACTCCTGTTCTTAACACATGTCAGGAGCCACAATAACCCTCTACGTGTCACCACTTCCACAGCAAAACCCTGAGGTAGTTTGACTTTTACTGGGTTGCAGAGAGAGGTTTAAGCTTGCACTCGCTGGAGACCAAATGCTCTGGTACAGAAACAGTTACACAAAGCTACAAATTGCTAAGCCACAGCAATTTAATAGCAAATTTGAGCCTCCCTTATTAAAATATTATCCTGTCTAGGGATAGATGCTCTTCTCAGCCTTTGCACACCACTGGGGTAGTCCTACCCTGTACTCAAAGCAAACAAAAAAGGGTAATTTGAACAATTTTTTTGTGTTTGTTTAAGAAGCTGTTGAGTGCCTTCTGCCAGGTTCAGAGGCAGGAGGGTGGCTTCAGAGCACGGGCAGGTAGAGCTGTGCACAAATCCCAAAGTGGCAACATGTATGTTTCAGATTCTGGAGAAATGAAGCAAGTCAAGGCGGTGCTGAGGTAGCAGAGGAAACTGTTAATCCAAACTAGGAGGGAGGTGCCATGTTACACAGCCTGATGCAAAGCTTAGTATTCATTTTTCATGAATGCACTCCCTGTAACTTGGTTACGAGGAGATTTCACTCTGCATTATTACTTAAGCTCACAACCACTCCATGCTTTGAGATTAATCTGCACAATAAACACAACAACGACAAACAGAACTGATGGCATCAGGGAGACTTCTTTTTCAGAGATATTGCACGTGCAGCTCAAGAGTTGGAAAGTTTCAAATTAATCTTGCCAAAAGTCCTCCAGATAAATGCTACTGAAACAGCAAATACAGATGAAGGTGGTATTAGGTACTTGCAGCTCACCTGAGCTATTCATATTTAATAAATACATGCATAAAAACAATGGTGAAGCTCAGCCTGGTATTGTAACAGTACCCAGGAAAACTACACAAGAAAGCACATCTGCCAAAGTATCAGTGGCTAAAATAGCCAGGCTTCATTTTGTAAAGATACCCAAGAGATCTGAAAACTCAGTTCCCATTAAACTTACATTCCAGATGGCCTTCCAGTTCCCAGCCTGGATTTTGCACATCATATACCCCATTTTCCAAAAGCCTTTGGACAGTCTCCCAGTAAAAAGCATACAGTGTTATTTGACCTGCAGAGCACAGGACTTGCTATCATGTCATCAGTGCTGATTTCTGACTTAAGACATAAGACCAAACAAGTCACTAGTTCCCTATTTCTGAGCATTATCAGTCATTTACTTCTAGAAAAACTATCTGCCCTACTGGGACAATCTGAATCTTCATTAACAAATCTATATAAAAGCAAAGATAGTTTTTGTAAGAACTTGGTAAGCATAGATCCTGCAGACACCTACTAAGGTCACCATACTGGAAGGTAACATCAATATCATGCAGCTGTGGAGAAATATCAGATAGAAAGAAAATATCCCCAAGGGAGACTTTCAGGAGTGGAATAATGGAGGCAAGATTAAGTTTGAAAGCCTAAATACAAGTTCCTACAGACTGACGGGAAGTCTGGTATAAGTGAGGAACTCAGAGGAATGATAGCAACCTCAGAAGAGCTGTTGAGTACTGCTAAATGATGAGTCCTCAGCATGACAAAGCCATGAAAAGCACAGAAGATGTTTCTAGAAAGCTAACATCACTGTATGAGGTACTGTTACCACTCCAGATAAAATTCAGCACACAGCATCACTGGTCAAGAAAGATCAGACAGGTACAGAAGAAGCTGACTAGGGTAAGAGCAGATGAATTGGTCAGCATATCTTCCAAGCAAAATTTAAAAGACAGTTTGGTCTAGCAAAGGTAAAGTGGATATAATCTCTCATAAACTCTTCAAAGAAAGGAAAAAAAGCTTCTAAAGCTTGGCAGCAACATTTGCTCAAGAACAAATACGCAAGCACTGCTCGTAAGTGAATGCAAATTGGAAGCTAGGGGGAGAGCAAAAAAGTAAGTCCTGGAGAGAAATGTTCAAGGATTATGTGTAGAAAGAGCAAAATAGGAAGCGAACAGGACCTGTGTTAGTAACACTGGGCCCTCGACAGTTTGGAACCTGTAACTTCAATCTCATGTGAGGTCCATGCACCTTCAGTACTACAGAACTGTTGGCTCCAAATTTAACCATAGAAGCTTAGCATTTAACAATTCTCTAGGTTTCAGGATAAGCTATTTTAGTACTGTCAAACAATTTCACTGTAAGGAATCATGGTGGACAGACACTTACGGAGAAGAGTGCTCTACTCCCCAAAATCAACAATTTGATCTTATATTTTATCAATGTTTCCTTTCCATAACTGACCGTAATGTTTACTTTGATTCACCCGAAATGTCATTATCTTATTCCTCCATATTAAACTGAGTTATCTGACACACTTTGATGAGGCCTGCAGCACTGCAATTAAAGCTATAGCTGGAACGGTTTCTTCACTGCTTATTGTCTCTTTCAAGGGAAAAAACACATATACATTATGACATATGGATTTCTGATTTGATGAGGCATTTGTGCTCTGAACACATCCTTCTCTGGATTACAGTGTAGTAACACACTCAGTATTGTTAATGCTCAAGACAGCACTCACTTTTTCTACCACTGTCTTTAATCCAGGTAATTCACTTGTATCCTTCTACAGGCAAAACCACTCCAGATGAATTTAAGGATTCAAGAAAGAGGTTGGCACATAGCTTATGGCATTGGGAGACACCTAGGGGTTAGCAACAACAGGCCTTTCTGTCCTCAGCTCAGACTCCGCTAACCAGTGCTGAGGGATTCAAGGTTCTGCAAGGATGTAGGTCATGCCAGAGGGGACACACCAAGTCCTGCAGGAGCCTGGAGGAAATTAAAAGCAGTGATGCAGGGGAGCATCACCACAGGCAGTGAAAAGGGACTTCCCCTGAGACTGGAAATCGCAGGCAAGAACCATCTATTCATCTTCCATGTCTCCGACAAGAAGGAATGACTTGGTTATAAAGCCTTTAAAATGCAATGAATCACTTCTCAAAAGAGGTCAATGGTTACTGAATTTTTCCTGAAGTATTTAACAAAAAGAAAACCCTGGAATAACAAATATGAATTCCTTTATTATTCCTTCAGTTATTATGAAGCTCCAATGATGCTTATTTCCCAGACCAGAAAAGAGCTTAATTCTCAGCCAGCAACAAATGAATCCCACCTTTTGCAGAACTGCCTGTATAGTCCTTATTCAAAGAGAACAAAGTGTCATGCAGGTTCACTGAGGAGTGGGCTAGAGGAACTTCTCTTCACCAAGTACCATCTCAGGAGAAACCCATCCATACATGCCCACACCAAACTCCAAGCCTGACTGGGGTGCAGGCTATCCCCCACGTGCAGAGTCCCTCACTGTTAATGCCACACAAGTTACAATAACCTGACCACCATCACCTTCCATATTAAACACAAAAGGTGAGTCTTAAATGCTACAAGCTGACAGTGCAGTGGCAGATAACGCAACATGGAAGCTCTGAAGATCAAATCAAACCCAATACAGAAAGATACCCAAATTGAGCCAGTTGTAACAAGTTCATGCCCTCACCTGTGGGGCACCGGAGGTTGGCAAGGCACACAGCCCTCCTCTTGACTAGCAGTGTTGCTGTTCTCCCCCTAGCAAAGCTAGCTGAGCTGCCACAGGTGGTGGATCAAGCAGTACTTTGTGCATTCCACTATGGGTCAGATTATAATGAGACAGCAGATCCCCTACCCAAGGAGGATGAAAAACTGGCAACATCTTGCACCACAAAGCTGAAATATCTCAGGTACAGGTTCTACCTGACCTCCAGAACAGAAGATCAGATCAGTCAGGTAAGCAGGGAGACCATGAGAGCAACTTCTGCACCACCCATAACCCTGCAAAACATCAGCAAGGCCTTGCCCAGAGTGTTTAATAATACTGCAGCACCAGTGTTGGGATCATGGGAAAATCAATTGCTTTCTGCCCCAGTATTACAACACATGAACTGCTCTGATCTTATCTCTCCCATCATTAAGCTTCCAGGTAGTTAAAGCCTACACAGCCCCTCCCAAATCATGTGGGAAAGGGCCACCTTCAGTCACCCCCAGAGAGGGAGGAAGCCTGGACTAGGCAGAACATCATGAACATTTTTTTCCCTGAGCACACCAGATGAGATTTGTCACTTTACCTGGATCAGCTCAACTACACTGTCCTGTCCATCCTTTGTAAGTGAAACTTGGATGAACCAGCACGTGGGCTCTAAATTGGCAAAGGTATTAATTTAAAATAGATAGGAAATAGAAAAATATCAATAGGCATTAAAGAGTGAAACATTAATTACTTTTCAAAAGATGCAGTACACAGACTTCCTGGTGCTTTTACAAGTAGAAATAAGCCTATAACATGATTTCATAGCATTTATAAATCGCTAAGTTAATTAACAGGGAATCTTCAGAGAGATGAAGAAGGAAATTTAGAAGAACCCTGTCTGACACTATTTGAAATTCTCAAAGGAAGAAAGGGACTTCTTAAAAAAATATTAATTACAAGGTTTTTTTTGCTTTACCTTGATAAAATTTCTGTTTACATATTAAGCTGGTTTTGACCTTCAAAATTCTGGCAAAGAACAATTTTCATTAAACTATCTCAGCGGAGGAAGTTGGCAGTTCCTCATTTTTTCCTTAAGGTTAACTGAGAATATTAATTATTTAGACATGGTCAAAAAAATATGTGCAAATCCTATCCAAAGCACCCTTTAATTTCTCAGAGTAGACTCAGCAAGGGTTGATGTATAGCAAGCTCTTCTGTAAGGTCTGATTCCATTATGGGATTTGGTTGGAGGCTCCAGAATGAAATAATTCCACAAAGTAAGATCTCTCTGTCTCTAAAGATACCCTGTCTTATTCTGAGCATATGTAACAACATGGCAATATCTCCTCACCATTCTTTGGCAATTCATAGGTATCTTCAACAAAGAAAACTCCGTAACTATCTCAAAGATAGTACAACATTTTAAAATAGTAAAATTACTGCAGCTTCCCTTTCTTTGAAGTTTTATTATTTGAAATATAGTGTCCTCTTTACTGTGAAATCTGCTCACCTGTTGCTCTTGGTCTGACACTGTCACCCACCTGCCTGGCTGAGCTACAAACACATGAACAAGCAGTCTGGCAAGCAGGAAGAACAGGCTCTGTCTTGTCCTTGGCACACATACAGTACCAAGGCAAGAGGAAAACATATTAGAGATAAGTACTCCTTTTAAGAACAACATTTTCATGACAGAGCTATATTTAATAATAATAATAATAGGAATTACACTGGGATATCCGCTGGTCAAGGATCAACTAAATATGTTTTCTTCCACAGAGGCAAACAGAGTTTGCCCCACAACATGAAATTAGAACTTTTGTATGTGGCATTTGAACACAAAGTCACATGCCTCCTAAAACAAGAGATTGCATCACATTAACTAGTATAGTATTCAAGCAAATATCAAGAACTCCCAGATAAAAAGTATTTCCATAAAACTAAAAGGAATTTAGGTAAATGTAAAGGAAAAATATTACAAAAATTAGCTGCAACCTATAAAACGTGTGGTAGTAGAAGACTGAAGACATTTGGTCTATTGAGATGTTCAGGAGGTGGAGAAAAAGTGAGGCCAGAGAATATTAAGAAAGACAAATCAAGCACCAGGAAGTTAAGCCAAAAAAATTCAGAGGAACAAAGCATAAATTGAGCAGTGAGGGTAGTTACCCATTGGAACAAACCACTAAAGGAAAACTTGGATTTAACAACACTTTGAAGCTTTTTCAAGACTGCTTGTTCCTCTAAGAGGAATGCTGCAGTCCAGCCAAGGTTTCTCTTCAAAGAAGCAACTGAGCAAAGCCTTCTAACATGCTCTGCAGGGGACAGCACCATCTCATCCAACAATCCACCAGCAGATCTGCCACAGCCTGTAGTCTCCCACCCACCTTTAGGCACGTAGCTCGACAGATAAGAACATCCTTCTCAAGAACTGTACTTAGATCACAGGATTTTGAAATAGCTTTCTTCCCAGGATCAACAGGTGGCTGTTTTTCATACACTAAATGGGAAAAGGAAGTCCTAGAAGGCAATTAAAAGTCATAAATCAGTATAATCTGTCAAAATGCCTAATGCCTTCCATTGCTCATCCGATGGAAATGACAATCTAAACTTAGGCTCTGCAACTAGGTGGGAAACTTCAGTCAGGCCACTGAACCTCTGAAAAAGCCAGGGATCCTCTGTTTTGAGAAATTACTGCTTTTAAGACATACTGCTGAAAGAGCTACTTATTCCAGCTTACCACTTTGAGACCTTCATAAAATTTTCTTTGCTACAATCTATGCTTTGGCAAAGAAAAAAGAGAAAATGCTGCTATGTGAAGTCCCTGAACTGCAAAATCTGCCTTACGGTGACAACAGTACTACCAGATCTCCTAAGGAAATGCTTTAGCTCTGTGTCACTTCTCTCCAAGAATAACAAGCAGGTATTCTCTTCAGAAACCGGCTGACAACTTGCAAGGCAGGGATTGTGAAATGCTTCCATCTCCTTACCTTTAAGACAGGTGCAGAAGAATGCCTTCCACTTGCAGAAGGAACAGAAATGAAGACCAGGAAAAGTCAGGGCCAGCTAACATCAGGAAAATTACCCATTAGTGGATTTACATGGCATAAGACAGATTTATAAGGAATAACAGTACATTACATCTGTAAACATACAGCTGTGCAAGTGCACTAGATAGAGGTCCCTGGCTGCAAAAGAAAACACTGATTATTCTACTTGTTAAAGGTTAAATTCTTGGCACGTAAGAGTGATTGGATTTTTTTAATTAATAAAAACTTCTCACTGCCTGAAACTTTAAATGCTAGTCAAACTGCTTCAGATTTTGCTATTTGGCTCCTGACTTCATCTAAATTGCACACATTAATTCTCTGTGGGAAGGTGAGAAGGCTGCATGACTCCTGCATAACCTGTTCCTGGGCTCCCATAGGGTCCTCCTCCACATTTGGCTGCTGCTGAGCAGATCAGTTACTTCTTATATTTAGGAAAGCCACAGAGTGGAAGTTGCACATATTGTGCAATGTGGCAACAAACCACCTTTGTTGGCTGGAGTTGCCTTTAAGGGAATATCCCTAAAAACAACATGCCTCTAGACTGTTCTACCCTTTCCTAATAAGGAGGGAGGTTCCTTGCACTGTGTTCCAAGGCAGAGGTGATGCTACACTATCACCTTTACCTTAGTCCCAAACTCTACATCTTTTGTTCCTTATTCCTGTAAGGAAATACAGTGAAATGCAGAACTTGCACAGTGCACATTGATCCTGGAAGGATGGAAGTGTCCTTGCAACTGTGAAGAAACCAGCAAGTGTCAAAGCATTTTAATATACAACACAAGAAAATAATGTAAACCCCTGCTTTCAGGAGTTTTAGTTTTTCATAATCTAAGACTCTTAAAGAAATGGAAAATTAACTCGGGAGACAGGTGCTCTGCCCCATCCGTCTCCAATCCTGCTTATTTTTAGAATTGTTCTTTAAAGGCACCTCCATAAATCCTGCAGAGGACTCCATACAGAAGGTGAAGACCACAGTGCATCTGACTCACAGATGCAAAATGTCCAAACAGACTCTTTTCAAGTATCAGTGGGCTGATAGCCCAACTTAAACATGGAGAATTGTGTCTCCCGTTTAACTTCTGCTAATACAAGTAAAATGCAAAACACATGAAAATACATTTAAAAAAAAAATAAACTACAATTCAGTAAAAATTACATAAATATTCATGAAGACTTTAAAGATATATTTGAGTTCGAAAGAAAGAACATGAAACTGTCCCACCTAAGCTTTTTCATTCATGTGAGTCTCCTGTGGAAGGGGCTGGTACCAGTGTGAAACAGCACTGTCAAGAAATATTCCCTCTACTGCTGTCCCAGTACATCCAAAGGGTGCTCACAGCCAATTCTTCTGACAATCAGCCTATCCCATGGAATCTGTATCTTTCCAAGAGCATGAAAGCTCATGCACAAACTATAAAAGATACACAACCACCAATAAGCATAAATTTCTCATCTTGTTTTTCAGAGGACTTCCAGCAATTGTTATATTACAGTAAAAACTAAGCCACCCCCAGCCACCCCCTCTCTTGGGTGTTCAGTAAGTTTTCAGTGACTTTAATTTCAAATCAGTGAAGACTAAAATGTAACATGAAAGTAGGTAGCCCAATTCATTAAACATCTATACTAAAAAAGAGTTCAGTTCCGTTAAGACTTTACTATCAATAAATAAGGAACATAAAGTTACTCTTCTGCTTAATGTGGAGGAACTGATTTCCTTAGTAGGAAAAAGTTTTCTAGTCAGAAGGCAGAAAAGATAAAAATTCTTTAGGCTCGGCTTCTTCCTCACCTCTGAGACTTACTTTCTCCTTTATTTCTGATCCAGAAATACTGTGACTTCATCTGATGTCACAGGTGAGGTTCTTTCCTCTTTATGGTAAAAAAATGATGCCACAACCACAAGACTGTGGTTTCACTGCTGGACTGAACAAGCGAGTATCTGTTGCAAAGAATGAAAGTTTTAATTCAAACATAAACAGTGGAAATAATTGCCAAAGGAAAGCAAATGAACAGCCAAGTAAATTAATTCCTTCTTGCATCACTGTTCCTGTTTTCCAAGTCCAAATGATTCTCCTTTCCTATGTAGCAAGCCTGAGGGGATGAAAAAGTGTCCAAGACGGTGAAATTAAAAATTAGCTACTGAGCATGAAACATGCAATGATTGCACTTCGTTTTTACTGCCCCAGTGTTGTATGAATCACTTCAGAGTTCCACACTGTTATGATGAAAAAAATGACACCGATAAAGTCTAAGCAATTGATGTTATGACTTCACCAATCCCAGACTAAAGGCATGCACAGAATGACAAATTTTTTTCATGTGTACTGAGAAAACTACCACCTCACTCTGAAGAAGCCCAAGTTTCATCTTTGTATCTTTCAGGAGTGGCCATTCTCACACCAAAAGATGGAATACCGAAATAATCCTCAGTATGGCTCACTCCATCTGACACAACCTTACTCCACCTCTCAGAAATAGTCCAAGTTTGGGTTTCTGAATTGAATGCAGCTGACACTGAATGTTCCCAATACAGAACGTTCTCACTCCTTTGAGATTTTGCATCAAGATATTATTTTAACAATGACCCACCCTTAGCTTTATTTTTTAATAGACTACAAATTCTCTAAGTGTGAAGTTGAATTATCTTTACAATTTTACTAAATCCAAAAAAGTTCAAATTATTGCTACTTCAAACTTCCAAGAGGACAGTAATCTATGCTTAAGACAAGAAAGCAGCACCACAGCCTTCTATCAGATACAGCCTCAAAGGTACGGTGCAAAGAAGTGACCTCCCACTGGGAGATTGTACCTGCTTTTGACAGTCAGGCTCAATAGCTAACCAAGTGCAACTTTAAATTCTTACTACTTATAGTTCAACTTTGACATAACTAAACAAGTATTTTAGTCTCGCTGCATTAAAAAAGAATAATTAGATCTTTCATCTTTATAAAGCATCGTGAAATCCAAACCTGTTCTGTAACAGCTGAACTTACCTTTCTCTTTTCCTAACAAACACTAGTTTTGATTTTTTAATTGAATGGCCAGACATCTTGACTGAGGTATTAAAATCTGTTAGGATTCTTTCCTTTAATATAATAGCTCATTTCCCTTACAAAATCATTAATAGAAAATAAAGCCCTTTCTGTTAACTCTAATCTAGCTTCCTTGCAAGTGTGCCAGAGGTACTCTAATATGGATTAAGTAATGAATATTACAAATTACAGCAGTAATGTGTGGCAAAAAAATGGTATTACTGTTACATGAATAATCTGATCCTTCTTCAATACAAATAAGTAAACAGTATGCACTGATCTCTTAGGACAGTAAATCAGTTCCTCTTAAATCTGATTTTCTGATCCTTACAAATCCAGGTTTACAGTATGCAGTAAAAGCACAGCACAAACCTTACAATGGTGAACAAGGGGTATTATAGGGTGTCATAAAACATACTTCATTTTATGTCAAAATTCTCTCCAAATGAACATGTGAAATTAAATTCACAATTTATACGCCAGAATGTATATATGAAGCACACCCCAGTAAAGTTTGTATTTCTCCGTGGGTAACGCTGAACACACAAAACCTGTAGCCTACTTCTCTACTTGAAACAGACACACTGGGAAAGACTTGTAGTCTTCATATGTTCATGGGGAAAGAAAAGACAACAACAGTGCCCAAATAGAAGTGCAAAGATGTTATTCATACACGCCTGTTATCCACTACAGAGCTGTCCCCACATTGCCTTACAACTCCAAAGCACAAAGCTGCCTTATTATCAGCAAAAACTGATTTCCAGAAAACCAATGATTTAGTTCAAGTTATAACACAATAAAGAGGTATATTACCTTCAATACATCCTATTCCTTCACCATAATTCAATGAAGCTTCAGCTGATATATCAACTGCCAGTTGTCCAGTCCAAAGGACACACTATTAGATCCCACCCCACTACACTTGAAAGGGAATGAACCTTTTTGTGCCACCCAAATACTCCTGTTGAACTCCACTAAGAACTGTCTTTTGGACCTGGGCTGATAGAAATGCCATGAAGAAATCAATTAAGACTTCCCAAGATACCTTCCCCAAAGAGAAAATTGCAATTCTTCAGCAATATGCAGCATTAACATCTGATGGGACAAGTCGGTTAAGAAGAAACCTTAGAAAGATGATGCTGGTTTTGCAGAAAGACTTAAAATCTCTAATTTTAGGGGCTAGGCTAGAGTCCTAACCTAATTAAATTCTAATCTGCTTTTCCCCGGTTTCATAAAAAGCTGCCTCAAATAGGCTTATCTTCTAAGAAGTGCAGCATCATCTTCTCATTAAAGAACCAGTTACAATGAAAACACATTAGTACTAAAGCCATAAAAGACCAAAAAATTATGAACATTCTCCCCCAAACTAGTGCATTAGGCTAATATCACTTAAACAAAAATTGGACATTCACAAGTCTGCTTGAAAAGTGGGAACTTGCTGTTTAAGTGTTTCTTCAATTTTATCTCTTTGTTCTTTAATTAATAAAAGGAAACATGCACTGACATTACAAACACTAATTCGCTATTTAGCATCCCAAATTAGGAAGCATAAACATTTATTCACTTCATTAAACACTACCTAAGAACACTTTGAGATTAACAGGAGACAAACTATGCTGTTAAATGCAATTTCAGACACACATGGGCCACCCTAAAAAGACACTCCTCCTCTTCCCATGTCTCACTGAGAAGGCTCCCTGGGGCTCCACGCTGTTGGCACCAGCCCTTATGAACTGAACCTTGGGCATCAGAGAGATCTGCCACATCTGCACAACCACAAGTGCCAGTTCAAGGGAAGGGACAGGAAAGCAGAGACACAGCAGTGGAAGTGGGGCTGCTTGGCAGCATGGAACACTTACATTGGCACAAGCCACTCGTGATGTTGCACTTTAGAAAGCACGAACCAAATATTTACGCCCTGAATTAAGCGATCGTTTAAGCACACGTGGCGTACAGGAAGTGACCATGTGGTGTCTTTCTCCATCTCTTCCAAAACAGGCACTGCACTTCTAGCATGCCTTTCCTTTCCTCCCTCCCATCCATCCAACCATTCATCCATCCCAGCTCTTTAAAGAACCCTTGCCTTGCTCCATTCAAATTATCTACACATACATGACACCGAAATAAGATCCAGGTTCAGGTTTACCCGTGCTACAGGAAGGATAAGAAATGGGAAGTCTCTCAAAACTACAGGAAAAAGAACTAAAGTGGTGGAAAATAAACAAACGTTGGTACTTGGGAACAGAGAACCACAAAAGGTAGATAATCACATCTGTGTGCGTAAAATAAGTGGAAGGTTAAGGAAGATCAACAATATAACAAACCCTCAAAAATTATCAGTCCAGGCCCTGAATTATCTCTACAAACCTTATTTCCAAAATCCCTCATGAAACAAGAATTAAGGCTATTTTCTTTTACTTACAGACAATCACATATAATTCAGATCCACAAATTATGTCTTGTAACTTTGCAACCCAAATCTAACTTCAATGTAGGAAATTATTTTTTATTTAAATTTGTGCTAAAAGCATCAATTCTTAAATTATGGACTCAGAGGAATGGTACTAAGTTTTCTGTTATACAACATCTTGCCATAGTGTGGCAATCTTTAAATCAACTGAAAATACAAATACACTAAAAATGTAGTGTTTCAAGAACAGTAACACGGACATGCTTTGAACCATAACCAGAGATCTGAAAAGTGCCTTGGTCCCTGAAAACAAACTGCTCTTAATTTATGTTTTAAAAAATCATATCTACCATTATTTTAAAACTTACAGTTTTGGGTTCTTCATTGTTTGTTTGTTTTATTACAGTAATGATGATCTAACTACAAGATAATAAGTGAAAGAGAAGCATTTTTTGTGTGTTTTTGACCAAATATATTGTTAGAGATCAAAACAAAGATTTATAAAAACAAACGATTAAAATTTCAGTTCAGAAAAACACTTTGTAAAATACAATAAAACCTTTTTCAATAGCAAAGTGGATTTTGTACAGTTCTTCCTTCTAAGCAAATGTTTTCTGCAGCCTAGATCCACTAAGTCCAGGAAAACAAAATGTAGGCAAAAGGGGTTGGTATTTGCAGAATTACAACCTATATACAGAACTGCAGATAAAATACTGCAACTCATTGGAAAAAAACCTTCTGAAATGCATCGTTTCATTGTGAGTGAACTTACAATGTATCTTACATTATTTAAAAGCAGGTTACACCATAGAAAGGCTTTTGACAGAACCGCTCAAAAAATGAATCAGTTATAGAAGGAGAGCAACGCTTCAAGTCAGCTTCTGCCATCAACAAAACTGCCACACAAATCAAAAACCAACACTTAAGGAAAACACTAAGACTTTATTAAAAATCCAAAATTTATTGCAAATTGTACTTTGCACTTTCCCTCCTTTCTTCGTTTTTACATGATTTATTGATATCCATGATTTTTTCACAGATGTACTTGTTGACTTTGGAGAGTCTCTGTGCAATTTCAGTTTCATCCACAGTTTCTTGTGCTATTCTATCATACAAACATTCTGGGAAGAAAGAAAAAAAACAAAGGAAAGAGCCATTAGGATATTTTTAGAAAACAGTTTAGCCCTGTTGTGTTGGGCTAACTACACAAGAGTCAGCACTGAGTAAGCACTGTGTGTATTTGTTGCAAGACAACAGAAGCTTTCATTGATTGACTGGCTATCTTGTTAAAGACAAGATTTTTCACCAGGCTTGAATCTTTGGCATGACCATCTTCCAGTTATGCTGTGACTACATTAATAGGCTTTCTATACAGAAACAAGGCTAAATCCAACCTTTTACAGTGTCACTTGCCTGCCTAACTCTTGTATTTGTCCATATCTCCAGAGCAGATTTAGAATCTTTTCCAAGGTGAACGGTCTCACTAGAACTGTTGTTATCTACAGTTCTCTGTGAGTCACTCCTACCATCATACCTTCAAGACAGTAAGTGAATGATAACAGTTAGGAAGAGAAGCAGTAACCAGCAGGAGAAGACATTAACTGATTTACATAACTTTTAAAATCTGTTCAACATACATTAATGCCTGCATCTTTTTTGGACACCCTGTCCTTGGGTGTATATGGCTTTTGTTAGTAGATAACTCAGGGTGAAAGCCATCTTGTTTCATGATTGCACAATACACTTTGTGATCTTCTGGAATACAAAAAGCAAGCAATAGTAACCACTGCAAAAACAATGAGGGCAATGAAAGTTGAGTTGATGCAGCTCCATAAAGTTGGTAGTTTGGTGCCGGAATCCTGCAGAGGTTACTGAACTCAGAGGTGGTGCAACACACCCAACTCCTCAGTGACAGGCAGGTTTTGGTTTTCTTGTTTTCATAACCTACACAGTTTGTTGTGCAGGCTTCCAAGATTGATTAAAGTAACTCTGTTCTGCTCTGCCTAGTAATGTATTCCAGTAGCCATTTATTGCTTCATATACAAAAAGCCATAGAGATTATTGCTTAATTAACGTGGTTTATAACATTTTTAAGGCATTATATTAAAAAGTTATGAAAATTCAGTACTATGCATGCTTTGTAGTTCATTTTGAAACCTCTCAGAAGTTATATAAAAGGTTATTTTGCATTAACAAGGTTTATAACAGTGCTCACGCATCACACTTTTTATAATTTCTTTATCATGTATGACACAGTAGGGATTTTTAAGAAGCAAAAGATATCA
This sequence comes from Hemiprocne comata, assembly GCA_020745705.1. Taxonomy (NCBI): domain Eukaryota; kingdom Metazoa; phylum Chordata; class Aves; order Apodiformes; family Apodidae; genus Hemiprocne; species Hemiprocne comata. The sequence continues at coordinate 25,340,355 of CM036593.1, forward strand.
GAGACATTTAAAGCTAATGTTGTTGTTCAAAAAATGTGTATTAGATGAGTTAGTCTGTGTCCACAGAATGATGAGAACATTTAACACAATGTGAATTTTATGTCCTAAGATTTACTGGACATAAAATAAGTAAAATTAATCAGCATGCAGCCTGATAGCTGAAATGCTGATCAGCAGTAAAGTATTATTTGAAACATGACACTAAGAAGAGGCACGTCACTGAGAACCTGAAGAAACACCGTGTGTTTGTAGGACATCAAACTGTACTACAACAATCTCAGGAATACTCCCAGGTTGTGGCAGATACACCTAGTAAAACACAGGCTATGTTACTTGTTTAGCCACAACAACAAGCAAAGAATCACTTGAGAGAACTCCTCCTTCAGCTGTAATTCTTAGACTTAGCATAACCCTGCCAGATGCATGATCATTACAGCTTTTCCTCTTCCATCTCTTCCATTTCTTTGAGAGGCTGCAGAAATAGTAGTTTAGTAGTCACATAAGGATGCTGGCTTAGGGGCTCCAAAGAATGATTTGGGGGTTCTGCTTCTTCTTTCTTTTGGGTTCAGAGAAGCACATAGATGCCCCTCCGTATTTCTGACTGGACTAAAAGTTCAAGTAGACCTCAAAGAGTAACAAGGAGCTTTATTTCTATCTGTGACGCCCGATCCAAGTCATTGGACACGTAAACTCTAATTTCCTTGGCATTTCACCATTTGTCCACTTGCTTCTTATTTGGTTTGTTTTAGTCTCCACTTCTCCAGAACATAACTTCTTATTTTATAACTCCCAGCTCTCCAGGAAACACTGCTGGCATGATGGGGCAAGACCTGCTAACACTGATGCAAATGCAAAGCACACAATGGTGTGGAAAATCCTGCTTATGTGCTACTCGGTGCCACTGAACAAGGAAGCCTGTCTGCTGCCATCTAAAACATTGGCCATGCAGTTTAAATGATTCAAGAGGAGAGCATACAGTCTTGAGTCTAACAAAAAGGTACTCAAAGACGAGGTGAAATAAACACTGGAAAGAGGAACACAGAAATCCAGGGTGTGGAAAAGTAGAATTCAAACGAGGGTTAAGGCTGGAAGAAATATGACAGAAAACACAGAAAAACGAGGAAATAGAGAAGAGCTGAACTGCTGGAAAGTGTAAAGGTACAGAATAGAAGAAAGGAAAGGGCCCCAGCTGCCTCTCACCATGTTCCTGTTGGAGCATACTCCCAAACCCACTGTGGTCAAAACCAGGGGAGTTAGAAGACAGCTAGCACCTCAATGGCTCAAGCAACACAGACTGACCCTGACTGGTGTACAAGATGAAACTGTCACATAAGCAACCTTGCCAGCAGTGCTGAGGAGCAACAGCCTCCAGCAGGGAACTAGAAAGCTCTTTGCAATAGGCCAGTGAAAAATAACCCCTTTTTACTGCATGTTTGTAAGTGTGCATCTGGGCAACCTGTTCTGTTTCCCATTAGGAGCTGACAAGGGCAGCCACAGCCACAGAGTGGATTCCTTAAGTGGCCAATACATCATTACTTTACTACACATTAGGATTGCACCTAAACTGGATTGCACCAAAACTAGCCAGAACTAGAAAATCTGTATGGAACAGCTTGCACTTCCACATATATTCTTAAAGCAGATTAGTAAAAAAAAAAAAAAACCCACCCCAAAACAAAAACATGCCTTTTACTCATTTTTACAAACTAAGCAAGATGACAGTACAAAGATCAGTTTTCAACTTTTCCCCACACAACGTGGACAGACACACGCACACACTCAAACAGGAATTGGATTTCTTACTTCCAAAACATGTTACTCACAAGGCAAATTACAACAGCTCTTAGAATTCGTAGTTAAGAGCACATAGCAACTAAGAACGGGAAACGCAGAACAATGAAGCTCAAACAGGGAGATTTCCTTCAGTCCTACTGCAATTTAGTATAGACACAAAACCTAAAAATCCAATTTCAGTATGTATTCCATGAGGAACTGACTCACTTCTGACTTAAAAAGAATCCTGAAATACCAAGAGAGACAGAAACGAATGTAAAACACAAGCACAATGTGAATGAAAATTCACTATTAATTTCACATAAAAGAGAAGGCCTTCTCTCTCTCAAAGTACTACACACATGGACTCAGGCTTGCAGTTACTGAAACTGTCATTGCAATTTTTCCTGCCACATAGGTCAGCGATTTACACTTCCTGGTCAAATTCCAATGCAAGAGCAACAATTAATTTTTTACTATTTCCATTTTCTCCACTTAGAAGGGTAACACTATTCTTTCTTGCCTTTGCAGGTATGCGTATTCCTATAGTCACAGCTATAATGGTTTCTGTGCCTCACGCCAGAGTTGGTTACGTTCTGGATGAAAGAATGTGGTAAAGCTACTCTCAGCCTTGTTAAAAGGAATATATGCATTTTGAGAAATCATTATGTTATAAATGAATTCCAGAACAATGTGTTGTTCTCCAGGCTCAGAGTCCTGTCTGGTTCAAAGTGAAGATCTTCTTGAACCTCAACTCTCCAGCTGTGAAGGCCTGCACTGTGCACAGCTATTGCAATGTGTTCTACTTTTCCTGAATACGTATGCACTTCACAATGCAATAGCAATTTGAATTACAGTTTTTAATCAGTTAATTTTATCTGAGCTGAAAAGAAGCATCTTTCAACTCGATTAATAGTTAAACTCCAAAGCAGGAAGCAAAAGTTTTCAAATAACCTACCTCTGACAATGCTTAATTTGTGAGGTGAGAGAGGTGGCTTGGGAACGGCATCTTTCTTTTTTTTGGTTGCAACTCCTGTGACACTTCTGTTCTTGAGAACATCTGTTCCCCAAATCATAACCGCTAGATTTTTTGTATACTTTGAATCTCCTTGTGTTACTTGCAGCTGGTGCCATTTCTCCTCATCTACCCAAATTCCACTGCCAAGATGGACCTAGAAGGTAGTAATAATAACAACTTATCTATGGTATGTAGCACACAACAGTATCCAAGTGCTGTAGGAACATTAGTATTAGGTACTATAATCACAGTAATTAGGGCTGAACAAATCCATTTTGCCTAATTCTGAAAATTCTCCAACTTGGTGGGTCAGGGAATTCAAGTCAACCTCTTACATAATATAGTTCCTCTTCCCTTTTGTTCTCAATTCTTCTTACTCTCTACTTCTTTGCCCCCACATAGCCTATCACCTGAAAGGCTATAGTCAGGAACAGAGACAGGAGGAGGAAACAGTAAACACATCCAGTATTATAAGGGTATGCACAGCATGTAAACCAAGCAGTTGCAACCGCCTAATTCAGGAGTAAGATGAAACATTTGTCTCCAAAATGAAGCTTTCCTTTGGATGAAACAGACTTTACTGAAACTGTATTTCAGAGACAGTAGAGAGGGAAATACTTCCTAAGTTGTATCCTGTACCTGTTAGCAAAATTCAGCCTGGTTGTTTAAAGTAACTAGAAGGGGAGAGAAGGGATTTGGAGAGCTACAATTTCAATATAACCAAGAGAGCCTGGAAGTTTCATGATCTTCCAATTCTATCATGAAGTTTGCCTGCCATGCACAGTGCATCTATCCAGGTGAATAAGGCAATGGCATCATAGACTTTCCATTATGCAGACAACAGGGAGCAGAGATATTTCACTGAAGTAGTAAAGCAGGAGAATGTGGGTACCGGGAGATGCAGCATGACACCACTGAAGACTCTCCCAAAGGAAGCTGCTCGAGGCTAGTTGTGCTGATCAGCCTTGCTCAGCACTGACTATGCTGGGTTGACTCCCATGGAGCTATCCCATATCTCTACCCCAAGCTCCCCAGTGCTGCAGACTTAAGATGAATGCAGGTCGAGAATCTGAGTATGGTCCTTAGGCTGGCGCCATGAACTGATAGACCTGATAACCAGGACATCATCAAGCAACAGCAAGGACAAGAACTCCACTAGTGACCAGCACGGGTCTGACATGAGCACAACCAGTAAGCTCAGTTGGATGCAAACGCCGGCCCTGTGCAGAACCACAGAGAATACTTTGTACCACCATGTGTGTCCATGCTGCTAATTCCTGGAGTCCAGAGCAGACACCTGAACTGCCTCTGCACACAAAAACCTTTGTTCACATGGTGATAAACTTTATTCAGTTGGACCCACACTTGCTCATCACCTGTGACAAGCTAATGTGTGACCTAGCTACTCTAATTACTAATAAGAGCTCACTGCAACAGAAAGGAAGAAGATAGAACTTACTCTCAGATGATTCTGTAAATATCAAAAATATGTCTTAATGAGACTGTTGTATTAAAAAATTAGGTTTCATAAAATCTGATCAAATGGAGGTTCTTTCTGTAACAGTAACACTTTAATAAAAACTTACTGCCTCCTCACAATTAAGAAAAAAAATCCTGTGAACAAAATTCTATTGCACATATATTAGGAGACCATTTGCCTTAACTGTTTCACTCTTAGTTTTTTGTGGTTTTACTCCTTTCATGTGGTATTGCATAAACTGTGCCTACTACCCCTACAGATCTGAACAGTATCATGCGACTCCCATTAAATGCAATGAAAACTGGAAAAAGCTACAGTAAAATATTACATACCTATAATTTTACAGCCTATGTTCAACAAAATACCATTTTTTTTCCTCTAAATTGAAACCTGCTTTAATTATTAATGAGGGCTATAATGCAAATAATTTTTTTATTAGAACAGCATCCTTCAAAAGCAACTATTTGGTTAAAAACTTAAATAGAAAAAAATGAATGTTTTGGCTACCAGCTTCCTTACAGAAAACAAACTGAAAGCCTAACTTCTTCAAAGTATAAAACCAAAAAAGCAGGCTGCCTCTCCTACAGAATTTTTCTACACTAAGGGGATTTTAAGAAGCTTTTCACAAGTCCACCTGGTATTTAAACTTCCTAACTGACAGAGATGAACTAGTAATAAGCACAACATGAACACCCTTTTTTTCCCCTTCCTTCTCTGTTCTCGAGCCACTTCACAATGCTTTAAAAAAATTCACATTCTTTTGGTGCTCTCTGCATATTTTCTAAGATAACTTCAATCACAGTGAGCAATCTGAGTGAAAACAATCATGTTACAGTTATAATTCAGTTATTTCTGTTTTGATCTTGGAAAAGTTATCAGTAAAAATGAGTGCAAGTTACTTAGAAAATAACTAAGATTAGGAGTGTTGTGACGTGCTGAATTTTGCATGTCTGTATTACATTACTTGTAGATTGCTGTATATGATCAAAAAACTGATTTCCCTCTGCTAAAACTGGGGTTTGTCTTTGCTAAAATTTTTCAGTCTCTTAAACTACTACATTATTCATTAGCTTCAAGTTATTTAAAAGACAGCAACAAGGTACAGCAAATACTTTAATATTTATGCTCCAGACAGATCATCTCTTCTTTGAAGATGCTTCATTTATTAAAAAAAGCTATCACTGGTATGAAACACCTATGTTAACAGCAACTACATGACTGACAGCCACAGAGACAGAAATCTTACATCCCTCTTCTTCTATTTCTAGCACTGTTAGGGCAAGGAATTTAATCTGCCCATGTCTCAGTTTACCTCTCTGTAAAACAGGCTTGGTACCGTTTCCTATTACTCCCAAAGCTATGGGAAGCTTTCTGTACTCCAGATTCAGAAGGCCTTTCCTTCTTGCTGGAAGAGCTGCCCCATGGGCCAGACCCTTGGCTTGATGAAATCAATGGGAACTTTACCCCCAATTTCAGGAACTGCAGGATCAACCTTCAGGCACAATGCAACAGAAACAACAGCAAATTCAAAGCCCTGCTTACCACTGCATCTGTGATAACATGTGCAATATATCTAAAACGTGACTCAGAAGATGAACTCTTCTTTTCTGCCCCTCCCTTCTTCTTTTCTTTAAATTAATGCCATAGGCTCTTTTTTCACTAGCTCTGTTCTCCCTCTGGAGAGAAGAGATTTATCTGCTTTGAAAGAGTCCTAAAAAGATCAAATCCGATGCCACAAAGGACAAGATTTCTAAAAAAGTATTTCAACTACTCTGGTGGTGTATGTCAATAAAAGAGTAATGAAAAAAAAGACACAAATAGGGAAAACTGGAAACAATCACCCTCCAACATATTATTACATTATTATTTCTCACTTCTGGCATCTGACTTGGCTGAAGTTCCAATAAATAGGCAATTAGAGAAAGACCAAAATTAAAAAAAGAAATTTAAAGAGATATTGGTATCTGCAAAGACAGAAAATTTCAGGAACAGAAGTGCCCAAAACCAGCAGATGAAATAAAGGTGCAGGAAAAGCTAAAAGGAGGCACTAAAGGAGGTGCCCTATCCCACAGACCTTAAGCAGAAAAAAAAAGAGGTAAACCAAACTCTCACAGGAATATATACTAAGTTTTCATTGCACAAAGATACACAAAATCTACACATAAATGACATATGTTAAATATATTAGGCAAGAAAAGCCATCTGAACCAAATACCTGTCAAACTGCCAAGATTATACTATTTTTCACATACATTTTGTCCTCAAGAATTACATCAAATCATCTTCAAGAATGACAGCCACTCGTGCAGTCAGTTTGGTAAGACAAACTGGGAAAGAGAACATTTCACACTGTTCCACTGTGTGCCAACGCTGAAATGGACATTTCCTCCTAAAAGGTTCTCAGATTATGGTACTGAATGCACACACAGCTTAATAAAGAGGATCTGCACAGGCAATTCTGAAGGACATACAGCTTTGCAAAAGAAAGATTACGTTCATTTAATGGTAATGGCAACAACTATAAAAGCAGGCTTCAGTACATGACTGGACAATGTGTTAAACATGCTGAAGTCTGAAAAACTATTGGTCAGGTTCTCGAAAACTGTAGCTAGATAGTATTTTGCCAACTTTATAAAATTGTCTGTACAGTAGCACTACATCAGCTCAATTCACTGGCAACACTCCGACCAGACTTAAGGGAGCCCATTTTCATTCCAGGGTTTATAATTATCTACTGGACTCCAATTCAAGCAAAACATGAAGGCTTCTCTGTAAGATTACTACAGCACATTAAAAACATTAAAGACCATTCAGAAAAAAAGTATTTCTGCTGGACAGACTAACTTAACTTTATAATGTGGGTTACTGCCTTTGGTCTACAGTCAGTGGATTTGTGTGTGTCACCAACTGAAGACCATGCTCATGTGCTTGAGCATGCATATTTACTAATTATATTCCTGGTGTTGCACAGCATTCAATGGTCTCATCACTGAGGATAATTTTCTATGCTGTTCATACTTGTGTAATTGCATAATTTTTCTCAGCATAATAGCATACCTTTATGAAAACTGAGGAAGTCTGTATAAGCTGCTACCATGCAAAATCCCACATTTAAGGAAAATTCCACAAGAAAATCACCTAACGGACATTCAGAAACTATTCATGCTATATTGAATTTAAAATACCTTTCCATTCTCGAGAATATACTTGTCCATTACTGGAACAGGGGCAGGATAGTACGTTGATGTATTTGCTTCCTCACTGAAGGTCTTCTGTACCTCTGGTTCAGGCTCAATTGATTCTGGTTTTACTTTTTCAAGCTCAATGGCAGGTCCTAGACAGTTAAGAAAAGAGAGCTGTCTGCTATCCCACAGAACATGAAATCAATCACTTCATCACCAATGGTTAGCATAAAATAACACATTAGTCATCTTCACTTTAAAGTCAGAAAGAGTCTAAATCAAAATCCTACTTCTGAACGTCAATAAATAAAAGCAGGATAAGTAATTCTGCTTTATAATCATTAAATGTTTAATTTTATTCTTAAAGCATTTGGACAATTACAGATATTGGTAAGATTGTTTCAATGCACGCTACGGATATTGTGTTAAAATGACACTGAAATTATAAACCAAAAGCAACAACAGCAATTCTTCACATAAGAATTACTATATAGTTGCATAGAAATTGGCATAATTTACTATGATAATTATATAAATTATCCATATAGAATTACAAACTTTCTAGAAATTAGAAATCTCTTTAGATATAACAGAATTATACTAAAAATAGTGAGGATCTACAGAAATGCTATCCAGGAAATAGGCTTAGGCTACTTATGATGAAGTATCATGCACTGAAAGAGCATTCAAGGTTAAGAAAAACCTAATAAACTAGAATTTTGATTGTCCAATCCATACAACACACTGATTTTTATTTTTAATGTAATCAACAAATATTAAGCACAGATTACACAACAGAATACTACTGAGCATATGCTTGAGGCTTCAAAGGAGGATGATTATTTTGTCAGTCATCAACTTTTCTTTTCCAGATCAAATTTATAAATTGTTCCTAAAAAGGCAGAAGAACAAAATAAAATAATTTGTGAACTGGATTAAATTATTCCACTTGTTGTAGCCATTACACCAGAAGCCTAGGAACAGGCTACAGCCCCAAGCCTATCCTTGTCTCTTGATGTCTGTGTCTCTAGGCTCATGAGAAGCTCCAGCAGTCACTGAAGTTCCACGCAGGGATGGTGATTTGTTAACACTGTGAAGTTGCCAGCTTAGACCCTGGACACCACAGAAATCAGCCCCTTCCAAGAACTGTAAGGATAAACTCACCCACTTGTAGGAGCTATATTGTCCCAGGTTGGAGCTGAGAGCACTGCAGCACTCTGCAGCCCAACCTGGCCATCTTCAACAAATGACAATTCAATAATCAGGTCACCATCACAGCTCAGCAACCCTTTTCAGTGTTTGTGCACACAGACCGAGTCCTGAATTGATCTAACTCTGCAAGTCAGGCTGGCACCAGAGCTCACATCTTCAGTCACGAATCTTAAATATTTCGTGCACCTGGAACAAGTGAAGTATTCATTCCTCCTCCTTTGTGATTTACAGATTATTATACAGTGACACCAGCATTTCCTCAATTGTCAGCATTTGACATTTCTCCTATAGCTTGCTCTACACCTACATAGGCTAAATGTTCTCAGCTGACTGCCACTTGACACTGAGCAACAACTAAAAGTTGTCTTGGCAACTCAGACAACCCTACACTGCAGCATCATTGAGTGTCTCAAGAGCCATATGCAGGCCAAGCATGGCACAAATAGGGAGATCAGAAAAAACACACCATTTGCATTATAAATTCATAGTAATCTTAATAAGCACCTCTACTTTATGCACGTACAATGGCATGGCCAAAACAAACTAAACTTTCTAAACTTGAGACTGCTAAACTGATTCAGACTGGGGGAAAAACTTGGCTTGATTAAACTCCCCAAAGCCAGCACAGATCTCCATGGGGACACATCTGAACAAGCAGATGCAGAGACATAATTGCCAGTGTGAAGTTAAGCAGTGAACTTTTAGCTTTTACTTTAAGAACACATTATTCAACAAAGTGCTATTTGGAGTTTTCTTATACTTTGAAAGCCACTTTGAGGAGCACACCTAAGTACAATGACCTTCTTCCTAGAAGGAAACAATTCTCCCTGTTTAAACACTTTTACTAGTTGCTATTTGAAGCCTTTTACTGTTTTGTTTATAGCAATATAGTGACACACCTGGAATTTGGTTTCCAGACTTCCCCCAAGAAAAACAGCTCATTAAAGTCCACAACAAGCATAGCTCAAATAGGTCAGAAAAAAACTCCACTGCAATTCATGCTTTACTGCTTGCTTAGAAGTCACCAAACCCTTTAAAGTGTCTTTTTTTTATATTCTATTGATGTTTTTTCTTTCCAAATCTGCATCTAACTAGGTAGTTTTCACAACTACTTTCATCAGCTAGTGAAGACTCCATTTTCAACCCAGAATGTTGTGAATTAGTCATAGAACCTGCATAATACCTTACTGCTCATGGGAGCTGTGTACCACACACCACACTCTACAAGATTCCTCTTTCTGTAGCTCTCATGCTCTGTGTCTTACTTTAAAGATGATGAATAGGACAGAGAAAAATACATGTCAATATCTAAAGGCTTAACAATGGCAGTACTTATGTAATAAGGATCTTAAAAAAAAATACAGTTCTTCAGAATGCAAAACAGAAAACAAATGGTTTGTTGGAAAATCCTTCTCCTTCTGACCATAAAGTTTCCATAATACCTGAGAAGCCAGCAACATCGAATGTAGGATGAAGAGGTACGAGGCTTTCCTCTAACACCTCTTTTTTCAAAAATGCATCTTAGGCAACACACTACTCAAAAACTAGTAGATAAGCCAAAAGAAATTAACTAATAAAATGGTCCATATACATTTGCAAGCAGAAAGCTGTTTTCCATGTGGTCTACCAGAATTTGAATTACTAGAGTCTGAGAAGTAGTAACCTCCTGTACTCACATTTGATATAGAAACCTTGGCCTTTTTCTCCATCAAAAGGCCAAATCAATCTAGAAAAGCTGAGTAGCAATAATTCCTTACACATGGTAAGACACAAATAACATTTCATTCTTCCTATCCTAGTGTCAGCCCCAAGACACTGTAAACTGGATCACTGAAATTAAACTGGGATTAATAATAATCACTTCAGGGGCTGTGTGTGTGTTGGGGAATGAATGTGAATGAATGAAGGTGAGTATACTCCCTGACTTTAGAGTAACACTAATTCCTGGCAATACAACATGAAAATGCAGTATTTATCAGGGAGCAAACAACACTCAGACATTACCCCTGGCACAACTTCACTGCTTCTGGCCACATACAACCATAGCAAACTGCACAGATCTTACCCTGGGGACAATTGTTTTTTAAAGAAGTTACTGAAATTCTTATCTTTTGCAATCCAGGGACTATATATAAAGCTAGACCTATGGGGAAGCATCAGCAATTTGATTGTCTAAATCACCTTACTCTCTACTGAGAAAAACAGGACAAATGAGTATGTTTTCAGGTGTAACAGAACAAAGACAAACTGCTAAGGCCTACGATCACACAGCTTCCTGATCCCGAAGTAGGCAAGAGAAGAGAGGCTTGGGCAGCACACATTCTTCAGGGTGCTCAGATGAGGGATTCTGTAACCTCTTCCATGACAGTCATTATGTTCCCCCACTGCTTTTTAGAGCCCTGGTAAAAATGCCTACCTCCTCCAGGAAGGGATCTGGTGGGCAACAGCATATCAAAATCATAAAGAAGCTTCACTATATCCCCATGGGTCAGTGCTGATTACACTGCTGCCATTTGCCACATCTGTTTTCCAGGCTCTTTGAAAACAAAGAGCAATTCAGTGTCACCACGTGAAAGATTAAGAACCTCACACTTCCCACAAGAGTGGCTCAAGTTTAGTAGCAGAGATGAAGGCCAAGGTCTAAAGCAGAATACATTGACTTCTAGCTGCTCACAGAAATCAACATATTGATGGGAAATTAGGAGACTGAATACTTGACAGAATGTTAGCTCAAGAGGCTGTTCTATATTTGATCTGCAAGTTTAAAATGGCAACAGGCACGCGTTTCCCACAGCTGCAATTCATCAGCACAAACCAGCTGTCATCTCATGCAAAGAAATCAGAAGTCTCTGAGGTGAAACAGAAATGCAATTAGTTTGCATTAAGTCCAGCCTGCTAGAAGTGCAGCATAACATAAATTACATGTAATTTGAAACTCTAGGTTTAAGAGATTGCTGCAACAACTGTAGATGAGTTCAGGAAGTAATCTATTTTCTGAACAATTTTCAGAGATTATTCACACACCTAAATATACCTCATTTATAAGCTGGAAAAGCAAGGAAGACTAAAGGAGTTTTTACATATCTATTTCTTGATTAAAAGTAGCACTTTTTCATACTGTCATCAGACTCTCTAATTTCTGATTTGCTGAAGATGTCTCCCTTTCTAATCATTCCTAAGTTTTGTACTGATCTTTCTAGAATCTGGTCATTTCTCTACTCTGAACAAGGCATCAAGGAAAGGCCATAGAGTTGTCAGTGGTTAATACACTGAGTTTTAGGAAGCATACACCCCGTGAAGGGGCCAGCCCATAGTGCCAAATTCTACCATTGTCATCTGTGAAAAGTTCCATACAAGTAATAACAACAAGGAATTTTTGTTCAAGTTACCTATAGGTCATATTTTTCCAGGTGTGTGATTAAATTAAGAGAACTTGTCTTCAATGTAATCGAGATACACTTTCATTTGTAAAGGAGGTCCCAGATAGATACAATGGAAATTCAAGCCCAGTATTTAGAGAAGATTCAGCATTTTGTCAAGAAGTTGTGCTTTTTAGGTTTTTGTTTGGTTGTTTTTTGGGTTTTTTTCTTTTTCTTCTTCTTCTTCTTAGCTTTCTTGTTTCAGCTCAAGTAAAAAACCCATCCCTTCTTTCTTAGAAAGTGAAAGAAACGAGACAGAATTCAGAAGCTGTCTTCATTTCATTGCTGGTCTCACCACTGACACTGCTGCAAGTCTACCAACTAAATTGGTATTTTACACTGTTCAGCCTCATTGCCTACTAACATCTGGCTGGTGCTCCATTCACATAAATTCCAGCTAACTACTTGCAGATGAAGAAACATCTTTCCATCCAAGGAAAATTTTAGAAAGCTCAGTGGAATCTACTGCCAACCACATCATGTTTTTCAGACTGTGGAAACCTTGCCTATTTCATTTTATTTAAAAAGTTAACTAGAATGTTTATAATAAGTAATGACATTTTCATTAAGGACAGTGTAACAACGATGAGCATTCACAGTCAAACACCCAGTTTCAATTGTCAGATGCTACTTCAAGACCCTGGCTCCAAACCTGTGGGCACACTGTGACACATGCTACAGCACAAGCACATGCTCTCCCAGGTTCAGATTTGGACGTGAATGGAACTCAGACCCACATGCAAATTGCATGCACTCGTTCAAGGCAAGTAGAAGAGCCAATATCCAATTTACATGCAAAAATTAAATTTCCAGATACACAAAGGCAGACATAAGAAACAGCATGCTAAGTGTGGATGCACACATTTTAACCAAGTTTCAGTCACCGAGAAAATCTTCAACACAGCAGTACCACATTCTAATAGCAATTAAATAGAAATTAGTAAAATATCTGAAGGTATTCCAAGGGTACCATCTTCAATGAAAAGGATGAACTTTTTATTTGGTCTTTTTTCCCATTTATTCCAACATAATGGTTAAATAACTGTTATAAACCAAAACAAATGAGCAATTGACTTGAGATACTTAAAATTTAAATCCAAATTACATAAACCTGCATTTTGTAACAAGTGTTGATAAACGGGACACTAATATAAAAAGCTTTTAAAGTTATTCTTTAACAAACCATTATTTCTCAAATAGCATGGCTGCTTAAAGCCACTGCTAAAAAGTTCAGGAATATATCACATTCTAATGAGCTACTAAAGGGAAAAGGGGGCGGGAAACGGAAAGTAACACAGTCACTTACATAACAATAAACAAAATCCCTAACTGAAAAGAATAAAATAGTTTTAGCCCAAATATTCATTCCACTGCCTTTTCTTTCTTCTTTTTTATCTTTTTAAACTGGAACATATTAGTATATTTTGCAGATGATGCTTTATTATCTTTTTCAGCATATACTGGAAGGTCAGAGACTTTAAAATACAGCTACTTCAAATGGAACTCTGATTCAACCACACCAGCACAAAGACCTCTACTATCATTAAAGAAAAACCCAGACGTACATAGCATACAAATTCAACACATATTGTACAGCCATAGCAGAAAACCCTTTTAACATTCAATGTCCAGTTTAACAACCACTGCTATTCTTCAAATACGTTTCCATTACTATCGATCACACTTGCAAAATTCATTAAAATTTGTCCCATTTAAGTCCGGCACTTACCACTACCTAGTCTTAGAAGCAGTACATCCTGGAGTCTCCTGTTCAAGTCTCTGAGCTCTTTCATTTCTGACACGAGTGCCCCATACTCCTTTAGCTTCTTTGCCTGTTGCACAAGCTGTCTCCGCGTTCTCTCAAGCTCCTGTTGGATGTGTCTCATTTCTTCTTGTTGCTGCTGGTAACTCCTCAACAATTCTTCATAAAGAATCCGAGGAACTACAGCATCGTCCATGTTGTTCATGCCTTCCGAAGTCTCCATAAAAGCCTCCTCAGGGCTGGAAGTATTACTGAGACTCATCCCATTCTGTTTTTCAAGGCGAGCAACAACTGCTTCAATGCTTTTGTGGGTACCTTCACTTTGTTTCCTCCCATCTTGTCTCTGCATGTTACAATAAAAAAAATAAATAAATTAGGAGAGCAGTAAGATGCAATAAAATTAAAAATCCACAGACTTGGGAACTGTTAATGTTCTCATTATCCAAAAAAAGCAAGACAAAGTCTGCCTGCAAAAATGTTTTGCCTATCAGATTCTTAGTGGATATACATCATAGCCATCATGCACACGTAATTCAGCTAAATGCATGTACCAACTTCTGAGGCAGTTAAAGGCCTTTCTCTCTGCATTTGTGCAACACTTGCAAGCTCAGTGTATAGAGGTCACTTGGTTCCATGAATAAAGATAATTCATTTCCTTTAAAAAAAGTGGATCCAGATCTCTTTTCCTTTAAAGTTTACCCCTAACATTTAGATTTCCAACAGCGATGATTTTTTAAAAAGAGAAAGAATCAAGTATGCATTGTGTTTGTCACCGGTAACGACATGAGAAACGAAAGCAGAATACCATACAAAGCTGTTGTGTGAACAGAGGGCTTGTCCTTCCCACACTTAGGAAGACAAAACCTTCTCTGACAATTCGTCTAGCACATTCACCCAACTGCCTGATGCAACTGACTGAGTTAACACTATCAGCAAACACTGAGAAGGAATTGAAAGAGAAGTTGGAGACAATATATCATCCAGCTTCATCTCCCTCATCAACTGATTCTTTCTGCATTAGTACTGCATTGCAGAGGCTTCATGTCCTTTGAACTGTCAGCAGAAGTTTACCTTCAGTCACCTGCACAAACCCTAGAAATTAAAGCACACCTCTTTTCTGGGGCCTGGATAGTGGCATTAACATGTGACAGGTAAAAATCACTAAGTTTTATTGGCCAAATATGGAAAAAGCATTTGAACTTCCAAGCAACTGCAAGGAAAGCAAATGTAGCTCACAGGTTAGAGACATGTAGCTGACACTATCAATTCCCATACAACAATATCCATGAGTAATGTGGCAGAAAATGAAATTATTTGATGTTACGCCTGCTCCATGCATGCTCTAAAAAAATAAAATAAAATAAAAAAGAAAGAAATGCTGGCCCACCATAAAGAAATGCACTAGTATTATTCCTGCAGCTGCAAAACACATGAAGCCACAGAGCAGTATTTTATTCTAAAGGTTGGCAGACTTTTAAAGAAATTATGTGATATAAAAAAATATATACATTTACATAGTGGGTTTCTGGCATCTGGACCTAAAAAGGCAACTGGCAGTTATAACGGAGGAATACAGTCCTCTCAATTTGTCTTCTCTCCCACTGCTGTACTTGGGAAGTCTCAGGGCACCCCTTCCAACTCCAAACAAGCAGCGTGCAATAGGTCACAAATGTCACCAAGAACAGCTGCTCGACATTCATGGAACTGGTGACTTTTAAAGCATTCTGGGCCAAAGCGGAAGAGCATCGTTCCAAAAGCTTTAAACAGCAATTAAACTGTGCAGACAGTATAAACAGGAAAATATTGGATTGCACATGAATCAGGTTTTGAAAACCCTTACCCCACCCCCACACACAATTTGACCCAACTTCACCAAAACCGGTGTTTTAAGGGGATCAAAAGCAGGCCTGGAATTCTTAAGCTATGACGTCTGTATACGCCCCAAGCACTTCCAAGAAAAAAGAACAAAAAAATAAAAGAAAAAATAAAAAGAAAAAAAAAATACTTCAGTACCTTACTGTGTCTAAGCTCCACATCTTCTTCCCCATAATCTGTAACCTCCCCAGCTTCTTCTACGTGATTGAGAGAGAGTTTGGGGATTTTAATTTTCTTCTGCATCACACTGTTCTCAAGGTCAGTTTTGTCCTCTAAAATGTATATTAAAAATAAAATTTTGTTACATTAATCAGTACTCTTACTTCCAAGTACAAGACCAGTTAAAAAAAACTTCCATGCTTCAATCCCCTCACAATACTGTGATCAAATTAATCCATGGTGAAACTCAACTGATGCCAACTGACAATTCTAGAGTTTCAACAAGGGAACAATCTGGCCAAACACAAGGATAAATATTGTAAAATGCCAAGCTAAATTCATGTGAGTTATCAACAGTGTCAATGAGTAGCCTGTGCTACCTCTAAAGTAAGAGTTAAAGATGTTGTAAATAAAACAACTTCTATAAATTATGTTTACCAACAGTATTTTCATATTAATAATCTGTTGCTGCAGTTCAAACTCAGCTTAGGTTTAAAGTGAAAATGTACTTGGTAATTCATCCTATACTCTAACCATCATCTGTCAGCAGTACAGGTCTATTTGCAGACACAACAGATTCTGCTGTCCTACAAAGTGCAGGGCTGGAAAAGGGGATGCTGCAGGGTAGGTTGAAAGGGTGTAACAGAAAAGTTGAAAACAGACCAGATCTGTAACAAAAATACAACTCCTGTTGCATTAGTTAATGGCACTAATGCTTTTCCTTTAGACACACAAAGTCAATAAATGTTTATATTAATCTTAGAATCTCATAAAACTTGAAGTAAAATATTTTCAGTCTGAAACACACTAACGTATCTCAAAATTAAGTGTTTCGAAACATTATTCTAAAAAAATAAGTTGGAAATATTGTAATATTCCTGAAAAGGTGCAGAGGGGACAGGGAATCAAGAGTATAGTCTCCCCAAACGTGCCTGTGATTCGTAAAACTCTTGCAGAGCAGACAAGGTCTTTCCAGATTCACGACCTTGGCTACCTGTTCAAGACACTGACAAGGAGAAATGCATTTAAGCTCTGAAGTGTTGTCTTTGTACATTGAAAGCTTATGAGTGAGAAAGAAAACATTTAGAGGCTTCTTAACCACCTGCAAACTGTATTCCACAAAGTGTCCCATGAATATTTCTAAAAGTGCCAGTGAGGATGGCATTTTTGAGTCCTTAGTTGCATTGACTTTTGATTTCTCAAATTAGCATCTCTCCACAGGACCTCAAAATGGTTAGTGTTGACAGTGTAAGAAAAGGGAAACAAAGGTAAATCACTGTTTAATGAGGAGCAAGGCATTCATTAGAAATGAATTACACAGATGAATGCAATTCATTTTGTTACAGATAGAAACAGATCTCGTGTAGGCAAATGGTGATATAACAGCCCAAGGCTGTGGAAAGAGAAAAGGCACAGAACATGCAGAGTAAGACATTAGACAACCTGAAATGAAATGCAGATGGTAGCAATAAATACGAAGACAGATGCAAAAAGAAACAGATAAACAACAAAAAACAGCTAGGCTTATTTAGAGCCTTCTCCATTCCCCAGAGCATCATGGATGCTTATTCCAGTAAAACAAAAAGGCAATCCAACTGTTTCAGTTTTGAAAAATAAACCCTTACATTTTCATTTATCTGGAAAACATCGGCTCATCACAAAAGTGAGGTAACTCAATTCTACTGTCACAGAGCAAAGAAGAAAATGAGAGCCCTTTTTAAAAAAAGATAATTAACATTTTACAGACTAAAGAACAGACTGATGGGTATTGGTACCTTTTTGGAAGGACAGAAAATAAATGCATATTGAATAAAACAACTTTTTTGTGTTACCACATATTTTGGATATCTGATAGATTGAGGAATTCTTTGCTAAAACTTGTTCTCACAGCTCCTTAAAGAGAGAGCAGTGCACACAAACTGCAGAGTCAGCTTCTTCTGACTGCTTTGCCAAATTATCTTCCACAGAACATGCAGATGAACTCCTTCTACATTTAAAGAATGCAGATTCAGTTTCTATGCTCCGAAATAATCCTTGGCCTCACAAAAAGATGGACACAATCCAATCACTTTGCTTAGTTCAAAAAATTGTCCACTGGCAAATAGTTGATGTCACCAGCAGCCAGAATCCCATGCAAACTGGATACTGACATGAGCTGTCCTTCCCATGGCCAGGGAAAAGCAAGTCTTGAAACACTCATGGAAAGGGGTCAGAGAGGAGTAAGTGCATGTGCAGACTAAAATGGAAGTCAGCAAATACTTGCCAATGAATAAAACAACATTAAGTTAAAACTATTTGAAATAATAGGAATATTTATCTTTTCATTTAGGTTTTTTAAGTCAATTTATAGAGGTTAAGATCACATTTTATGCACTGAAAAACAGATATGAAATAATTAGTTTGAGTTTAAATTAAACAATGCAAATTATCTGAATTCTTCATTCTCTCCCCTCCCAATTTCTCAGTTTTTCTATGAAATCTACATTAGCAGAACTTCACTGGTGGACTAAAGGCACAAGTTTATTTATACACCTCCTCAGTTTATATTATCGGTGGGCAGCTACCTTCACTGTTCTTTTTCATGTATGGTAAATCTTCTCATTTGAGTTTCTGACTTTACTGCTGCAAAAATGAACCACTAAGCTGAAGAAAAGAACCCTTTTCTCCCCTCATAAAATTGGAAGAAACAATGGTGAAAATGAGTTCATGTAAGTTAAATCACTAGAATTTTTTATTTAATCATTGAGCAAATAATTTTATGTTCCTCTGCCTTCCGACAACAATACATATAATATTTTCTTACATATGCTCTGGTCTTTGTAAGCCTATTTATACACAATTCATCTAGTGTGTTGGATATGAAAAGGCCTTTAGTATTTTGTTGTTTGTTTGTTTCAAGTGCTTTTCTAACCTCTGTTGTCTTCTACATTATCAGCAGATAGAGCCAGAAAAATCTCACTCTGAATTCATGGCTAATGCTGGAGTACTGGCTCTTGTTCTGTAAATATTCATGGAATTTGGGAAGGGGAGGGAGGGAGGGACGGAGAAGAGACCAGGGGGAGGGGCAAGGGAAACATGAACGTGCATTTAGAGCAATTCTTCTTAGGACTCTCTGTCTATTGTTGTACCAGCCTACAAAAGACAGATGCAAAAGAAGAGTCCAAGAAAAAAGCAACACACACACGATTTTGAGCCAGAAGAAAACCAGGACAGGAACCAAACAGCAGGACAAGCTGCAATTCAATGCCTGAAACTACAGAATGCACTTGAGAGAGAGAATGGCAGCCCTAGAAATGTTGTAGCTCAGAACCCTGTTTTGTAATGACCTGAAAAATTTGTCAGGACTTTGTCCCCAGTCATTTAAATCTTGCTACAAGTTAAAAATTATACCTTCCCTTAGGTGGTCATGATCAAATTGACATAAAGTTGTGTCTACTGCTTTTTCAACATATGGAATAAGTGGTTCAGTGATACCAGCTACTAAGAACTAGCATTTAACACACCTAGTTAGGTACTTGTAACAAAATACACAGGGTAGAAGCACGATACAAGAATGGACAACATCGTCCTTTAAGAAGAGACAATCTGGAACACACCTGCAAATTAGGAAAAATTGCCTTTGTGCACAGTAGCCATGGTGGCATGCTGAGACCATAGTATTCTGGGATTCAATACTCAGAGAGATGCATGCTGGAGTAACTGGACTCCAGGAAAAGGTTGGACTTGAAGAGATCTTGCCAGTCAAACCCCAAAAAGTACTGAAGTATGGATCTCAAGAGGCAGCGCACGTGATAGCATCTCTCCCCACACAACCATCTACCACAGTTGTCTGGGTAGTAAGAAGATAGTGAACTGCTAAGAAACCTCAGGGTGGCTAGGAAGATATTTGGACTTAGCAGTACTGAAAGAGAAGCCAAAAACCCA
This sequence comes from Hemiprocne comata, assembly GCA_020745705.1. Classification (NCBI taxonomy): domain Eukaryota; kingdom Metazoa; phylum Chordata; class Aves; order Apodiformes; family Apodidae; genus Hemiprocne; species Hemiprocne comata. Next base: position 25,360,159 of record CM036593.1, read on the forward strand.
ACCCTGCATTAGACAATCTGTATCAGCTAGAAAAGGATAAACTGTTCCTGGAACGTTTTCTTCCGTCAAGCCTTCTTTCAGTGTCAGGAGAGGTGGATCCAGGCCAAAAGGTAACAACAGCTTTATGTCCAGAGTAGCAGGGAACTGAGGCAGTCAAAGCAACTTTGACAGGGCAGGATGTGAGTTGGTTGAATTCAAGTAAAAATACGTTAGTGCTCTAAAATTGAGAATACTATTGTGGGATGTAGAATAAAACTATGGAAATCTCCAAGACTCCTATAAAAATTCCTTACTTTCTAATTTAGAAGTAGGGACTGAACAAACGAATCCCTTCGAGAAGTAGCTCAAATGCTGATTTTTTTCCACCTTTGGAGTAAAAGCTGAAAAAATAGAGGAAGAGAACTCTGCACTCCAAAAGGATGAGGGATGGCAGGTCTGGGATCAGTCCAAATAAAGGGCTTGGCAATGCTATAAATCTTACAGTAATATAATGAAAGAACCTTGAGCAAAATACATCCTTCCCCTAAGCCTTCAAAAAAATTCCACCCCTTGTGAAAAACGATATACTGACAGATGAAAAAATTTACCATCACCCTTCCTATTTCCAGGCATATACCCAACACATATGGGCAACACCTGTACAAAATTCCCCCCACACTGCTGCACTGAACTGTTTGGCTACTGATTTAGTCAGGTTGCTTCTACAGAGCAGAAAAAGTCACCTGCCTCAGCAGGTTCTGCATCGGTTACAGTTCATAAAGTAAAATACACGTGAGAACCAAAGCAAGTAACCCACAACCACAGGCACACTTTGTGCTTCAAAACAAACACACACACCAAGCACTACAGGGCATGGATTCCTAAGTGCCACTTAAACACAAATAAACAATAATCAATATTGCTGTGACTGAGAAGGAAAAAAGCATAATAGTACCCAAACAAACCAGCAAGTCTAGTTGAAACTGAAAATAAAAAAAGAATCATAAATTACTTTCTAATTTAACGCAAACAGTAAAGAAGGACTTCGAGAGGAACAACAGAAGAGAGTTCAAAAAAATACCATGATCCTGCGGGCTCAGAAGATATTCAGGATACAAAGGAAGAAAACTAATCTCATAAAAAAACACCTCTGAGTAGTACACTGAGATGAAGACCACTACCAAAGAAGAAACTCAGAATGACAGTAACAGGCAACAAAGCATAACAGAAAGCGCTAGCAAAAGCTATTTGAAGAGGACAGGTGCTATTGAACTTGATGCAGCTAAAAGGAGGTTGTGTGTGCAAAAGAAGGGTCAACCAGGTGCTGGCACAATCAATTTAGGATCTGGACAGTACATTTTACTATATCGTTTTGCAATTTTTGCAGACTATAGGAGAACTTTTTTAGAAGGGCAGAAAAAAAGATATTACAGAAAAATGTAAGACCCAGTGAAAACCCTACATTTAATTGGACAGAAAGGTAAAGCTGGGTGTAAGCAATAGAGCAAATAAAGCAGAATACACAGCAAGATTTTGAGTTGGGAATGACAAAATCACCCTAAAATCAAGAAAAATATGTGGAGCCATCCGAAGCACAAGCAGAAAAATATTTCTGCATAAGGATGTCAGAAAGGGAAGCTAACAACAAATTTAAGTGAGAAAAGTTCAGGATAAAAAGGTAGAGCTGAGAGTTGCCATCAGCTGGGCTAGTAACACCCCTAAAAAATTCAGAACTAAATAGTCCTGCAGCACATCCCCAGAAGGAGAAGATGACAATAACACACAAACAAGTGACTAGAAGAATGACTTCACAGCAAAAAGAAGAGTGAGCAAAGGTGTCAAGGAAGAACAATGCATCAAGCAGCACTGTGACAGGCAGGGTCAATAAGCACGTGAAGGTGAAGGAATGCTCTTGAGGAAGTGGCCAAAAAGGCTGTTAAACCTTGTGAAGTGAATTTCAATTAAGTGGAAAGAATAGGAACTAGACTGAAAATAATTCTTAACCACATTGGGAAAAGGCAAGATAGAAAGGTCTTAAACTACCCCTTGGCAGGTTGGGAGATGATGGATAAGAAGGATGATGTGCCAGAAGCCTGAATCAAAACTGGTCACTGATGATGGAGAGCAAGCCACGCCTGCTCAGTACAAAGGAAGGAAGAGAAAGATTAAAGAGCCAAGCTCCTACAAAAGCAGAGGACAGATGATACAAACAACTTCTAAGTTCTGTCTGAAATCCTACATCAAGACTGGCTCTCCCTCATTAATGTTCCATACAATAATACACATAAATTCATAGAGGATGGACCTGTTACTGCTCTCACAAAAACAAATCCACTGTGCCAGCTACTAAGGGAACAAATGTTGAGGTCTGAATGCACTTTTTCCTCTAGTGGAACAACAGAGATACTCAGTTTAACACTGCTAAGAGTGAGAGTTATCAATGTGGATCTCCCTTTGAAGTCAAATTTCTAAAACTTATGAGGATATTTAAATATTTAGTAACACTCCCCTTTTGCAAGTGCTTATTTATCAGTAGATGTTTCATATTTACTGAGTATCAGCAGATACTTCAGACTTGTGCTGCAAATAATTTTTTTATTATTTTTCATTATAATTATGAAATCTATTTCTTTATATTAACTTGTGAATTAAGTCTCTTCAACAATAATAAACAAAAAAACCAACAAACATGGCTCAAAATGAAACTCTGTTAGAAATACTTATTCTTCTTTTATTCTTTGTCAGCACAAGACTCCCTTTTAACTTTTAGTAGTATTAGAAGAGTGTTTGTCTGCATGAAGAAACTGATGGCCCTGGAAGATCAAGTAATGACAAAACATTATGCTGAGAAACGGGAAATCATACTCTTTACAAGGCTGAGGACAGTTTTAATCCTGGATGCAACATTTACTGAAATACTGACCTTGAATAACTCAACCTTTCCATCTTGCTGTCCCCATCTACCCCACTGAAGTGTTGTGCAGATTTGTTAATATTTGTACTATACTCTGAACGTGTTGAACAAAAAGGATTACAGCTATTACAGAACAACTGTCTTAATCCTTTCTGAAGCAAATACAACAATACAGTATGACCATTTAATTAAAGAAACCCTGAAAACAAGCAGGATGTTAAAATGCTATTCTTTAAAACTTTCCTCTCTACCTACATAGGAAACTCAACTTTGAGAATTATTTTTCAGAAGTTTAAACATGAGAAATACTTTATATAAAACTATTTATAACAAAAGCTATTTCTTTCTTTACAAGTTCAAAAGTTCATTTAAAGAGATCAATCCCAACGACAGCTACAATTTGTCAGTGTGGCTGCCCTGTTTGTATTATACTAGAAAATTGTAATAGGACCAAACCCTGATTATGATTTCATGATCACAAAAGCCACAAAGCCATGGAGATACTGCCTACCAGCTACTCAGCAGATAAAGCAGATGAAGCAGCAGCCTACAGGGCACACTCCAGGAAGCCTCAACTATCTTTGCACAAGGAATGAGCCTCCTATGGTAACAGCGGGGAGATTTATGTGGGTTTTAGTTTACATACAAAAATCCCAATGTGGTTCAGCCTCTACTGTTTTTAAAGGGTTTCATAAAAAAAACCCAGATAATTGACTGACTGGCATTTAAACGATCCATTGGGAAAAAAAAAAATGGTTTACTGTTATGTTATGAAAACAAAAACATTAAACTACTTTTTTTTTTCCCCCTTTTCACTCCTCTGGAAATGTTAGCATATTTTAATTAGTAAGTGTTAGTTACCATAGCTACCATAATCATACTATCTTTCAAGTCAATTATTAAAATCCTAAAATTCCTACTTTCACTGTATCATAGTTAAGCTTATACAATATTTACAAGCACAACTGGTGTTACGTGGTGAAACGTATGAAGTAAGGCCAAGAGAAAAAAATAGTGTAGGTCACCTGTAAGCCTTTATGTCATAAAAATAAATAAATTACTTCTTACTATTCATGTGAAGCAAAAAGCAAATGTGAATGAAGAACAAGCAGGTCAGTCGAAAAGGGTTTAAGACCAAAAAAAAAGAAGATATCTATTCCCAGAATAAGCACAGTGATACAGGAAAAAGACAAAACTAGATATAAGGGTAAAATCTTCTGGCATAGAAATCCCAGCTTTTTAATTCTGTTTTACTGGCACTTTAACCTGCTGATGACATATAACCATCACCACTATCCTAAGGGCTACTCTAAGCCACTGTTTACCAGCTACAGTTTTAAAAGTTGCAAATTTTTTTGCTGCTGGGACTTCAGCTTTATGTGAGTGTGTCATATTAAGACTTCAATGCTGAACAAAAAGAAATAACAACAACAAAAAACCCCAACCAACAACAACCAAAACTGTGCCTTTGTATAAGCCCTTCATATCTAAGACATGCTCCTATAGTAGAATTTAGAAGGGGAAGAAGAAAACCACACCACCCCTCACCCTAAAGGAAAGAAAAACAAGAAAGAAATAGATCAAACACAAAATTAATGTTAAGTTTAGCTTTAAACATTGTTTATGAATATTGCTACACTTGTATCTTTATCTAAGAATGTAACATAGTTACTCTGTTATACAAAATGTTTTGGTGAGCCTCTGCATACAGCCAGATCTTTGACCCGGTGAAAAAGTAGCATGCCCATTAAAGCGCCTGACAAACTAGGCCATGCATCTCAAGTATCACAGTAGAAAGTTACACACACACACAAAATAATTTTAAAAATAAAATCAAATTGTATTGTGAACAAGGTCATGTCACCACTGCATAACCTGCTGGACTCACTTTCTGTCACTGACGGCAGAGGGCCATCACACAGCAGGAGGCGATGCCCAGGGACATCCTCCTGCCACTTCTTTACTCAGAGCAACACCTGGCATCACCCAAGAAGCAGTTGCAGGCCTTCTCATCTGTCCCCTGGTGCCATTTCTCCCCAGGTCTGTGTGACATAACACAGGCATTGCATATCATGACAGGGGATAGATCTAGAGCTTCCTAGGAACAAGGAATTAGGAAATGCTGTCCCTACCACAGGAGTCTACAGCCTGCCCTGGGAAGGGAGACACAACACATGGGCTATGTGTGGGCAGGGATGGAGCATGGCTACACCATGGCCACAGCATCACAGAACTACCAAGGCTGGAAAAGACCTTTAAGATCATCAAGTCCAGCCACCACCTGCTCTACATGTTCCAACTCCCCATACTGGCTGGGGAGTGTAAGGAGGAAAAAAAGGCACAAAGCAGCACAAGACTACAGAAATAACAAGAAAAGCTTTACGTTAACGTTGCACATCAACACCGTTCCCTGACCTAAATTTTCTATGTTCTTGATATAATCCAAGATCTCTTCTCACATGTTTCCACCTATTCCAGCACTTGACAAAGGGCCCTTCCTCCATTAGTTATCCATAGCAAGAAAGCCTGCTGGATAGTGTGTATCCACCCTCAACCTCCCTGAAAACTCAGTCCTAGAATAATTTCATTTAAAATTATTCTGGGAACAGAGATTTTACATCTTTCTGAAATACACAGCAAGTTACCTCACCACAAGCTGCACAGGCTTTTAACGATTAAAAAAAAATAATAAAAAAAATCCCAAACTATTTTAATAAGAAGTGGAGCATAACGTTTTATAAAGGGGCAAGTAGGAATATGGATGCACACAGGCATTAACATGCGTGCTGTGGCAGTGAGGGAATTGCTGTGAGAATCTGAGGGAGATAAGTTTGTGACAATCGTGTGGGTGGGAAACATTGAGGGCAGCAGCTACAGAGAACAATTATTTACTGTAGCCAGGAAAGAATGCCTCCAATTAGAAGATAGTCACTATTAACTTGTTACCAAATGTAGCCCAAAGTAGCGAAGTTTCAAAAGTCTCTGAACCTCAGTTTATCCCACCTAATGCTCATCATGGCTCCAACGGGGTCATCTAAGGATCATCTAGAAGATACATGTGCTACCAGACAAAATTCAAATAGTGACTATATTGAACACGTGTGAAAAAGTTGCAAATCAGAGAACCAGAAAAACAGCTTTTAAGCGTTTTGAGGAAAGAACAGAAAAGAATAAAAAAGGAAGGGTGTGGATGATTGGAAAGACACTCCAACTCTTCCTGAAAAGCCATGTACTATTTTTGTACTCTCAACAAGACAGACCAATTAACAAGCCACCTCAAAAAGCTGCTATATAGTGAAACACTAGTCTGCTGAGCTCTATTTTCCATTCAAGAGGTAAATAAAATTATTCCTTTATTACTACATACCAGTTGCTTGTTAAGCAAGCGTTAGATTTGTTATGGCACAAAGCATTAATTTTAATATGCCTTATCTTAATCAGGAGTTAACCTAGCTGGTTTGAGCCCTGGTCCTTGGCTAACTTATGAAAAAGTTGAAGGTTCCCAGACCACCACATACCACTACTATCAGCAGTTCCCAACTATATGCACACAGACAGAAGAAAAGTGTACAGCTGCTCAGAGTTCATCAATCAGTCTGCTGTAACACTACTAGATATTATTTCTTTCTGAAGTATTCAAAAGAAGACAGTATTTATCATTTATCTCCTCAACATACCAAGTCTAACGTAATTACTTGACACTCTGAGCATGCCCAACTGACTTCCCTTTTTTTTTTTTTCCTTTTTACATTTGTGACACCTTTATAGCAGTGCTCTCCCCTCTGCAGCAAGAATAATATTCCTCATAAGTGTACAGGCTTCCAACCATCCAACCTTGCCACAAAAGATCAAAGAATTGCTCCTAGACTCTCTCAAATAAGGACAACTGTTTCATGAACTCTTTATACAACCAATGTTCCAATAAAACTTTGTATTACAAGCATGAACATGTATTTATCCCTGGGTGAACTCCTATTTTACAAGGGTAAAACTCTGAAAAGTTTGTGGTTTATTTTTTCTTTAAACAAAATAGGAAAGGAAAACTCTTTCCAAAAGGAAAACTCATGATGCAATATGGCTCTTGTATCTGTGCTCTTCCTCTACTCCTTCCTTTTTTTAGGTCACTAGAAAGTAAAACCAAGTGGATCTGTTTCTCAGATTAACTCCCAGTGGACAGTGTCTGATCAAGAAAATATATATAAATAGGTACAACTTTGCTTACTTGAGCAGCCTTATCACATCAGTGTAAGAAAATTAAGTGTAATTTAAACTGTAAAAGAACACTGTGCAGGCTCAAAAAAAAAAAAAAAGATTACTTTGGCCCCCTTATTCTCTTTTGTTGTTTGTTTCATTTCATATGTGTACCATGACCTTAAAGTCACTGATACACTAATGTATGCAGGCAAGGGTTCCTTCCAAAAATTCAAAACAAACTTACTATGTGTATTTTACACATACAAGCAATTTAATGCACATTATTTACATTACTACTAAGGTAGGCTGGAATCCTTTATAATGAGAAGTTCTATACTAGTACATGAAACATTACTACAGACTAGTAAAATTATCTTTTCAACCAAATAAGCAGTTTGCATAACATCAGCTTTGTAATATTTACCATAAAAAGTTGTCCTAATCTGTAAAAGTAGAGTTGGTCACTATAAACCAAAAACTGTCCTAAGATGTTTCCACATAACATCAACTTTTCTCCCCAACATTTTAACCACAATAAAAACAAACACCAACATAAAAACCCTGGGGAGAAAGTGACAACTTTAAAAGGAAGTATAGGTATGTTTTATACAAAGGATTAATTCCATTATGGTATTTTTACACGGTGCAGGGTGGAAAGAAGAACAGAAGTAAGGCTTCATTTGGTGTTCAGATGAGAAGTTTTCCAAGCATGCAAACTACAGATCTAGTCAGATTTACTGAGATGTAACAGATGTAACAAAGATAGCTGTGTGTTTCTTTGTGTTTCTGGCTCAGCAGGAGAATTTCCTGTAGAAATGAAAATCTCTGGGGAGCAATTAGTGAAAATCACTAATATAGGTAACAAGCCTTGTTCTCTGGAGGAAAAAGCATACATGGGTTTGTTCTGGTTCAAGAGAGGTGAAACAAAGAGAAACTGTACAGAAGAACACTTCTCTTAGGTACATACAGACTCTGCCTGGGACAAGGGAATTGATAAAAAAGGTGCACTTTTTGCAAGAAAAACTGAGGCTCAACATGTGAGCAAAATGGCTGTTACCAAGTATTTCTCTGAAACACTTAACTTAGGTTGAGATGAACCCAAGGAACAGAAAGGGCACTGCAGTTGCAGTTCCCCAGAGAGAAAGAGGAAGGTGAACTCCAGTTGGGATGCCTCTGAGAAGAGGCCAAGCAAACCCTCAATGGTGACACTGCTGTCTTCCATGGATGTGATGGGCAACCTGAAAGGAATTCTTAATTCTCCTCAGCTATAGACATGACAGGCAAAACACAGACTGGCATGAGATAAAAACTTTGCAGAAGAATCCACTTTTCTGGTAGGCTATTTTATTAGTTCTCCTCAAGTCCTGGAGTTCCAGATATTCAGAAATTGGAAAAGCTTTACAGGGAAAGAACACACATGCTTCCTATTTCTTGTTCTTCCTAGGCATCTACTTATGGCCACTACTGGAAAAATGATAATGGTAAAAGTCATTGTCTGAGTCAGGGATCAAGTGGACCACCGCCAGGCTGAACTGGATTAGAAACTAATATTTCAAAAGATAAAAGTAAAAATTAAAAATACTAGTTTTATGTGACTTTAACACCAAGTTAGTCTGTCTAGAGGTCAAAACTCCGTGTTGTTTCCTTCTCAAAACTCAATACTAGACAACAAAGTTTCTTAAGCCCATTCTGGATTTGGGGAAACAGACATAATCAGTATTTCTCCCGAAATGGAAAGGTGAGGATCAGAACCCAACGTTCTCTTTACTACCCAGACTGACATTTCAAATAGTCGTTGCTGTCTTCCAACAGCCTATATAGGGCAAGTCCACAATAGCCAGGAACTTGCTACAAACATCATCAAACTTCTTTCTATGTCAACTCTGACTATAGCAGCATGTTCTGAAACTACAGAAAGTCTTCAAGGAAACACGCTGCCAAAGAGTCCTGATGTGAGGAGACACAGAGCTGAAGTACGATCTCAAAGTGGGAGCTCATTTAAATGGCCAAAATATGGGCCTATTTCTTAATACACACTTTAATTGGTTCTCTTAAGTAGAGACACATTCATAACTTAAACATGAAACAAACCAAATGTAGCAAACCAAGCTTAACAAGCCTCGTATCTAAAGGTCTGGTTCTGCTACTGCCTTCCAATTTGTGAAGTCACTTAAACTAACAAAGTGGACATAAAACAGTACCCCTCTAATTTGGCAATATGCTGCCAAACTGCAAAAGTACATAAATGATTCCATGCACTATAAATACACTGTGTACACTGTGTATGAAAACCTTAACTTTTTTTTTTTTTTTTTAAAGTTTCTGGCTTCGACTCCGCTGCGGTGTAAGGATGGTTCCTAGCAGGGGCTCCTGGTGATTTTGGGAGCCGCACAGGAGGAGCTCCGCGCCAGAGAGCTCAGGCAGAGCAACTGCTGCCCACCTAGCAGCAGCCGCCCCGTGGGACCCTCCACACCGCCCCCAGCCCCCCCTGCCCGGGCCCGCTCAGGCACCGCCGTGCTGCGGGAGGGGGTGGGAGAACACCCCCACTCCCCCCCCCCATCCTACCCCACCCCTCCGGGATCTCTGTCCTCTGCCTCACCGCGCCCCCCGCCCGCCATGTGCCGCCCGGGCTCTGAGCATGTGTCGGTGCGATGCCGCCCCCTCCCCTCCCCCTCTCTCCCTCCCTCCCCCACCTCAGCGGGGAGGGGGCGGCATTTGGGGCTTCCCCTGGCCCGGCCCAGCCCCCCACCCCCTCTTCCCCCCGCGGCCCGGCCCGGCCTCACCTGCCAGTGCCAGGATCTGGGCCTTGTGGAGCAGCAGGCGGTCGCCCCACTCGCTGGGGCTCTCGTCGTCCTCCTCCGCCTCCTCGGGGTTGCGGTACACCGTGTAGACCTTCTGGTTGTCGAAGTCGAGCTGAGACGTGGGGCTGAAGTCCTGGACGCAGGAGACGGGCAGGGCGTAGCAGACGTTGTCCTCCAGGAACCGCACAAAGGCGTACATGGTGCGGCGGCGGGCGGGGCGGCCGCGCCGGTCCGCGCCCCGCTCTGTTATTGTTCCTCAAAATCCGCCTCTGCGCTCGGCTGAGCTCGCCTGGCCGCGCCGCCAGCCGGGCAGCCGCCAGCTCCGGGCAGACACGAGCAATCCAACTCAGAGCGACGCGAGTCGGGATGCCGTGCTGCGAGGGGCGGGCGGGGGCCGCTCCTCCCGCTGGCCGCCGCCGCGGCCCGGCCCCCGCCCGGCTCTCCCGCCGCGGCCCGCCCGGGGCCCCTATGGAAACACCCCTTCCGTCGGCCCCAGGCGCGTCCCGGCCCCTGAGCGAGCCGCCCGGCAGGCCCGGGCCTGTCCCGACTCCAGGAGCGGCCTCACGCCTCCGCCGTGGAGGGTGTTGGTGCGGGCGGGTGCTGCCGACCGCACGGCTTTCGAGGGTACAGACGGGCCGAGCACCGGGTCGTAGTCGCCAGGAACCCGTGCCAGACGGCCGGCTCCCGACCCCCGGCCATGGCGTCTCTGGGCCTGACGGGCTGACACGGTCCTGGCAGAGGCGCTTACCCGCCAGGCTCTGCTGATCACGTTCGTCCCCAGTACAGGCCTAGGAAGCTCCTTTTCCAAGCTAAAACCTCTTGACACCTTTTCCAAAGACATAGACCGTTTCCCGGTTCTGCGGAGGTGCTCCTAGGCCGCGGCAGGGCCAGCGAGTGCAGAGAGAAAGGGCAGGAGTGACCCATGAGAGCCTCTGGGCACGTGAGGAGATAGGGTTCTTCATGGCCCAGCAACACAATCGAGAGCCCACGCTCACCTGCGAAGTATCAACAGCACCTGAACACACATTATTACCCAAAGGGCTTCAGGGTAACGCAGAACCACCTGCACTCAGTGGTGCCTTTCAGTAGTGATCGCTGAAAGAATTCAAAGCCTCTCTGCCCTTCCCAAAACAGCACAGGGAGTCAAGAAATTCTGTGCAGGTGTGTAAGAAGAACAAGGGTTAGAGACCCTGCCATTTGTAGCACAAGCGCCCAAGCTTTAGGACACATGTATGTAGTGCGTATGGATGCTTTGAGCTTGTATGAAAACATCCCATGTGGCAACATTGGTAATGGTTCACTGCCAACTCTTACCCAGGTTTCTAGTGCTGAGGTCTGTCTTAGCCAGTTAGAATTAGGAACTGAACAATAATAACTGGAGAACTATTTGAAGGCAAAAGAAGAGTAAATTGCAGAATGAGTAATAAACAGCAAGAGAAGGGCATTGCTCGTTTTCTGTTTGCTAAAAGCCAACACGAAATTAAACCAAAATATGTTATCTTTTCTGGTTTGCGTATCCCTAAGCATTTGCAGTCCTACCTGTACCCATCCCATTGAGTTTAACCACACTGAACTTGTTTTCCTAGTTATCTTTTATAGACTTAGTACGTGGGAGCAAACCACAAGCCACAAAACCTGAAGGAGAGTTTTGACTGAGCACTGGCACAGGTTGCCTAGAAAGCTCATGAAGTTTCCAACCCTAGGATAACTCAAAAGCCACCTGGACATTGTCCTGGGCAACCTGCTCCCAGTCACCCTGCCTGAGCAGACGGTTGGACAAGGTGACCTCCCAAGGTCCCTTCCAACCTCAGCCACACTATGGAAGTATCAGAAATTTACAGTTATGTCCAGCAGAAGTCTGTCTGTCTCCTAAGCAACACACGAATAAGGAATGCATACAGGTACAGTTAAGCTGATCTAAGTAATTCAGTAACAAAGCTGTAAACTTCCCATACAATAATGGCAGTTTTGTTGTTTTAGCAATTAGAGAGTTTTCCAAATACTTCAGTTTCAGTTTGGGGATTTAAATGGCAGTATTTCATGTTAACAATAAAGTATTGCCAGACTGGTATGTAATTACAGGCAAATATAAGTCTGCTACAAAGTATGGATGACAAATGTATCCTAGTAGTTATGCTGCAAGGGAAATGAAATTCCAGCAACAACCACATTGCTGATCAAACAATCACAGCTGCTGTAGCTCTCCTAACTCCTCTACCTCTTGTTACAACAGAGATAAGGAGCTGTGGAAAAGCGACAGGACAGACTGATTACTGGAATGGCTCTGTGAATACTGCTAAAATTAATTGAAGGACAATTTTGTCCCCCTAAGTTGAGTGGCTAGTGAGGGATTCAGTACACTGACTCTGACCAGGATTGTATTTCCACTGCAGGGAATTCTATTAGCAACATCTAAGACTGTTGTTGAGAGAAAGGAACACAGAAAAATGGAGAAACTGGAAATAATAGGAGAAATGAAGAGAACCTAATGCCTCAAAAATTAGTTTGACTTGGAAAAGTCTCTTCAGGCACCAAGGAGGCCTGGGTAATTTGCACCAATGAAAGAAAACTGAAAGTCTTCATATGAAGGCAACAAGCATCAGTGAGGTTTTTTAGTTTAGGGTTTTTTTGGTGTTTGGGGTGATTTGTGTTTTTTTTAAAAGAACACTCTAAAATGGTATTTGCAACATTTTATATTTGAAGGTTCAAATACACCAAAGGCTGTAAAGATCTTTGTATCAGCAGAAAAAAAAAAAAAAAGGTCTCAAATCCTTTAGAAAGGCTGTTTCACAGTTCTTCACTGAAGGACATTTTTGGGAACAGATTTAAGGTCGGGATGATAAGTGTATGTTTATGCTCGGTCCCTAGCACACACATCGGGCCAGAAGGCATTAGAATACTAAGGAATTAATAACAATCCCAGACATTTCTGCCTACAAGGAACAGTGTTAATTTCTGGCTTTAAAATTATAAATAGTCTGCACTGGCTAGCTGTGAATCTGAGGAAAAGATCCATTTAAACACAGAATGAAACACACGTATTGTCAGTCCTTTCTTTTGGACCTTTCCCATTTCTACTAATGCTTAGCCTGTTTTAACACTGAGGTTAGCTTGAGGTTTTAAGATGTAAAGCTATTTTAAAGGTGTAGATTTTAAAACTCATTGTTAAGGGAATTACTGGATTCTCACCAGATTTAAATCTTCTAGCAAGTCCAGCCTTTTAGAAACAACACAACCCTGCTGAGAAGTAGTGTGTCATACTTTGAAAATACAAATGAAGCCTCAGCTTAAAAAGTAAAAGTGTCACTCCAAGAGTCAGGAAACCACAAAGCACTGTCCCAGCCCTTGTGGGACTCCTGAGTGGCTGTTTCCTGGAACACTACCTATATTTTGCTGCTGTTATTTTTCTTGAAAGTAAAAGTGTTAAAGCAAAAGCTGATGCCTGCTGTTTTCATGTGCACTCTGTGTTTTCACTTGAAGATATAAAATGAAAACCTAATAGGAGCAGTAATATTTAAGCAGGTGCTAAATCTCTTTCACAGCAAAACGTTAAAATTATGCTCATCAGTCACATTGCTTCCATGTTTAATACCTAACCCTCAAGGGACACCATATTGCTTTTACATCTACTGATGAAGAAATTCCCATTTTGTGTTGCCATTCAAGGAGGGGTTTCACTATCATCTGGCTACTCAGCAATAACTGCAACCAGGCTGCTGCTAGGTATGTCTACACATTCAATATGTGATTTAGAAAACATGTTTTTCTTGTGCATTTATTTATCCTCCAAGGTTCAACAATAACTCCATTGCTTTCAAGCCTAAATACACCCTGAAGGAAAGGTATATTCACCATTTTTGTAGGTAACACCGTATTTTAACAATGGCATTTAAAGTCAGAAAGCTTGAAGAATAACTCAAATGACACTGCTTAAGAACTGAAGACTGTTCAAAGGTTTATGTATGTACACACATACAATCTACTCACAATCTGGTTAATTTTTACCAAGAATATGATCAATAGGGGGGTCAGAAGATACCTCCATTCCCCAGCATCTCATTTTTTATCTTCCACAAAAGTGCAGGATAAAGTCATTTTGAGGCATAACTGAACCTTCCTCTGAACAAAGTCATATACAGGTTCTAGGTGTTTTGACACAGAGAGGGTGATTGGATGGGAGAACCTGCTACTAGACAAACAGAGCAGGGCAGGCATTCCAGAGGGTTCTTCCCCTTTAGGTTTTTAATTTTTAACTCTCAAGACACACTTGGCACCTTCTGGTTTCAGCGTCACAACGATTGCATGTAAAATGTCAACAAAACAAAACAGTAATAAAAAGGCCCAGTTCCTGTATGAACCTAAAAGATGGATGAGAAAATATTTGTGTCCACATATAATTTCTGAAGGACTCCAATAGAAAGAGAATAGTATAGGAACATAGATTACATAGATAAATTCTTAAGGTTTAATCTTTTGAAATCTATGGCCTTAAACCATCCTCAGAAGAGGCAGGACATCCCTGCAAAGGTATTTAGTCCCAATTCCTGAGGGTGATCTAACCTTTCTTGGGTCTGAGACTAATACTCAGTCATCTTTTACATTAAACTCTCGTGTCCTAACAGAATATTCTTTCAAATAAATGAAACCTAAGGAACACTTTATGGGTCCATTCGCATAGGAGACACTTATTTCCCAGCTGGTATATTCTGTAGCATGAAAAGGTAATGATTAAGCCAAAGTGACCACTGGAGAAGGCACTTTCCTCACTGTTAATAACTGGCTGGAGAAACCAAGGACCAAAGAAAAAGCCAGACAGTCATTAACTGCTGAAAATTCCTGACCTAAAGGTCATTATTACTATTATAAAACTGGAAAATGAAAAAGTAATTATTTTTCTTTGAGTTTTTATAATGTATTGAAAAGACAAAATTCTGGTGTCTGTTGCTGTGGATACTGGTCTGTAAGATACTTATCTTTCCCCTTCTGGCAGGCTATGCAATAGATAGATCTGGGACTGGCAACCCTTCAAGAATGTGTGCCAGACTGTATTTTCCTTTTCCAAATTACAGGTTAAACGTGCCCACAGAAAGTCAACAGGAATTGGGAGATGCTGCCAGTCAGCGCGTTCTTGCCTCGGTGCGAGGCAGGAATTCTCCCCACTCTCACCCAGCCCTCTGGCTCAGTAGGAGCCAGAAGCTGGGTTGTCTGGGAGCTGCAAATGACTCTCAAATTGTCATGGCTTTCAGCTCCCACCCTGCTGTATACCATTTAAAATCTTGCTAAATACCATCTTCAGCAGTATGCTGTTTCCCATGCTATAAACTTCTTGCCTGAGGAAAGTAGGAAAGACATTTCCTTTGAGCTGACTCATGCATGGACTCACCTTTAAAACAAGTCTTTGTGGTACCACTGCCACTGTCTTCAAGAACTGCTCCAAAGACTGTATTTGCTGTTGCAGCCCAGATGATCTTTATTGCTACTACCATCCTCTGATGGCTCCAGCCTATATATTTTTCACTCTATCTGGAAATTTGATGTGAGATTTTCCCTTTCTCTCTCTGAACCAGACTTTTGCCTGGCTTTTGACAGACAATTTACTAATATGACTCTAACAGTAGCTCTACATATAGAGGTTTTGCACCACTGCAAGAATTAGGTTCCTTTGAACTTAGATGACAGAGCAGCTTTCATTTGGCAAGGACTAACCTTTGGACTTCAGTGTAAAACATCACCACTAGACACTGCCTGTGATTGTGTTATGCTTTATGCAGAGCTTCCGAGTAAGACAGTATTAACTACCCTTTTTCATAATATTTCCATCTTGGTTTTCTGTTCTCACATCTGTACAGCACTGTGCTGTCCTTAACTGGCATTTATATCTCCTAGTGACAGGCAGAAGGATCCTGCAGCCCTTTGCTTCATAGACCTATTCTGCTTGAGAACGAATATGGGATATGCACAAAAGAAATGGAGATCAAGTACTACTGAGTGCATTTTTTCCAGAATGGTACTTCCACATACTCATACTTCCACTTTTCTTCAGAAGTGTGATTGTAGTGGGAGACTGGATAGCCTCTAGAGATTGTTCTTGCTGTTTTGGAAGGTTCTTGACAATCAGCAGCAGCAGCAGGAATGGGATTGCGTAAGTGAGGGCAGAGTCAAAACTGCTTAAAGATATATGCTTTCATGCCCCAGTGTTTTTTAATTAATTGTCCTGTCATACTATTTCTAATCCCTTTCAGGGCTGGCTATATTTCAGTATAAAGTGAGTTTTTTAGAAAATATTCCCTGGAATTAGTGCTCACATCTCACCACTTCAGAAGAGAGAGTTTTCTACTTCTAATGGAAATCACAGAGATGGACCAGCAGCATTGCTGACGAAAATCAAGTAATGTGAGCACGTAAAATCCATCTGTAGAAGGTGAACAAGAGATAAGAGAGCAGGAATAATCCTCACAATATTTCAGAAAAGTGTGTTTCTCAGCTGTGTTTTGTTAATAATCTAATAATCACATTTAAATTAGAAGACCATAGTTCTCACAGTTGGCAAACTGAATGCTGAAACTGCTGGGAATTGAAAGTGCAAGTGCTCACTGATATAAAAACCTTCACTATACTCTACAAACCTCTCCACTTCTACTGAAACCAGACACCTTTAGCATTTATGAGTTACTAATGAAGGTGCACCTGGTCTGCACTGGTAGGTAGATGAGTTTAAAACAAAACAAAACAAAAACACAACCACACAACCAACAAATGCTGACTGGAAGGAGTTGCTGTCACCCGAGTCCCAAAAATCCATACCACGGGATACCTGTGACACACCACACCAGGAATTCTTCTAGTTCTTCAAGGAAAAATAACTCCTTTTATCTCACCCAGCATACACAGCCGGCATTTGTTGTTTCCCCCCTTACAAGGAAGGTGTTTTCTTAAAACAGAAAATGGCATAAGAAGCTGATAACCCAAAAAGTGTTTGAAACCTCAAGGGGCTTCATGCTTTGCTAGTATTTTCCTCAACAGCCTCAGCAACATCTATTGTGCAATAATATTTAACGTTCAGGGGAATCAGGATCTTTTATGAAGTGTGATCAGAAAGGAGGGCCCTTCATAGGCTGTCACGATAGCCTTCATAACAAAGAAAGCTGTTTCATAAAGAAATATCTTGTGTTTAAATACCCTAGGGAAAAGACAGTTTTGGGTTTTTTTAAACAAAGATGGGAATTTTTGAGTTTGAGATTCCCTTTAAGTACACTTCTAACATGAATATGTTTAAGGATGCTCTGTCAAGTTCATGCATGAAATGTCATCCAGATGTTAGTATATTTCTATGCAAATACAGCTGTGAAAGCTAATAACTGAAATCTGCATTTTTTTTTACATTTCCAGCATATTATACAACTTCTCATCCTTTCCTTTTTTATAACTCACATTAGCCTCTCATATCAATAAAACAAAGCTCAGGTTATATTGCGTCCTGCGTCTCTGCCAACATCAAAGCTGGACATTTGAATAATCAATTTAATGTATATATTTTTATTCAATCCAGTATACTTATATTCTCCTGGTGGGAATAAGGATTCTGCAAGATCACTGCAGAGAAACACATCATTCAGAATATGAATTGGAATATTCTCGCACGCTTTTCAGTGAGGATGGTGTGCTATTAAGATTAGATCCTGCATATAATCAAATTTTGATGCTTGTACACACAGTCTGGTAAGGTTTTATATAAGGTTTTTTATAAGGTTTGTATGCAAAAACACAGCAATCCAATATTTTGAACATACATCATCTACAGATACTACACAGTCCAAAGTGATGAAAAAATAATGTCAATGAAAATTAGAAACTATCTGGGGCACTGCAGCATACAGACTTTGCTATATTTATCATAACTAGTTTTACTGTTCTCAGGACAGAAAATACTGCAAAACCAGTCTTTCCAGAACAGGTAGAGTAAACAGGGCTTGTGTCCATCCCTAAATTCAGGATTGGTATATAGACTGACTCTTTGGGAGCTGTAAATATTTCAATAATCCTTCAAATTCTTTGATACGATACACACAGAATTTCTTCCAAATGGCCTATATTTTCCAAATTGACTCCCTTTTTCTTTAACAATACATATAAGAGGTAATGAAATAGAAAAGAGAAGATAGGTGGGAAGACAACAGGGATTATATTACAAGCAAAAGGTGGCATTACTGAGAATGTATCACAGTATTTAGTGAACATAAATATAAAACATACCTAAAGTTTTTATCTGAGAGAGAAAAGACCACAGAGAAGCAGCACAGTGCAGTAGTTCAAGATGCTGCTTTAAATAGTTCACTGATTGGAAAGTAAGCTAATAATGGTTTAGATAAATTTTCACTTATGAAAACTGATGAATTGACACATTTATTAACAAGTAAGGACAGTTCAGTAGACACCATTATCTGCCTTGCCTCTGACCTGGAGGGACTATCTCTACAATGAAAGGCATAGTCAGGCTGCAAAGGCAGGAGTCTTTAATCCCATAGTGTGATTACTAACAAGGACACCAATTATAATTTAACAAAAAGGGGAGAGAGCAATTTCATTATATTGAGGCTTCTATATATATGCCTTAGTGATCAGCTACTGCCCACAGAGGCTTTTCACGCCATGTGCAACAGAAATATTTTGATTTTCCAGGGGTTCTCCAAAACCCACTAGAATCACTCCTGACTATTATCACAGTATTGATAAATAAATAAATCTGTTAGTCAAAAAGAACAAGGACAGTAACCATTCTTGCTCACACCTCACATTGTGAAATGGACTCAAAGAAAAGTTGGACCTAGAAAGGACTTCAGTGGACCTCAAATACCTATATGCAGCTTTACAGTCCAAGAAGTCCCACAGAGTTATTGCTTACACTGCAGGGCTGTCTCAGAACAAGATCTCAAATACCATCTGTGCTCAGTGTGGAAGCTGCCAAAATCCCATTTGCAGAAATTGTGGAGCACAGAGCACTGTATCTCCCATCTTCCTCTGGAGCAACGACTGAAAGAGGGAACCTCCATCTTCTCACTTTAACACACTAAAATGCTCACCTGAAGATAGGTATATGCAAACCTTTTAAAACACAGGCTGAGAGAGATCTCTTTCAAAATCAACCAGCAAGACCAGGAGGACATCCCAGTGATGTCTCCCATCTTTTTATCAATAAACTCCTCTCCTGAGCCCTTGCCTAGCAAGTGAGATGCCTGGCTTTGGTTCTTCCACCTGGCTGAAGGGGTTACGATCTCCACTGTGCATCTCTAGCAATACATACTTTCCCCAAGCCAAAGCCACATGGAAAGAATGCATGTGTTTTCCGACCTCAGGCTCAATGCTTTATACTCCAGTTGACTTCATACTGATGACTTGTAAAGGTAAAAGCACAGCAGGTGATCAGGCTATTGCAGGGTAACATATTTCTTCCACTGAGAGCAAAATACTTGGAATTAACTCATTTTTACCCGTTGTAAGAGCACATACACGGGCAGTTACTGTAAATCAGCTGCTTTGCAGGATACTTGTTATTCCTCAGTGATTTATTTAGGAGTCTGTATTCCAGAGAGAAAAGTCTTGCTGAAGTGGGAAGTAAGAAATGCAGGTAACAATTAGACTTAGTCTTAGAGGCCTTAAGCAGTTCCAAGGTTGTTTCCTCTGACACAATATTCTCAGTGAGCAAACTCGCTGCTCTTACAGCACATTACGAGTTTTGGCTTGCTTAGGGTTTTGTTTTTTTATACCTTCAGATTTGAAGACAATTGAAAGTGGAAAAAAAATAGGGTCTACATATGAATGCTTCATTTTGTTTGGTTTATGTTTTGGTGTTTTTTTATTTGTGATCCTCACTGAACTAGCAAGATGACTATAGTTCCATGCTTAGGAAGGCTAGAAGGCTATTCAAATTTCCCCTGTCTTAAACATTCCTCTAAAATTGTGGCTCTGAGATACTATTTAATGAACATCAGTGGAAGACTGTCAGTAATAAGTATTGCTGGGTGGTTTATTTACTAGGAAAGTAACATGGATTTTGGGATGTAACTTTTATCCTTGAAGTTTAGGAGTTTCGGTCCTAGTGATATAATTTACCAAGTTTTCTAGGCAATTAAAATATGTTTTATAGTTTAACCTTTGTATGATGTATAATACACATAGACTCTCCTACCAGGCAGTTTGTCTGCCAGTCTGGAAAATGCTAGCATTATAGTCAATAAGTCAACAGTCTGCAGTGTTAAATTATGAAATCAGAAAGAAACCTGGTTATAATCATAAGAATTTCCAATGTTCTGTGTGGGACAGTAAATTTCAAAGACAACTGTATTCTGCCCCAATTATCACGATCTGCACAGCATGTTCAGGTATTGTTGGAGAGATTAAAAGCACAAAAACAGAGCAGAACAGCTCAGCATCAGATAATCACAAGCAATTCTATGTCAGCAACAGACAGCTGGAGACATATGCCAGCAATATTGCAAAAGTGGTAAAATGGAGATTTCGTGACAGCGAGGACGTGAGATTCATACGTTCAGCTAAAACTCAACCAAAAGCATTGAAATTGTTCACAAGTAGCAGGTCTCTGTCATAGAGTTCAGAAATTCTACTGCTGGGCATTAAAAAGATTTAAAGCAAAAAATAGGCAGACTAAATTATTTTTTTTCTCTCTGAATATTTTGCACATTGAACTTCTCTCTGCTTTCTGTATTATTATCTTGGATTAAGAGATCAGAATAGTTTTTCTAGATCAGCTGGAAGAGCTGTCCAGTTATGTACTGAACTCATGTTTTGTAAAAATTTTGTGAAATAGCAGTTTGATGGAATTTTATCTAAAAATATTTGTGTGAAGTTTTTTGTTTCAAAATACAGTTTAAAAGAAAATTAATAGGATTTTTTTGTTTCAATTGACTTAGCTTGAGTCATTCTGTTATTTTCTTCCCCTTGACTTTCAAGTGTCCATCAACTATTATACTTCTTTGATAATTTAATTTAAACATCTAGTGCTAAAAAAGAAGTCTAAAAATTTTTTTAAAAGGCTGAAAAAATCCTTTGATTGTTGTGAATCATCAGAGAGGAACAGGGAAAAGTACTTAGACTTGTGAAGCAAAAAATAATCTATTTTTTCTCAGAGCCTTCCTTTTAGTCACCATCAAAATCTTTCCTTCCTTTTTTTTTTTTTTGTAGTTGACCATATAAAAACCAGATTAAAAAATTCAAGGATATGAACCTGAAGAAAAACAAGTTTCCTACTTTCACAAACAGTCGTTTCTCAGAAAACCCTTTGTATGTTTTGTTTCCTATAAAAATGGAAAATAGCTTGAAAATATTCACAAGGCTTCTGATGAGTTCACATTCCCTGCATGTGAACAACAGTTTCAAAGTGATGTCTTATAGAGGTGGTTAGGCCTGAACATTTTTCTGATTTTATTGCTGAGGCTCTACCTTTGTATCTCAAGCACTTTTGTCCTGGGATCTTTCCATGATAAAATAACTGAAGCTGTGACTCTCGGGGAGGGTAATAGAGACAAGTGAATTGTGAAGAAACTAAGGCCCCAGCCCCTGAGCTCTTTGTATTTTAGGACTAGGAGCTTGATGCAGATTGAAGAACAGTGTAAGTCTTGAGGCACTGATGAAAGATTTTGAAATACCAATGCAATAAGAGGCTCCAGCAGGGAATGGCAGATTGATTGCAACAACAAATGGAAAAAAGTTCTGAAAAGAACAAAAATGTAGTGGTGAGTAAAAGAAATGAAGAAGAAAAGAGGGAAGGGATACTAAGAGCTTGCAGGCCTCAGGCAACCTGCTTGCATATAGATGTGGGTCTGAGGCAACTGATCAAGCCATTTTCATAACTGGTTGTTAAATTGATGATGCTACTCAGTCTAGTTCAGTAGGTAGGGTTGGCAGGGTCTACCCTAAACTTCAGTGTACTCAAATCTAAGCAGCTCGTTGAAGTTCATCCATTGGGTCAATGGAGGGCCAGCACCTCCAGAAGAAAGACTGCCTATTGGTTTAGGGATAGGAAGAACAGCTCACTCCTGAACTGGTTATTGGTTCCTCAATATGTAGCATAGACCAGACACCCAGTATTGGTGTGACTGAAGTGCGATAGGATGAACCTTAACCTACACATTCTCCTTCCTTCCAAAGTGAATACCTCAACTTATATGGTAGCTTTTTTAAACAGACAAGCACACAGACTCTAGTTTTGGGATGCAATGAACCACAAACCTATCTGAACAGAGGCACAAAGCCAGCACAGTGAGCCCTGTGAGCCTCACAAGGATAATAAGATGATATTCTAACAGCATAGAGCTCATGCAGCACCCGTCTGCTGTCACAGAGGGATGGGGCTGAGACAATCCTACATTTGATGATAAAAGTCTGTTTTAACTTGTATTTGGGATTGCTACCATGCAAAATACATTACAGTGGACTCCATGCTTCTTTCATCTCCAGCTGGAAGCCAGCCCATCAGATTGGCACTACTGGAGAAACACTGAAGCCACCTTGCAGCCTCACCTTACCCAGGCCAGAAAGCTGACTGCTGCAAAAAACATGAATTGGGAGTAAAACAGAACGTTGAATACATTAATCAAAATGATCACCGTTAGCAAGATCTGCTAAGAACAAAGAAAACAAATCCAAAGGAAGTTAACACTAGAAACTATTTGCAAGGCTCTGTGAGTCAGCTAATGAAATAACTGTCAATTGTAGACATGAACCTTTTGTGCTTTCACACAATTTAAATATAAAGTAATTTGCATTCAGGAATCCAAGTCTCCCTGAAAAAAGATTAACAATAGGATTCACTTTCTTTCCACAACCTTTTTCTCCCTCCTTTCCCTGCAGGGGGGGCTTCTGATAAGGTCACCTTATTAATGCAGATCTCTGTTTTTCAGAAAGCAGTCAGGAGTTTAACTGTTTCACTGTGAAATGATCTATGAGATGAGAACAGTCCATTTTTTATCCTTGATTGATCATTTCAGCCTGTATAGCAGCAAATCCTGAGGGACACCACTCAAATCCCTGCATCAGAATGACCTAGAGACTCAACACTAGAAAGTGTTGCGCTCCACTACACAATCCTTCATTGTTTTTTCTCCACTTAGCATTTTCCACAGAACATAATAAAGTTGCCTTGCATCATTACAGTTCTCTATAGAAAAAAACATCTTATAAATAAGCAAAAAGTTTTAACAGCTGAGAGCTGGGTGCCACGACAGCCGGCAGAGGAGCTGAGGCGTCAAGCGGTTAATGCCTTTTCTCAGACACAAAGGCAGGAGCAGGTCTGTGATCTCAATTCAGGTGTCACAGCTTCTCATTTCCTTCCCTGACCACCAGACACCTGTTTCCCTGCACTTAATAGACTCTGATGGGAACTGCCTAGTGCCAAAATCAGAGGCTCTGGCTCCTATATGCTGAGCTTTATTTGGAAATAAAGCTATTATTTTTTTTTCTTTTTTTTTTTTTTTTAAAGTTATTTACTGTGTATAAACTGTATCTCAACTCCATTGTTGGGTTATTCTTTATTCTATGCACTTGCAGCCAACTAATCTTCATTTTGCTTTTTTTGGTGACTTTTTGCTGACGTGTACAAAGCCCTTAAATAAATCATTACAAATATAAATAGCAGTGGCTGGATTACAAAGGATTCTGGAACATTTGTGATAGTGAATTAGCAGGCAGGCCAACCTACAGCTGCCAACAGCTCACGTAATATTTTATAGTCTTGTTTTCTAGATTGCATAAGGGAGAATTGTTGTCCTTTGAGCTTCATTCTCTCTGTCTTCCAATCTGTCAAACAGTTCAAAAACTTGATGCTCACACAAAGTTCACAGAGAAATACCTGGTGGATTTTACAGGTAAAGGTTCTCTATGAGTATAAATCCCAAATTTCATATATATGTAGACCAGGAGAGATACAAGTCTCTGACACAAGCAGCACTTAGAATTTGGGATATAAACAGCAGGGACATCTTTCCATTATCAAGAGTATTTCTAAATAGATGGACAATATATCCACAGAAAGAGCTACCACATCAAGAAACATTTGACACAACTTCCCCCCACTTTTTTTCCTATCCTTTGCTCATAAATACAAAACTCAAATAGACTGTTGTATCTCGATAGCTCAATCTATAAATTCCTGTGATCAACTGATGGAGCGACATTAATTACTGAGACTTTTTATGGGCCACATGCATCTTTACATCCCTTTATAAAACGCTGACACATTCCCTATCTAAAAAGGGATTACAAGCCTGGAGGGTGATCCTGCAAATGCCCACTATTGAATGGAGCATTTGCTATCATGAGTAAGCCCACTGAAGCTACTAGCAACTCACATGCCTGGGACAAAAAGCTCTGATTCACATATATGACTAACACAGATATTCAGACCACAACATTTTCTATCTAACTATGCTTTTGCAGGCTGAGATTTAGAAGGTTGACACCTTCAGATGTGAGAAACAGCCCAGAACAACAGGCTGGCTGTGGGATGATGCAGGTAAGAAGGGCAGGAACAGGTAGTGGTTTCCCTCAGAAATAAGCTTAAAGAAGGAAGACAGAATTTGGAAAGCTGTCTCAGGAAGGCATCGGGTAAGTTACATGACGATGATGATGATGATGTTGGTGATGCAGCTGAGATGAGAGGAGTATACAGACTAGAAGGGATACAGGAGATAATTGCAGAGATGTACCAAAGACAAGGTTTGGATTACGTGGGGCTTAGACAGCAGGGACAGAAGACTCAGTGCTAATACAGGAAAGAAGGGGAAGCAATAATAGGATTCAAAGAGTAAGAGGTTTAGCTGTGAGCAGTAGCAGAAGTGATTCTTAGCCACTCCATTGCACTTCAGTAGTAGCTGTTGGTCCCAAGCCAGGATACAGAAGGTAACAGAAGGTAACATCCACAAAAAAGTCTCTTAAAATTCCCTGATTACAGAAAAGACAGTTTGCTGGATTGGTTTCTAATCTGTGCACCTATTTTGGCAAGTGAGTATGCAGTAGAAGTCATGCAATGAAGCAGCCTTAGAAATACCATACTGAAGGAGCTCCTGTAATGAACACCCTAAGATGAAATGCTTTTGGATCAAAAGGAATAGGCTGTTCCCTGGTACTACATGTAACTGCCCTTCACTTGTCTCATCCTAAGAGACTGGTTTTAGTCTTTGGGAATGATGAGTGGCACACATTCTAAGTATTTTGCATAAGGTGTGCTATTTCATTCATTGAATGTTACTTAACAGAATGTCATTGTTTCAGAAGACACACTATAATAAATTATTTTCAGGTTATCACTGATGGATACATAAAATCCACTGAAAGCATCAACTGACATCCAGCAATAGCACGGCCTAAATATTTATTACCTTTTATTTACATTGTGTGTATTCTGTTTCATGGACAGGTAAGAATTCTAAGATGCATTAAAAAATCATTTCCAGTGATAAATATCCACAATGTTAAAATCAATCTCTTTTCATCCCCACCCAAACCAAAGCAATTCTCTCCTCCTATGCCCCTGAATTGGTAAAGACCTGAGTTCAGGGAGAGTTCTTGCTACAGCCTCTGAGAGATCCAACTCATATTTTTCCACATGCATTAAAAATTTCCCTAAAAAGTCACCAATATCATGCAATGATCTGGGGCCAGAAAAAAACAAGAAAGATGGATTACTGTAACAATTCTTAGCTTCAGCGTAGAGCATTATAAGGTCAAATTTCTGGTTGCTAGTCTGGGTGACTATTTTTACAACGTAGTGTAACTGAGAAAGGGGCTGCTGACTATTCCAAGGTTTGTGATAAGGCTCTTGGTATGCCCACTGGGAACAGGAGCCTTCCCAACAGCACAACACCACATTGGGCTGCTTTTCCCTTAGTTTTCCCAAATAAATTACTGCCTGTTGAGCATTAGAGATATACTTTCAATAGCACGCTATGTAAATATTAGCTACATTATTCTGAAAATCTGATCTTTCCCAAAGTGATTTTTTTTTCTTTTTTTAAAGGCTGTTAGTATGTTACTGAGAAATATGGGTCTTTGGGGTTACAGAGTCTAAGGACAGCAAGTTTTAGATGAAATGCCAAACAGAAGTAGGTAAAACACCATCCAGAAGTATGCAAAAACAACAAAGAGAAAAATATTTTTAAATTACTGCAAAATACAGCTTGAAGTGACAAAGTTGTCCCTATTAAGGGAAGAAATGCACACTTGTGTTCAAAAATTTTTTAAGGAATAAACTAAATGAAAAAGGGAGTAAATTAAATCTTCTGTCAATTCAAGATAGTTGCAATAATGCAAGCCAAAGGGTTTTTACTGTTCACTTCTTTGCAGCAACACAAACTTGCATAAATATGGAGACCCTGGGCACAAACCAGGAATAGCAATAAGTCAAAATACAACTAGGCAATAAATGTGGAGTGCTCACAGCAAGCTTGTATCATGAAATATACAGAACTACTGCAGAGACAAGGGAGGTGGAATGGCTGCATGGCTTGTAATAAAATACATCATTTGGTTCACATTTCTATCATTGAGGGGTTTTTTTGTTTGCTTGTTTGTAATTTGCATGTGATATCCTGAGTTGACCTTGGGTTCCACTGAAGTAAATTACTTTTTTTAAACACCTTGTACTGTTGCTTACATACAGGTCTTCTAGGTCCATAAGGGATTTGGGGATGGAGAGAAAAAATAAAAACAAACTGAATAAAAAATGCAAGCCTAACTGGACTCAAATAAATAAGCCTACGTATGCTGTCTTCAATTATTGACAACTTTTTGAATTATTACTTTTGATATTAAACTGACACGCCTCCACATACTGCACTAGAGCAGTTTAAAGCTAATACAGTAATTTAAGGGTTCAGTTCCCTCCTCAGCATAAAACTATAGTGTTTTCGTTGGTTGAAACTTGGGCAATCAGCAATGCTACATTTGCTGACAGGTCTTAAGCAGCAACAATCACAAACAGTGAACACATGCCACTTAATTTATTTGTCAAAGTGCATGCTTTTTAAATCTGAGTAAAAATGGATTTTGTGAACTGCTAGTGATTAATTAAAGGGATAACTCATTGAAGGAAAAAAAATTACTCACTGCACATTTATTTTCAGGTCATTTTTCACTGGGCAGTTTGCAGGTCTAATGAGCAGAAGCTACTGACATAATGTGCAGACATTTCTACTTTTACATCAGGGAGAAAGTGATTTCTTTTTCTCATTTTTCTTTACTTTGGCTGTCTGAAAGCTAGGTGTCCAGTCCATGAGGTTCCTGCCAAGTCACCAGGTAAAAAAACGTACATTTCTGTGGGGGAACTGATCCTACCTACTTTAGAAAAGAGGAAGTTGCTCTCTGGAAGGTCTGAGAAAATACTGTCTGCATGGAATTTCTCAGAAGTCAGAAGGCTCATGTATTTTTTTTAATCCTTGAATCTATAAACACCAAAGAAAAAAAGTAATGTAAATTATGTGGACATCAGCAAGGGGTTCCGGGCTGCAGTGTCTCAGTGCAAGCCCATGGGTTTAGCTAGTTTCCCCAGAAGGGTTATTGTACAATTAAAATTTTTTTTGTGATTTAAAACAAACCAGTTAAAACCCAACATACCTGTATTTCAGATGACTCAGTTATTGTAAACTGATAACCCATGAAGTGGCTGAAGTGACACCAGTTCACCCCATCCAACTCTGTCCCATATCATTACTCCAGTACCACATGATGCAGCTGGTGAGCATTGGGCAGGATTCAGCCCTGGAACCCCTCACCCAAATCACTGCTTCTCCTCTGGAGAGAGGGTCAAAGGATGAGATGTGCTCCCTAGGGTAGACGGTGGTGGCAAGTGAGTACCAAATCAGCAGAAAACATGACTGATCCTTTTATTATCCAGTACAAATGCCAGCAGAAATACTAAGGCTTAACATGAAACTGCGAAACATCAAAATTATAATTGTGTCCAGACCAAAAGACAAAATCTTATTTGTCAAAATATTGGGCAAACACTTTAATGTTAGAATGGGCAGCTAGGAACAAGATGAAATTATTTCTTTTAAAATGTGATGTTAACCCGGAAGCTCCTTCAGGTATTTTTACTCAGAGTTTCAAAGAGCTTGTTAACAGACAGACGTCTCAAAGCCTGTACCATTGCAATCCACACCACTGCCCCTGCTCAAAGCAGCAAGTCCTCAAAGGCAGCACATTTGAACAACAGAAATGAGTGGAAAGTGAAAAGAAAGTTCAAGTCCAAGCTGCTGTTTGTGCTCAGTTATTCTGGTACTGCTTTCCCAGGAACACTGCTCCCTGCCAGCATCTGCAGACTCTCACTACCTTCCAGCCAGGCCTAAAAGGATAATCTATCTCAGTGCCTGTGAAAAGCACATAATCCTTTTCCATCAGGATTAATATCCAATGCTACGCTAGACTGATACATACAGGATGAAGTCTGACACTTCTTGTTATAAAGGTCACGTGAGGGAACAATCTCTGCAGTCCCCAAACCAGAACCCACAACTGACAAATTTCCATTCCCCCCTGCTATATGTGTTAAGAGTCAACCTTCATCATCATCATTTTTATTTATTTCAGTGAACAATTTTCACCTGGCAAGTTTAAAGCCTGCATCTGGATAGGTTTTTTTCCAGCTACAGCACTAGTTTAATCAGAGTAAACCTAAGGACAGCATCTCTCCTTTCCTATGCAGTTCAACTGCTGGCTGTCCCCCCACAGAGATACCTGTTGTGATCCTTGCAGGAGAAAAATGACCCATTTTCAGGTACACACAAAGAAGCATTACAAAATAAACCAAACTGCTGCCTGCAGTTCATCACAAGTTACAGAAACCTCATCACCCACAGAAAATGTGATATTACATACATGAGACTGATCATAACTGAAAGTTGGAAGCTCAATAGTCATGAATTCTGGCCCAACCAGTAAGAAAATGTATTTTTCCTTGCTCATTTTTAGCTAGCTGTATGTAAACAGCAGTTTGAAAAGCAAGTGAAGGAAGTACCTTTGGAACAACTACAGCACATTCAAACAGCATAGGATGGAATCAGGTCTTGTTATGTATTCACAGTATTCTACCTTGTTAAAATCAAATCCACCTTACAACATCTTCAAGATGTGGAGCAGGCCCAGAAGAGCAAATCAAGCTTTCCTGGATGGCACAGAGCAGGCACGTTCTGCCTTTTGGGATCATTAAAAGATCCCATTTTACATCCAAACCCTGCAGGCAGATACAAGTCTACAAGTCACCTTACATGAAGAAGTGGAGGGTCGTGTTACATGATTAAAAGCTAGGCTAGTATTTCTAAGTGTAGGCACACACATTAACTAATTGATTCACTATCTTCTTATCTGGAGAAGCCAAGCTGCTGTTACTCCAGATTAAATTGCAAATGCACACCGTCTTTGAAATAATAATGTAAATTTGAAGTTGAGGACTGGACTTTCTGTAGGCTTTAACTGCTCTCTCTGCTCTCCATGCTTGCAAACAGCCAGTATTACTCTGATTGCTCAGATTGCTGAGCCCAGAATATCTATCCATACTGGTACTTTGCCATTGTTTGTCACCTTCAGCTTCAATGTTTCGTAATTTTTCCTAACAGTTCAATATTTCATAAACAATGTACCTTAGGAAATAATAGCTAGACATACATCTTACTGATACTGTGGGCTTCAGCTTACTAACAGCATTTCAGAGAGACCAAACAATTCATAATAAATGATGGAATTAGGAAAAAAATTTATCCAGACAGAATATCCTGTTCCTCCCCCTTCATCATTTTCAGGGTCTCTGTCATTGGCATCAAGCTGAAAAAACCACAAAAATATTGTAGGACAGGATTAAAATTCAGAATGAGCATGACAAATTGGAGAAAGAGCCCAAAGAAAAAATGGTGACAGATCAATAAGGACAAGGTTATACATAAGGAATAACTAACCGAGCAGATACAGGCTAGAAGACAACTTGAGAGAGATTTTGTAAGAAAAACGGAGACATATTTCAAATCAGAAACTCAACACAAGTCAACAGCCTCAAACTTCACAAATGAGGTAAATATCAAACATAGGATTTCATCTGCTCACTTTGTTGGGCATTTATAAGGCCTTAGTTGGAGCAGTGAAGAAAATATTCTGCAGGGATTCCAGGAGAGAGCAAGGAAGTTTACAGAGGTGGCACACAACAAATGGCTGGAAGGACTGAGATTGTTTGGTCTCAAGTAAAGCAAACTTCAGATGTTTAAAAGTCCGTTGCAAAAATAAAATAAATTTTAAAAAGGAATTATTTATTCTGTGTAGTGGAGAGGGCAGAAGTAATGGACTTCTTATTTTGGCAAGGTCAATTTAGTTTAAATATCAGTAGGCTGCTCTGACCTGAGACTGTAAGATACCACGGCTGCTTGCTACAGAGAATGAGGAATCTCTGTCCCTCAAGGTTAAAGAAACATCCCTCAAGCATGGTACAGGTTTCCCTGGCTTGGGTTGGGTATTGGACCAGATGATGACTTCAGAAATCTCCTGGCATGACTGACTGACTGAAGACTTCATGGCATAATCATGGTAAGGTGTTAACATAAAGAAAACAATTTATGGTAAATGTACACTAAAAATACACTGTCTGTTCCTGAGTTTTTTTGAACCCAGGCACCTGGTATTTTAGGAGAGACCAGAAGTATGGTAGCGAGATGCTTCATCCTGCATTTTGCCTGCAGCAAACCCAACTACATCCCTGTGCCACATGGCCATGCACATCCTGCAGTGTGGGAGGATGTGGGATGGGATAACCATCAGGCAGAGAAGTGGAACAGACTCCTTCAGATGTGGCCAGGTTACAGGCTCTGGAGTTAAAGGCACTACATAGTGATGTGGTCACACCAGTCAGGGGCTGGGAATGTGTCTTCCTGGGCTTGCTCCCAGGGACAGGTGAGAAAGTACAGATGTAGCTTATATGAAAGAAGCTTCTCCAGCAGGAGTAAATAGGAGGGATATAAGCATCTGGCCTGATGGCAGGTGTGTCAAATACTCCCATTATTTAGTCAACAACAATCCAACTCAATATATTTGCTGTGAAAGAGGGAGAGGAAAGATGGGAATAATAAAATGAACCCTGGAGGGGGAAAAAAAAAAAAAAAGATCCTTTTTAATGTTTTTTGTAACCCATATTTTTAAGCATTTATTCATGTTGTTTTTTTCAAGGAGAGAAATGCACATAATTTGCACTTTGGGATAAGTTGAAGGTGTCCATGCAATTTCATGGATGGCAGAATACCAATTTTGCTTAAATGATAGAGTCCCACTACATGTCTCTTATTTAAATGACCTGAAAATCGGAGATATGAAGGCATAAGTAAAAACAGAAAATGAACCTAAATATATAAAACTAGTGCATTCAGTGATATTTCCAAGTGTAAGTTTCACTGTGAGCACCAAGCCCACTCTCAGAGATTGTTATCCCTCACATTAGCCTTCATCAGAGCAGTCATCCTCATCCCAAGCAATAGAGTGGCTATTCTGCCACTCACTTAGGGTAAAACCCCTGACTCACAAAGCTGGAAAAGGGAAGTTTTGTTGAGAAAAAACACAGTGCAATTTGTTGGAAGTGTAATATAGTCCTTCTGAGGGACCCACTGTACAATAAAAGCAGCAAAAGCTGGATGTCATCTAGGATTTGCAATGTTGGCATTGCAAGTATTTTATTTCCAAGTCAGAACCAACAAACAAGGAAAAGCAAAAAGCAAAATGTTGAGGTATCCTGGGAACAATAATACCAGAATTTGTTTTCAGAAACTGAAATATTTAGGTTTTACCTAATAAAAAAAAAATTTCTAACTTAGTGCAATTCTATTTTTTGTCTCAACTTGATCAAGTCAACTTTTGTTTCATCTACTATAATAACTCCTCTTCCCCTATGCATTTGCTTTGTCTTTTATACAGTTTTCTCCAGATGCTGCTACTTCCTCTCTTCCTTTTCCTTAGCTTCTCTCTGTTCCTCAGAGGAACAGACTTTAGTAAGTTTTAATAACATTTTCCCTTCTGTCTCTCCTAGTAACTAGCATGAAAGCAACTGCCCATCTTAAGTGCCACAAAGCCTTCAAAATCAATGCTCTTGGCCTGAGTTTTGCCTACTTACTGTCTCCTCCTAGCTTTTACTCTTACATTTCCATCAAAATAAAATGCCTTGCCTAGTTGTTAGGTAACATCTGACCTCTGAACCAAACATCTTTTTTGACATCAAAATCAAACTGGGATGTTTGACTCTCAACAACAGTACCCTGCATGCTTCTCTTACCCAGGAGGTCAACTGTCTTCCCAGTCTTTTAGACCCCATACATATCTGTCAATCAACATCTTGCCTGCCCTTGATCTGAACATGAAACTCTACCCACACACTCTGCATGTAAATAACTTCTTTAAAATACTTTTCTAAGAAAGTGCATCAGTATTAGTCCCCAGAAATAAAATGTGGAGAGGAACATCTGTCAAAAATTCAGTGTGGGTGAAGTATATCCTCTTCTGCTTGAAAATTTAATCATCATCAGGTTCTCTGGCATTGTGTGTCTTAATCTATTAATCCCATTAAGGCTCTAATTCCTGTTTCCACTCACCTCAGTGGGAGCTGGGTGGGATATAAGATCTTGACTTCCATTGAGAAGAAATAAAATGTTCATTTAGCATCAACTAAACAGGCAGAATGCGTGCGCTCTCTGTAACATGCTCAGAAAGCAACTTGTTCCATCATACAGGAGATCATTCTGTGGTGTGGCAACTGGAATGACATTTTCAGGTTTGATCATTTCCTACATGATACCATTCTGCATGACAAGGGGACCAACCTTGTGCAAGCTTGGACTCAGGATATGTAAGGCTTAGAAAACTGTGCTTCACTCCCTGACCAGGAGGCTGCAGTAAGCAGTGGTTCATTTTTTCCTGCACGGTCTTTAATCACTGTAGAAGCATTTAATAAAGGCTTTACTGTAGTGCTTTTATTTTGTCTAATTATTTTTAAATTTTCCTTCACTTTAATTAGCTGCATTTAATTCACACAAAATAAAGCATTAGGTTTGTGCTTTCCTTTGGGCCAAGTCATAGCACTTCCAGGAATCATTAAGGTACACATGGGTCCAGCAATGTAAACTTACTTGTGATATTAAAAGGACTATTTAACAAGAGCAGTAGCTGCTGATTTCCTCTCCAGATTTGTCACAGTTCAAATGCTGAAAGCAAGTAAATACTGTATTTCATTACAGACACATTATTTTGACATTTGTTCAAATAATGTGCTTTGTTTTGTATGACCTTAAGAAAAACAAGTGCCCTACTTCAGAGCAGAATAGGTCCCTTTGACTTTAAAAGAGCAGCAGGTCTCAACACTGCTCAGTACTATGACATCCTTGTGTGGTTCTACTTTAATTAGTTTTCCCAGTTTTGGGGGTCTTTTTGAGAATTCTTAGTTCATAATAGCTGTTACTTCCATAACCTCGAAAATTGTCACTCTGCTCATATTGTCAGGAAAAACACGTTAAGAAATGAATGGGAACGTGTTCAAGTATTCATTCCACTTATGGAAACGAATGCACGGGCTAGAGCTGTCCTAATGATGCCACAAAGCATTTCTACAGACTGAAATGCCTGTCCATTCCTGGGATGGATAAATGTGTGAGGTTTAGAAGCCTTCTAAAATTGTAGGTGGGTAATTCTGAGCAACCTACGACAACAGAAGCATTCTGTTAGACGCCGCACAATCAGCGCAGAAGAAATTTCATCTTCACCTTCTCTAATTGCTCTGAGGGGAAAAAACATTGAATTGAATATTAGTGTATACCTGAGAAATTATACTCCGTGTGTACCAATCCCTGTTTCACTGCCTTTCTTTTCCCAGATTTCTTGTTAAATGGGGAGTATGCCTTAACTTTGCCCCTGTTACTGAATACACCAGTGGTAGCTCTTGCCCAAAGCCCCAGCTCTGCAGTGATACTCCCTAGCCCCAAGCCAGTACGTCCTCTTTAAAACCAACCCAACCCAGCAGCCTGCACCCCTGCTGAACTGCTTCATCATATCAAAGCACTGCAAACCCACCCAGCAGTAACATCCATCATGTTATAAATATCCCATTCCCATTCTCTAGCAGATGGAGCACAGCACTTGCTTCACTAATCAGCAGAGTATAATTCACCTAAACTCTCAAACCAAATACGTTCTTGCAAGAGGAAATTACTCAAATTCACCTAGTGGGGTTTTTTTTAGAAGAAACACAAACTGCAGAGGGAAGTGTATGCCTCTGCTGACAAAAGCTCAAAGGAAAATACTCAAAATTAGTGAAAGACAATAAACAGAAAGCCCCATATGTTGTGGGGGAAATGAAGAATAAAATGTTATGCTTTCTGACTTATCAAAATATACACTAGTTGACTTCAAGAATTCTGATATTTTCTGTAATTTAGTTCAAACAGCACACAGAAAATACTGTTAGAGAGATCTTTGAACTATTTAAATGTAAAACTTTTACTTCCACAAAATGTTTATCAGGTTATCAGGCTTTAGAAATGGAGCTCTACTTCAGACTTATATACTGATTTGTATTTTCTGGCTGTTTGCATACTGTTAGAATATGTGACAAGCAAAGGTGCAGAGCAAGAAAGGAAGGTGGAGAAATGCTGTAAAAAAACCAACAACAAAACCAAAACCAACCAACCCCCACGACAAAACAATCTGTCAATATTGTCAATTTTGATAAAAATGAAAGGCTAAACCAGCAACATTCAACCTCTGAAAACAGATTGCTAAATAAAAAAAATATTTTATGTGGAAGCATCTTTCCTGTTTCAACACAATGTTCAACTTTTTGATGCCAGACTTTGGCAGAAAAGTGTGGTAACAGTTTTGTGCTCTCTTCCCCGGATTCTCACATTCTGTACCAGGTCATATCAAGAGGCACTCTCAGATGTTCAGGAGAGTAAATGAGCATCTTTGTTCTTCTCACCATGATCAGCATCTGGTATTTCGAAATCTCCCGGCTCAGACTTCATGACCTTAGTGCACAGGGAAGTCATCTAACAGTGGTAATTAAAACAGAAGTTTCTACCCCGCTTTACAAAATGAGACAGATCAAGAACACAATACCTGCTTGCTCCCAGCAGGTATTGTTCAGTATCCTCTAGTCTCCCTGACGCTGTTTAGGCGAATGAATTTCTAGTAAAAATCATGAACTGCAAATGCTTCAAAAATTTCTGCCAGCAGAATATTCCTAGAAGCACCAGGATTGCTTCTGACCTTGAAAGGGAACTGTCGAGCGCAAAATTATATAAAATTCAGAAATCAGGACAGAGCCTGATGTGATTAAGCTGTACATCTGAGTAACTGGAGACTTTGCAAAATCAGCATTGTAACAGGTAGGCACGCAGAAAGGGCTCAGTGGAAGCCTGCAGCATATGATACTTGGGAAGTGAAGGTAATTCCACCTAGAGGTGTGCTCAAGGCCAATTTACAGCACTGTGTAAAGGTCATATTTTATTTAACTGAAAATATTGTATGAAAATAGTTACCTTGCCTTGGCCAAGGAGCTTCTGAGAAATGATTGGAGGAGCAGTTGACACTCTTGAGGGCAGAGAGGCCCTGCAGAGGGATCTGAACAAATTAGAGAGCTGGGCAATCGCCAATGGCATGAAGTTTAACAAGGAGAAGTGCTGGATTTTGCAGCTGGGACACAGTAACCCTGGATATACAGACAGTCTGGGGAGTGCGAGGCTGGAGAGCAGCCCTGCGGAGAGGGACCTGGGGGTTCTGGTCAACAGCAAGTTGAACATGAGCCAGCAGTGTGCCCTGGCAGCCAGGAGGCCCAACCGAGTCCTGGGGTGCATCAAGCACAGCACAACCAGCCAGTCGAGGGAGGTGATTGTCCCACTTTACTCTGCACTGGTGCAGCCCCATCTTGAGTACTGTGTGCAGTTTTGGGTGCCACAGTACAAAAAGGATATGAAGCTGCTGGAGAGTGTCCAGAGGAGGGCCACAAGGTTGGTGAAGGGTTTGGAGGGGATGCCATATAGGAGCGGCTGAAGGCACTTGGTCTGTTCAGCCTGGAGAAGAGGAGACTGAGGGGAGACCTCATTGCAGCTCACTGCCTCCTCACTAGGGAAGGTGGAGGAGCAGGCACTGACCTCTTCTCTCTGGTGACCAACAGTAGGACCCAAGGGAATGGTAGGAAGATGTGCAGGGGGAGGTTTAGGTTGGACATTAGGAAGGGATTCTTCACCCAGAGGGTGGTGGAGCACTGGAATAGGCTCCCCAGGGAAGCAGTAATGGCACCTAGCCTGACAATATTCAAGAAGCATTTGAACAATGCCCTCAGGGACATGGTATGAACCTTGGGGTTGTCCTGTTCTGGGGCGGGACTTGGACTTGAGAATCCAGGCTGTCCAAAGAGGTGGTTGAGCCATCATCCCTGGATACATCTAATAAGACAGATGTGGTGCCAGGGGACAGGGTTTAGTGGTAGACGTGGCAGAGCTAGGTTAGTGGTTGGACTTGATGATCTTGAAGGTCTTTTCTGACCAGAATGATGATACTATGATTTATCTGCTTCTCCTCCAGTATTCGAATGAAAATGCCATTCTGACTACTGGTTTATTATCTTACTGGGACTGAGAATTTAAATGGGTCTTCATATACAGCTTGTGTGCATGTGTGTGTACACTCTTACCTGAATTTAAACCTGTTCATAAAACTAATATGGAACTTTGATTTGACTGTTTGGCCAAAAAGTTCTGTAACAATGGCATTCTGTTATCCTGTTTATCTAATCTTGATACTAATAATAATAATAAAAAAATCCTTAACCTGATGCTTGAAAAGAACCAATTATTTACAGACAGACAATTGGGCAAATTTGAACCAAGGGAAAACTTTAAGCTTTTGAAATGAGAGGGTTGAATCCTGCTTCAGGCAGAGTACAGCTAGCTGCCACCCTTGCAAACACTGATGGGATAAACAGCCACCAGACTGGAAATTGCATTGAAAGAGCTAGAAGGTGAGATGCAAAGAGAAATAAGGGACTTTACAAGGCTTAGGTGGGAAAGAAAGGTGACACTGGTGTTGGGGAAAGACCAGGAGAAAATTTTGGAAAGGTTTATCTTTGCATATGAGCCATAATGAGCTGGGTGTAAAGCTAAAGGGCCAAATTGTGTGTTTTGAAAGAGTTTTAAATGAAGGAACATATGCGTTAACATATTTCAAGTGATGTGTTTTAAAAACATTATCAAGCTTTTATGCACATGTTGTATCGTTCAGCTCCTAAATTTTGCTGTGAGATCTGTGGGAAGAGATAGCCTGCTTGCTTTGGTTCTCAGCCTTCATTTTGTGTGCTGCCTGAACACACTCCCAAATGTGCTTTGGGAACACAATTAACCCCTGATGGGAAACAGGGAAACAAAGTTCTCTCTGACCTGTTATTAATCCCCAAGTAAATCAGCAATAATTGTACTGCAGCCAGCAAAACTGCATTAATGCAGGACCCCAATTGGGCTGAATGTTGGTTACATTTTGCCTTACATCTATAGTGGTATATTAAGTAATAACATCTCTGGGCACAATAACGTTTTAAGGTGTTTTATATCTATTTTTCAAGCTCTTCATATGCTCAGAAAGAATACCCAAGAGATCTGAAAGCACAAAGGGCAGGAAATGTTGACCCTGTCCGGATATGCAGCTCATGTTTGCCCACTGAATCCTTGGCCAAACTGCACAAATGCAGATGGCATTCCCCTACAAAAAAATTTCTCAAGCCAATGGCTAAAGAACATTGACACACACAACTGGTATTCATATTGAGCATTTCAGTATCAATTATGGAGATCAAAGGGGTTTTTGATGAAACAACTTCAGGGGTTTGACAGGTATTTACTGCACAAGTCAAATAAAAGACATCTTGGAGCTGCAAGAGCACAAACAGGCAGTGACAGCAGGGTAGGACACAGGACTTGACAACAAAACTTCCCAATGATTACAAAACCAAAAATGTTCATTAGGGATTTTAAGACAGAAATAACTGTACATCAAAGCCATGCTCAACTATAGTCTGAATGCCAACCTTGCTTTTTCTTTAATTGGACATTTAAAATAGAAAACCTAATTTACTTAAAGGTAGTAGGTACAAGAAACTTTAAGCTTATGTGTAGTGAAGAGGTTCAAACAGAGAAGTTATGGTTACTGCAACAGGAAGTGGGTATTTTATGTTTGCAGTTTTCACAACACCACAGCATTTTAAGTTCTAGGGAAGGATGATCTGACAACTGAAAATGGGAGGAACGGTGGCAGCAAGGTTAAGACATGGTCATTACTACGGAGAAAAGGATTCTGGCTTCTGTCCTAATAATTACTAAACTACCATTGGTAGAATAGGGATCCTATTTGTAATCTCCGACTTCTTAAGATTTTTTTTCTTATGAGTAGGAAGTTTAAGCTGGTATGTGGGTGAAGGTAAGAATTCATGAAAATAAACATGAAATCAACTCAATAACACACAAGTCTGATATCCTGTGGTGTGACCCTATGCAGCAAACCTGCTTGAGCCCATAAGAAGTAGTAAGGCTGTGCTCAGCCCTGCTCTCCCACCCCTCTCCATAATCAGCAGTGACTGCCTTTGTGAGGGGCAGGACTTTTCCTTGTCACACAGGCAAAACCTCCTCTCTCTGGTGGGACCCATTTTTATCTCAGTCCCAAACAGATCCAACTGGGCTGCCAAGAAGATGCAGAGATGTTTATTAAACACATACACATGTGCATGCTTACATGCAACATTTACAGGAAAGTTTTACCAGCCAGCTCAATACCTTGGGGTTCTTCATCAGATTAGACAACAGCTACTACATTTTACTTGCAATGATATAGCATTATTTATTTTTTCTCTGAGCTGGTATCCAGTCATCAGGGACAACATCTACAAGCTTGAGTTTTAACAGCTTGGTTTATGTACCTCTTTGCCACTGGACTGAAAAGTCTGCTATGGAATCCTGTTACCAACATCTAAATGCTACACTATCACTCAATAAATCTGCCATTCATTACACAACTCCACTGGCTTCCTCCCTAGCACAAAAGCATACACCCACCTTAGAAGATATGATAAATTTTGCTCTTCATCATGAAACTCCAAAGGGCTTGTCAGTCAGATGGCTGAATAGCTCACAGCAGCTAAAATTACAACTGTGACAAAATTACCTGTTAATCATCTACCCATTGATAGAATCTCTTCTTATATATGCACTCCCTTTAGGAAGCAGCTAGCTTCAGTAAAACACTATTAATATAATTAATATATTTCATTACCTTTGTTCTGCTTCAGTTATTTTTCAACGAAAAAGCTGAAGAATTTCAATAGCTAGGGGAAGAAATAATGTCAACTTGAATACAGAATTGCTTCATTATGATTCCTGAATTTGATTTCCAGCACAGAAGTAGAATGTATTTGTCAGGATGATGGCAAAAAGGGAAACAATAGGAAGCCTTTGTTATTTTAAATAGTTAAGTTGTTACACAATATGATGGACTTCCTCTGTTGTACCTTAATGGATAGTAAGACAATCAATAAATGGCTGTAACAATTTTGTTCTGCTTCACCTGCTGTAATTGAAAAATAACTCAAGCAGAACCTTGGAGTAGTTTGTGATGTATATTTTTTCTTCTGCCCCCTCTTTTTTTTTTTTTTAGATTAAGATAAAGATTACGCTTTAGCGATTGGAGTAGCTGTAATTGTTATTATAAACACTTTCAACAAGCTGTTCTACCCTGAGAACAATCCTGCGAGGCTACAATACAGTGACTGAAATCAAGGGCAAAAAAAATGGAGCTGAGTGCTGTGAACAAGAACGTCATTGGTAGAGGGAGGGAATACGAAGGAAAGGGGTCCTGGCATTCACTGCCTATGCCTGTTCAAGTTAGAATGGGCACCACTTGTTCTGTTAAAAGTTGATGAAGAACTATTGGACCAAAGTCTGTCAGTTTTGCTTGTGAAAAATCTGATGTACATCTAGTAATTCTAGAGAGATTCTTTTTGATGTATAAATCCATAGGGGAGAAATTGTTTCAGTTGTATTTTTGCCCAGCTGTAGTTTTAAGACCCAAGTACTGCCATCATGACCAATTAATTGTGAATAATAAGAGATTCCATAAGAGAATTCAAAGTGGTGATGCAGTAATCACAAAACTTGGAATTGAACTTTTATGGAAACAAAAAGCACTCAGCCCACCACATATGCTTCAAGTGTCTAGCAAAGATTGAAAACAAACAAAATATTTTATGGTTTTTAAAAAGCATAAAGTAAGCTGAGACTAAAAACACAGCAAATTTGCAAAGTAGGAGCTTCTAACTCTCCTCCCTGATACAACAGACATGACAAAACAAATCCAAGAACTGCCCTGTCATGGGTTACACTGGGTTGCTGCTACAGGGAGAGAAGAGGTTCCATTTACTCTCTTAATTAGTTGGCAGCGTGGGTTTTTTTAATAAACATACACTATTGCTCTAGATTTCATACTGAAGAAAATAAGGCTAAAGAAATACGCCTTGAGCTTGGTGCAAACAGATATGATGGTTTTGC
The DNA here is from genome assembly GCA_020745705.1 of Hemiprocne comata. Taxonomy (NCBI): domain Eukaryota; kingdom Metazoa; phylum Chordata; class Aves; order Apodiformes; family Apodidae; genus Hemiprocne; species Hemiprocne comata. Next base: position 25,400,658 of record CM036593.1, read on the forward strand.
ATTCCTACAGATTTTTTTTCCCCACCAGTCTGAGAAAGTTCTGCCCTCCACAAATGAGTTTTCCTGTTACTACAAAGAGCAAATTTTGTTGTGTGCAGAGACCGTCACTGTAGACATCTTACAAAGTGGGGGATGCCCTGATCAGGGAAGTGTTTGAATTTAATAGTTTCCAGGTATGACCCTGCATTTGATGGCTGGGAGCTTTGTTCAGAAGAAACAAAAGCGACAGTTGTTATATTTTTTAGCCATCAGTCATGTAAGGTGGTCAAGCATAGAACAATTCGCTACATTGTGAACTAAATGCAACTAATGAGCAAGTCTGAGCTGAAGCAGCCAATTAACACTCTTAGGTAATATAGTAGTAAAGCTTAACATTAAAAAATTACAAAGTTGACAGCTGTTAACTGATACAGTTTAGTCTTGCAGTAAACTTTTAGATTTGAATTCCAAAGAAAACACAACTGTTTTCTGTCAAATTTGCCAAGCATCAATACTGTTTGTTTATACAGTTAGCTTTTCTTTCAAAGGAACATTTCAAAGCACCATTTCTTTCCCCTTCTATTTAAAGAAAACTTGGGAAAAAAAATAATCCACTTAAAGCCCCCTTCCAACTGAAAGTCTTCTCTTTGGGCACTTCAGTCCACAGCAGCCTCATTTTCTGGGTTCCCTTACTGCTCACTTCCCTCTAATTAGAGCCAAGAGAATAGATCACAGCAAGTAACTTACTCAACAAATTTAGCTTCCTTTCTGCTCTCCAAATGTCTGCAAGCAGATTGCAATTTCCTCAAAATTGTTCATTATTCAAATTTAGTGTATATATTTTTCCTCCCTCTGAGTATTTCTCTATGGATTGATCAAGAACAGTTTGCTTTAAGTATTCTGTATTCAAAATCTAGGCTGCCTTCAGCAGTTGTGATTAAATATAGAAGCCATGTGATATCATTCCTGCTTCTCAAATCCAAAAGCATAACTCTTTTTTAGACCCCAATTTGGCAAAGCACTTAAGCATGTGCCTAAAATGAAGCCTAAACGTTCTGCACCGTAGAGATGAGACTATTTACCTCATTAAAATTTAACACGCTTTTAAGCACTTTCTTGGAGTCAAGCCAAACAACATCTTCTCCCCCCTAACAACACAAGGAACTCTGCTCCTTTACTTCGATTATTTGTTCCCCCAGCTTCCATCTTTTACAAAACATTTAAGATGTAGAACTCTGCTAAACTGATGATTTACCTTCACTGAGTCTCTCTCCCAGTAATGTATATTCTCAGTTACAATAAACTTCCCAGTTTGGCAACTGTTTTGACTAAATACCATTCTTAATTATATGACAAGGTTAAGAACACACTATATTTAACATTATTATACACAAAAATACAGTCATAAGACTCCAAGGCTCACCTGGTATTTAAAAACAAATTCAGGTGGAACCATCAGAGGGCTCTACTGCTCAAATCCCACCAGCAGGAACCACTTGAAAAATCAGATGGAAATTATTTCTGTTATAATGGATAGCAGCAGGTCTCCAAGAGGTTACAGGAGAGTCCATTTGATAAAGTTTAACACCTTCACATTGTGAGAGTTCACACATTTCCTCCCATACATCTGCACCAAGAGATCAGTGTGTTCCTAGTGGCCTGAGGTGTGAAGCTTTCTCCTATCCCATGGCAAAAATGTTTTCAATTGCTTAATAGGCAAGTAGGACTTAGAAAAAGAAAAAAAAACAAGCCAACAGCAACAAAAAACCCAAAAAGCCAACAACAAAAACCCCCAGCCTTCCAGAAAGAGAATTAACAACTGTGGATACAACAGTTTTATGACTATGTTGGTCATAGAATTGCTTGTCAGTGATGAGTTTTAACACTGATTTACCCAAGCAGTTCAATGGTGTGCTTGGGACTGTGCCCTGACAGGCACAGGAACTTTATGTCAAGAATATATCCAGATCAGGACAGATCTAAACACGCTGCCCAAATATGTCATTTTTCATATGGAATAAATACACAAGTCTGTGCTTACAGGTAAGTGAAGCATTTGGGATTAGTAGCCAGGTTGTAGCTCAGATGTCTTGTATTCAACTGAAAGAGGAAAGCCACAAGCAACCCAGACAACCTCAGAGGGCACAGCTATCCTTATGTCCAGCACCAGAAGCATGACAAGGATGAAGAAAAACAGATTTGCAGAGGGCAGGTCTGGACCGCAAGGAACTTTCCAAATCCTGGCCTAATTCTGGCAAAAATAAATAAAACTTTTTATCCTGGGTCCCCTACTGATCTAGAATTTTGCTTCTGGCTGAAGCAACCTCTGGAAATTTGGATTAAAAACCCAGCCGTTAACCTAAGAGCAGGTCTAGAGTAGTACATAGACTTGGAAGACTGAAAGGAAGACCTTGAAGTGGAAGCTGGATGCTGATGAGGGACATTTTCCTGTTTCTTCATAACCTGCAAGAGCAAAGGATCTTATACAAATCAAAGGATGTCATAAGAAGGCAGACCAGCTGGTTGTGAGAATAGCTATGCAATGCCTAAGTAGTCCAAATATAATAGTCCATGTATTATGTGTCAAACACTGTGTATATACTTTTTTGAAACTGTACATTTCTTGGAGACCATGTCCCTGAGCACCACATCTACACATCTTTTAAATACCCCCAGGGATGGTGACTTAGACACTTCCCTGGGCAGCCACAGTTCCAGTGCCTGACAACCCTTTTGGTGAATAAATTTTTCCTAATATCCAATCTAAAATTCTGAGGGTTTATGCTACATGTTGTATGGGAAAGACCTGATTGTGTTTTGACACGGGCTGCATAGTACATGGCAGGCAATTTCTCTCAGAAGCGCAAGGTTCCACAAAATAGATATTGATGAAGCAAAGCACAAAAATATCTTTTTCTCATACTTGCTGCTACAACCCAGACATGTCTGTCATTCAACAAACGTTTCAGCTGGTCTTTCCAGTTCTGCCACTGCAGGAAGTGCAATGGCCATGGGATTTACTTGGAGGGGAGACTGCAAAATGACACAAAGCGAAACTCGCTCCCCTAAGGCATCTTACACGGAACGACAAAAAAACCTCAACCCTAAATCAAAACTTTAAGGACGGATAAACCCTGGAGTCATTTAGCTTTTGGTCTTGATGGCAATGTTCAAGCCCTGTTACAAAAGCTGCCTCTCCCTGCATAAACCAGTGTGTCCAAACTTAATCATACCCAACACAATGTACATGGACCTGGCATTTGATGTGCATGGTGATTTTCGTTTGAAAGAGATGTCCCACTTCACTGTCTCAGACTCTGAGTTCAAATGAGCACTAATTACCAAGTATATTTTTAAATAAACACACACAAAAATGAGACTTGCAAGCTCTCTTAAAAATAAATTAGTGCATTCAGGGGATGACCAGGAGAGGGTGTCTTGATTGTCTTTCAGCAGTTCTATGAGCTGAGAGGTACCCATACATTTAGCAAGTATTGCACCGCTGAAACAGAAATCTTCAGCTGGTGGTGGTTTTTAATTTGTCAGTAGGCAGACAGTTTCAAGAAAAAAATTTCATAGAAAAAAAAAGCTATTTTTAAATAAATATGAAAGAAAAAGAGTACACAGACTACCAAACCTCACATTCCATAATTCCTCTGAAGATCTAGAGGTGTACAGTAATATTGGGTGAGCTTTAGCAGACTGTACTGCACAAGTAGAGCATGTAGCATGACATGTGGATTCTAGTTATGCTGTCAACCCTAATTCAAGCATTTTATAAAGCCCATTTTTCTGGAACTCAAAAATATTTCTATAACATCAATTTGTGTCACACCTTCCACCCCACAACATCCGAGAGTGGGAGCCAAACTGATCTATCAGCTGTATGCTGGGATCCCCTCACCCACCACTGAAATGCAGCAGCAGCTGAACTGCACGTGGCAATCCTGCAGACCTTCTCATGAGAGGAAAGAGCATCAGACAGTGGAAAGGGATTGAGACCAGCCCAAATGTAATTGCTTAGATTGCAATCTGGTGCTAGCACACTGAGAAAGCAGCTGAGCACCATTGCTGCATTACGTTTCTCCAGGCTGGTTTAATATTCTGCAGGTAACCTGCAGATTTTGAGGATAGTACCATCATTTATCTTCCAGTGCCTTTTCATCTCTAGCCTATAATTCCTACATATTTGGAAACAGTTTTAATAAAGTGCACATGTCACTTGAAAGCAAGAACTAATGATACAGCAGATTTTATCCTCTGGAAGCTACAGTTTCTAAAATGTATTTTGGTGAAACCTTTGGCAGCTAGAGGTCAGACTGCTTTAATTGTACTTCAGCAAAGAAAGAAAGGACTAATAAATATGTTCACACCTGAAAAGGCCACAAAAAAAAAAAAAAAGGAGAAAATGCAAGTGTGGAGCAGTAAATTTTGGAATGCTTATCAGCTGCAGAAAGGTACCCACATAATAGACTACATAGGGCAAATTTATGATTTTGCAAATGTTCCCTGCATTTAAATCAGCATCCCAGTGACTTGATATCTGCAAATCACCCTACAATCCTGATGGGCTGAAATACTAAATGCCACAATGGACCATCTCATGTTCATTCTTCCTGGTAAACGGGGAGGAGGATCCATCATAATGACACTGAGGCCTTTTGCGGAGCCCAAGGTCTGGCAGTTATGCATATGAGGCTGAGTGTTTAAGTCCAATAATGGGGCTTTAGTGATAGATGGATCATGCCTTCCTGTACTTCTAAGATGCTTGTGATAGTTGAATTGTCCCCAAGTGGCACCCATAAATTTTGGCCTTTCAGAAAAGCCCACATATTGTGTAGGTATCACCCAAAGCCCTCATTAGTTAAACTGTGACCTTTACTGCGTGACTATCAGGCAAAAACCTAGAAAAGGCTTCTGTTCGATTAGCGCTGCAATTTGTTCATTATCTCCTGACAGGAATTTGCAAGTGTCAAAGACAATTCTATTATGAAAAGGTCAAGATCTGAACAGTGGGGGGAGAGGGCATCACTCACAGAAATTCTGTCCCAGCAGTAGTAACCACCACCTGAATTGTCACCCACATCGTTCTGGGTACCAGGAGCCGGGAGCAGGTAAATTGCAATTTCACATAATTCATCTTCACAGGAGTTAAATCACTTCAGGATAAAAATGGGTTTTCTGCTTTTTTACTTAAAATTATGGAAATTGTTTCTGACAGCAAATTGCTCCTAATTAATTTACGGTCTCTGCTGGGAAAACGCACTGTACTGTTGATTTCTACCTTCTACAGACTTAATTATAAAAAAAAAAGCAGAATTTTCCTAAACTATTAACTTCTGTGCTGCCAGAATTAAGAGTTAGAAGAACTGCAAGGGAAGCTGGGTCTGGCAAGCAACCAGTCTGAGGTTACACAGCACACTCCCAGATAAATGATACCCCCCTCCAGTATCACCTCAGTAATATAAGGAGGATTATCGCCATTTTAGAAGACTTGATTTTGTTTCATTTTGGACAAAAGTCAAGCTTCTACCCTTGCAACGTTGGCTGTCACACCACTAAGCTGCCCTGTACCTCTGGCATCACTTCACCATCGCCTTGGATGAACTGAGACCTGCTGTGGATGATGGACACCCAACACTGGTTTGTCCTTAGCTCTCAGTTCTCCTATCCCCTACCTGAGGCTGTGAAGCAGTTAGCAACACTATAAATAATTTTGTGATGACAAGCTGTCATCCCTCTAATATGCGAAGGGGAAAAACTAACTGCACTGAGTTCACCAATGTTCACCAATTTGTGGAGCTCCCATGACACAGCAAGGTGGATAAAATGGAAAAGAAGCAAAGCTACAGGCTCAAAGTCAGATGAAATGTGGACTGCAGCAATAAAAATTTCAGAGCTCTAGCTCACAAGAGAGGTTTGTGGAGAAGAGCATAATTATTACTACGAGAAAAATGGGCATTGGCTCTTTAGGACTGAGCACTGCAAACAACCAGTAAAAAGGAAAAAAAAAACAGCAGGATTGCAAAATCCTTGTATTAAAATTAGCAGAGTGAGAGGTGAATGGTCAGGATCAGCACTAGGCTGCTATTACTTAAGGGGAGAAAAGAGAGAAGAAATTCTCCCTTTTGAGATACATACCCTCTTTCCAGTGTTGACCATCTGCACCTCCTGGACACACCAAAACAGCCTTGACTGGTGGTTGCAGAGGTCAGAGAGGCACTGAAATGGCTCCTATGTGCGAGGATGAAAATCTCTTCTTTCTGATGATGTTCTCTCTGCCATCTAGTCTCCAGCTGAGCCTCAGTGCCAAATTTCCTCGTGGCAACACAGAGGGGTAACACCCACCGTTATCCATTCCCCCCTGTTATTTTCTTGAGACACAGTCCATTCGATTACACTCTTTATTGGAATTCAAACTTGTACTTATCTCTTTGGCAGCTGATGATAAAACCTTTGATAGTGCATATTGGCATTGGCAAAATGTCAAAAGACCTACTGTACAAGCACAGAAAATTTGACCCACTTTTGTAATACCACAAGGGTCAGAGTCTTACATTAAATCCAGTGGGAAAGTTTGGCACAAGCCCATTTGATCCATGATATTTAATTCTATGAGTCAGATTTACTCAGCTGCTATCATTTTCTAAGCTGTCCCTGCTGAACGATTCCCATCACTTGCTGCATGAGAGAAAGTAGCAACAGATCACAGAAGAATCTAGAAAATGTTGTTGTAATATTTTTTACATCACTCCTTTGCTGACAGCTATGACATTTAAGAGGAGAGAAAGATTGGGGAATAAGGATTCACAGCACTCTTGGTTACCAGCAGGGAAACAGCAGCAGAGGCACACAGGGGATGTGCATATTATTAAAATACAAACAAATACACTCAAGCTTGTTACACTCTAAACCTGAGACCACAGGAAAAGGGGCATCGTTGCCATGAGAGCAAACACTTCATATTCTCATAGAGAAAAAAAACAGTAGAGTTTCAGAGTATATATTAGAAAAACTAAGGGCAAAAAAACTCTGCAGGCATTTGCATAGCTATTTAAAAAAAAACAAAACCAAACCTAACCAAAACAGCAGCCCAAACAATTAAAAAACTCAAAAACCAAAACCAAGCAATAAAAGCCCCAAAGAACCAAGTGAAGGCTGTGGCTGCAAGAGAATTATACAGGCAGGCCAAGCAACCTTAACTCTGCCCTCTTAGTAACATTAACGCTGCCCTTTTAGTAACAAGTGAAAAACAGTCAAAACAAAGAAGGCAAATAATCAGGAATCTGGATATGCAGCATTACTGTGACAAAAAATGAAAAAAACCCACCATGAAATATGAATAATAAATTGCTCACCCAATAATCTCTAGTCTTTCCTTTGTTCCTTATAAACAAACACTTTTCCAATTTACTTGGCCTAGAAAGAGTGAATTATTTCATTTTGCAGCAGTAGTTTTTCTTAAAAATGTCAAACAGTGATCAATCCTGCTTCCCACCCACAAAACTTTTAAACATGTGCCTCAGCTATAATTGTAAATAAAAAATGGTGACGTTTATGAAGACATGTTTGATGTTCTTCGCTGTCTCCGGAAGCAGGCAAACACCACAATCAGAAGTCATCTCAGAAAATTACAACCTATGCTTCCAGTCAGCTGGGGCTGTTACTTCAGCTCTAACTGCTGCCATTAGAGGAAGAGCCTGAACTGAATGACAATAGTGCATCGTACAGCAAGTTCTGCCAATTCAGCTTGAAAGGGACCACTGCTGAGTTTGGTGTTTAAGAAAAAAGAAGATATAAAGTTAATAATTACAGGATGTAACGTATCATTTTGTAGGGCCTTCAGGGAATTTCTTGATGAAGGGAAATTTACAGTTCCTAGGGATAAAATGCAGGATGAACATGTGATTTACTAAAAATAATCTAAAAAGACAGCTAAAAATTTAAATGCAGTGTGGGACATGCACTTCAAATCAGGTCCCCTTCATCCCAAGGGTATTCCCCAGGAGGCATGCAGAATTATACTGGGAGGTTTATACTGGCAGGCTAAGGCAGTGACCCTGGCAGGAACAGTCAACACCAGCAAATGGCAAGTAGAACTTGACTACTGCAATGCGTGTGATGTGGGACTGACCCAAAGGACATCTGGCAGCTTCAGCTGGTGCAGGATGTGGCTGCCTGCCATAGAGGATGAGTAAATGGACAAGACCATATTGCACCTGTTCTTGGGCTCCTGCTGTGTGCCAGTCTCATTCCAGGTGCAAGCTGAAGTGCTGGTTATTAACTATGAAGTCCTTGGTGATCTAGCAACTCAGCAAGCTCAGAATATCAAACACAATGGCTTGATTTCTTGTGATCTTTATACGCAATAAACTATTGACCTAACTGAAATATTCCTTGGTCACCATTCCCAGTGCCCAGCCCAGCCTTATGGCTTCACTCTGCTGGTGCTGAAGGTCTCTGGACACAGTGCTCCACCTAATGGTCCCTCAGAACATGAACGTCTTCCCCGTGGGTTTCATTCATTGAGGTATCTTGGATCTGGCTTTTCTATGACAGGAGTAGTGATCCCCTCAGGAATTTTTACACCGATACATCAGCATGAGCAACAGTTTTACAGGTAAAGCAGATGGTGTTGGGTATGTGCTATTTATTCAGAGTCAAGGTTTTGCCTTTCATTTAATGTTGTGACACTTGAATGCTTAAATGGGCACCTTTATAAATGTCTGCAATAATAAAAAAGCAATAGGTAAAGTGGAGCAAAAATATTTAGAAAAATTGAACTGGAAAGAGCAGAAACATCCTCCTGTGGCAACCTATCTGGTAGGGGCCCAGGACAGAGGCTGTGACTCCCACAGGCTGTTCCTGAGTCTGACACTGAATCACATCATATGAGTCATGTATCTGTCTGTTAATCATAGGGGATGAAAAAAGCCCCAAAATGATTCTTATATAAAGACTGAGATTATAAAGTGACAAGTTACAAAGTATAGTGCTAATATTATCACCATTAGCATTCGTGAATAACCAGCTTTAACATGAAAAGATTTCCAACAACCCAAATCCCAAGTGTCAAAACAGCAAGTCATTTTACAAACTGAAGAGAACAACCATCAAGTCTTTCTCATGCTCAAAAGAGAGGTAACTATCAGGCTCGCAGAGTATTTCCCACTTTTCCAAATGCTCTCCCCTTGTGAGGCAGGGGACCTGCTGGCCAGTTCTATCTCCTTTGCCACTGTTGTGTGGCTCTATATATGAATGTTTTAAGTCCTGAATTCTAGTGGACAATTTAACTATTCTGTCCTACAGGCACAGTGACTGAAGTGAGAAATTTTCCTGGTTATTTGACTAGAATATCCTAAAGTAAAATGTTAGGCTAAGAAATTCAGTAACAGTCAAAATATTCCAAGGGTTTATTATTTGTTAAAAAAAGGAACACTTAACAATAATTAAAGTGGAGAGAGATTATTGAAGCATATTGCTTGTTGCCAGCACAAATGCTCCAGACAGTGTCAGCTTGGCAGAGGTCAATAATAACATTCCTTCTCGAATTTGCCCTCACTATTTTGACAGATTAAGGAAAACTGTATCACTGGTTTTTGCCTGGAGTATATGCATGCTTACAGTAATTCTTGAACCTGTTGAACAATTTCAAGCTATTCAACAAAGGGCAGTAGCCTGGAAAACAAGGAGTTCCTTCACTTTTTTTTTTTTTTTTTAAAGGAGCAGATCAATCTAAGAGAGAGAGACTATTAAAACGTCTTCATCAGCGGAGAATTTGAGCTCACTACTTATTAAAGATCAGAAAATCCGTACTTGCAAGCAGGCATTATTAATCTTTCTGTTAACAGAACTGCTTATTCTTAAGGGTTGCATGGTATTGCTGTGCTTCCAAGATACAAGATGACAAATTCATTAAATGTCAAAGTGACTGTTTATACACCAGAAATGGAGCAGACACAGGCACTAACGGGGCTTTTTGTGTGCGTTAGGTAAGCTGCTTTCTATCCACACACCCACCCCACAAAATTTAATTCCTCGTGCTTGTTTCTGGGTCAGAAGATAGTACATCTATGGGATGAAGAGCAAATCTTGGGGAAGCAAAGCAGAGCCAGGCAAAATGCAGTCTCTCTGCCAGAAAGCTTTTTACACAGACCTCACATGCCTTTGCTGGAAAAGAGGCGAGAGCTTTGCATCTGGCCAGTGCAGCTGCCAAAGCCACCCCAAGAGTGATAGAGAAAAACATAGAGGAGGAATGCCAAGGGCAGCACAAACATCTCCGCCAGCACGAGAACGTGATGCCAAGTGAAGAGCGCAATTGCATGCCTCCACCTTGAAAATGGCATGCTTGTTTAATAAAGTAAATTTGGCTGAAGGAACAACTTGCCTGGGCACATTTTTTACATGTTTTTCAGACTATGCAAAAAGAAGAAGTGACCGAAACACTTGTGTCTGCACCTATGGCAAGCCCAGTGGTAACGTGAAAACTGCCAGTATAAAGAAATGAAACCTGCATGGATGCCAACCACAATCCTCAACTGAGCAAAATGTTGCAGAGCTTGGCAGCTGGGGGCTCTGATTGCCATTCAAACAGGTGGAGAGGAGTACAAATGAGACCTTAGTATCTGGTGATCCCAGAGCCAAAGAATCAATGGACTGAAATGATAATGGCAGAGATTGCAGAAAACAGTAAAAAGAAAAAAAAAGGACAAGAGTGAAGCTAAATTAGGACACGAGCATCCAGGGCAGGCCAGAAAACCTTGCAACTCTCAACAACTAAATGGTAAATTCCTTCTGTATTTCCTTCTTGTATTTAGGTCATGGACTTTAAGGCGTAAAAGCACATTAGTATTAGAATAGCCTCTGGAGCAGATGAAGCACATTAACGCCACAATTCACTGAAGATACGACATCAATGTTGTCATGTATCCATTTGCAAAAATCCAGATTATTCTTTCCTTTGATCCCTGAGAAACAGAAGCCTCGATGCCTTTGAGAAAATACCCTCATCAATATCGAAGTATTACAGAGCAGTCTACCACAGGGAGAGAAAGAACTCAAACTGGGAAATGAAACATTTGAACTGCAGCCTTCCGATATTTCTTTTAAAACAAAGGAATATGGGAGGAGTGCAGCGTCCACAGGGAAGAGCAGTAAATTAGACAACTTTTACCTTTAGGTCTGGTGTTACATCACAGCCCAAGTTGGTGGTGAGGGAAAGTCATGTCCATCTGCAGACTGTTTGCTGGCAGACTAGTTCAGCAAATGCTTTTGTGGCACCAGTCCCATTCCTGGCTGACACTAATTAACACCCTTGTTGACAGCCTCAGGGGTAAAGGCCAGGGGCTGAATGGGAGTGAAGACTGGGTTGCCCTTTCCCTCCTCTAGCTGTTCTCCTTCAGGAGAAGAGTTGAGGCACACCAGGACATGGCTTGGCCTGCCAGGGACTCATGTCTCTTCTGGGCATGAACACACCCAGCGCCACTGCTGGAAATTACTCGTCTACCTATCTCTCTGCAAATTCATTCACAAATAAGAAAAAAAATATAAAAAAGAAGCCACAATTTAAAAATATAATCTAAAAAATACATTACAAAGCTAGCAATAATTTTTCGTCAGCATTCAACATGCTCTCCATTAAAATTCAAAAAATAACCCAGACCCCAAAAGGCTTATGGATATGAAGTACAGTTTATGCAATGTTATTTCTACTTCTTATGCACAGAAGCATCTTCCTCCTAACACCGTTCTGGAAGTGTTAGGTTACCCTGTCAAATTTTTCAAGTCTGCCACTGAGAAGAAAAGACCAATGCTGTGATGAAACTGAAAAAATGTTAGACATTTTTAATGCACCAGCTTCTTCAGAAGGTAATGACTTTGGCATACATTGAATAAGGTCTTCACACTCTTAAAGTTGATACCTAGTGTGTAAAAGACTAGAGCCCTTATATAAACAAAGAGTAACCCTGGAAGGTGGACCATGTTTATGCTAACTAGGAAATGACTGCTACCAAGTGAGAAGTTGTACAAACAAATCTGCTAAACAGAGTAGTAATTTTGGAGTATACTAGTCTCTCATTTGGCTTTACTTCAGACTTCTAGAAAATAGATTCTCTCCTTACAGACCATTTAAGGAATAAAAACTAAACAGATGAATGAATAACAGTATATAAAATACTTTTTCATTTTATTTAATCTACTGCTTGTTAAATTTTTTTACTTTTTCCTATTGCAGGCAAATTGAAAAACACCTTCATAATGTTCAGTAAGAAGTCATTGAAGTTCAAGGGGAGAAGAGAAAAAAGCGCTTCATAAAAGGGAAACCTCTAAAAATAATTTGCATAGAAAAAACCAAAAGATCCATAAAATATAGTATCAATGATACATATCAAATCCTTCTTGAAGTGAGATCAGTTGATTACTGAGAGTTCCTCAAAAACAAAGCATTCCTGATAAAGGAACAGACTAGCAACCAGCTAGCCTACTGCCTCATCTCCAGAGTCAATTGTCGTCAATCGTTTCCTGAGAAGAAAAATGCATTTGGCAACGGAGTACCATGGTGTGCTGGGACACCCTGTGCATCAAGCCCTGATGCATGAAATGTGGCAACACTTCATGCTTTTCCTCTAGGGCAATAGAAGTGAATACATATACGAGTGAATAGTAATTCAAATCAGAAAACTGAAAAAAGACTTAGAATCTTATTTTCATAGAGTAGAATCATGGAGTATTCTTGAGTTGGAAGGGACACATAAGGATCATCAAGTCCATCTCCCTGCTGCACATAACTTTACATAGCTGTGAAATACTTCAGTTTGCTTTTAAATAATCTTAAATTTTTAATTATGACAATAAATAGGAACAGTCAATGCAGGGTTAAGAAACTGTATAGAGCAAGTGGATATGAAAGCTGCTGCCAATGTATCTGCTGAATCTCCAGTGACCCAAGGCTTCAGATTTCAGTTTTTGGCACCGGATTCCAGCAAGTCTTTTGCTTAATTTATTTTTGTTGCTAAATAAGGTGGATCCACCCTTATCAGGATGATTCAAAATCACGATTCTTCTACGGGCTGTTCTGATTTTGGCCTTGCCAGCAGATGGACTTGGAGGGGAGACTGTTTCTAGGTGCCCAAGAATCTGCCCACAAGTGGCTGTTACCACACATGAGATGCAACGTAAGCAGATAGTGCAGAATACCTACTTATATGCCTAACAGATCTCACAGCAGGCTGAAGCCTTAAATATTGCATGCAACTATCAAGGCTTGCAGCCAAATTGCAGAGTAGCAATGTGTGAATTCTTAGAAGGCTAGTGAGCTTGTGATTCTTCTATCATTGGACCTTTCTGATTATTCATGGTCCTTTTAAAATAGTAAAATATACTTCAAGGTAAACACACTGAGGACATGAGCACATATTTAACTAAGAGGTGAATCAATAGCATTTATGAATGGTTTCACAGGTGAAGATCAGCTCCATTTTGTTTATCAAGTGTGGAAGTCCAACCTTCCAGCAATAGAGATAATATCTACTAAATATTGTTCAAAACATAAACCAGCAAATACTTAGATGCTTGCCTTTCCACATGCTGCATTACAATAACAGCTGTTATTTTACTTTGCTGTCAGTCATTTTTCTCTCACTAAATTAAACAATACTAAAACCAATTCAATTTGAGAGCATTTTGGTGGTGCTTTGAGTTAAAAAGGAATTTGGGAGAAACATGGTTGACAACTAATAAGTTAAAGATGTTTACTCCCTCCATTTGACATCCTAAGCATTTTAAGTTTTGAAGCCAGTCTCCTGATTATCTGCACTTCTCATGCTTTGGGTCACATCACAGAGTGATCCTGTGACACACAAAGTGGATTCCCCTCAGCTGAAATTAAATTAGATGATGTGTTCCAGCCACCAACAGGTATTTAAGTCACAAGAGCAGACTAGGGCTGGTCCAACATAAAAGCCTCAGAAGTGCATAGAATAGGCATGGAGGTCTTCAGCACCAACTGTTCTGCTCCAAAAATCCGCTTCTGTCGATTCATACAATTTGCTCATCTAAACATAGATCAAGCAATAGGAGTTGGGATTAGATCTGAACATTTCTCTCAAATGTCTACACTCCAGAGCCTCGTTGCATGCTTAAAGTGAATGTTTTCAGATATTTTAGTTGTATGGGGTAGAGGAATGAACATTTTAGTACTTTTCACTTCTTGTTGCACTGACATAGGTAGTGGCTGATGGGAAATGAAACAAATACCACAGATTGCTTTGGTTCCTGTCAAGGCTGTTATTACACTGCTTACAAAGAATTTATTTTTATTTTGGAAAGAAGAAAAACTCCCCCCCCCCCCAAAAAAAACACCAAAAAAACCAAAAAAAAAACAACAGACAACAACCAAGCACATGTGCTGCTTCATGTTGCTGTTGTCAAATAGTCCAGAGTACCTCTATGTCTTCCCTGCTACATTTCAGAATATGGCAGAGAATGGATAAAAATCATCTTCAGGGTTTCTAAGGTGAGACAACACATGGATCTACACCATGAATGCTGTTGCTCTTTGGGGGGCTACCTGAATCTTTGAATCCCAGATGCTCTTCCTACACACCCTAAGGATGAACACAAGCATCAGCTTTTTTATATTATTATTTTTGCATTTGCAATAGAAAAGGGGTGTATGTGTAACTTTTAAAATTAATCTCTCAGGCACAGTGACATTCATTACCTTGTTTTAATTGGTTTGAATCTGTTAAAGTTAAATTATTTTACCACCAGCACAACTTGAATATGAACTCCTAAGGAAGGCTCTTATTTGTCAAGTTGGCTGAGTGAGGAGAGCACTATCCTTACAGGGATTCCAAATCAATCCTACTCCAGGAGGTAACTGCCACTACTAATAAGGATTTTGTTTGCAATTTGCAGTATGTTTCCACAGGATGCCACTTCTCTCATCAAGCAAGCCTGCAGGCACTCGCTCAACTCCAAACAATATGAAGCCATTGAATTATTTTGCCTTGTTAAGGGGAAACACAAACTTCCAACCACCCAAATAACAAGGTCCCGTAAAGCAGCAAAGTAACATTCAACATCGTGTAAGCTATTTTTCTTACATATTAGTAGTTTAGTGATGTGAGCTCACCACATCTAGTTTGATCTTTAAATTTTGTGAGATGCTGTCAGAGTTACAGAACTAAGAGCAACGTGGTTTTGTATTTGTCTCTTCTGCTCTCTCCTGATTCTGCATGCTTTCATCAACAGCTTCTTTTCTGGGACATTGCAAGGTAGCCCAAAGATTTCCAGCTGTAGTTCCCCACATTGGACACTTTGTTCAAAGTGGAAGAGGAAGGCAGTGCAACAGAAATGTCAATTTGTAGACTGCTCAGTGCTATGCCTGATCCAGCCATTTCTGGCTTTCTGTGCATCTTCTCAATTGTCCATATAGTGTTATTAACCTCACAGTACTTCAGCAGACAAATTAGTATGCTATATTCCCATGTTGCTCTCTTGTTTGTGACTTCTACACTTAAAACAGCATGAAATATTTTTACTAGTTTACAAGGTCTAATTGGTCACCTAAAAGGAAAAATACATGGAGTATTTAGAATCATAGAATGGCTAGGGTTGGAAGGGACCTTAAAGGTCATAATTTGAGGGCTTACTTCTGAGTTCTGCTCTTGTGTTGAAACTACAGTAAAACTTCACATATTCTATTAAACTCTGACTGTTCTCACTTCTCCTTGGTAGTTTTCTAAGTATTCTGGTCTCTACTAGCATAATAACTCCTCACTTTGATCACACCCTGCGAACACTCAGATATGTTTCTCCCCTTTGACTAAAGGGCAGATATTCCCAGAAATGTATCTCTGATACTCTGCCCAGTTTTAAAGCATCTGAGCGTTTATATAGAGATTTAGAGCAGTAAATTATTTACCTACTTGGATGTAAACTCAGGCAAGCAATTATTTCACCCCTCCATAGTAAGCAACCTCATATTATATCAGCCAGCCTTGGAGAACACCAGTCCAACTCAAGCACCTTCCAGTACAATTAATATCACTGTACATACTGCACTTTAAAGACCATATCTTGCTGTACAAAAGACCTTTTCCTGTTCTCATGGGATTCAGGTCCTGATTATGATACACAAAATATCTTTTGACAGTTCTTTGTTGTAAATAATGTTCTTGCCTGTAAATTGACCCCTTATTTTGTGCATACACAGGGAATGCAATTTCTGTCACAGCCCTTGTGTGTAGCTCTCTCATTTATACACACACGAACACGCACGTGCACAAAAGGCTGCGATACCAAATTTAACCACGTATGAGTAAAAATGTAATTTGGATCAGCTGACTGTATTAAGAAGCAAAACACATGCTATTAGTAGACTCAGAGCCTACTTTCCAATGCTTATCACATCACCTCCCTGTCTCAATTTTGATGAGCTAAAGAGTGTTTAAAGTCTTGTATTTTAAAGTATTTTCTCCACTCTCCAATACTTCAATTCCTTAACGCAGATACCAGACTTCGAGGTATAAAATACTTTGAGATCTATTTTTTACATTCTGAGCCATTCTACTTCCCTGTGTATATTCTAGATATTCATTCATAAACAAATAAATTATTTGGTTTTATATATAACTTTTGAGGCTACATCCAGTTTAACTACTTGACAAACACAATCCCAAATTCTTCCAGTCAATACTGCTCCATGAAACAAGATTCAGCTGCATTCCTGGCTCCAAGGAGCAGAACCCCATTTTTGGCTCTATTGAAATGCATATTCTGTGAATGGATACAGCCCATCAAGAGATCAAGGTTGCACTGTATGACTAACCTCTCTACATCTTTCTTTACCAGTCAACAATGATGTTTTAATCACCAACAAATCATCATTACTAATAGCACTGGGCCAACTACCGTGAAAAGAAACCCATTAAAAAGAGCCCTATTGAAGAGAGATTTCCCCATGAAGAGTGATTTGTGAGATGTGTCAGCTTACTGATCTTTAACCTATTTAATACGTTCTATATTTTTTAAATGTTGTTAAGGTATTAAAGCAAACACCTTAGAAAGATTATGCAGCTAACTTTATCAACTAAGTTTATAACATACTCGAAATTATTTGACAAATCCTCTCATGAAACACTGACTGCCTTTCATTCACCTTTAACTTTTGCTCCATCAATCTTCTAATTAGTTTCCTGGGGGTTGTTGTCAAAATACCAGTCTGTGCCAACCTGAGTCACTCTCGCTGCCTTTTTTGAATATTTGCACAAGAAAATGTCATCACCCATGTTCCAAGAACCATTCCCTAGCAATAGCATTGGGACCGAGGAGATCCCAGCTCCTCTAGGAATTCTGTACAAGAAATGGCTGTCTCAGCCTGCTGACTGGAGAGTGTTTATCCCTACTAGGGATTAGAACAACATCCTTGTCAATTACTACTGGACTCAAAAGCATTTCATCCCTAGGTGGCAGAAACCAAAAGAAACTCCTACTGAATGCATCTGCCTTCTCTGCATCAACATTACAAACTACAACCTGCAGAGTTTCAGCCTGTCTAGAATTAAAGAGATCCTAGCAAAGATACTAAAATTAGAACTTTTAGTTTTGCCTACATGGATTTTTCCTTCATTACTTCTGTTTCCCTTTTTTTGTTGTTGTTTTTTTTCCACTTCCTGTGTTTATACTTGATAGTTATTTATGTCTCCTATTCCCATTAGGGATAAATATTTGAGTTTTACTTTTTAATGCTCTTTTCATTTTATCACTGAACCAGAATGGATTTTTAGCTAAAGTTGTTTTCTTTCATGTCAAGGCATGTGGTTTTGGAGATAGACAATTAATACATTTTCTTTAAAGAAAAAAAAAGGAACATTTTCTGTACAAATATTTGCTAAGAAATTTCTACTGCAGTGGAATTTAGTTCCTTCTTAAGCAAACCATAGTACAAGGTTGTCTTCTCTTCACCCTTAATTAATATAAACTTACAATCCCTGGGCCAATAGTACCTTGTATTTATTGTTGTATTTATCCATCATCATGTGGTTCAAAATAAAGTTACACATCAGTGGTTGCAGTGATTTTCAGATATGAAAAAACCCCTGTGAAGTTTAGAAACTCAATTCAAGCTCCATTTATACTAGTGACAGATCCTACAGAAAAAGCATATTTCCAATTGATTTCTTTTCAGATGGAACCTATTTTACTGATCAGCCTCGTTGTCTTTCACAGTACTTCTGCTAGTTCTACCACCTATTTTGGGAGCAGTGTATTGTTACATCTAAATTGTTCTTTGGCTTTCTTGATATTCTCAAATACCCTGTATTTTTGACTGCCTCTGTGCTCAGAGCAGACGTTGGCAGTGTCTCTAAGATGTCACTCCTGAGGGGTAAAAGCTAGTTCAATACTAGAGCACAGAACTTTAGGCCAGTGCATCCATTTATCACAGAATCACAGAATGTTATGGGTTGGAAGGGACCTCCAAAGATCATCGAGTCCAACCCCCCAATGATGCTTCACTACTACTAATGATGGAATTATTAAAACCACCTTAGTAGACTCAAACTATATATCATACACCAAGTGGACAGGAGCCAGGAGGCTGTTCCACTTCAGGCCCTGGTATATCTCAACTCCTGTTTTGAGGAACTGTCTCAAAAAAAAGAAGTTAATTTATCATCTATATAATGATGCATCTTTCTTGCTTCATCCAGCTGCCTTCTTCAGAAAAATGGACAGCTAAAGAGACTTAAATAGATTATATCCTAATTAATAATTAACATTTAAAGCAGATATACAAAATGGCTCATAGCCAAATGGGAGATAAAACCTTTTTTAAAGCTACAATTTATTTCTTCTGGAGATAAAATGATAAGTACTACAAGAAAATTTAGAGACATTTATCTGCACATTGAAATAGAAATATTATGACCTGAAAATATTATGGAAAGGTTCCTGACATCTCTTCCTCCTTGATATAAATATTCTTCCATGGCACTCAAGCAAAATGCTGAGTAGCAAATAAACAATAAAGCTCTTTCTCTTACCCCAAGAAAATCGTTTTTCGCCTCTCTGCTCCTATTTTTTGCCTCCTCCTTTTCTGAAAAGTAAAGAAAATTGTCCTGGTTTGAGCCAGGATAAAGCCAGTTTTCCATTTACTGTTTTTTTTTTGTTGTTGTTTTTTTTTCCTTTAGGGAACTCTTATTTAACTAGCAGCAAGTTTTCCAGCTAGTGGACTGATAACGCTGGAATGTTTATGGTGCAGCCAAGAGATCAAGGATGTTTTGCTCTGCTTATTGAATCTCCAGCTTCAGATGCTAAAAGAGCGGAAGAGTCATATCTGCAACCTTCCCATAGGGAGGAGCAGACTAGAGACATAGCAAATGTGGCCAAAGAGAGTATTCCATCCCATAATATCTATGTAGCTCTCAGTAGAAGTTCAGGGATCATGGAAGTCAAGCCCCTTCCTGCTTCTTCTTCCCTTCTCTTCTGTCCATGGCCAGCATCCAGGGAGGACTCTGTCTATCCATCACTGTTGATCCCTAGGCCCGTGCATTCCTGACCCTCAGAACTCTCCCCTCAGCTCCTGTCTGCTCCACCATTATCTCCAGCAGCAGTCTGGGATATTTTGGGACTGTTCACAGCTCAGGGAGTTGTGGGAGTTGCTGAGGGTGGGGGGAGGCAATAGGGATTTGCACATTCCTGAACACATTTGTATATAATTGTACATACTTTCTTTTATCACTAGTATTTAATTAAAGCTGTCTAGTTTAGTTTTCAATCCGGAAAGTCTCTCTCCTTATCCCTCTCCTTTCTCTACCTGGGTGGGAGGGGGAGGAGATTGAGAACACTGTTGTTGCTGATCTTATCACCAATCCTGAGCCAAACCCTGACAAAAATGTATGAAATGAAGCAAGTGTAGAAAAAAATAATAGGATTCATAGAGGAAATCTTTACATCCCTACTTATTCTCAGCAAAGTCAAAACCCAAGAGAATTGCAGGACCACTTTGCTGCCAGTTTTAAGGTCTGGGCTGGAAGGCTATGAATAAAGAAAATACTCCTTGATATCTGAGGACAAACATGAAAACATGCATTACTTTTTTCATTTATTAAGTAAATAAAGCATTCTTTCCCCGTAACACCAGCAATGCCTTTCAGTACTACTAAATTGTCCTTTTTGTTTGGATTAACTCAGTCCCTTTCTACCCGAAGAGCATTTCATCTTTCCTCAAAACCATGGCTGCTTTAATCCCAAGACTCAGAATACATTGCAGTGTTGAGAGGAGAAGCAGAAGCTGAGTGGCCAAAGCAAGACCTGCTACCTGTCATGGCTAATGAAACTCCTTCTACCTTAGATCTCCACTGATGATGTTTGCCTTTGTCCTGCACATTTCTGAAGCAGTAGGCATAGGTGGTGTCCTCCATCCTGCCTCTTGACAGAAAGTATGGTATTTTGGGTGGAAAAAAATGTGGAGTATTCAGTCAGGGCCTCCACCTGACAGATGCAACAACAGAAATAACCAGCACATGAATCTTATTGCACCCCGAGCACCTGCTGCACTCCTGACAAGACCTTGCCAGCTCCATGTGATGATTGCTCCAAGCCTCTCCCTCCCTTGGTGTCCCCCCCTCTCAGCATCACTCTACAAGCCCCATCACCAACACTGTTCACTGGCTTGCATAACTTATCCTCCCTCTCTGAAGCTGTCCCGTCTCCTCAGGTTGGAAGGTTTGCAGGCACTAATGACTGCAAGGACTTCTCCAGATGGAGACTGTACCAAGCAAAGTGGAGGATTTACCTGCTGATTGATCCTCTGGTACCACTATAATAAGCAAGATAATTAAAAATTGTTATGTTGTGCCAAGGTATATAGGCCAAACTGGCCAATATGCTTCAAATGGAAGCTGGTGGCTTTATCTTTGAAGAATGCTCAATGTTAAAAGAAAGGAAACAGACCTTATTTTTAAGGCTATGCTAGGAAAACATCTCTTGCAGAAAGTGAATAATAAATATACAGCATGCCATAGTAATGTCCATGGGGGGAGATAGGGGATTGCTATAAAACCTAGTATTCTAACTACTACAGATGTTGCTGCTAGAATTTACAGCTTTCTCAGCGTGCTTATCACTCCTCACCAGTTTCTGCACATTGAATCACATTCAAACGTGGGCCATTTTAAGCCATCTTTTTATTATTTTAACCTTTTTTTTTAAGCTACAATTAATTTCTTCTGCGCTATTCTGTAACGTTAAATAGATTCAAGACCTGTTTCTACAAACCACAAGCAAACCTATTTTGGCACATGTAAATTACGTGCAAATACATTCTAAATTAGTTTGTTTATTACTCCAGAATTCTAATCCAAAGGTTTTTGTTTTTTAAATTTATTTTTTATTCTGACATGTTTACAAATGAGTTTGACTCTGGAAAATAACTTAATAAACTCAGGGTTAGCTATGCAATTAGAGGAGGCATCTGGGAACCATAAAACCTGGAAAACAATATTTACATCTTTTGTACATCCAAGATTCTACTCTTTTTTCTCCCTTAAATTCATCATTTCAAAATATTGCAGTTATTTTTGTATGAGGACAAACAACAAGAACTCATTTTTATTACCAATGACCCCTCTCTCCAACGAGCAATTCATGGGGTAGCACTGGATAAAACGCACAAAGTAGAAGATTTCATTATAAAAAAAAGAAAATGAAAAATAACTGAATTAACATTGATCATGACTTTTCAACAGCATTTCTTATTATTACAGCCAGGCAAAGTCTCCTGTGGGCAGTAAAGCTTTCCCATGTATTATTAGCCCTCTACAGAAAGCTATGAAAAGACACAAATCTGTTTTGTCAAAGGACAGAAGAGCATTTAGTTATAAGAGAAAGTATGGTCATAATCCATTGTCAGGTTAAAGGTGAAGAAAACAGAACTATAACACAAAGCCTTAAGAGAGTAATAGTCCAGCAGTTAATTCCTGAACACCGCAGTAGAGCCGCCTGGTTTGTGGGGAGAATACATTCTCGGGGCAACCTGACATCTGTAGGGTTTATATTTATGAGGAGCTGCACTATTATACAGCATCTCTGTTTGGGCTAGGCACAAACACACACAGCAGCACGACTCCTGCTTCGGGAGGCAGCTGTTGAGATGCCACAAGTGGCCTGTGTGAAAGCCAACACCACGGCAGAGGTGACCACCTGCACCTGGGTGCCAGCGGGCAGAGGGATGGGAATGTCTTGCTTGGCCGTGCCACTGCTGGTGGTGCAGCCCAGGGCATAAAGCAGCTGGCCCAGGTACTGCAACTAGACCATGGAGGAAATTTTTCTAGAGTTTAGAAAGCTATTTGAGTGCTTGAATAACAAAATTCAAGCCCCCCTGTTGCAACGAGGGGGTTCAGTTCTGGGTCAGACACTAACAGTGCCCTTTTAGTTGCCCTTCTGTCAGGTTTGTCGAATCTTTGACAATGACTAGGGGTTTGGTCCAAGTAAGAAGCAATTTAAGTGCTCTTGATCAGATCCAAAAGCAAATTTGCAGCGGGTCTAAGCGACCAGAAGAGGATTCCTTTTGTATCCAGCCACGGGCCCTGCACCCACAGTCCCTGGTAGGAACAGCAAGCAAGCAGGTTTGACAGCAGCACAGCAGAATTTATCAATACTCTGATTTTCCTGCCCATCCTCCAGGCAGCTTCAGACACTCTACAGATAATTCTTCCTTCTGGAAGTCCCCAGAGGATAAGGACAATGGTTCAGCTGTGTAACAGGGCAGGTAATACGATAAAAACATCAAGAATAATATAATTCCCTGCTGTCTCCTAGATATTTCAAATACACTTATTTTCATTTTGATTCATATGGCCCAACAAACACAACTTGATGGTTTCTGTTGCCCTCGCAAGGCCTCACTGCAGACCTTACCCTACACTGCCTTGTGCCCCTTACCCTCCCCTGCCTTACTCCTCTGCCAGTACTGTCTGTCCTGGCACTCACACCATCTACACAGTCCAGTGTAGTGCCGTGTACAGACACCACAGCTAGCTGCAACGTCACAAGCAGACCGTGGTGTTAAAACAGTATTTCACCTTCCTTTAACCTGCTCTTTAGGGACACTGCAGTGATACTACTTGCCTGACAGTACCCACAATATCTCAGTTAGCAGCAGCTCAGGTAACTCCCTCCACTACTGCACTGAGCTGTGTGATGAACAAGTCATTTTTCCACCATGGGTTATTCTGCACTTTTGAGTCGGAATTCACAAAACCATCACAATCACACCTTCCCCATTCAAATGTCTCCTAAAAATTCTTTTGTGCCTGTCTTCAAGTTACAAGCTCAAACTAAAGGCTCTAGGTTATCCTTTCTTGTGGGTTTCCCAATGACCTTGGCTGACTGCCTTAATGGAAAATGCTCTGCATACCAAAAAAACGTGAGCCCACTGGCAATTCTTAGAAACAAATGAGCTAAGGAAAAGTCCTTTGTGCAGTTCCAGCTCATCCCTTCCTCAGTCTCATCTATTGTAGCTGTATAATCATTGTTGCTCTGCTGTTTTCTGTTATACCAGAGACTGGGCGAAAGGGGTAGCAAAGAGGCACAGGAGTCTCGAAGGTGACAGAGACAATAGTGGGCAGCTTCTCAAAACCAAAATGCAGTTCTGTGAAAAACACCTTTTATTTCTTACATTCTTTTTCCATGTTTCCTGCTCACTGCCACTTCCTTTATCTACTTAAGTCACCAACTCCTCTCAGGGGCAACTTGGTGTCACACTGTGTGCATCCAGCACAATTACACCCTTGTGGACTGGGATATATGGGTGCTACTAAAACAGACATGAAGCACAGTTAGCTCTAAGTGCTACGTTAAAAAAAAAAAAAGTCACAAGGAAAGGTTCTGGTCCAGATACAATTCAGCAGCACTGGAATGACAGCATCCCAGTCAGGGCTGGCTTATCTCCAGCACAGCACTCAGATAGCATGGCTTCTTGGCACCTGGGCCCACACTGGTGAGTCTGTTGTGAGTGTCACAGCTCTGCTATCCAAGTCCCTGCTAGCTCATGCCTTCCTGCACTGCACTCCATTTTGTAATGCCAATAACAGCCTCTGCTTTCTTCTAGACATTTAATACACTGATTTGCACTAAGTCTTGTTTAGGTTGCCCAGCATATAATGAAACAAATAAACAAAAATTCCTAAGTGAAGAGACTGTTTCCATACCGATGCTCTTGCAAATTAAAATTTCATTAAAAAGGAAGAAAGCTTTCCATTCTCTAAAAATATCTGATCCTCAATAAAGGGCAGGGATTTTAGGTGAAGAAAAAAAATAATTAAGTTTTACTCAAGCTTACGCAAGAGGAGAAAAAGCACAGTACACCTGTGCACAGAATTGCTCATTTTCACTCTCTCTAAATGAGCCAGATGCTCATTCTGCACATTGTGAAGTAAAACAGAAAGCATTATGTGCAAACATTTACAGCATAAAAAGCCTTGTCACCTGGGATACTTGCTGCTTCTGAAAATTCTGATCAAAGATAAAAACCAAGACAACTCCTTGTAATCAATTATGCACAGATAGTCCTCAGCGTATGAGCAATTCATAAAAATAATACTAAAAACATAACATGGATTTACATGCAGAAATGAAATATGGACATGGACAGAACACTAATCTTCTGATCGGTATCTTAAACCGACAATCCCAGTTCTTTAAGCAAGTCTCTGGTTTAATAGTGCTTCCTTGAAAAAAATTCCAGCAGCCCTTGAGCTGCCCTGGCTTACACCAGGGGAGCTGCAGAGACACCCAGCCCAGGACAGCATGAAGGTTACAGCAGGCTGCAGGCAGGGAATTCAGCTCTACAACAAGGTGGACGTGGGTTTTCTTTATGTGTAGGCAGAGACAATTAGCCCCCCATGCATCCAAAAAGCAGTCCTGGTGCAAAGAATGCTGTTACTTCACAATCTGGCTTGGCCTTAAATGAGGGACTGCAGTACAGTTGGCAAGTCAGCACCATGTATTGCAGACTCCCTTGGACCACTTCCCCTATACATACCTCCTCCTTCCCAGAGGCAAACTGCAATGAACACCTGCCCACATTAGCCACTAATTTCACAGAAGGGAAGTTGAAGATTTATTCAGGTTTCAGGCATGTATGTGCATCCTATCATCATCATCATCCCCACTAATATCAAATTCACACTTCAAGGTCTTTTCTACGTCTTTTTCACTCAACCTTGTAACAGCTAAGTCAAGGAAATCACATCCTATTGTCAATCCTTTCATCAACTTTACAACCCTTAAAACCTGCAAAATATTTATATTTCCACATAAGGATTTATTCCTGTTTTGTTCTAGCTGACATGATTTTGTCATGGGTCTTACACATTTTTGCCTAGGTGAGCCCCTAAGAGTCTGCAGTGACTTAATGAGCAGATCAATTACTGCTCATAAGAAAAGATACTGTCTCTTTAAAGGTTATTTGAAGGTTGATTGCTATCTTATTGCTTATATCCTGCAAATCTATTCAGCCTTATGAATGAATTTGACCTTTTTATACTTAGTGAGGAAAAAAAGCAGAACAGAAGTTAATTTAGAGCTCCATAATACAACACTTTTTCCCAGAGAAATGAAAGGGCATTCAAATCGATACCTGCACAATAACACTCTGATGAATGTTTGCACCCAATTTTCTCATTTTGCTAACTTGAGATTGGGCATTTTGAATAGTTCTCAAAGAACATATTCTTTATGTGCTGTGAAGTATGTGGTATTGTGTCCAAACAATGCTAGAGGATAATCATTATAGGAGTATCACTGGGCCTGAAAAGGTCAGTTTGTTAGAAATGTCAGCTTTCAATGCAACTATGCCGGACCTTCCTGTGTAAGGATCCAATTAAAAGGACATGCCAAGGTGCATGGAAACATCATGGTGACCCAGAATAATAACAAGGTATTGTGGAAAAGCTTGATATTTTTCCTCAAAAGTAATGGATTAGCCTTTAGAGTACCTGCAGTCTGATTTTGACTTGGCAAATATCACTTACTCTACATGTATCCAAAAAAAAGGTCATTTTTTTAAAAATGCAAAGGTGGGGACTAAATGTAAATATTTTGCAAGCAAATGGAAAAAATCTGGTTTCATTATTGGATGAAAAAGTGTCTTTTCAGTAGGTCTCAACTGATATTTGAGATGGATATAGATGGTGTTTGGGAAGACTAATGTGGATAGGTCAGGAGACAGGCAGAAAGATCAGGGTGGATTTGTTCACTTGGGACATGCACAGGGAAGAGATGGTGGGAACAGCAACACCATTCAATGAATATGTAGCATCTCTGTAGTAGTTTTTCCAGCAAAGAGAGTTAGAAGTAAGAATTAGGAGGGTACTGATTTGCATGAATATGTGATTACTAGCAACAATATTTCTCCTCCTTATCACAGCAAATGGAAGTTCTTACAGCTCTTCAGATCCAGTGAAGATGAGGAAATGGATTCATTCAAATTTCCTATTCAGCTTCAGGCCAACTGAAATCAACCTTAATGACACACACAAAAAAAAATGTCCACGTTTTCTCCCTACTGTCTGTTCATACTTCACCTTGCTAATATTTCATCAAGTCTAGAACAAACTTCATCCTGTAGTTCTAGAATTTCTGGACTTTCAATTTGAGCTGAGACTTCAGCATATATAGTTTATTTGTATAGAAAAGAAATTCTTGTAGTGTGGGTTCAAACAAACTATTTGACATCTATTGCCTTGCTGAGTAAAGAGGTATTGTACCCCCAAGTTATTTTACATTTTTGTGGGCAAATGGGTGGATTAACATTCATTGCCTTTGTGATATGAGAAATAATTTCACTCCTATCCATCAATGAGCATTAAAAGAGACTCAATTATTACTGGAAAGATAAGTAATTTCTTTTCTCCACCACCTTTCCAAATAAAATAGCATGTGAAGGTTCACTAACAAACACGAGCGGTAATTATGTTAGGCTGTTGAAAAACTCAGATGCTATCCCCTGACACATACTTAGACCAAAATCAATGTACTATTAATTAATAAGGACTAGCAAAAATAGTACCCGAGTTCTAGCAGCAAACAACTTTCTGTCACATTTTATTACTCTGTATCATTTTTACTAATACCTGTCTTATAGCTTCATGACTTTGAGTTCATATTATTTTCATGCTTCAATTAGAAAGAAGTAGATAGCCAGACTATCCAGGAAGGTAATGGAAAAGTCTCATAGAGGGGCTTAGTGGAGGACTTTATAGTTAAATGAAACTTTCAAATATACTATAAAACTTCTCCTTCCTTTACGTAGTTTTACTTGAGGTCGCATAAGCAGTAATATGTAGAAAGGCAAAATTTAGTCAGCTAAAAAATACAGCAAATCCCACATATCACTTTATGCAATGCCAAAAGAGAAGAAATATATTTTCCTAACCAAAGGAAATTAACTAGGCAACAGTCCTATATCTATAATTTAAAGCAGTAAAATATGTATGGCAGAAACTAAAGCCACCTTAAAAGAATTCAGTGTGGCAGTGTATCACAAATTAATGAAATTGAGACATTTTTAGAGCATGCAGCACTGATGAAATTAAAGGGGGGGAGAATATTTTTCCACATAGATCAGTCTGATAAATACCTTTAAAAATCAAGCTTTTTTCCCTGTTTAAAAGTGTAAGAGCTGGGATATTTGGGGGAAGAACACACGAAGTCATCATTTCTGATCAAATCTCAGTGCCACTCCACAAGAATTAGTACTATCTTACTCCATCCTGGCATGTAAACCCTTAATGTGGTCAGAGGAAAATCTGAGCAAATCAAAAGGAAGGAATTATGGAGCCAGCTCGTACTTTATTTCAACTAAAACAGAGCCAAAAGGAACTTAAAATTCTTTATATTCCATGCAGTAGCCAAGCTGGGCACTATGGAATATTCAACTATCCCAGGTTTTTAAATGCAATCAATTTACTGCTGCCAAATGTAGTAGGTTTATATACATCTGGGAAACATGCACCTATGGTGCTGATGAATTTCTCCTGACATTGCACTGATTTCAAGAGAATGTTATTCTAAATTGGCAGTAGAGAGACTGGTAGAGAAGCATAAAACCCTGAGGATGGCTGAATCAAAGAGAATTTCAAAAGAATTTTCCTGATGATTCTTGGATAATATCACGTTAGCTATTTTCAAAGCCAATAGTTTCCAACTCACTTCCATTTATGGTATCAATAATTAAAAAACACTGCAGTGGGAGATGAACTTACCTGACTGAGAAGAGAAATTGGAAAGCTGTATTACTATCATGAACACAAGAGATGCAAAAAGCTTTGTCTCTGTGGAGAAACTATGGAAACAGGGATATCTTATTTGCAACCATTGAGTGGTTGCCACAAAATGTGATGGGATTGTGTGTAAACGTTCCAAGTGTTACTAGAACATGATCAGGCAGAAGTTAAGGGTGAATCCCCAGCTCCTTTGCACAGCAAGGCCAAATTAAAGCACCTGCAGATGTCATCCTAAAACCCAAAGTCAACTGGAAGAAATCTTAAGGAAATGTTTTGGATCAAATTCAGAGGTAAAACTGATTTTAAAGAAAATTTAAATTACCAAAACTTAAACCTCGTTATGTCCCCCTCCCTGCCAGCATGTTCCTGCCAGCTACTAATGAATTTTTAACATCTTTCCCCCACCCCACTGCTCACATCAGCTCTGACTCCGGCACCCTGAACCATACAGCACGTTACAGTCTAATTGAAACTCACGTGTCAAGGGGCAAAAAGAAAGGAGTGTGGTAAGAGCACTGAGAAATGTAACTTAACATTCCTCCAGCTACTCAGCAGTAAGGCAGAGCAATGAACTCCCCTCCACATTTTATATGGGTGTCAGGTACTTCAAAGGAATATATTTGAGCATGAGGGAGTCTGGCTCGATCCCAGCTCATGCATCATTTGTGTCTGGCTGTTTCCAAGACCCACAGCAAAGCAAAGACTTCCTCCAGTTTGGGGCACATTGCAGAGCTTTCTGTAGCTGTTTCCTTAGAGGTCCTGGAACAGGTCAGCTCTTTGTGTTACATGCAGATGTGGAGCTGGAGCTGCAGCTCCCACCCTAAGCATTTTTTCCTTGTTCTTCTCCCCCCCCCCCACCCCAGCATGCCCTCACTCCAAGTCACAAATTAATAATATATATCTGTCCAGTTTGACATACAAATGTGCTTTTAAGTCAAGCACCTGCTCAGTGGGGTTTTGCAGAGCCAGGCACACATGGCTTGGTGGTTGGAAGCATCTGGAGTAAGGCAAGAGACAGCTTTGGATCGTCCTTGCAGGGCAAGCTCAGCAAAGCACGGGCAGGGTGGAGATACCTACCCTGCTTCCTACCCATTGGTGATTCCAGAGGAATCATGCAACAGCCACAGCTGCTGAGGACAGTGTGACAGCCAGGAGTTAATGTTAAGGTTTCTGTGATGCCACAAACTCTTTTGAATGTTTAGGCACTTGTGTCTCAACACCCGTAATTGAAATAAATGGCATTACTTTACCTTGCAATTGATGGCATTAATTTGCTGATCATTTTTTTGGAGATTTTTGTAGTGCTACATGGAGAAAAGCTGTTATAATACCTGCAAGGGATCACCAAGCAATCTTTGACTAAAAGTACAAAAACTGGTCCGGGAATTTCACACACACACAAAAGAAAGATATTTCCCATGGCAGAAGTGCAAACCACAGAGCTCACCTTTGGTTTTGAAGTCCTTTGTCTCTTCTTACAATTAAGCAATAAGGCTTTAGTGGCTGATACTTCTTGGAAGACATGGAGGACTTTCCAACTATAAATAAGGCTCAGTGACCTTCACCACCAACAAAGGCTGCCTGCCCACAGCAACGTGGAGAACAGGAACAACTCCCAAAGGGTTAACAGCTGCAACTAAATAGCTCAGGCCCTAATTTGAATCAGGAAATTAAGGGATGACAGTGATTATGGCTGATCTCAGCCATGATAAATGATATCATGGCTTTGTCAAAGCACATGGTTGACATCAGATCTTAGAGCTTGGACTCAAAAAGTGAAATATTTAGAAGTTCCTGTATCTGAAGATAGATGAAAGGTTCAGTATTATGATTTATTTTATTTTTGTATTTCTAAGTCCCAAACTAGGCCTTTTAATCCACAAGTTGATGTTTTCCAATCCTACTAGGAATTAAGAGCCTAACTCTTTCAGCCTCTGAAAAAAATTCAGCTTTAAACTCTTCAGTAAGTTTGGCCTGATCCAGCATCAGGCTGCTTTTGAAATTCCCTTTACTGACAATTATATCATCATGGCACAATTTTTTATTTTTTGCCTATGTAGCCAATTATTGTAGATTTCTGGCTAAATAGCAAAGGGTAAAACTCGCATTTCAGAACAAATGAGTGTTATGGAAAGCTTTTTACCCTGTTAATGCAGTACATCTACCTACAGTTATTGAAAGCTGGTTTAGTATTTAGCTATTTTGATGCTTCCAACTAATAGCTGTGTTGATTTAGTAGATTGCTGTGTTAAACTGAGAGATCTGAAGTGATAGCTACTTACTGTGATCACATCCATGCACAAGCTCAACTTAGTCAGCTCTTTCATTGTTTCAGTGAATACTGTATCTGAAATTATGAGGAAGGTAGCACAGATTCGTTTTACACAAAAGTCTCATATTAAGTTATTCTGGTCCCCAGCCCTCCTTTTCTCTTATTAAAAAAAAAAAAAAAAAAAAGGTCTGTAGACTTCGGAAGCCTTGCTCAAGATCCAAGTGTTTTTTCTGATTAAGACGTTCAGATATATTTTTCCTTTTCCTCTAGAAATAGGGAATGCTGAAGATACTCAAAATGAAAAATGTGCCATGTTTGTCCTTGAAGTTTCAGTCAGAATGGTGACAATGGCTGTATCACACTGTATTGTTGCTTTTATCAGCAAGTGCCCTGAGCATACATTAACATAATTGCAAACTGCATAAAAAGTGAACATGCAAAAATGTGATGCAATTGCCAATAGCCTCAAACATCTGTCCCAACAAAGTGTTCCTCCTCCTTATTTTAATTCTTGTTATTTTAACAAGGTTAGTGAAGGAGAAGTGAAGGAGAAACCATGTCACTGACGATATCTACATTTAGAGTGTCAGAACAATTATTGAAGCAAATGTGTATCACATTTTGTTCACTTCCCATAACACCTGTTCATTTTGCTAACACATTATTCCCAGTTAAAGCCAGAACTCATTAGTCCCAGTTAAAGCCAAACTGAAAGCTTAATAGGCACACACATCTGAAAAGCTGAAAAAGTTAACCAAAAGGTAGCACCGTTCAAGCACGGTGTACATCTGAAGCTAGTGGGCAGCAAGCTTCTGTAGCAGCTAATGGAAAGAAATTGAGCCAGAAAAATAGCAATAAATTAAAAGCCATCCAGCCTTAAGAGCTGAGATCAAAGAGGAGCACTGTGCGAACCACCTGCATCTCCATCACGGAGCTGAGAACTTCAAAACTCACTGTGCCAAAGAACCCAACACTTTCCCAGTATAACAAGTTTTGGTTTATCTCCTCAACAGGCAAACGACAAAAGCAGTTATGAAGCAGATCATTTAGAGCCTTTTAGTTTTACCTATATATTTTCTAACCCGCTTTGGAGTTCTCCAGACCTAAGCCTGGACTTCCTGTCTTCCACCATGCGTGCAGAGGGCCACTATCTCCTTACTCCCCAAACTGCTCACATTTGCCACCAAGGAAAGTCAAACTTATGTTTCTGTGATACTTGAACACACATCGTGAATTTGAGGGCATCTGCCCTACAGACACACCGT
The DNA here is from genome assembly GCA_020745705.1 of Hemiprocne comata. Taxonomy (NCBI): domain Eukaryota; kingdom Metazoa; phylum Chordata; class Aves; order Apodiformes; family Apodidae; genus Hemiprocne; species Hemiprocne comata. The sequence continues at coordinate 25,432,469 of CM036593.1, forward strand.
TAACTGTAACCCCAGGAGGCTTAAAGAAATATCAGCACTCAAATTCATAGAGTAAAGGTCTGAAGAGGCAGCTCTGTGAACGGTTAACTGCCCGGGGCTTTGCCAAGCACAATATAGCTGTCACTTGTTATTATGTGAAAGATTTTCTGGGGAACAGTGTTTTTCATTTTGCATGTCAGAGACAGGGAAAAAACACATTTAGACAAGCATCTCTTTAAGAAAAAGAAGAGAGCTCTGCAGCAGAGCTCACTTACCAGGGCTGGTTATTGTCAGGAGGTCAAGCCGCCGTTTCTGCTGAAAAACAAATTACAAAAGGAATTGTTAAAATGGGACTAATTTTAGTGGGTCAGCTTAGACCTGCAAAGTAAGTGTTCTGACATTTATAGCAGAATTAATTACAAGTTACATGGCTCAGTATTAACTCTTTTGGATGGGATCCACATGTACTTCATGAAGAAAAACCCTCTTGCTCAGTCCTTTTAATGTGTTTTTATTTGCACTTATAAAGTGTTACTATTTCTTTTTTGGAATATATACTTGAAATGAATAGCTAGAAGCACAGATGGACCAGTATATTTATAAAAGTGATTTCTGATTCCACAGGGAAGAAGACAAGAAACTAAGACAAGAAACTCTTAAGTTCTTTATTCATGCCAATCACTGACTCATAGCCTGTATGTGATCAAACACAATTATATTGCCTTGGGGTGAACCTTTCAAAGACATGTAAAAAGATCTAGACAAACTCAAGACTGATAAAAGGAAAGACTCTTTTCATGCCCAGTGCAGTCAGTCCATGGATCTCATTGCCATGAACTATCCCTCACCCCAAAAGCTTGCCAGACTTGATCATCACTGGCTATTTGGACAGAGCAAAATACAGGGAGTTATGGCAAATAATCAAGTTCAAAGAGAAGAGAGGTTTCTGGAAGGGCTCCAAAACTTCACAGAGTAAGCTAACCTGTACTACAAAAAGGTTAGAAAACTTTTTGCCTGAAACAAGCTATCCCACCAATGCCTTGGTGATGGTGGGCACATCTGAGATTCCCTTTCCCCTTTAACATGTAGCTAAGGCTGTTACCTTCTCCATGTTCCCAGTCTTAGGTGACCACCCCATCATAACCTCTCTCTCTGGCCTGCCACTGAAATCCATGTGCTCCTGAACCATTATCACCCTTTTCCACCTATCTGTGGGCTGAGAGCTTCCCATCACCAGCAGAGCTTTCCCCATCTCACAGACTGTTACTGCCTCCTCTTCGTAGCACTTTCTAACTTGCTATCTTCTCCCTAACTTTGCCCAACATTACTGTGTCTAGCTGGCATTGAATATTATACTGTCCAGTTTAATTTCTCTCTCCTAATCTGCTCAAGAATGTCTGTCTTACTTTCATTTATTGTCAGACCTATTGATCTTTTTCTAATCTAATTCTCATCACTGCTTTCACTGTATTCCCAGGGTGACAGCCGAAAGTCCTTGAGGAAGAAACATTGACTTGGTATTCCTACCCTAAATGGTCTTCCTTGGAAATTATGACTGATGAAACTGCTTTCCAAACCCATCATTTCTCTGTAAGTAAAGCTTCACGGGCTAAAGTGTATGGACACAGTTGATCATCCATTGAATAAACCTGAACTGTATGCCCAACAGTGAATGTGGCAGGCTGGGTAGCCGAGTGGAGTTTCAGGCTGAACAAACGCATTTTCTGAACCCTTCCTGGCCCTCAGTACCTGCACTCTTGTACAATGCAAATCCTATCTGTGAGAAAATCCATTCCTGCCTGTTTTCATAGGCACTCCTTGTTCTTCTAAGTCTGATAAATCACTCTGAATACAACCTTAGCAGTGTGCTCATCACATTTACTTTATCATAAAATATCAAGGCCAGCCTATGCCAAGGCTTTTTCCAGGTGTGCCAGGGTAATGGTAAAAGGGAGCAGAAGACCCTGCTGCTGCCTGTGTCACCTGCACAAGAACCATTCAGGTATGCTTTCCCTACTCTGCTGGGTCTGCTCACCCCACCCTCCTTTCCCAGGGAGCAATAACGCAACAGCGTAAGCAAGGACCCACCTCACCAGTAGGAGCCATAAGACACAACATCTCCTAATGCCCTAAATTTTATATAGATCCTGTTCTTTAATCCCGATTCATATATAAAAAGCTATGAAATGCCAGGGTTTAAGCACCCACTGGGCCAAAAGCTTTACTTCCATTTCTCAGCACAAATGGAACACCAAATGCTGTATATCTAATGAACAGCAAGAGCAGAATATATTTCCAAAGTCTATACTCTGTAAAGTTTCTCTACTGGGAAAAAAAGGTGGAATATAAATATCCTGTGTGAAAGAAGGCTGCAAAATGCAGAGATTTGGAATAGAGAGAAAGGCATGTTGCCCAGCTGGCCCTTGGTCCTGCCTCGAGTCTATTAACTAGGGTAAAAATAAACATGAAATAAAAACCTAAATAGCTTAATGTGATCCTGCAAGAAAACAAAAGCACATAGAATAGGCTTAACAAAATGGGAAATAAAATTAAATTATTACAAGTCAAATGTTCAGTTTGTAACTTCCTTCCTGTTTGTGCATTGCCTTCGAGCTGGTTGTCGGAAAAACAAATTGAGTCCAGATCCAGGAAATCTTTGTGTATGTGTTGAACTTTAAGCTCAAGTTATTTCTCTGACTTCAAGTGGAGCAGCACTGATCTTTTGCATCTAACACCTAACTGCTGCAAGGGATTTGAAATGCCACCAGGTTCTTGGCACTGGCTCCACCCGTCGCTCGGGGCTGGAGCACGGTGGTTACTGCCTGACTGGTGCACAGGGAGAGGAAAAATTGCTCTGCTCTGACCTTCAGCAGACCTTGAAGAGGTTTCTTTCATTTAGCTCAGCAAGGGAAGTTTGTGCACACTCACCTGGAGAGGAGGAAACAGCAAAGTGCATTCCAATTTTCTGCATTTAAACATGCAAAAATGCACTAATTATGGATCCAATCAATTTCCAGAAATTCAAGCCTGCTCTCAGATCTCCGGGGCCAGCTCTCTGCTGTTTCCAGGGCTCAGCTGGATGCAAGCAGTCTAGCAACTAGATAGATTTTTTTTAAAAAAAAAACACCAAAACCAACACCACACAGACACACTTATGAGTAGCTATAAAAGCAGCAGAATTTGAATTTAAAGAGAGAGACATTACAAGTGTCACAAAGATTAATAAAATAATTGCATCTGAAGTATCATGGCTGTGGGGCTTTATATATTTGCTTCTCCCTTCAATGCTGAAAGATGTAAATTACAGCTGTTGCTCCCCTCCAGCATGATCACCCTCTCCCTGTTTTGACAGATTTCCTGAAAGACTCCTCTCACAAGATGTCTGGCTTTTTTGTTCTGCCTTCAGTAATTTTCCACATCTCAAACACCTGCCCCTACAGAAACCTGGGACCATCCCCATCTTCAGGCAACCTACTGTCCCAAGAATTCCTTACAGCCTGAGCACTGAATTGAGATGCCTATCACCCCTGGTGAGGCAAGAGGTGACAGTTTCCAATATCACTAAGGCTGGATTTCACCTACGTTAACAAAAGGGCATTCCATCAGAAACTCTAAAATGATTTCCACAGCATCAGCCATAATATATATGAGGCAAACAAAAAGATTCACTGGATCACCACAGTATCTCTGTTGCTATTACCCTGTCCCACCCTTAAGGGGCAGCATCCTCATTTTCACTTTGCTGATTATTTGGAAGCCCAAAGGCAGGAAGAGGCCGTGGGGGATTCATACCCACTTCCCACCTCGCGTGGTTTCCTAGCGTTGGTGCTACCCAGAGGCACGGTCCCAACAGCTCATTAGGGCAAACCTGCAGCAGACCGTGTTCACTGCCATAAAATTAACACAATCTTTAATTAATTCAATAAGCACTGATGAGCAATAAATCATATTAAAATACAAGGAAGGCAAATTTTTAATAAATTAAGCATTGATTCACTCAATAAATATTAATCTGCTAAGCATCAAGAATTCATTATGTTTTAGAAAACCAGTTGAAAAGCCTCACTGGTGAGCTGGTCTGAAGTGTGCAGAATGGTCCCAGTTCACTCATAATATACACTTATTTTTAACTAATTCCTTAATTTATCAAGTTAAACAACTTGCCTGAAAGTGAGTCCATTGCTGTGTGCAATTTTCTCAACACAGATTCTAACACACCCCTCAGATTTTTTCCTACATTTTTCTTAGTAACTCCCTTTCTGATTATTTACTTTTTCTTCCTTAGTGTTAGTGGTCTTTAAAATATTTCCTGAATGGTTTAATTTAAATTTCACCTCAAATAACTCAGTGAGAGTTGCAAACCTACAAAAAAAAAAATTGGGGAGGGGGTGTATATTAACTCATTCATTTAAGTTTAGCTTATCTACAAGATGTTCTTCACACTTTGCTCTCTGCGGAGTTCCTCCAACCTTTTATATAGATGTGGGATGTGCTGCACTTGCTTTGACTCTTATCTACAGATTAGCAAAAGAGAAGGAAAAAAAGCCAGATGCAAAGATGCCCCACGAGACTGATATGGAGCTGTTTCTGTAGCAACCGATGATTTTCTTCTCATGTAAGAATGCGCCTAGTCATATCTAATTCCGAATGTATCTGGGCCTCACTTGCCAGCCAAAGCTGTGTCAAGTATAAAGTCAATATAGTCAGAAAGACTGATAAAAAAAGCAATTATAAAGTCATCTTCCTCCTCCTGCACTCCTTCTCCAGCCGGGATCTGAAAGATATCCTTACTCCTGCCTGCTGTCCCAGCACATCACCTCCAAGCCCTCAAGACCCAGCAGAGCTGGGAAGCAGAGCTCGAGGTGGCAGCCAGCCACAAGGCTGCTCTGCTGGAAGCTCCTTCAGCAATCCCACGCACCCACCTCCTAGGAGGCAGCGTGCTCTGGCAGGGGTTTCACTAGACCATCTATCCCTGCCTTGCTTTAAGTCTCCATACAAAACTCCAAAGCCCAGAGCTGAGATCAACTTCAGCTTTAGAAAGCTCTTGTTGGGTTTGTGCCATTTCGGTGCCTTCGCTTTGCGGGCAGTATGTTCTACAGCCATGAACCCAAAGACAGGCTGCCCATCTCACTGACATCTCCTGTCGTAGTCCACCCACACAAAGATGGAATTGACTCTCTGAGACCACAGTAGGGCTTCACCCAGCCTGGTCTCTGCTATTGATCTCTTCCATTTGATTTTAATGTGTTTTGAATCAGCGTCTCTCCCTACTACCTTCAATCTACTATGCAATTCAGAGGGTTTAACTCAGAAATGAAGTGCATGGGTTTGGGGGGTTTTTTGTTTGTTTTCTTTTGTTTTGCTTTTTCCTGGAAGTTTTGCCACAAAGTGTTACTAATTGTGCCTTTTCCTCTTAAATTCTAAATTAGTGCTTCTCCTCTACAAACTGTGTTGACATAAGACTAATTGAAACCAGTGCACCTTCTCACAAAATCAAGCTGAGTGTGTCCTGCAGGGTTTGCAAAGATGGATTCCACATTTCTATGACCTTTATTATTGCCACACTCTGTAATGTCAATGCTTTTGAAAGCTATCATCTAACATTATATCATGAAAGAACCCAAAAGTTCAGAAAAAGATGAAAGAGATCCTAAGAGTGCAACTTGGCACAGTGTGAATGCCCCAACACAGCTGCCCATGGGCACCACCATGAACCTCCTCAGTTTTGCACAGTCAAGGGGAGAGAAGAGGGAGAAAGCACAAAGAGGGAGATGTTACAGGCTGTGTCCCACCCTTGCCCATTGCTACCTGACAGGTGACAAGCTGTGCAACTTGTTATGTTCTGCTGCTATGCAAAAGACACTCCTGTGATAGAGGAGCATAAACCACATTTTATTTGTTTGTTGTTGGACAGTTTAAAGAAATAATCAGAGCTATAAAAATCTCAAACAGCTTTCTAATGGAGGCTTAGGTGAAATACGGTGCTAGAAAAAGCGAATATAACTCAAAGAGCATTTCACATATGTCTAGTTTCTCAAATACAAGTTTATCCACTCCAACCCCCTTTCCCATCAGAGTGCAAGACATCTCCGAAGAGAAATTCTTTATTTAAGTAATGACCCCAATAAGCTACTAATTCAAATCCTGTTAAAATGGATAATTTGATGATTTAAAGCTCTTTTTTAAAAAAATCATGTTATGCCAAGCAATAATCTTTTCTTTCCATCCTGAAATCACAGGCTTTTGTTCATATAATGAAGCAAGATCTCACACTTTGTACTTCCTTTATGATTAGCTGCTAAAGTTTCCCGGTAAAATGATAAAACGAACCAGTCAGCTTGTTGACACTTGACTGGGATTTTAGTAAATTGCATCTGCTGTAGCCTACTCCATGAAATCAATTATTGATAATATAAGTGTGGAAAAACATTTATAAAGTGGTTTGAGACCTATAATGAGCATTTTAAACCATTTAAACAGCAACCTCTCCAGACATTGGATCGTTGCAGTATTTGGTAACTCTATTCTAGTTTAAAATCAAAACCATGTTCAAAGGATGAAAGGCAGCACCAAACCATGAATCTACTTTACTCATCCTTCCAGTTCACATATTCTTCTACTTAATATCTGATAAAAAATTGCATATTTATTTCCCAAAGGCTAAGTGCAAAGGATACATGATACTTTCTTATTTTTCTGAAACTGCCAAACAGGCAGCTAAGACCTCTCCTTCTCCCAGCTGTGTTTATGTCAAGAACACAACGTGCAAGCATAATGTATTAATAGAATCATAGAGTGGTTTGGGTTAGAAGGGACCTTAAAGATCATCTAATTCCAACCCTCCTGCATGGGCAGGGACACTTCCCACTAGACCAGGTTGCTCAAAGCCCCATCCAACCTGGTCTTGAACACTTCCAGGGATGGGGCTTCCACAACTTCCCAGGGCAACCTGTTCCAGTGTCTCACCACCCTCACACAGAGGAATTTCTTTGTAATGTCTAACCTAAATCTACCCTCTTCCAACTTCAAACCATTACCCCTCATCCTATCACTACACACCCCTGCAAAAAGTCCTTCGCCCAGCCTTCCTGTAATTATTTACTTATGATTGCATTATTATATTGGAGTTTTGTATTATTATAATGTATTATTTATAAACAAGCTCCTCCCCAGTTCTTACAGTCCTGTTATGCTGAAAAGCTATTTACAAAGAACATTAATACAATGAAGGCTAAGGAAAGACTGAAAAGCCATGCAAGGTATCTTTGGGCATGCATACAAACACTCTGTAGTACCTGTGGCAGTAAGTCACACCCCCAAAGCCTTGGTGAGCAGATTACTACCCAAAGCAGTAAATCACTGCCCAAAGCAACAGCCGTGGGAGGCTCAGCAACGTGAGCAGCTGTGCAGCGGAGCCCATTTGAGATGTGCACACTCAGTTTTATTGGTCACACAATTTCACAGTCTGTTCCACATATTCTTGAGTGACATCTACTGGTGCTTTATCTATAAGTTGCCTTATTTACATATAGAGCACTCATAAAGATAGTATCCAGATTCTTACCGAACGACTAGGAGCCAAAAAAAACCAACCCATCAATTCCCTAGAAATACTTGCAATCACAAGAAAAAGTCATTAAGAGACTATCTTATCTCTGGAGGGAAGGAGAGGAGGAATGAAAGGCTTTGGAATGAACTGATCCTTAACTTTGCCAATGAGAGTTATGACAACAGAAAGACTCAAGTTTTCTGTCCTTCTGCCTCTGCAAAATAACAAGCATCCTTATGTACCTCTGTGAAGCAGCCCAAAGGTAGCAACTTCGTGGTTTGATGATGTATCTTATGCATATATAGTGCATCTGCTCAGATGTGCACGTAAAAAGACACTCTTGATTATTTAATAACAGTCTCTTTTTAACCCAAGTCAAAACATGGCAAGCAAATCCAATCACTTTATTGAACCCAACTGGCAAATTTGACTCAGAGCTCCCAGTTTCATAGGCTTCCATCCTTGTTAATTCAGGCCTGAAATGCTGAGACAAGTGAATGCACAGCCAGCCAGTACTCTAGTCACCCTGCAGCTTGTGTAGGTTATGAGAAGGTATGTGGTACATACACAGACATTGGTATTTCTGCCTCAGTAGAGACTGGGGAAAAAGACTGGATGATACAGCCAATACCTTATCTGTGCCTTGCTCTGCTCTTCCCCAAAAGCATTGGGCCTGCCAGAAACTAAGGAGGGGAATAAGGCCCGTTTCTCTACGGTCTGTCAGCACATCCAGCTTGGAATCCAGCCTCTTTGGAGTTCCTCTAACAAAAATGGGGCTGTGGTTGCGTGCATGTTTTAAATTAAGCATATATACTTATACTGCAAGGGTTCAGGACCTACTCATTCCACCATTCCAGTTAGCATTTTAAAGGGTTTGTTTTGGTAACAAACCACAACACAGGTCTTTCATAGTTTGAGGTATTATTATGTAAATTGCAGAGCTGTGGTTATAATCCTGTGCTTGTGACATCAATTACTTAACGCCTATAGAGATTACTGCAATGCCACAAACAGCGGATTATGATGTTTTAAAGTACACAGTAAGCAGCAGGAGCTACTAAACTCTTGTCTTTACATTTATTTTAGTTTCTTTTTAAAGATGTAACCAGGGCAGGAAAAACTAGACAGATCACACACAGTGCCATTAAGAGCCAAAATCTATACATGATGCAGATAGCTCCAGGCATTGCATAGCCATTCTTTGGTTGTGAATTCCTGTCTTATATTAAATCTTATGAAGGAAAGGAGCAGCTTCACTGAAAGCAGTCATGAACTTGGAGAGTCCACCATTTGTTGGAACGGGGTGTGGGGGGTAAGCAACCATGTTCAATGAATGTTTAATTAGAACTAAGCATATCTACCTATAGCAGTAATGGAATATTGACTAACTAGCCATTGTTTATGAGCTGTTTTAGATAACAGACAGGACATATGCAATATTAAAACTAAACATGCAGTTGCAGGAGCCTGTGATCACACAATAAGGGAGGCACAAATCCAGAGGTTTACATCCCTGCCCTGCCCCATCTAGACCTTGAGACTGAACTTCAGCTGCTCACATTCATCTACGAGTGATCAGAAGATCATTTCTCCCAAACCTTCTTTTGCCGTGCATAACTAAATAAATACTGAAACTGGGATTTATGTTACAAAGTCCAAATCCAACCTGAGTATTTTAGCTAGCAGTTGTCCTGCTCTCTCCATGTCAAATAATAACTAATATAACAGTCATCCTGCCAGAATAGCCAGGACACTGGTAGTGGGTGAGAAGGCAGATGGGTTCAAAGAAGATACTGCTTTGAAAAAAATGTAATTCTGTCAAAAGAGAGAACAAAACAAAACACTAAAAACTCTGAGGGAGTTACAGGGAAGTTTTCTGAAACATGAGAAATTTTCACTAGAAAAGTCCTTCTTTGTAAGCCATTAAATACCTTCATGTTTGGGGAGCATGTGTTTGCACTTGGTTTGGCTCCTGCTCTGTTTTAGAATTCTGCTCAGGGCAGCACTTAACTGGAAAGCAAAGCTCTGAATTATGGCACTGACACGACCCACTTCCTCATACATCTGGGCCCAGCCAAAGAAAAAAAAAAAATCTTTGATAAACTTTTTAGAAACAGGACTCCTGTGGTTTCCCACCATAAGGATAGAAATACAAATGCAGGGAAAAGACACATAAAAGATGCAACACGAGTAAATTCCTTCTGAATATAAAATTTCCAAAATATTATCGCATTTTCATACATAAAACTTAAGAATTACGTGTTTAAAATTCCCTGTGATTCAGCAACAGAATAAATGTGAGAGAACACAACTTCTCTAGGTGCCATTTTCTCTGGCTCCCTAGATCCTAAATCCCTCCCTCTCCAAGGGCTCCCTGCCTTTACTTCTGATTTTGTGGGAATTATCTGGTTGTGTTTATCTCAGGTGTTATTTCCTCTTCAGGCGTTGGAGTCAGCCTGAGACGCAGGCGAGCTGTGTGAGAGCACAGCACAGCGATTTCCAGACCATAGCTTCAGTGGCTAGAGCTATTCTGCAAACACTCAAAATATATTCCCTTTCCACTCAAAGATGGCAATATTTAACAACGACTGAGTGACTTGCATACAATGGTAGTGCATGCCGTTTTATTTAGAAGAAAGCCTCAATAATAGGCTGTATTTCTGGTAGCTCACATTCAGACATCTGTGAACATTAAACATTCAACAGAGCAAATATCAGCTCTGCAAGCAAACCAAACTTGTTGTCTGCAAGCCCGAGTAGCTGGGCTTTCTGTGTAACACAAAGCAGAGTAAATGGCTGAGAAAACTTTAAGACTGCAAAATGGTGTGGATGAGATCTCCAGGCTATATCATCTCCAAAATCCTTCTGCAGTAGTGATTTCCATTTGTGCCATCACCATGCAGTGTCAAAGCTACCAGTCTCACACCTACAGCTCCATGTAGCCAAGCATTCAAAAGGGAAAGACAGAGCTTATTCTGTTTGGAAAGTTAGTTTTGCACTTAGCATTACTGTAATTGTATATATATATATATACACACACAATACATTGCATATATGTACACACTATCACAGACATAGAAACGTTCAGGTATGTATATGCAGGTGTGTCTATATTGAGGTTTGGCTATTGACTTCTGCACTGTACAGAGAGGAGCAAATATTTCTAAAACTGCATACACACACACACATTTGCAGACAAGGAGTCCATATAGGCTATGTATTGTAGTTACAGAGGAAAAACCTAGGAAATACTCAAAATTACCACACCTATCCAAGAGCAAGCTAGCATTTTGTCATCTCTAGAAACATGGCAGCACACACATTTCCTAATTAAAGCAGTATCTCTTAAGGAGCCAAAGGAAATCAATGTGAAGGGAGTCCATGGAACTGGGAATGCAAACCAGTAAGATAGGAAACATTTGATTCTAAAGGCTTGCACAACACCTGGACAAAATAAGTATTTTTTTTCCTTTTACAGCAAGGGGGCAACTAACTGCAGCCCTCCAAGCTCTGCTCTGGCTGTCGAGGCACCATTACAGCCAAAGGCTTTTCTGCAGTAGGGCCAGGAAGGAGGGAAGGGGGGAAATAACTGTGTTTTCACATTTGATTTAGGAGAATTACTTTATCTGGAAATCTTTTCCCCCCACACAGTGCAAAGTTACTTGTTTACTGTATATAAGTCAAGACAATGTGATCAAAATAATTGTGAAAAGTTAAATCAGAATCCAGTATGTATAGACAAATATATAAATTTATATGTCAGACTACTGTGGTCTCATCTAATTTCAAGCTTTTCATCTAATTTCAGTTTGAGTCTGTTTCCCTTCACAATCCATGGCAGTGAGTTAGTTTCTCTATTGCTCAAAAAAATCGATTTTTTTTTTCCAAACCAGACCACTGCTTGTCATATTCACTTAGCAAATTATTCGGAGCATCCCAATCACCATTATTCTAAAAACTGCACTTTTAATTACAACCTGTGAAAACACTGAAGAAATCAAATGGCAGCAATGAGCATGAGTTATCCTGGAGGCAAAAAGAACAATTTTACTATTTTTACTTTCCAAACACACTCAACAATTCTTTGTAGTTTTCTGCTGCACATGCTAAAATAGTTTCTAAAACCCTGTGTCTGAACATCTTGAGCCAAAGAACTTGGAACAATGTCCACTCAGGCTGCAACACGTATCAAAACTCCCAAAATCTAACAGGGCAGTGTGGGACACCTTACAGCCTCTTCCAGGATCATCCTGCCTTTGTACACTACCTAGTGTAGCTCATGTTTAATCTGTGTCTGGTGTCTCTAGAACTGTTAATAAAAGCAATAAAATGGAGGCTACTGGAACCAAGGTGGCACTTAGCTCTCTACATCCAAATTCGAACATTTTTCTCCCACTTTTGAAATCTGGCATTTTAGCCTAAACCCTTCACTCAGGTGCTTTAAACTGTGAAAACCATTCCAGAGGCATTTTTATTCACAACAGTTGAAGAGAACTATATTTGTCGCAGGCAATTTGTCATGTTATATTAAAGGAGAAAATAAAAGTTTGGTTCATCAGAATAACTGAGCCGAGTTCGCTTGCGTGAGAGCAGCCTCAAATGGAGATCAGTGTAAGAAAATGGGGCCACTGCGACTGTGTTCCTCTCTTCAGTCCATGTCAGGTCATTCTGACTAATAAAATAAGGAATAACATTTGCCCCATCCACTGAGCAGAAATAAGAGGTCTGAAATGCTCTTTTCATTAGCCTCATTCTCAACTGTTCCAAAGTATCACTCTTTTACACTTGTTCTCCAAGCAACGCACTGGGGACCTGCTACCTGAGAGGTACCTAATCGTGGGTTAAAAACATAGAATAAATACTTGTGAAAAATCTGCATGGTGACTGGCAAATACAAGACTGTTTTGAGAAGCACCCAAAGCACAGGGACTTCAGTGATAAAGAGAAGGGAACCAAATACCTATTAACAAATTTTGATATGAAACTGCCAATTTTGCATCACAAACGTGCACTTGCTTCAGGGTTCAGTCCAACCAAGAGCTGAGTTTCCCCAGTCCCCCTTGCTGAGACAACCAGTGAAGGCAGATCATGTCTCAGAATGAGATCTCCACAAGACAAAAGCTGAGATTTACCTACGTACAAGTAAAAAACATCTAACCAAGACTGTAGCAACATGTCATGAAGCTGCTGTGAAGCAGTTGTCCTTTGGGTTACACATAAAATGTGTTTATCTGGATAATTTGAAATGTGGATGTTTACCTGTGACTTGTGAGTCACTCTGAAACTTCCAATTCTCAGAATAATATAGTTCTGTATTTAAACTGCTTCTATTGCCCTTATTTATGTTCTTCATTTTTTTTTTAAGAAGTCCAAGATGTTTCCAAACATCCACTGAATATTAGCACTGAAAATTAATTATCTAGATGTTTACAATAACATTTGCACACTGTGTTGCAAAGACATTTTTTTTCCCCCAGAGAGTACGTATTTTTTAGTTAGCAAAAGAGATGTGGTATGTCAAGAGTAACTCATGAGGAAGTATCAGTCCATCATTTCAAACCAATTTCACAGTTGCAGGAAAGGTGAACAAAGTTTCCATAGGTGAGCACGCAAGGAAAATTTATCCTTGTTCTTACCCTGAACCCTGTTATGTCAGAGAGGTATATTTCAGGATTTTATGTGTCTTTTTTTTTTTTTAAAGACCAACACAAATGTAAATGTTCCAATCTACAGTGGAGAAATTAGGTGTCAGATTCATTCTTGTACCTACAGAGCTAAAATTTTTCTTTTGGACATGGAAGACAGAGAGAAGTTTTTCTTTTGAAATGTAGCCCCCTCCACCAAGGTCCTGCAGGGTTGAGGCTGCAGAGGAGCTGTGGGGCCAGGCAGACTTGAGCAGGCAGCTACTTTATTCCCCACAGACCCCTCTTCTGGGGTCTCTTTACTGTTTTAGCTATTAGATACATATCTGTGCTCATTTGCAACTGGAAAAAAATATGAGAATTCAAGTCTTTTTATATCCCCAAATAAATAAACAAAGCAATTCAGACAATACACTAGAATCAGTGTTTTTCAAATGAGTTTTATGGAGTCTGAATAAATTTCCACCTCAAGTGATGAGAAAACTAAGCAAAATCACTGAGGATTTACTGTTAAAAAGCTTCTTGGAAAAAAAAAATAAGGAAAAAATATTTTAGGGTAGAAAAGGTATTTTGCATATAGGGGGCAGCAGCAAAGGAAGTGTTAAGAAAAGTGAAGATACAAAGTTGCCATTAGGAAGCTGGCTTTGGAGAAGACTACATAGAAAGAAGATGAAAGCAAACAAACCAGCTCTCTCGGCCCTCTCATCAGCAAAGAAATCCAAACTGGCAGGTTTCATCCACCTCATACAACTCAAAAAAATAGCCAGGTTTTGAGACAAGCCACACAGAGCTAATTTTTACTGGCCACAGCTTTTCCTAACTAGATGTTTTGAATTCTGAGGAACATGAGATTTTCTAGGTTGGGGAGTGTTTTAGTACCGCTACTGTGTCAACTTTGAATTATGCACAGATTTTTAAATATGGAACTGTTCCTCTACTTATGATGACAGGCACATTCACGTCATATAAAACTGGGAATGCAGAGAACTAAACAAAGCCAGTGAGTTCTGAATTGATCACCTAAAACATCTGCTGTATTGCTTAGGAATTGCAGCACATATGGCATTTAGGAGCTTCCAATATTTGAAGGCACACTACCTTTGCAGAACAGCCATAAAATGTCAGAAACGCCCATTCTGGCCATTTCAGTCTTAGCTCTGAATGTTTTGGTTGGTTGTGGGAGGGTTTTTTTGGGTTTTTTGTTTTATTTTATAATAAAATGCTTTAAATTATCTTGGGGTTGATTCTTCTGTTTTATCTCAGTTTGATTTCAGTCGACTTAGCTGGTGCCCTAAGTCTTCCACAAGTTTCTGTACAGGACTGAGGATATCAAGAGTCATCAAAACAATAAGAACATCATGGAAAAGAGAAAGAAAAGTTATCCTCTAAATGTGATCCCATCTCAGCCAATCTACTCCTTGCACGTATTCTGAATCTCACTGCTGTTATGGTACAATAATCACACAGCAATCTTCACACAGTATCTATTAACAACACATCATCACTATGCATTTCTAAACGGGATTTTACTCTGATGCAACAATCCTGCTGCATAAAGCTCCAGCCTTGCCAAGAGCTAGGACGTGACATTTTCAAGAACAGCTGACCTAGGAGTGAATTAGGCACAAAATGCCTTTTAAACATTAATGTATTTTTGAGAATCTGGTGCTAAGCATCAAAATCTCACTAAAAGAGGTCACACCAGAGCCTCTGAATTTGCATTTTAAAATAGCAAGGAAAAATATCTCAAATTATCAAATAAAAGTATTTTTTTAAATCCTATTGCCCACTTACTGACTTTGAACTCCCATTAAGTTAAGCTATTTTGTAGGTTTGGCTTTGATTTGGGGGAGATAAGTGCTGGAATGTCACGTGCACTCCAACTACATCCCAAAGGAAAAGAGCTACTGTGGAAACAGGGGAAATACCAAGTGGGATATTGGAGCCACAGAGTCTATTAACAAGCTATTAGGTTGAAAAGAAAGTCTTCAGAAGGGAACTAGTCTAGGGAACAGTACAGGTTCAAAAAGGATGGCAGAGACCAGCTAAAATACTTGTAATTGCTCTTGGCCAGAGTTTCTTTTAACCAATTCAAGCTCAGAAGGAGGTAAGGGTGAACCATGAATCAACACTCAGAGTCTCTCTGGTAAACTTATTAGTTGTTGCAGTCTCTGTTGCAGAACCTGAGACAAAGGCCTTCCCCCTAATAATAAACACTAAGAAAAGTGCCTTACTTTCTCACTGCTTTGAGCCCAATCCACTGGTAAAATTCAGTAACAAGTTGAGTAATTCTCAAAGTCCCTCCAAAATCTATTGAATTACTCCCTAGAAGCAGTTACAAGTAAACCTGGCACTGATTTACCCCTCATATCATCAGACAGACTGGAAAGATCCTACTCACCCTTCCCAAAAACTGTCTTTCAGGGAAAGATAAAAACATCCAAGGATGTCTAAGAGGTGAATCAGGTACCAATTTTAGTAATTCCAGCTCATATAAACAGAAGGCATCATGGAACCCAAATTACATCACACAAAATCATGTATCATTTAAAAAAAAGCTCAGTGCCCAACTAGTATTGTCCAGCTTGGGAGAATCATTATTTCTAACACTGAAATGCTAAAATATGGTATTTAATGAAACCACATCAGCTACTTAATAACAGCCAGCTATATAACTCTGAAAATAAAAAGCTTATTTTCTTTACTTGTGACCTGAGGTCACCTTGAACCTGAAGATGGCAAAAATCATAGCTCACATTATCTGTGCCACAAACTTATTGTCTTCTAAACAAAAGAAAGGACCCAAGTTTTGTGAGAAAAAAAGAAAGTATTCTGAGCTTTTTGAAAAGCAGATCACAAAAGCAAAAACATTACTAAGAGCACATATAACTCTGTGAGAGCTCCCTCTTTTGGTAACAAAAAAAAAGCTTCACAGATCACCACTGTGAAGCTTTTCACAAGAGCTTCTTTGCTTTCAGGACTACAAACCTCACATCAAGAACACAGACTGGCCTTACTGTATTTTATCTTTTAGGAAAGACATAATCTGCACAAAAGTCTTGATTTACCAATATGGAGAATGCTGCTGCTCTTGAATTTTGGAGTTATTTACACTGTCTTTTGGTTCTGCAGCAACCCTGGAACAAGACAAACCACTCAAAATTCCACATTTCCTCCCAAGATCTTGCTGAGAGTTAAGAGTTATAGGGCAAGCCAGGAGCAGCAATAAACAGAAGCAATTTGGCATTGGCTGGGATAAAAATCACAGGATTAGTCAAGAAAATAGGTCACAGAGGACAGGGCAAAGAACAAGTGTGAAGAATGGCTTTTTACTGATTAGTCCCTTCCTGGGAAGTGTGCCAGAAAGTACAGAAGGTCCCCAAGAAATTTCCTTTTAATACTCACACCAAGTTTCACTATGTAGCTTTTCCATGGAAGCTGGGAGTTAGAGTTAAGCTGTCAAATGGAAAACCATCTAGAAATTTTTAATCACCGTTGGGATTGCTGGTATAAAAGCTTTTACCTGGACACAGGGTTTCTAAGAGATGCTGATCACTTGGGAAGGAGCACTGCCCTGAACGTGGGTGGCATTAGCAAACTTGCTACACCTGACTTCCCAGTTAACTGGGGGTTGAGATTTCCAAGGGAAATCTATTCACCTGAGTTGTTACTACATTTCTCAGTAAAATTGACTTCGGGGTCACTATGCTGAGCCTACAAGCAATTTAAGTTCTTTAGTACTTACGTGTACCAAAAACCTACATCTATTAATATTAATTTGGCCTTGGATAGGAAAGAGTGAAAGGATTTGGTTATTTTTTTCCTTTTATTTCCCTGTAATTTACATCAGCTGATATTCTGAAACTCTGATTCTATACCATGGGAGCTTTTTAACAGTTTTTGTTAAGGGTTATTGAAATTTAAGAGTTCATTATGTTACAATTCTCTCATCTATGCCTCAAAGGCTTTTGCATTACTGCTGTCCTGTGGGGAAACTAAGCAAGGGGGTACTGCTTAAGTGAACTCAGGGATTGCTCCTTATAAACATCATAGGTATTATGGGTTCTTTTAATTTAAATACCCTGTCTGCAAAAGGCAGATTATTCTGGATTTATATACATAAAGAGAATATCATGCTAACTTTTTATTAAAAATTAAAATCTTTTGAGTCACAACAGAAATCAATATACCACAATTTGAGTGAAGTAGAATGATGATCCTGTGGTTAAGTAATTGAAAAGGGAATTGAGTAATCTGTCACTCTCCCTGCTCTGGGCAAGTTAGCTCTGGATATCTTAAGCACTGCATTTTAGGCTCCTAAAAGAGTTAGATATCATGCTTTCAAAAGCAATTCCAGTACGTAAGACAACATTTTGGGTACATACCTAAATGCAAGTCTGATTTTTCTATTTTGCACTTTCTGGAAGTTGGACTTTTTTTAACATCTCAGACTGAGAAATAAGATGGTTAAAACAGCTGACCTTAACAGCATGTACAGTAAGAATTAAAGGCATGTCCGCATATTCAGTGACAGAGTTGAGATGTCCATGTCTAAGCTTGCAGGTGAGAACCAACTGTGGTTGTACAATTGTTCAGAAATGTGAGCATGGGAAGTAGCTGCTAACAGATCTATAAAATGTGCAGAAGAGTCGTGATTGGAGTGCTAGACCCATCTGCAACTGACTTCCTGAAAGCATCCTAAGAAGTCTGAAACCTCAAATCACTTTTGAAAAGGATACTAAACTTCCTCAAGTACTTAAGGATTGCTTTGCATAGCCTCGTGGAGGTCAAGTTCTAAATTCAAGAGCTCTTCTGAAAACTGAACCGTTCAGCTCAGCAGTGTGTTATATACTGCCTTTCTTTTGTTCTTTCCTCTGTTACCAGCATGTTTGTTCTATCTGGGATAACATCTTGCAGTGTCGAGACCTTAGACTAAGTTTTTTGAGCTCAGATTGTTCTTTGCTATATGTATATAAATAATTACATACATCACTGCTTGTTTGTGCTGTGGCACAAATCAGGTGGGAGGTGTTCATAGATGGATAACCACTGTGTTTTAAAGAATAAGGCAACACAATGGGGACAAGATGGATGATGAGGACAGGCAAATCATGATGCAATTCTGTATGAAAATATATCTGTGTAAAAAGTATAGGCAAAATCTATTTGAGCTTCAGTACAGATCCAAAGAAACCCCAGAATCAGGGCTGATGCTTCTTCTCATGCCTCGCCGTCAGCATCTTTCTCACATCCAACTGCTGCAGCTTAGGAAGAGAAGTATTCACCTTCATTTTGAATTTGCTTGCCTTTTGTCACAACCTTAATTTCATTAAATTGCTGAGTTTTCTATCCTTATAAAATGCAGTATTTCAGCTTCCAGCAGACATGCAGATTAGCCTTATCCTAAAGCACCTCATCTCTGTTTATCCCGGGATAATTAGTCACGTAAATTAGAAGTCATTACCAAAGGCTACAAAACCCTTTAGCAAAGGCTTGTTGACAGGCTAACAGGTTTAAAGTACTTTTAAGGTCTAAGGGTGGGAAGAGATGTGTACGTGGGGGTGTGAGAGGGAAGAAATATAATCACAGAAGGAAGTAAATTCTGACACAGAAAATGAGGCTGTGTTAATCTGTATTCATTCCCAAAGACAGACTTACACTATTGTATGCTGCCACGGTGATATATAACAGAGGACATTTAAAATGCCAAGCAATAAAAGTGTATTTTCTTCATTACATTTTTGTTGAATGCTTTGATCTTCCCATTTTACACTATAAGTTTGATTCATCATTACTTTCCAGTAAGAAACTGCCACATTTGATTGTGGCAAGAAGAATTCTTATCTAATTGCAATTTGTAAGCACAGGATTTAGTGTATTGTTGCCTGAGAAATGGAACTGTCTAAATTATTTTCCCTGAAACTAACATCTTCAACAAATAAAAGCAACATGTGATAGCTGGGCATAATTAAAGAAAAATGACACCTACTGTTACATGAATAAAGAAAATGTGTTGATGACAAGAAAGGGAAAAAATGTGATTTCCCTGCAGTTTCACTGAAACACAAAAGCATCACATTTTAGTTCTTTAACACATTTGTTCAATGAATTGGAAAAAAACCAATCCCATTCTCTAAACCAGCTTGTAATGTACAGTTATTTCCCTGCAGTCAGAGCAATGCATGTCAGACATTTTGGATTTACTGTGCATGCACAGCAACCCTGTCTGAGCATTCGGACACCCAACAGTCGCTTCCGAGCAAAGGCACAGAAAAGAGAAAACAGCCCTGAAAAGCTGGACATGCAGAAAACCTCCCTTAAAGGTTCCTATTTACAGCTTCACTTTCAATGCCATTTTGATTTTTTAAGGTGTCTATGCATATGAAATACAATCAGTTCTCAAGCAACTTTCTGCTTCTTCAAACGCGTCCTTTTTTTCTTCCCACTTTTTTGCTCCTCATCCTTGCTCCCTCACATATGCTTATCTATTCCATTCCCCTACATTAAACAACTCCTAAAAAACCACTGTTAAGAAAACATGTAATATTCTGTTATCATTTGCAAAGCTTAGAGTATTTGTCTTTTTTTCCCCTTTGTTTTCAGCACTGTCCTGTTTCGCCCCTCCCCACAGCATTCACATATTCATTACAGATGCTTTGATAAACTAGTTTTCAACTCCATGGGGTGAGAATAGGTTTATGGAAATCATCTATCTATAGCAATACTTGGTAACAAATATGCAGTGATAGCTCTGAGTGATGTATTATTCCCCATTCTCAGCAGCATAAGAACAGTACAATTTGTAACCTGTTGGAGGAAATGCTGTACAGGCATTAGCAAGTTTTCCAGCCCGTTCTGAGAACCATTCTGCTCCAGCTACTTTCCTATCGATATATACTCAAGAAAAGTTTAAAACTGGGCTGGGTATTTCTACCCAAGTTGGCAATGTGGCTTTGGCTGTAGCAAAGATATATTCAGAGAATAATGTGTAATATACTTATAAAGAAATATACCTAGAATATGACTAGCTATTACAGAAGGACTACCTATTACTATCTACCGTAATTAACTACTACTTGTAAGCAGATATATATCACAGTGATGGGAAACACTATAAATCCCTAAAAGGAAAAAAATACCTAATGATATTTCTTCAGAGCTTACAAATGCTTACAGTGCTTCAGTGATTATGAGAAAAGGCTGAGGGAGCTGGGTCTCTTTAGCTTGGAGGAGACTGAGGAGTGACCTCATTAATGTTTACAAATATTAAAGGGCGAGTGTCAGGAGCCAGGCTCTTCTCAGTGATGTCCAATGATAGGACAAGTGGCAGTGGGTGCAAGCTGGAGCATAGGAGGTTCCACATAAACTTTAGGAACTGTGAGGGTGACAGAGCACTGGAACAGGCTGCCCAGAGAGGTTGTGGAGTCTCCTTCTCTGCAGACATTGAAAACCCACCCAGACACATTCCTGTGTAACTTACTCTAGGCGATCCTGCTCTGGCAGGGGGTTGGACTAGAGGATCTTTCAAGGTCCCTTCCAACCCCTAACATTCTGTGATTCTGTGAAATCTCTGATCTCAAGTATTATGTCTCAAAATAGAGGTAATTCATTACTCCAAGTAAGACCATAGTAGTTTTGAGTTGGTTTGTGAGACCAAATAGATAAATAAATAAATGAATAGTTGCACCAGAATTCAAGGTCATACTGCAGCAACAGTGGGGTCTAGCAGCCATATGAGGGACACAGCCAAAACCAGTTTAGGAGCCACTGGCCTTTTCTTGAGATATGAGAAACAATACACATCACCTACTGAGCCACCTGCAAACTGCACATCAACAAGCTCCCAGTACAGCAAAAGCATGATGGCAGGGGTGGGCATAGACATCTGTCACTTGGGGAATAAAATCTCCAGTTATTAATAATAATTTTTTTTTAAGAGTAAGATATGTTTATTGAGCATCTAGTTACTGAACTGGGTGTTTGTAACCTGTGAGCTTTGATACTGGCTGCACAAGAGTTCCAGAGCTGGAGAAATATCTTACTAAATGAATGTGGTGATAACCTCCTTGAAGATTCATGCCTATTTTACCAATATGTATACTTATCAGAAGTGTAACACAGCATTCACACAGGCAATTGTTCTCTGCTTTGGCACCCATTAGGACAAACCCCAGCATTAGAGCAGAAGAATTCAGCTGTGCACTGTACATGAATATCATGTAACATCCAGGAAACTGAGCTGTAAAGCAGTAATTCCAGTCTCAGTGTGGGCACTCTGCTTGCCTACCAGCACTTCTGTCTCAGCCACCACTAAAAGCAGCTGCCATAAGTTCCTCAGCAGCCTGGGTCATTGCCTGGAGGCAGAAGTACCTTTTGACCATTTCTGTATATGGAAAGGGACCAACCAGATTAGAAAACACTTACTGACATTAAGCATCCATTAGATGATATCCTAAGGTCCCTTCCAACCTCAATGATTCTATGAAATATTCTTTTATGTCAATAAACACAAGCAGATCTGATCAAATATTGATTTCCAGCACTCCTCTTCCCGAGGCAGCTTCCTATCTCTATATAACATTGTGAGTTAGTCAAGTGATAGGGAGGATGAAGGATGTTTTCCACTACTGTGTCTATCTTTTGAAGCCTCAGGGGGTTCTCTACAGATCAAGAGCAACAAAACACATACGGCTTTGAAGAAAGCTCTTTCTTAGAACTGTCAGTACTGCTTTGGGTTTGTGAGGTTTTTCCTGGCCTATTCCAAAGAGCAGTTTTTTGCCAGGACCTGGATGCTGCCTTCAGCACCTGAAGGGTTCCACAAGCTTATATTCCAAATCTAAGCTATTAAGAAAAGTAAGAGAAACAAGTAAGTGAGACCATCTCCAACAACCCAGGCAGACTCCTTTTTCCTGTAAGGGAAAATCTCCATTCCTCCAACGTAAGTAATGGGTATTGCTGCTGATATCAACTTCATGGAAGCTGTTCAGATACTGTAACCTTAGATAAAAACCCTCAAGTGTCCAGGACAGTCCTTGACTCACACAACTACAGAATATTTGCCAGGCCTAAGCAGTTGACCTCCATCCAAAGAGCAACATCCAACATTTGCCATCTGGGGCACTTCACAAGAGCACTGCAGGGTCAGGTACCTCTTCTACAGCCTGTTCCATGGGTAAATCCTGCCCAACCTCTGCAGCTGCTGCTTTTCCCTTCCTTTTGCCCTTTTAGCCTTTCCCTTCTACACATCAAAGTACATTGCAAGGAGAGAGCAGGCTGAAATTCCCATAATCTCTAACAATTCCTTAAGGGCAATGGAGTCCTATTTGTTTCATTCACTCTGCTAACTGCACAGTATTTAAACCTCATCTGAATTGGTAAGTAAAGAGAATATCCCTAGGGCTGCAGAAGACAAATACAAATTCCTACTCAAAGGTGTACAGTTTAAAAGGAAGGCTGGGGTAAGAGCAGATAAAAACTCAGAAGAGTTCAGCCTAAAGAGAAGGCTTCAGTGAGACCTCTTAGCAGCCCTCCAGTACCTGAAGGGGCTACAGGAAAGATGGAGGAGAACTTTTTTACGAAGGCATACAGTGATAGGAAAAGAGGGAATGGTTTTAAGCTGAAAAAGTGTAGATTTATATTAGATATTAGGAAGGAATTCATTATTGTGAGAGTGGGGAGACACTGGAACAGGTTGCCCAGAGGTATTGTGGATGCCCTCTTCCTGGAAGCGGTCAAGGTCAGGTTGGATGAGGCTTGGAGCAACCTGGTCTAGTGGGAGGTGTCCCTTTAAGGTCCTTTCCAACCCAGACCATTCTGTGATTCTATGATTCTATGAAGTGTAAGCCTGGTATTGCAGCTATGGCTTTTTTCTCCTCAGACATCATAGTGGAGAGGAAGCAAAAAGACATGGTAGGATACAACAAACAGAGAGGATCTCCTCTGCTCATGCAAGAGCAGGATTTTATGTTTTTCTGCTACTTCTGTAATTTTACTGGATTGGGGAAGATTCTATTTAATTCCTGGGAAAAAAAAAAAAAAGTGACCTTCTCCAGTAATAAAGAGAGCATTATTATTTATTTTTCCATTTCCTCTAAATATCCCCCAAAGTACAAAGAAAGCAGTATTAGTGTAGGGCACATCATAAGCATTTGGGAGAATAGGGAAGAAAAAGGAAAAATCTCCCGCTGAGTTCTTTTTCAACAGCATCTTTATATGATCAGGAGTGAGTCCTTCTGACACTTTTTTCATTGCCTTTGTATATTTTAACAGCTTTTTTTCTCCTTGATTGCAGAAAACATTTTCAGTCCGGAATAATTTTTAACTACTTCATTAAATTGTTCTAAAGTACAAAGAATTTTAAAACATTGTGCTTTTATGATGTGAAAAACCATCCTAGAGCTTAATGGAGCTACTGCTGTGAAATTATAAATCAGTATCGTCAAAAAAATGAACCATAACATCTCATACTGATGTGGGAGGAAAAGTTTCTGGCCTTTTATATAACCTTAATCTATGTTAGGCAAGAAGTATTAAAGACTGACTTAGAGACACTGTCAGGGTTTGAAAACAGGTATGGTAAAGAAAAACAATTTGTTATTATTTAGCCAACAGTGAAAATGGGACCTTTTCCAAAATATCTGAGCATCCACAAACACCAACTGAAGTCAGCTGAGTACTGCAGCTGCTCTGTACTTCTGAAAAGTCAGTCGCCCATTTTTAATGGAGAATGGCAAAATACCTTGTGGGAATAGAGTGCAATTTAAAGTATTATGAAGACAAAATACTAAGTACCACTTCTTACAGTACACACCATTTCATCAGGGCATTTTAATCAGCATGCCTCTGAGAGCACCGAGCTCAGCTCCACAGTATTTAATGTCGATGGCTGCTGGTTAGCAGGGGTGGCAATTCTGCTTAGTGGGGACATCTTCCTGTGATTTAGCAGTGATTAGTGTTTCTCAGTCTCCCGCTGACTGTCACTGCTCCTTTCTCAAACAATAGTTGCTTGCTTTCCTCAGCTCTTCTGCATGTTAAAAATCGGTTTTAATGTTTTTCCAGCACCCCCCACCTGCTGCATGCCAGCTCTTTTGCTAGAGAGAGCTGTGGTCCAGAGGGCTTGGGAAAGGCCCTATTGCACCATCAGACATGCTGCAAATGGCCCAGCTGGCAGTATTGTGCTACTGTAGGAATGTTCAGCATTTAATTTCCCCTCCTTGACCCTGTCCAAGTGGCAGGAAAATACTGCTGCAAGTTTTCAGTTCCCTCAGTGGGAGCATTGTCTTTGAAAGGGAATCTTCCATGACCTACTTCATCAGTTCAGCAGGGATTGAAAAATTAAGAAATTCAATAGCTTTTTGTTAATTTTTATTTGGTCCTTTTCCTTGGGACAATGATTCTTTTCCATATTCTCTTTAGTATGCTTACACATAAAACACCAGTAAATGTGTTAGTGGTGCAGAAGTCTGCTAAAATTCCAGACCTGCCTTTCCAATCATGTACTTGAAATGGGTAACATCATTTGGCTGCCTGCTTCCCAACTTTGTTAAAACAGTGGTTGTGGTTTTTTTGGGGGTGTGGCTGGTTAGGTGATGCTTCATCAAATTCCTAGAAAAAAAATTTGCAGATTTTGATAGTTTTATTTAAATTTACTAACAATGTAGCCTGAATAGAACTCTTTATTTAGTGACATAAAATAACAGAAAGAATTCTTGTTTCTTCCTTCTCACTGTAGAACAATTCTCCTTCTTCTTTCACAGGACATTTTGGACTTATTAGATCAGAGGTAGATAATACCATGTCTAAATTATCAGTTATCTATTACTGGCTTTGCCATTAACTTCTTGTGTAATCTTTTGTAAGTCCTTAGTTTCCCATCTACAGAAATCTGCTTCACACTGTACTCTGCTTTTTCTGGACATTATATGGTTTCCTTAATACATATAATGACAATGATAGACAGTACAATATTTGTAAACATTTTAAAGTAGGGGTGATCCCAAAACACTTACTCGTTTGTTTGGGTTTTTTTTTAACTAACAGCCAGGAAACTCTAAAGTAAGTTTTTGAGCAATAGTTGTATTCCTGGCATCTGCTCCTTTTAGAAGAATTTGCAAATTTGTTGGTATTCAAGTAGCATCTGTAAAGTGACTGTATATGGACACTTTTTAAAATGCAGAGAGGAAAGCTGTAGAGTAATTCAATATTTCAAAGACTGTAGCCTATGAACCCAAGATTCTATAACAATGGAAGTCTACAGTGTAGATAGAGTTTTGATATCAGAATTTATTTCTTAATCAGAGAATGAATTTTATCAGTGTTGGTCTAAAGTAATCTTGGGCACTGCTAAGATGGGTAAAGGGGGAAGGTGCCTGGATAAAATAATTACATGTAAATCTCCAAGAAGAAATTGCATTTGATCCCAAGTACACATAGAATATATTACCACCAGGCTATTTTAAAATACTTACTCAAAGAGATCGAACAATAAGAATTTTCTTGGGCAAAAAAAAATTAAAAAGTGCCTATTTTAAATAAACATTTTATAAATTGTCTTTACACTTCTTTAAAGACTGCAGGAGAAATTCTTACTTGATGTAAATAGTTCTAGATCAACGTCTTCAAAAAATGACTAGAAGCGAGACCTACGTCCTCTCAATATTTGTATCCCTAGATTGTAAATTATGAGCAATTTCAGAAGAGAAAAAGAATGATGAATCCATGCACTGTTGAAACGTGAGTTCAGCTCTACTGCTGTATTGACAGTATCTAAATTTAGGTACTCAATTTAGGAGCTTTTATTAGCTGCCTAGTCTCTCCTCTTAGTAGCATAAAGAGAGCGATCCGGAGGGCAACCCAGAAAAGAAGACCTGTGAGGCTTCTACTCTGGGCAACTCTCAGCACTCTCCACTCATCCTCAGCTGATCAGCCTCTAAACTTACAGGCCTCAGGGTGACAGTTAGGGTAGCCCCTTGAATACCAAGATTTTTCAGCTTTGTTCAGGAGTCAACACATTTTTTTCCTGCAACTCTTTAGCCAGCACATTCATATGCATCTGGAAAACTATGCTGAAGGAATAACAAGTGTTCATTGGAGAAGAAAGCTCCTAAGCTTAGGATAAGGGTACCACTTGGACTTCTCACTCAAAAAGATGCTGCCAAGGCAGAGCTGATGACAAATTAAAGTATTATTGAGGAAACATGAATCAAGTGTAGCTATATTTCTTACTCAGAAATAATGTAGTGCAGTGATTTTGATAAGGTTGTAATAATTTTTGTAAGCTTTTATGTGAGTATTCCAGGTCTCATAGGACTGATTTCACAACCTAGGATTTTTAGAAAGTACTTATCTAGTGTAAGCCAGTCATCTTGGCTCTCTTTATTATCAATGGAGGGAGAAAGTAATTTCTATAGGATGAATCTTTTAGCTTCTCTCAGATAAATGTCTTAGGAGAGAGTGAATCATCTTTTAGAGCTTTCTTGTACATGCCAGCCATTAAAAAAGAGCCCAGATTTGTGATTTAAACAAGGTCTCAACTATAGTTTGTCATCAAGTGAAATGAATTTCACCCTAAAGTTTGTAGAGACTGAAAGGCACATGAGGACAGCGACTTCCCTGAAGCATCTGGCTCCTGATGCTTCTTTCTGGATTAGGTATTTCAGACTTAAGCTTGGGAGGAAGATTCTCAACACTAGTAAAGAATGGAGGCAGAAACTTCCATTCCTAGCCTAAGTCTCTTTAGCAAAAGATGCTATAGAATAAGAAAATCTAAAAATAGGGAAAGGAGTTTTGAAATACTTAAACCATATTGCGTAAGCAGAAATAACAAGCAAAACAAGTCAGATGAATTTCAAGTGGCACTAAATATAACCTCGTAAGTAATACCATTCTAGAAGGATGATTTTCTGAATCAGAAAGCCAGTTAGCATTAATGGACATAACTCCTATGAGAGACAGCAAAAGGAAAGGAGCTAAAGGGTTGAACACATTTTCTTCTGTTTATTCCCTGAAATCCAATTAACTTCAGTTATTTGAGAAGACAAAGCTTGAAGAACACATCTGAAGAAATGTGAGATTGAGACTACTAAAGGAACAGGAAGAACCCTTGACAGAAACATTGCCACACATCCAACAGGGCAAATTCTTTGAATTAGGCATGAAAGAAAAAAAACTCCTTCCCAACAGTCTGAAATGGATTTTTTTGGTAATTTCTGATCTTCTCTCCGTGCCTCCAAAGTCATCACCTCCAGCAGCTTCAAATCCACCACTGCTGCCTGTGCCACATACCTGTATTCATTAGGACAAGCACGTAACAATTGCTGAGGCTCTATCTTGTGGCAACCTGCTCAGCATTGAAGTTAGGGACTCATTTGTGTTGCACCGGTTGCACAGTCAAGCAGAAAAGCTGAGATGCTTAAGCAAGCCTTGCACAACCATTTGTTTGGAATTTAAAAAAATAAAAATCCTGAACAAGATGAGGGGAAAAACAAGACATAGTGTGCTTTAATATAGGTGTGTTAAGAACACTGTTCCCTAAAGTTTGTAAGCTCAGTAACTAGGAAAACTTTTGACAAAGATGTATGAAGGTAAAGCTGTCACGATGCTTTTGTAGCTTTGGCAGAAAAACATTCAGCCACACCAGAGAACAAGACAGAGAAGTAAACTCTGACAGAATGAGCTATAACCTTCTAGTCACCAGGTCTATACTATATCTTGTTACTATATCTGTTCCTCACAGATTGTTCTACTTTCACAAGAACAAGTACAAAAAAGGTAAAAAAAAACCAGCTGCATCATACTGAACAGTCCAAATTAACCCATGAGGAACAAGTGCACCACAAATACTTATTATATATGTACACACACATATACATCTACATTTTCTGCACTTGGGCCACAACAACCCCATGCAACACTACAAGCTTGGGGAGGAGCGGCTGGAAAGCTGTCCAACAGAAAGGGACCTGGGGGTTCAGATTGATAGACAGCTGAATATGAGGCAGCAGTGTGCCCAGGTGGCCAAGAAGGCCGATGGCATCCTGACCTGCATTAGAAATGGTGTGGCAAGCAGGACCAGGGAGGCGATCGTCCCTCTGCACTTGGCATTGGTGAGGCCACACCTCAAATACTGTGTCCAGATTTGGGCACCTCAATACAAGAAAGACATCAAGGTGCTGGAGCGTGTCCAAAGAAGAGCAATGAAGCTCGTGAAGGGCCTTGAGAACAAGACTTATGAGGGGTGGCTTAGGGAACTGAAGAAAAGGAGGCTGAGAGGAGACCTCACTGCCCTCTACAACTACCTGAAAGGACCTCGTAAAGAGGTCGGTGCGGGTCTCTTCTCACAAGTAACTGGTGATAGAACAAGTGGAAATGGCCTCAAGCTGCACCAGGGGAGGTTCAGATTAGACATTAAGAACAACTTTTTCACTGAAAGGGTTGTCAGACATTGGAACATGCTGCCCAGGGAGGTGGTTGAGTCACCATCCGTGGACATGTTTAAAAGTTGTCTAGATGTGTCAGTTGGGGATATGGCTTAGTGCTGGACTTGGTAGAGTAGGATTGATGGTTGGATTCAATGATCTTAAAGGTCTGTTCCAACCGAAGTTATTCTATGATTCTAAAACCAAAACATTACTAGACTGTCATATATGTGTATAGAACAACCCACCCGCATGGAAGCAGTTCATGTGAGAAATGACAGGGCCTATGTTAATTTTGTAGTGCAACTCTTGGGATGGGGAAGGCTCTTTGTAAGTGAGGCCTCTGCTAGAAGTGACAGGAATGAGGTGGCTTCGTTGTTCTGAATAGGACGGGAGTTTGAATAGCAAATAATTGCTTGTAAAATCATTCCCTCAATTTCACCCCAAAGTTCTGTAACTTCATCATGCAATTTTAGTGTAGGAACTGATATTAACTTCTGTCAGGTCATTATACTAAGAAGAATACTAAGAAAGCAAGTTAGGAAATACTAGATAGCAATAAAATAAAAATGGTAGAACAAAATTAATTGTAATTTGTGTAGCTAGAGGTACAGGTAAATAAATGCCTGATAGGAAACACACAAATTGACAATTTGTGCTCTGCTGAAGTTAGAAGGATTTCAGCATTGCTGTGTGATCTACAGCCTCTCCAACAGTAGGTCTGAAAGAGAACTTCCATCTCACTTATCTTTAAAGGATACATATTGGAGCTAAACTGACCAACTAGGATTCTTTGAAAATAAGAGAAAAAGAAACCTGCAAAGGACAATTAATCTTAGCCACTGCAAACACCAAGATCAAGATGGAACATATTGCCCTGTAAATGTGCTTTTTTTCCCTCCATCTATTACTGAAGAAATCTAGACAATGGCATGAATTAGATGCCTAACTCTAGATGAGAAAGTTAGGCAAGAAGAATCCTTCCCAAAAAGACAACAGATTAGCATGTTCTCCGAGTCACAGATTTGTTTCAAAAATAAAGAGCAGCCTTGGCAGAGAAAGTGAATGGAGAATTGGAACCCTATGGCACTAGACAAAGCATCAACATTGGCTGTAGCTGAAAAGTATGAAACCAGCTCTCCATCTCATTGCTGTCTATGCAAGTCTCTATTCCCTGTAGTGCTGCTTCTGCTCTTTCTCTCTAATCTGGTTGATTTGTGAGTAAAATATGAAAGTAACTAGCAGAGAGAAGTTTTATTAAACAGCTGCTGTAGAGGATGGCTTTGAGCTACCTCCTGTTACTTTGAAAGATTTGATGCCAACAAACCTAGTACTGAATAACGATAACAATGTGCTCAGTGTTAGCACTGGTCTTGTCCTGTTGCTTGTCCTCTGAGAAAGGCCAGTGTCTGTCATGCCTCACATGGGGTTCATAAATAGCCTGGTGTCAGAAAATTAATTCAGTGCTTATGGGGCACCAGGACCAGTGAAAGCATTTGTTAGGAGCGTGCCAGTGAGCTCTGGCTTGCTTGTGATAACCACTGAGCTTTCTTTTCTCCCATCAGTCCTTTCAGTAAAGAGGCTTTTGGAGTTTGTGTCCACATCAGTACAAACACTGTAAGGGAAGCAGCACCTTGTTTTAGTTGAAGAGAGGGTTACCACGTTTCTGTAAACTGTTTTCTGAGCCTGTTGTAGTAATGAAAAAATAAAAATTAATAACAAAAAAAAAAATCTCTATTCTGCTTCTATGAAATCAGAGATTCCATAAAAAGAGTACATAGACTGGAAAAGCTGTGTGGCACTAAAACTAGAAAAGGAAACAGGATTCCACTAAATGGTCTGGGCCAAGATTATCAATCAAGGTAAGGTCGTATTCTTTAATGAAGGACTCGTAGGCACAATAAAACAAACAATACAGGTGGTAACTCACAGCCTTGGTTACCTGGATGAAAATGTATTTGTAGAAAGTGATTTTGGAATCAAAACGTATCTCCTGAAAACATTAAGAAAATATTAAATGTCAGTTATACCGTAGGATCAAAACTCATTGTATCTGTCCAAAAGGAAACAAAAAGCACTCAAAAATGACAGATGCAAATTGTTGAAGCATCTAACAGTATAGAAGGTCAACATACACTGACCCTTTAAAAACCCAGAAAAAGAGGGAAACAGAGTTTCTGAAGTAAATTTGTCTGGATGTATGACCAGGAAAGGACAGGCCATTACTGCAGATTGCCCACCCTACCACACATTACCACAGCATGTCTTGGTTTTGACCAGCTGGGAATGTCAGGAGAAGACACTTCCACAGTGGAATCATGAGTCCCTGGAATGGTGATTTTCTGGTGTCTATATTAAATCAACAGAAATAACACTTGGCTTCTAAACTCCTGACTCCACAACTCCTATAAATTTGAGCCATGTCCTCCAAAAGTGAATGGTTAGTAACACAGATAAATGTTGTCATTCTACCCCACACCCTTGAGCATCTCTAGCCCTGATTTTACTCTGAAAAATACAGCCCACACTCAGACTCTGTTGCAGTCAGAGTTAACCTGTGCTGAAAATTTCTGGGCTTCTTGGAGACTATGGACAGACTATCCAATCAGACTGCATTTGGAGCCAAATTTTCTGCTGGCTTAACACCATTAGAGTTGGTGGAGTTGCGCCAGCAGAGAATTTGGCCCTTGAACTTGGAGTCAGTTTTCTGACAACCTGTCCATTTCTAAGCAATGACAGAAAGTGCAGCTGAGATTGCACAGAGACTAAAGCACATAAGAAGCTTCTCTTTTTTTTTTTTTTTCTAAATCCATGTGAACATTTCTGGTCTGCCACCAAAAAATAAACAGCGCCTTCAGCTTTCCACCATCTGCAGCACCTGTAATTGCACAGTCCAGGCTCCAAAGGGGCCCGCAGGCTGAAGCTGGTTTTGCTTTAGATCTTATAAACCCTCCATCTCATGTGATGTAATAGAGGCTTTGTAAGACCTTTTCAAGGTTTAACTGCCTCACAATATACGCACAATTCATCCCACACACTTGAATCCAAACCCCATCTCTAATGCGTTCTGCCTATCTTTTTCATACCATTTGTTAGCAATCAGGAAAGATTTTTCCACTGTATTCTTTTCCTCTACTGTTCCCTTTTTTGCCTGCTGGCAATAATTATAAGTTGTGCAGGACACAAAAAGGCGGATATTAAATAGACTGTATATTATTAAAGATACTGTCATAGGCTTCAGTCCCGAACCAGCAGTCTGACTAATACATATTTGCCTTCCTTTGGCACATAAACATAGTAATTACTCCTGACAAAACAAAACAAAAGACCCCACACACAAAAAAAAAAAAAAAAAAAAAAAAAAAAAAAAAAGGAGGGGGGAAGAATTGTAGCTATTTAGTAATAATTTAAGGTTTTCATTTATTTCCTTGCAATGCAATAATGTACATGCATCTGTGTAATTGTTTTTCCTATGCATTTTACTTGAAACGCATCCTACTTCTTAGATTCATGACAATTAAACATTTATACCCTATATTCTGGGATTAATTTATATTGATTCTTTCATATTATACTATTAATATTAACATGCTACTCCTCCCCTTTAATTGTACTTTTCTCTTTGTAATAATAGCTACTATGAAAGAATTCAGTTAGCCAGAAATTCTGCACAAAATGTTTTGTCCTATCCCAGTCCAAGGATATTGGGCCAACTCTTCAGGTGTTCCAGCATTAGTTCATTTATACCAGCTGAAAGTCTCATAACTCATTTCAAATTGTGTTTCACTTCACCTCTTTGGTTTTGGGGATAATTCATCAGTTTGATCACTTCCATTTGTGAAGTTGTGATATTCTTTCTTTTTCTCCTTGTTTGCTGAAGATAGATATATAGATATAGATATAGATATATAACCTATCCAGGAAGTTTACTTCTCTAAAGAGCTCAGATTTGATGCACAGCAAAAGCATCCTCTTTATTGGCATCATGCCACATTTGCTGCTTACTGCATTGTTTTTATAAATGTTTGCTGATCACTGTTGAATGCAATTCTGACTGGAATCAAATGAATTGGATTGGGATTGGATTGCTGGGATTGAATGTTGTTTTACAGCTCAGCTCTATTTTCTAGAAAATGTGAAGAAGAGAAGCAGCTCTGATGAAGTTCTATTGGAACAGCAAGAATTAACTAAACCAAATTGGGCACAAGCTCTAATGGCTGAACTTTGGAGTCCAGAGATACTCCTAGATAAAATATCTCTAATCCACTTAATACCACATCAACTGAGGAAAGATCTCATGTCATGTTCTGAGGGCAAAAGATCAGAGCATTTTGAATTTGTGGATAGATAATACAGTGGCTCAGATATTGGTTTCATTTCTGTCTGATCCAGGAAATGGAATTTGCTTCCAAGGCATACAAAGCACCAGATAATACTGCCATAGTACTTTGCTTCTAGATAGTATTACTCCTCAAATTATTTGAAAATTTATTACACATACTGAAGAGCACAGCAGTTCTGTAAAGCATAAAGATATGAGTTTACTACCAGACAGAAATAATACTCCAGACTTTATACATACTTCTTTACCTGCTACATTAAGTTCTGGTCACTGTATGTCAAAGAGTGTTAACTGTTTGAAACAGATGAACCAAGTGTTGTGGACACATATCTTTATGTCAACAGACAATATATCAAAGACAGTGGCCTCCTAATTTAGAGGGGGAAAAAAGGACACAGTAAGTAATGGTATAAAAGAATGAAGCTGACTGCCTTTTACCACTATTAAATGGTGGGAGACAAGGACAGCTCAACGAAAAAGAAGGGCTGAACATTTAAAACATCATGAATAATTCTTACAATATGCATAGCTAATTCTGAAACATACTAACATAAGTCAGTAAAGAGAAACTGAGTAAGATTTAAGACTTAGTTGATTTCTGTACATCTAATGATGATATTCAAGTTTACTTTTCGGTAGAAAGAAATGTAAGAATTCTCTCTTACACTTCAAGTAAGACTTTAACAATTTTCTGATTACTGCTTATAGGAAAAAGTGACCCATTGATCTGATTTGGTATGGTTACTGTTTTATTAATGATTGGAGTAAGGGAAGAGTGATACACCTAAGATGACAGAGAAAATTAGTTACAAAAGTGGGAGCAGATCCCAGGAGTCTGTCTCTCAGGTCCAATAGCTAGCAAGTTGACACTAGTCACTCCTCAATTCTGTAAATACAAGAATAAAGACCTCTTTAACAGAGAAAAAAAAAGGCGTATTAACTTTGGAAGGATGAAACATTTGTTATCTGAATACATATATATTCTCTTAATTTATCATTCTGCTTGTTAGACTTCATAGCTAGATACATGATACTGAGGTAAATGTTGATATCAGTGTCAAAACTGTTTTGCAGACAAAACTGTGCTAGAAGTGGTTTAGGCTCACTCAGTAAAACAAGCTGTAAAACCACATCTGGTTTTTGCACTGGCTACTGAGAGGTGCCTTCTGTAACCTCCGCACCTGCTGTTACCACTTCCTGTCCTGGGAAAGAAAGTGTTTTTGCTTGTCTGGTGATTCCTGAGCCCTAAAACATCTTCCTCTAGCTCAGAAAGAATGGAGAGGAAAAGGACAGTCATGTTAGCTTCTTGCCCCAGATTCCTCTCTTAGCCTTGCCAAGGCCTCTAAAGTAACATCCTAATGCTACTCAGTTGCTAAATCTATAAATGAAGCAGCAAATAATAATTTATCTTTAAATAAGTAGGATTTCAGAAATGTTAGCAAATGTTAATTTTCCATAATATCAGCTAATATCCATTCTGGTTTCTATTGTCTATTCACACACTGGTAACTAGCCACAAAATTATTAGCAACTTGATCTTCTGCCCAGGGTGACTAGAGATTCAGATCAAATCCGTGATTTCTAGATACCATTGCCTTCTCAAGTTACAGAAGTCTCTGGCAAGAAGTAATGAGAGAAGAAAGATACACCACAGATGAATCTTCTCTTTGAAATATGTTATGCATAAATCAGGACACATTTCAATCATCTTAGACCTTTAGGGATATTAGAAGAGTCACTGGTGTGGTTTACCACCTTCATGTCACCTCCAGTACTGTCAGCAATCCTTACCACTTCTAAAGCATCTGCTTTCACTTTTGATCAACATCAGGAAGGGCTCCATCCCCCATGAACAGCTGAATTTGACTTGAGCAAAAACTTCATTATCAGCCTCATACCTTATCTTTCAGTTGGTACATTATATTCTGCCTCAGTCCTGCTGAGGTCACTGTTAGGTGTTCAGGCAAGAGGGGAAGCTGGATGAAAGTCCAAGGCATCATGTGCAGACTAGTGAGATGTTAAAGTGGGATGTTAAATAAATTTTGATTTTAACAGAGGGGTGAACAGAATGAATTCTTGAACATTCAAAAAATTATCATTCACTGTCATGGCTTTCGTTGCCCAAAAGCTACTGGTATCTTGGACATAATTTCTGAAAAGCAAGTAGATTTATCTTTCTAAGCACTGCTCTGTGTCTGCATCAAAATTTACTTTGTTTTGATCATGTTTATGCAAAACCTTTTGTTTTAAATTATCATCACTACCACTTGTGTTTAAATAAGCAATCCAATCTCTACATGGAAATCCACTGCATATCTGATCTGAAGGCAAACTGATGTGTTCAATCTACTGAAAGTAAATCTGTGACATTAATATTCACAGTCCATTTAAACAAAGCTTCACAAAATAATTTGAGTGGTTACTGATAAATACTGCAGAAGGCACTTTCAAGTTTCAGTGTCTGCTGCGTACTCTTTTCAGAGATGTATGAAAAGATATGTGCTATCTACATTTTCTATATGAACAGATTACAAAAGAGAAGGATCCAGGGAGACCATATAGCAGCATTCCAGTACCTGAAGGAAAGATGGAGGGGGACTTTTTACAAGGGCATGTAGTCACAGGATGAGGGGGGAACGGTTTCAAACTGGAAAAGGGTAGATTTAGGTAAGATATTAGGAAAAAAATCACTACGGTGAGAGTGGGAAGAAACTGGAACAGGTTGCACAGAGGAGCTGTGGATGCCCCATCCCTTTAAGTGTTCAAGGCAAGGCTGGATGGGGTTTGGAGCAAACGGGTCTAGGGAAAGGTCTAGGAGGTTGTAACTAGATGATCTTTAATGTCCTTTCCAACCCAAACCGTTCTGTGATTTTATGATTCTATGACAATAAGATGCACAGAACACACTACTCCTACCAGTGGGCTGAAATATCTCACCCAGTTGATGAAAAGCCAAACTAAGCTTGATGTGGAGAGCCTTATTACTGTCATTGCCATTTCTGTACCTGACTTTCCACGATGTCTTCAGCCTCTGAGAGACTGTCAAGTGTTTTTCTTAGCTCAACATTCAGGCATGCAGATGCATGCATGAGCATTCACTCTCTTATCTGTCCTTCAAATTTTTTTTGTATACACTGAGAAGACTCAAAAAAGCAAAATATGCCGACATAACTTCATTTAGCTTGCTTTAAAATGCTTTTAGTCATCAGGGTGTAGGCTGCTGTTTACACTAGATAACCATCCCCTGGGTAAAGAGCTACCTGAAGGAAAGAAGCTTTGGGGAGAACTGCTTTTCCTGAGTGAATTCAGATTTTGCTTATGAATTCCCAACTCCCAGGCTTCAGAGCTCATATATGATTGAAAGGGAGAAGAAAAAATATAATTGGAAGATAAAGTGCCAGTGTGAGAGCTGAACAGGGAAGTGCAGGCACCTTTTTGTTAACTTGGTGTGTTTGTAGCAGCTTCCTCATGGCCCTGGGGCTCTTCATGGCCAAGCATCTTTAGTGTCACTCAGGCTAGGTCTTCACAGTAAAGCAAGAGTCAGGCATTAGTAAATGCAGGTGCAGCTCAGTGAAATACCAGCAGAAACACCACCACTGCCAGTTTACTCAGTTTCACTGTAACATTTATCACTCTCTTTTTTCTATTTTTTATGTTCTGACTATTTCTTGCTCCTGCAGGAATCCGTAGAGGCCCTGCAGAGACCCTCAAGAAGTCCCATCCCATGGTGGAGACTGAAAGAGCTACTTCTTGACTTAGGGTAGAAGCCCATTAGGATCAGGGATCCACTTCAATAACTTTCCTCAGAGTATTTGTCACTGGGCACTGCTGAAGCAAGAACCTGGAATGCACAGAGCTGTGGTCTCCCCCCAAGATGGATGTTATTTCATTATTTACTACTAATCCTGACATTTGCCAAGACACACGGAAGTACAAGCACCAGGCTAGAAGATTCTCACAGAATCTAGAAGCTTATCACACAGTCTTCACACACAGCTCTGTAGAAATAATCCTAAAAAACATTATCATTAGTGGATGTGTTCAGAAAGACATAGTTACACATATCTAAAAATTGAGGGAAGTGAGGTATCCATGCATCCATGCCCCCCTGAATAATGCCATGCACCTGTCTGCTGCTCACCTGTCTTATATAAATGGTGACACCAGCATTACAGACCCAAGGGAGCATTACTGATCCCCATGTAAGTAACTTTTTTAAAAGAAATCAGGCCTTTAAATAATGATATTGAACTGTTCTTATTTCATCACATCTGTATGGTTTTACTCATGCATTGCTTATTATTAAGATGCTGTGTTTATCTCTGAGTACCAAACTCCTCTCTGCCCAAAAAATGATATTGAAAATGCATAAAAGCAACATACTGTGAATGCAGAGCTTATCTTGGGGGAGAAAGATAAAATTCACAATGCTAAAAATGGGGAAAACCTTCTTCAATGTTGAATTTACCATTTATAGATTAAACTGTCCATTGTGCTTCTATGAAAAGCTTTTCTGGCATTCCACTCAGAAAAACAAAATCTACATTTAAATGAATGTAAGAGTGTACTACAGCAAGAGCCTGTCAGACTGTTTTATACCTCATTGCTATAATGTAATGTTATTGATGCAACCTAGATTATGTTTGAGAAATGAGATCGTGCAAATTCTTTCTCATATATCACCAAATGTGGCACAAAATATTAGGCTACAGCATTATGTAGTTCTGAAACTATTATATGACCTCAAAGTTCCCTAAAAGGCTTCAAATTGGCATAAAGTAAGAATTTGCTAAGGGTACGTTTTCAAAGAGTTGCTGCTTGTTTATGGCTTAAACATGATACTATGCTAGTAATAAAATACCAGTGTTGCATGCAAATGGAAAATTGTGCTGCTTTTTGTGGTAAAAAGGTTAATTCCTTTGGAAGAAACCAAGTCCCTAGATAAAAAGCATATCTCAGCCACCTGACTAACATACAGACATTTCAGTACAGTTTTATTGTATACAAGGGCTAGGGAAATCTAATAATATCCTGCTTTTTTTCCCTAAGATTCAGCAGGTAAAAGCTCTGATTGAATTTCATCTTGATTTCATTAAATATTCATAAAGGCCAATTAGAAGGGCAGCTAAGTAGGCCACAAGGCCCCCCTTCCATCATTCTGTCAAAAGCAGTCCATCAGACAGTCCTGTTTGCATTAAGGCCTGCTAGTCAATATCTTCATTCAATCTTTATGTAGTATCCCTCTAAATCACTGCTCCATCCCACTTTACGGCTTTTATGGACAGACAAGGGGGGAAAAAATCTAATAATTCTGAAGGCAAGATGCTTACTCGGTAGAAAGCAAAATGCAAATGAGAAAAAACATCCTCAATCAAATGTTGGAATGAAAATCTTTTCTTTAATGAGCAATGACATTGGTAGAGCACTGATTACATTGAAGAAAAACTGTTTAAAATTCATAATCAATCAAGCAAGTTTATTTTAACCTTTCATGACTAAACCGCTGGGTTACAGTTTAATTTATTGATGGTGCTTATCTCTCCCTCCAACCACTAATTTTAAAATTACAACCCATATAGAATATGCTGAGTTGAGTCACAAAAATATATACTGATGTTTATATTCAAAGAAACCTATTAGCTCTGCCTGTTTCCCTTTAAAGATTCAGTGGCCTTTCTATACATGCCACGTTATATATATTTGCAGTTTATGCTGCTGAAATGCATTAACTCCACTGGTGCCTTGCTGGGCTGAAGGATCATGGCAGTTTTCATTTCAAAGTCTTTTTGTCAGATAGAGCTGAGCAAATATTCTTTTCCTTAGACAAGAATAAGGTGGCTTCATCATACCACTAACTGCCCAGACGTAGCAATGGGGCTCAGAGGGCACTGCCTTTCTCCAAACCTCATTGCCATGCAATTTGAAAATGTTGCAGATAGGCTTTTTTTCTGAGACATTTCTCAAGTTGTCTAGATCAGATGTCACAAAATATTTCCTGTACTATTGACTCTCTTCCCAGAAAGACTTAAGGAATGCTGTGGGTTATAGCAAGGTAAGAGGCTTGGTTTATTTCTTGTTTGAATCAGTTGGCTTTACCTGAATTGCTGTCACATACAACACCAAAATGTCTTCCCAAAACGTTATTAATTTCAAGCTCTTCCTTCCATTTCCTGAACTTAATGATGCAACTTTTCAACCTGACACAATATACAGGAAATGTAAGTTTCATCACTATGTGTTCAAAAGGATATTACTGTAAATTCCAGTTATTACCTAATGGGAACAAACCCCACCAATTTCTAAAGGCCGTGCTCTTTTTAGATAAACCATATCTGTTTAATCATCCCCATCCCTTGTAGAAGGTTGAGTCTTTAGTACAACAAACTGTAGGTAGTTTCCTGTATAGCAAGTATATGTTTCCTTCCTACAGTATTCCTCAGGTGTTCAGCTAAAAAAGCCTTATCTAATCACTAATTAGTATTTTCCTTTTTTTTTTTTTCCTCCCCTAAGTGTTTGAATTACTAACCACCTACTTCTTTTAATGACAAAGAAATTGAAGGATGAACATCATTAGGAGTCACTAGCAAGTATGGGATACAATTTTATGTCTTTTTCATAGAGCTTCACCTGAGGACACCTGATGATCTAGAAGGAGTTGCCGTATTTTTGAATAGTCCTCTTTTATTTTCTTAGTAACATAATACATTACTAAAATATATTTTCAGTATTCTTTATGTTATGAAATTGTCATAAAGTTTAGTTTACTCACTTTTTAACAGAGCCTGAAACAGTCATTTCTACCCAGCTACCTGTACTTCTCAGTGTACCTACAGCTCCATTATGGTAGTATGTGGGTCCCTAGGCAATTCTGGTTTCAGTCACTTGAGAGGTTGAAAAATGCTGTGATCCCATTGAACATGCACTGGAAACTACTGAGAGATAAAGATTGTCTTTTTGGTGTCTGCACTGCACCTAATCCTGTTTGCTTAGGTTAGGCCAGAAGCATGAGCAAAACAGTTAGGGCTGTCTGTAGGATGAAGTAAAACGTGACTTGCTGCTGGAAGGACCCTAGATCTCCTCTTCCCTCAGCAGGCACATCTCTGTGCAAGGCTCAGCAGTGACTCCCAGATCCAGGTGCACATCCTGGCAGTGTCCTGACTTAAGTGTCTGGGCAAGGGCTGGTGCAAGGACTGATGCACAGTCCCCTCTGTTCCACCCACATCTCTAGTTAATCCCATGGCCATCACTGTGTCTGTCTGCCTTAACAAAACCTCTTGAGTTGGAAGTAAATCACACCAAAAGGTTGCAACAGCTGCAGCATATCAGCCAAAGGGAAGATCTTTCTCTTTTTTTTTTTTTTTGGACTACCAGGAATTTGATATGTCCTCCATAGGCCTTTAGAAAGACAGAGTATTTAAAACATTTGGCTATTATTTTGAGTATATATTTTCTACCTGCTCTCTTTTCCCTTTCCTAAAACTTGGTCCAGTTTCAGTATCAGTTAATTTGAAAACCAACAAGAAAAATACACACAGAAGCATCTTTAAGCAGATTTCTTTAAGGAGATCTGGTCTCTTGTACATTCCTAACCATAAAATGCTGGCATTAACCATAAACCATCCTAATCACCATTGGTACTGCTCTCTGGTTTCTTTCTTAAGCTGTGAATAGAGAAAATCACTGACCTGTAAAAAAACAAGAAGAGTGTCAAATGGCTCTGTTTGCCATTTGTGTCCAAATGATTATTTAAAGACTCCATCTTGAAAAATTTAGACCCTAAGTAAACTGCTTCTTTCCCCTCCTTCCACTCCATGTTAAGAAAAATTATGTCAAATGTTCACTTCCCACTTGTATTTGCTACAATGGCAGCCAAAAAACCCCAATAGGATGTTGGGAACCAACAGAAAAGCTGTTGCATCCAAGCCAGAATGGTTTTGCTTGCTTACACACACCCTTGGAACATGCAATTATGTAGTATTGTGTTTGGTCTCAGCAGTCTAAGGACAAAGCTGAATGACAGAAGGCACAGAGAACAGTTGCAAATGAGTAAGATGATGGAGAAGCTGCCTAATGAGGAGATTCTGAAAATGTTGGGACTAGAGGAAATGGCCTGAAGTTGTGCCAGGGGAGGTTTAGTCTAGATATTAGGAAGAATTTCTTTACCAAAAGAGTAGTCAAGCACTGGAATGGGCTGTCCAGGGAGATGGTGGAGTCACCATCCCTGGAACTATTAAAAAAACATGTAGATGTGGCACTTCAGGCCATACTCTAATGGGCATGGTATTTTTTTTCTGGGTTGATGGTTAGACTTGGTCATCTCAGAGGTCTTTTCCAACTGTGACGATTCCGTGATTCTCCACTCAGTGAGGGGAAGGCTGTGAGATGTGATCAAGGTTTACAAAATCCTGGAGGCAGTGGGCAAGATTAATTCAGAATTCAGAAAACAGAGCTTTTACTCAACAAATCTCACAATTAAAACAAGATGCCACCATTCTTACTGAAAGGTGTGGAACACAGGATTAAAATAGATTAAAATGTACTTTTTTAACAGCAGGCACTGAACTTCTGGAATTTATGGCCATTGGAGGCCCTGGGGGCAGTGAGTATTGGGAAGTTCAAGAGATTAGATGATTCAGGGGCAGCAGGTCCATAAAGAGATCCAAAAAGGAATGGCCAGGGATGTATTCTCTAATATCCTTAATCCAGTGCTTGTGGCTGCTGAGGGGTTGAGAAGGGAAGGGACCAGGCTCGTCCACCTTCTTTATACAGCTGCCATGGTGGGAGATGGTACCCTGAGTTAGGCAGACCACTGGCTCACTCAGTGGGGCATTTCTTATGCTTTTATATTGCTCTGCAAAAGTGAAAAAAAAAAAAAAAAAAGGTAAGTTGATCAAGTAATGTAATATGACATGTTTCTAGTGGTTAGAAAGAAGGTCTTCAAGAGTCTATTTATGGTCCGTAAGACACTGAGATGTCAGACACCAGTGGTGAGAGGACTGGAAACCAGAAATATAGTGGGGAAATGGTTTTATAGGGCTGAAAGGGTGTTAGATGCCTGACTGCAGATGGAAGTGCATGAATCATTTGAGGCTTTAGTTCTGCTTGTCTGTTAAATGAGGTTTATGCTATTTAGCCTGACAGAAAACACAGAAGCTTAATTTGTTATGTTTCAAAGAATTTTGTAGAAGCTGAAATGCAAATTGCTGTGAGACAGATCCAAAATGTGCATAACTCAATAGGGCAATTTTCAATAATTTCCAAGAGTTTGGTTGATGCCCTGTAAAAGCTAGCTCTTACTGCTGAACACCAGCTTTACCACTGTGAACCACTGAATAATAACATGTGTTTTGTAAATCCTGCTCTCATCATCTTCTGAATGTAAACAGGATGGATGACCTTTTAAGTTCCTAACAGCTATAGCCTAACTGAAACTGGGAGTCATTTCCCCTGCCAGAGTACAGTGTGTTATAGTCACAATCCCAGTTCATCAAGAAAAGAAAAAGGTGGCTTCTCTTTTTGGGTAAAGAGAGCTATTTATACAGAAAAGCCATTCCTAGTCCCATACAGATGAAATCTGTTCAGGAGCAGGCCTTAACAATTTTTGGTAGCTTTCAGATGTGGTTGCTGATCTAAATGTCAAGAAGAATCAGAAGAATCTGTGGGATTTTTTTTCTCTTTTTTTAGGAACAGATTTTTCTGCCCATATTTCTGCTTTTTTTCACATTTTTGTTCTGGATACACACAATTACTTCCATTAGGCAGCCTAGATACACCAAGAGAAAAATGGGAATGTTTCACTTTATCCTCCAACAGCAAATGTAATCATGTTCCCTTGCTGATTTGTGTTAGGAAATTTCCATTCTAATCCAATAGTTTAATTTTATTATACCCTTCAGTCTAACATACCAGGCAGAGAATGTGTAATCATAAACAAAGGGCCAAATCCTGCTTGCCTTTCTGATGGGAGTAGCCCCACTGATTACCATGGGACTACATACAGGCCTTACCCTTAACTAATGTGAAATAAGATAAATGTACTCAGGCTTTACTGTAGGGTTTTCTTGGAGTTTTCTCAAGGCATATTATTTTTCAAACACAATCTAAGATACATCCTTAGTACATCCAAAGTGAAAAAAAAAACACTTCTGCATTGAAAAGTGCAGACATAGTGATATTTAGCTAATGCTGAGATAAAAAGGC
The DNA here is from genome assembly GCA_020745705.1 of Hemiprocne comata. Lineage (NCBI taxonomy): Eukaryota > Metazoa > Chordata > Aves > Apodiformes > Apodidae > Hemiprocne > Hemiprocne comata. The sequence continues at coordinate 25,475,597 of CM036593.1, forward strand.
TAAATGCTTCTAGCTATTTGGAAGCTCATATTTATATTTAGGTACTTGAAGAGTTTAGATACATTTTTGCATCCTTTAGCAAGAGAAGACGTGATCTTTCAGGTCTAAACCTACAAATTTTGTCACTTTTTACTTTTTAACAGGATTATTTGTAAATCAGGGTGATGATGGGGTGCATCATTAGTTCCTTCATTAGTTCTTCTGCTTACACCTCACCTGTGAAGTGGTGCTCAGCCCACAGCAAGGTCCCCTTGATGTGCACCCTTAGCAGGTCCCACAAGCATCTGCAAAGCAAGTATTGGGGGAACTCACCTAGTTTTCTTCTCAGCTTCCAAACCCATATTTGCCTAATATTCTCAAACCTTCTTAGTTGAGGCTTCATGATTAAGAAAGCCTAAGTTTTAAAGTATAGATGAGACTTACAAAAGAAAACAGTAAGATTTGCAAAGAAAAGTGATAAACAGTTGCAATATAGGGCAAAGGAAGAGCTATAAAATGAAGTATAAATCCTGGAAAAATCACAGTGTAGCTATACTACCTAAGCATGACCAATGCCAGGACACTAATAACTTACTTTAAAATAATATTGATTTTTTTCCCCCCTTCACCTTCTGTATAACTGGAATGGAAATGTTTGGAAGAAAATTCATTACAGAAAAGAAACAGAAAAAGGGAAAGGGGACGTTTGCCTGCTTGGGGTTGTTTGGGTGTTTTGCTATACTTCTTTCCCCCTGAAATAGTTTTCAGTTGTGTTTCAGGACCCAGCTAGCTCTGCATAAAAATAAAACTTTTCAGTCCTTTAACATCATAATGTGTGTTTCTGTCAGCCGAGCAATCTGTTTATCCAGTTCTATGATTTAGTACACTACAAAGCAAATACAGCTTTAAAGCCATCACATTTATACATTATCAGGTCATATGTGCACATTTTGCTTTTCATTCCTGACTATATGTTATTGACACAGAACATCTTTCCTTGAACTCATAAAAATGTCTAACTGACCATGTTTCGGATATACAAGTCAGGCAATATAAAAGATACAGAATAAATTGATGACCAAAACTTGACTTTTCCAAGCCATCGTCAGGAGTGTAATAAAAATGATTCAAACACTTAGCATGAGTCATGCGGCAATTTAATGGGATCATTGTTTCCCAAAAAGGAAGTCCACACAGAAGCCTCTGTGCTATTCTCTACCACAATCTGCTTTTATAATAATAAAGCAATACAAATTTGCTAAGTACTGTGGCTTGTGAGAAATCAAGTCTTACCCAAGCAATCTCACTCCTCAAACATCCCTGGCTGTTCAGACTTCCTAGGAAAGCCTGGGGACACTTACAGCCTTAGAGTGCACCTCTCAAAGGGGGAAAAAAAATCCAGGGTATTTCAGCTGAAGTCTTTTCCAAAATCAGGGTCCCTTTCCAGGAAATACTCTGCAAACAGCTCCCTCTCTTTTACACTGTTTTAGATCCTCTCATCCCAAGATTAGTTTAAGGAGGACACACACTTTAGTAATTGAATTGCTGCACCTCATTTAGGAGTTAAGTCACCCTAAACAACCTATATAGCTAAGGAGGAGAGACAGATACCTCCAGAAAGCATTTGAGCTAACCTAAGATCAAATTCACTCTGGAAGTGCCTTTTTCTTCAGTCATTACTGAGAAAGCCCAAGATCAAGCTCCTAGCTTGAAGCAAATCTCAGCAAAATGCTAAAAAGGATCAGTTAGGGCTGTAGACATTTCCAGAGGCAGACCAGTACCTTAATCCAACCCAGTAAGTCAGTAGGTATCACAGCTCACTAACAATATGTGCTCCCATTTTGCACCAATGTTCTGTAAAGTAAGCACCTTGTTCTGGAAATAAAGCCAAAGTATGCAGAAGATTTCAGATCATCTATGAAGATGCAGGATAAAGATGAGCTTAACTTACCTCCCCCTTCTTCCATTCTCAAATGATAACACCAAAGGAAGGTTTCCCATTTAGCTGTTTCTATTCATATTTGTTTATCTATGAATGGTAACCTGGGAAATCTATTATGCACTGTCATGACCCCAAGTATACTGTTGGTGATGTGGACAAGACGAGTAGGAGTCCAGGATTCCACCATGGTGTTCCTCATCAACCAGCCACTTACATTAGGGAAATTGTGCTTGTAGCATACACCAGCTGTTCAAACACATAACAACAACACAGAGTGTCAATGCTGTTCAGAAGACAATACACAAAATTGGTCATCACTTCTCCAATTCTCAAACAGAGATACTAAGATTAAGGACATTTTCCCCAGCAGTGATCTGTTGCATCCCAGAATGCATACTTACAAACAAAACCAAACCCAAAACATAAAGAACAGTTTCTGACCTTTCCTGTCTTTCTGAATAACAAGATACAGTGCAAAAAACTTCTCTTTTGAGCTTTGCCTTGGAAAGGTAAGGATTCTAAATGCCATAGAAGGTACTCCACAGCCTTTCACTGAGGTATATCATTCTCTAAGGGCTCATGTGAAGAGTTTTCCTGACACAATCTTTGAAGCTGAAATTCAAACTAAAGGAAACCAAGAGCATCAGGACTGAAACATTTGAATCTTCCCCCTAAAACAGGATTTGGGAAGCTACTGGGAATGCTGTGAAGTCACTGAATCCTTTTGTCTTTTAATATGTAGAGGAAAGGACAAACTCAGGTTCAAGCAAGATTAAACACCTTAACAAGGAACACAGGAAGGCATCCAAAGTGCATGCTTGAAAAAGTGGTTTGAAAAAAGAGTGGGCTTTTCTACAGAGTCATGATAAGGACTGGGCCAAAAAGATACCAAATGGGGACAAACCTTACTGAGTCCTTACCAAGTGTTGCAAAAGAACCTGCAGATCCACAGTAGCAGGGAGAATAAGCAATGAGTGCAGGCTCAGGAGGTGAGAGCCTGGCAACTGAAAGGTAAAAAGGAAGTCAGAGGATGAAAAAATGATAGAGACATCCAAGGCCTCTGAGCCTGAGCCAAGGAGTTCAAGCTTCAAGTCAGTTCCTACAGAGGAAGCTACTGGGCTGGAGTAGTTGGGGCCAGTGCTCTTCCAGCCTGGGTCGGCACATCAAACAACTCTGCAGGGAAAAAAGTGGCACAAAATGTCTTTTAATGGCTCTGATGTTATACTCTTCTATCCTCCTCTGGCGGTTTATAAGGACAAGCAGTCTCCTTGCACAACACCAGCAAACAGTCAAACCAGCTTTGTCTGAGCACACTTAAAAGCAGTTTGGGAGATCAAGAGGCAGACAAAAATCACAGGCAGAAAATGAAGGTGTCACGGGAGAGTAATAATGGTAAATAACAGCTATAGCAAATTCAGAGAATATTTTGATTAGTCTTTGCCAGAGGTAGAACTAATGTTGAGTGACCAGCAATGGATTGATTTTTCTCTGTAAGCTAATTCTGTTCAGTGTCTGAATTTTAGTTATTACACTACAATTATCTGAGAACCAAATATCTACTCAAGGATTTCCTTCCTTGTGCATAGAACACAAAATTCAGGAGTAAGAACTCAGCAAAGAATTAATATAAATATAAATGGCTAATACACAAGAAGCATGTGAGAGAGGCATACATTTTCCTCTGACTGGAACTGCTCACACTTCCACACTAGTATGTAATTCAGAAAGTCTGAATTTCAGCCATGCTATAAAGGAAGGAGGAGGACTCACAGTTAGCTACAACGTGGTGAACCAAGGCAAGCATGCCAGATTTCTACTATCATGGTGAGATTCCATGACTACTTTAAGCCAAGTTGCTTGACAGCTATGAAAAAGACAGCTTCATCCACTCTTATCAGAACACTGACCTTTTCAAGAAATAGGATATATCCTGCTATCATTTCTCACATGAAACTCCTGTTAAGGTCAATAGGAATTTGGTGTAAAAATGTGAAATGAGTACTTGGCCCATAATGTTTAGTGCCACATAACAGGCTATTGGGAAAGGATCCAACATTAAGCATCAATTCTCATTAATTACACTGCAGATTCCATTTGAAAAGCTTTTCTATCATTTATCGTGCAAATTAAACCCTGAGAGCCAGATCCTCTGCTGATGTAGATCTGAATACCCATGATGAAGTCAAAGAAACAAGGTCAATAAGGAATCAGTCAATGAACTCAATACAGTCAAGTAAAATTACATCACAGAGAATCTGGCACAATGAATAATTACTTTATCTAATCAACATTGCAGAGTCTTATGTGCATCAACTGATCTTTGCTGCATATTCTGGGCTTCTTCACATGTGGAAGGCCATAAGATGAAACTGGTGAAATCCCTGTGCAAACAATATAGAAAACAGAAAGCTGTAGCATGAATAAACCCAGTTCTGGACTGTAATACGGCACTTTGCCCTAGTAAATTACATAATATTCCTTTCTGAATTTAGTGATGGCTTGGATTTTTTGTGCTGGAGCAATATTTTAATATTTAATATTTTAATTTAGTATCTTACAAGCTTCTACTTACAGTTCAGAATAGAGGGGATAATCACTTTTGTAACTTGCCCATTTACTGTGCTGGCTTTTACAGTCCTTTGTATTGTGTGCAAATGAAAATAGCTTAAATATCTGAGTTGAAGCCACTGCTAAGTATGTAGCTTTCTCCTCTTGTTTGAATCCAACTTACATAATCTAGAGCCCTGAAGTTTCAAGCTCCACATTCCTAAGAAAATATGTTTGAACTACCTCACAGTTTAGGAGATTATAACATAAGTATTTCTGGAGGTCAAAAGCCTCTACACAGGCCTGCAGTCAATCAGATATAAACATTTGGATCACAGTTTTACTGAATTCATAGAACTCATTTTCCCATACAACAAATATTTTTATTTTTAACAATACTAATGTGCAGTACCATAATGTCCTAACTAGAACACTAGAGTCTACAACGCTAAACACTGCACAAATGTAAACCAAGGCAGAAGTCCCTTCCCAGAAAAATAAGAATCCAATAAATCCAGTCACAACCTCTACTATGCACCTGAGAGGAATGAGAAGCCCACCATCCAAACACGATGGAGCAGTCAATACAAACACACTTCCCAATAATGTATGGCACCAAGTCATCTTTCTGTGTATACTTTGGGCAGTAGCATTTGCAGGAAGTCTTTGCAGCCTTGGAATTTGTCTGGTAAAACTGAAAGGTGGACTTCAATCTGGCATATGTCTTAGACCATGCAACATTCTGACAAGTCTAGCAAAGCACTAGATGGACCCCACATAAAAAAAAAACTCCATTACCCTCCTCCTTATTTGTAATATACTCTCAACTTGTCTTTGAAGGTCATCAAAATATGAAAGTATCTTAAATACGAAAGCTGCATAACATTTCAATTAAAAAGCTTTTAAGAAAGGTTGTGGGAAGTATCTATATTTTTAAAGGTCTTGGAAAGGAGGAGGGTACAATATGGGTCACATCACAATTACGGTGAATTGATTGAAAGACACTTTCCTGAGACTGCTCCAAGCAGAATAAAAGTGATAGAGAAAATCACAATATGACAGGTATTAATAACTACTGCCTATCAGAATGTCTGATATAGTATCTTTTATTTAAAAGGATCCCAAAGCACTTTGTAAAACTCTACATGGAATAATTTCTTTTGTCACTAATGCGTTTCCATATTTCTGAGAGAGCAGGACACGGATGAACTCGACACAGTAACACAGCATGATTTTTTTCAGAATCCCAGGAAGTGAAAAATACAATTTCTGTTTGAAATTTGGGCAGGAAAAAGGTGTATTTGTGGCTAAGTTCTTGCTAGCATAGTACATTTTCAGTAGCAAAAATCCTGAAGTGCTGCTGTACCTCTGCCCAAGGCTGAGAACATCTAGCACTGCTGTGCACTTTGTAACAACTTATTTAGAAAAAGTTCAGAAAAGAAACATTAGTTTCTGAATCAACAGGAATATGCCCTTCAAAATCCATGTCCTGCACTGAGGTTTCCTACTCAGATCAAGATAATCTGACTTATCACACCTGAGAAGATGCCAGCTCCAGTGACACAGCAAATCACACACTCCTACAGTATTTAACAAAGCATCAGAAAACTACCAAAAATCCTCTTGAAATCTTCCTAATACCTAAAAGTGTGGAGAAGATAACCTGTATTAAAATCCACAATATGTTTAAAAACTAAAACAAAAATGAGCAAGGGAATAGAGGGATTGCTGAAGAGAATCAAGGGTGTGGCTCTGATGGGCTTGTCAATATCAAGCAAAAAAATTTACCCTAAAAATTGGATCTAAATAGGATAAAAAGGATCTAAACAAAGCCCTGTCACCAAGTGTAAAATATCTCCACTTGATTCATACTGCCATCTTCCTACCCATCTGTCTTGAACTCTGTGCTCATTCTTACAATATATATAAATATATCTCCAATGAAAAAACAATGCGAAAATGTGAACTTTTACCTGTGCCCACAAGGCTGGGAGGAAGCATGCCTGGTGCCAAAAGGATGCAAGATCATAGAAAAAGAGCCTCCTTCCACAAAACCTGTCTCTTGTGTCTTGGGAGGGCTTTGACTTCTGCTAATCAAGATTATATCTGGGTTTGTTTGGTTTTTTTCCCATGCATGTGAAGGCTAAAAGAGTAATTATGCTGCAAGAGTTCAGCCTAAAAACAACTATTTATTTGCAAAGAACAGTATATGCAACTGCATTTGTTACTCTTAAAATCTCTCTGCTTCCAGGTTGTACTATTGAAAATGTGCTGCTTTTTGTAGGGTTTGTCATCATTTTGATGATGGTAAGACAAATATCCACTTAGTTTTTCAAAGCCAGAATAGTTCAAGGTCTTTAATAATCAGGGGAACTCCTTCTATTGACTTCAGTATGTCTCAAATGAGGACTCAGTTTTCCAAAATAGAAAATGCTTCCGTATTTACATGAATTTGTCTAGGTAAAATCCCTCCCTTGCCTTTAATTTCTCCCCCCTAAGCTCCCTAATTCAAAGCCTGGTTCATGCGTTTTAGCAAGCTATGCAGGTAAGAAAACATTGCAATACTACAGATCCTATGAATAACCATGCATGTCTTTTCTGAGAAATCTTTTAAGATCTGCAGATGGGGATTTCCCCCTCCCCAGCCCACCACATGCCCATGTGCCTGTGCACGCACACACGCCAGCACACACACATACACAAAGGATTATTCTATACTGACATTCAGCTGCCAGCTCATTTTATCCTGGTCTTTATAAAATAATACCCTAAGTAGCCTATTAGCTTTAAGGTCAAAATCTTTGTCTATTTTCTAAATCTGTTCTCTTCTCTCCCCCCTCCCACTTCCTTTCCTTTCATTACCCTTTCCTATCAATTATCTCATCCCTGCCTGCTGCCCATCTGAGCAAGCCAGCAGGACCCCCTCAGTGCCCGCCAGATTGTCTCATTCAGCTAGCTCTCAGGTTGCTGCTGATTGCCGTCTTTATTCATTACCAAAACACTTGCTACATGGTGCTTGGGCCCTGGCAACCAAACCCTGAATCCTGCCAGCGAGAACATAATTACTAGTACACCACAAACAGAGAAGGGAGTCTGCTGTGAGTTGTTAGAAGCAGCCGTGAGATAGACCTGGGCTATTTTCATGTAACGGGAGCTGACTACTTGTTTGGCAGTTGGTAGGTACTGATGATTGGCCTTATTGGGATTTTTAACAAGCTTTATCTGAGACAAAATATATCTCTAAATAAACTCACGGATGTGTCAAGGGTAGCAATTTACAGGTATGGAATAGGATACGAGAGGAGCTTTACGTGAGCTTTCATCTACAGATTTATGAAGTATCTGGAGCCACTAGCACTATCTGAATGTGGTAGGTATCCTGAGAGCCTTCCCTGGTCATGGGAGGCTGTGTGTAAGGGCAGAGTTCATTTTCCTTAGCCATATGTTGAACCCAAACAGTTACTAGACACTCAGTGTTAGGCAACATAAAGCTCCCAAGCAATGATTTGCCTTCCTGGAGATGCTGAACTCACAAATTATCCCAGGCACAGGTTATACTTTTCTCTCCTTGAATGCAAATCACAAGAGTCCTCTGCTCTTATATGGTCCTCTGTATTTATTGCCCTTCCCTTTAAAAACCTGTTTTAAAATTTTACTCTTTCACTGGGGAATTAAAGCTGAAGAGTTTTGTTATTTCTAAGAAATGTTTATTAGGGGTAGATCAGTCTGACATCAGCTGAAAACTTCTGTGTGCTTTTTGCATCTGCTGTTCAAATCCTTAATCTTTAAAGTGCTCACAAACGAGGCAAATGCCTTAATGCTAAGCAGCCTCTAGCAGATTTGAAAGTTAAATTCAAGCAGCATTTATCTTCCTATCAGTGGGATGGATTTATCCTATTACCTATCATTGCCATTGACAAGAATTGGTCCTGTAAATCTCCAACAAATAAAGGGAAACAGACATATCGAAAAATTTTCATATTAAAAAAAAATCACCTTTGATCCAAGCAATACAGAATTGTATGACAGCAGTTGTAGTGAGAATACTGTATATCACAGGGAAAATAATTGATATACTGAATGAAAGGCAAACAGATAATTGAAAAAAAAAAAAAAAGGGAAAAATCTTTCATACCAGAGAGTTAAGAAGACCTTGCTCCTGGATTTGTTTGCAGTGCTTTGCTTAAGGTTTAATTCTATTGATTACACATTCCATTTTCCAAAGTGCCATTTGCCTGAAGGAGCAGGTGGTGTTTGCTGTTTCCATTTAACTGATATATTAGCCATGTGGTGCACTGCATCAGTGGGCAGTATTAATCAATTTACGGCAAGATGACAGAGAGAATCACTCACAGCAAAATTGCAAGGGGGGAAAAAAGGACAAAAGCAGGAAAATAATGACCACTAATGGGGAACTTGAAAACGGGGTGGGGGGGGATGGAAATAAAAATCTGTGCTTTTAATACTGCTCTTTCATAGCAAATGGAATTGGAAGAATTTAGGAACAGCCAATGTTTGAAAGGAGACAAATATCACCATGTTCAGAGCAGTACTTTGTGTAAGCTCTTTAGTGTTGGGCGTTGTGTGATGAATACACAGTCAAAGATTGCAGATACTTGCCCAGAAACTTAAGATTTCCCTTCCTTAAGTGAAAGCAAAATGCATCATAGAAGATCAAAGCTGGTACTAATCTCTTCTTGGAAGATCCATTAAGTTTCTCTATGTGAGAAATATTTTTGTGCTATGCTATTTTATATACTATTTTAATAAACATTTTGAATTTATGAATCCAGTATCAGGATTTCTATGGCACTGTCCTGGTTAGGTTTGAAATCAGCTGGTTCCCTCTATTCATAAGATTTTTTATTTGTTTTTCAAAAATATGACCAAGTTATACATTGTTCTGTAATTATGCTTCTTAAAATATATCTTCATTTAAATTCAGTAAGAAAATAGAAAAAAATGCATGCAGAGGAGAGCAAGTGACTTCCTATCTGTTTGCAGTCAGGAAATTCATACACTTCTTCAGAAATCACAGAAAATGCACCAAACTTTAGCTAAATAGTTTCACACTTCAAATTGCTTTTTCAGCCACGAAGCAGTGGGAAAAAAAGAACTGGCTGAGAAGCTTCAGGCTTCCCAAGGGCATCTCCAGCAGGGACTTGGAAGGCCTCACACTTCTTAGTCATCTTGATCTCACCAGCAGATGAGAAGCACATCCCTCTGCCATAAATCTCACTATTCACGTGTCCCAGAATCCAAACGTTTCTCCCTGTCAAACCAGGTCCAGCCCTGCCCTTGCACTCCTGCATGCTCTTTCTGGCAACAAATAAATGCTCCACTGGGTTAGACCCAAAACTGGGTTGCTTGGAGTAGTCCAACAAAGGTTCATAGCCCAGCAAATTGGTTTGGTGACCAGAAGCCACAGTAAAGGCCAAAGATTCCTTGAAGTCTGCAGGATCAAAGGATCCCACTCCACAGAGGCAAGGTGGTGCTTTCCAGTGGGGCTGGGGGTCTCACAGAACTGTAATGAAATTCAAGCCCTCACATTAGATAGCAACAACATACCAATGGCTTTTGGAAGACAACAGCATAGAAATGCCTTCTGTAGCACAGCAAATGTGCTGCAACCACAACAACCAGAGGGAACATGGGAACAGACACCGTATTTATGTCAGGATTTAAATACTATATTTTTTTTCAGCACCTAATTGTATTTTAAGAACTGGACAGAGCTTTGATGACCTCCTTAGCTCCACGACTCTATCCCACCCTTCTATCATACACCAAAGGAAAAGGAAAACCTGTCCTCCTGGGGAAGGAGAAGGAGAGAAACCTTTCTAATTCTAGCAGGCCAGATGAACTGAGAGAAGCGTGCAGATAGATGCAATCCTTCTGCCACTCCAGGTGAGGAGTGTGAGAAGAAAAGTTCTCACGTAAGAGTGAAATACAAGCAGGGAATGGGACACAGCTAAAGGTGAGGCCAAGTGATCAGCAAAACCTTTCTGCATTCAGCCTGTGAAATGAATGCTGGACACAAATCTCAGGTGCTACACTGGAGGAACATGGAAGATTTTGTGTGTACCTATACTGAACCAGGTCCCCAAAAGCTTTAGTCTGAACTTTCACTGTAAAAGCATGGTCAAATCCACGTGGCATAACATGGATGTTCCAAGAACAGCTTAAAATAGTAAGAAATTTTGAAAGATATACAGATGTACTGAGCCCAGAAATTATTTTAAAGGCAATTTAGAAATGTCAAGATTGGAACAAGAGCATCAGAAATTGAGAAATCATCAAATCCACCTTTGGCAACTCAAGGTTTGCCAAAATGCCTGTTTGACATAGCTTTGTTAGAGAAAAGAGTTTAATGCAATAGTTTTGCTGAAATGCAGGCTAGAACTGAAAGGAGTTTGAGCCCACATAAAAGGAAAGACACCATTTAGGAAAACTGTCAGATGTTCCTGAGGGGCATGTAATATATCTCCTTTGCTTCCTTACACACACTGTCTCCCAGAAGCTGACTTATCCATGAGTATCTGGATGCATTTGGTTGTTTAATATTCTATTCATCCTTAATATTATAAAGTATGATGATACACTGAAACTATGCTTCATAAATTAACAAATAATAATAAAACACTGCTTGAGGAACCTGTCTAAATGATATAATATTTGCATGAATCATAGTCTTAATGAGAACCAAGGAAACATTTGACAATGGAGTATGATATTGCATAATTCAATACAATAAAGTTATAACAGCTCTCCATAGCACCACATCATTAAATAAATTTAGCAGACTTTTCAATTAGACATCACTTCCTGAATCTAATACATTTGCTAATAGTTTGCTTTTGTATCTTTTGTGGCTTTTCTTCTCTGCATCTCTGGACAGAGAAAGGGCTTGAACATCTGAACAAGTTTACGGGGTGTAAGTGAAGACGATAACGATGTGCAAAGCACAACTCGGAACATCATTTTAAAACATTAAGTGAAATTATGCATGGGCTAATTTATAGACTAGGGACTTCTAAGGGAATTTTCTTTTATCCTCGCACACTAATTCATAGCAAAACATTATCAGCAAACCATTTTAAAAAATCATGCCAGTGAAGGAATTGCCACAATTAATAAATCTCATGGACCACTCTTTTCCATTGTTCTTTCCTTTGCAATGTCTAATAGCATGTATTTCAGAAGAAAATGCAAAGAAGTCCCAAAGCCTTACTTCAGACAGCTGTTCAGGTAAGGTTACTCCCTTTGGTCTCTTCCTAATCCCTAAAATGAAATAATTTAATGCTGAAGCACATGCTTTAATATTATCTGAAACTTATTAGGCAATTAGAACTTCAGGTTTTTTTAGATATGCTTTCAAAGATCTGATCTTATTTTTGCTGTCTGTTAGACCTGGTGGCTAGGAGTTTCACACTGGATTTTTAAATGGATTCTACTCCTGCCAACCTGTGGGTAACTATTATTTTTCCTAGATTTAAGTTTATTTGCTATGATTTGTGTTGCAATGAGCTACATAAAGGCAAAGACATTTTATAGTAGCTGCTGAATGTTCCACCATCTTTGCCAGGCAATGTAGCTCTCTGATGCATGCAGGCAGGCCTTGGGTAGGAGATGCCAATTAGTTCAGAAGATGTAGTGTGTCCAAATATCAATGAGAAGGATGACTGACATTTTTACCCACTGAAATGCAGGACATGGAAATGGAGCTATTAATATCTATCTGAGATTCCTACTTCAATATTCTCACATAGAGCTTGCTGCTCATACAGTAAGAAGTTTTTAGTGATGCTGTAAGTCTCACTGCAATGGATTACCAAAAGTCATGATGCAGGAGCAAGGCCTTAACATCTCTACGTTATTATTTTCATTGTTTTATGTTTTACACACCCAAATATAAACTTTTGGGGTCAGGCTGCTTATGGGCTGTTGTGAAGAGGCTCAAAGAATAATACTACTCATGCTTCTTGAGAGGAGAGAAAGATGGGTTAGTAGCTGCAAGTGCCTTCATCTTGAAAGCCATGGGAGCCTAGTGTGACCAACCTTGGCAGCAAATGATGCCACTCATGACTGTGACCCCAGTGCACTGTGCACTGCAGAGCACCTTACAGAGTACCTTACAGAGTTGCTCTTTACCTCTGTCTGCCCCACTGTATTCCAAGTGTAGTGGGACTCCAGCCCTAAGCTGATTCCTCTCCTTGTCTCCCAAGGAAGACAAGCAATATATTTTCTTGACTCTAGCAGTGCCCTCCCTCCTGGCCTGGCACATCACTTGAAGTCACTTGGCATGATGTAAGGGAGGGCAGAGGCTGGCCCTCATCAACAGTTCTGCATAAATATGCCCATGTAGAATAAAAGCAGCCTTTTCCACATCAGGCTGCTTATTAAACAGCTCTTAATGGTCTGTGGGACCTTCCCTGTTCACTCTGCCTCCAAGAATGTACATTGCTTTATGGGACTTGTGGGAACTACAGGCTGACTATGTAGAACTAGAAAAGGATGAATTCTAATTAAGAGATAATGTCAGTGGAATAGAACTTTGTCACAGGATAATGATCCCCTGCTGTTAGATAAATATGGAAGCAAAACTTAGGCAGTTTTTGAAAATAAACAGTGAGGTGATGCCAAGATGTTTATATTCAGAAAGGGAAACATTTATCTCTCTGCAGTATTTCTATTTCATGGGGGTTTTTTAATTAAACAAAACCAATCCTTCCCTCCCACCAAACAGAAAATGTCTTCATTAATGACCTTGGTCTTGCAAACCATCATGAATATATGATCCTCATTGCAATCAAAGAGAAATGTAAAGCAGTACTGACAGACTCACTCTACAGAAGTAAAAGAGTTTGGAAAATGTCATCAATAAAGCTTAGCAGCTATTAGTAATATTTTTCCACTTATTAATAATCAAATTACTAGCTATAATGAGCCAAACTACCTTCTGGCAAAACTCCTTTCTGTCAATGGATGTGTGCCAGCAGGCAATTTGGTTCAGTGTTTTACATTTACTGTATATGTATTCAGTGGGCAAATTTTGATCTGTTACCTGTTTATATTTTGAATACATCAACAGAAGTCAGTGGAATTTCAAACTAAAAACTATGAAAAATCTGCTTATTAATGCTTTTTCAGTGTATTTCTTTAATTCGTAATTTCTTGGTAACTGGGAACAAAACACAACATGCAAAATATAGTGACTTTTCAAAAGCTGATTAAAAAAGCCTCAGAAGTCAAACTGTTTGTCAGTGACTTTCCTATACCTGCCAGAAGTAATTCCTCCAGTGCACCTGGAAGTTGCATGAAAAGCAGGGGTTACAAACGTGCAGGGAGAACACTTGGCTGCTGCTTCAGGTATCAGAAAAGGCGACGCAGAAAGATCCAGCTTCAAAACTCTGGGTAACCAACTATAGGCTGGTTTTTACCCTCTGTTTAAGGGGAAAGCCTCGTTCTCATGGCATTGCATAATTTGTGAATCTAGTGAAGGGTACAATTCAGGGACACTTGTAGGTCCCAAGGGCTTGGATATCTTTCAGGTAAATCATACAAATAAGTGTCACCACCAGACTGGTGAACAGGCCTGCACCAGTACACCTTCCCCTCACTGGAGTTGCTTCTCTGCTACCACCAGCAAGATGATAGGAGGAAATATTTAAAGGATGCCATTGAGGCATCGACGTGCCAGCAAGGAAGAAGCAGCTCAGAGCAGCAGTTGAAACACCTCTCACATGACAGAACCTAGGGCACAAAGATTCAGCTGCTCCCCTTCACAATTTCGGTTCCATTCTACCCCCAAGTACAGATTCTGTCAATTGACAGTAAAGTGTCACACATCTTTCTGCAAGAATAATCATAGTTTTAGTTAAATTGGTGTAATGACTCTTTACTGTTTTTCTATTCCGTTATTTTCCCAATATGGTATCTAGCTGCCAGAAATAATACTCAGGAAAATGCAGAGGTTTGTGGTATGTTTTGTTGTTGGTTTTTTTCTCTATGAACATGTATAAAATAAAATCAATTAAAAAACAAAAAGGCAATTTCTAGTGGCACTTTGCAATGACTGATTAGTATGTTTTGAATATTTTCCACTGTAAATTCGCTCTGCTTGATTCTCTTCCCTTGGAAACTGCTATTTAGTGAAAACTAATCAACATGTCAACATTTTGTTTCTTCTTAAATAGCATCATTTATTATTATTATCACAGTGTCGCTTTGTTGTTTGCCATCTCGAAGATCCCAGGAGCCTCGGCTCCCTGCCTGGCCCACCTATTTGACATTCAGGGTGCTTGCCCCTTGCTATGACAAGGTTATACAAAGTCTGCAGCCCTGTGAAAACAGGTTCCTTTGGAAGCTGAAACTCTGACAGACTTTGCACACAGCAAGGCATCCGTGACATCTTGGCGTCTGCCAGCTCCATTCTTGCTTGATTAGCTCTTGGTTACCTCAGTGATAATGTCTGGAGGCACTGATTAATGTACAATAATGGTACATCTCAGTGGAAAGATAAGCTTATAGAAGATCAATTAAACAGTGGCAATTTCACAGGCGACAAGCTAGAAGAATGGTACTTGCAGCCTTTTCTTGGAGCTATTTTTTAATCAGTTTCTTCTGCCTGCTCTAGAATTTTCATGTAAAACAGTAACTATCATAGGGGGAAACAAGAAATACCCTGAAAATGAAAGGTGACGGTACCCATTAAAATTACAAGGGAAAATGAATATGAATCAAGGCCCCTGAACATTCCTTCAGCTGTCAGAAGGTTACAAATTCTGCTTTGATGATAAGACAAAAAGTTGTTTCAAATGCAAACTTACCATAAATGGTACATAGGAGAATGCTATTGTTTCATGCAATTACGTTGTTGCCTGGGCAACCGTGTACAAAAGTTAATGTAAGTACAGGTTTAAAGACAAAGTGTCTCCTAAATTGGAATAATAAAAACCCATTTAATAGTATAGATGATCCACACACAAAAAAAAAAAAAAAAAAAAAAAAAGTGACCTGAATGTAACTATAAAAAGACCTCTTCTTGAGCAGGAGTGTAAATTAAAGGTTATCTTCCTCCTTCAGTTTTTAGTCAGTCATTTTAATAATAATAAAAGCAAAAATCTTTAGGTACTATATGTTAAATAGATATAACAATGAAAATTTAACGAACATTAATAATGTTTTCCTATGAGAAAACTTTAGAGAGATTCATCAGGTAAACAACAAAAATTTTGAAAGACAGCTGCTTTTAGAAGGGCTTTTAAAACAGAAAACAAATAATTTTGCCCTAGAAAACAGTACTATGGGAAAATATTTTATTGAAATTTATCCAGAGATTGTTCTTCCAATAATTACATTTAATGCAGATGGGGGAGGGAGAAAGCCTATTTTGAACTGGGCAGTCAGTTTTGTTACTGGAATGACTACACTTCTTCCTATCGTCAGCCTGGATTTAATGGCAGAATTATGGCCCATTATGTCTATTACGACGACTTCTCTGGAACAGGGTGGCCAAAGATATATTTGAATGTGGAACTAAAACACATTGTTGAATGTATTCTTTAGGGTATTTTGCATCCCTGGTCACTTGCCAAAGTGGTGAAGTGTCCAGAAATCATGAGAGGCTGTGAAACAGCAAAAGAACAGAGAAAGACAAAGCTTATCTTTGTTATATATTCCAATTTTTTAAAATCAAAATATATTCTGCAACTAATACTGCATTTACACCCCTATTTCTAATGACAGCAGCTGCCTTTGATGGTGATTTGAAAAGGAGAACTGCCTGTAGAATAACAGGAATACTTCTCTCAATTTGGAAGGAGAATTAAAAATATTCTACTTCGTCTTCTTCCCAAATACGTGTATTATTTTTGAAAGAAAGATAAACTGTTGTGCAGCCTTTGTCATTACAACCTCAAACAAGGATGTCTCTAGTATTTAGGAGGGAGATAAATATATTGAAAGGAACAACACAGTACTACTGGAGACATGAAGTACCTGACCTAGCAGATCTTATCCATCTCTTATTTGTTTGACTCTGTGAGAAATGGTACAAATGCATAGTAAGGTCCAACATGTATTCACTAAGACACTGAGGAACTGAAATACATAATAGAATAATGCAATTTTGCCTGTTAGGAAACAGTAACTGTGTTTTGCTGGAAAATTCAGGTAGAAAGAAAAGAGATTTCTGGCTGATGTTGAAAGAAAAACCTCTTTGTGCTAATCCAGTTGGGCATGATTTTCACAAGTGCAAAACACTTAAAACTCCACTTGAAGTCAATAGAAGCTGCAAGTGCTCAACACTTCTGAAAATCAAGCCCTTTGGGAACTGGTGAAGAACAAAGAGCAAGGAACTTGTGCCTCAGATAAACTGACTGTCAAAATTTGTAGAGCTGCCATCGTCTTCTCATTTAAACATGTTCTTAACACCTTCCTCTGCCTCTGAGTGATAGCTACAAGTCACTCCAATCTGGCACTGGTTAGGCAAGCAGCAAGCTAAGAATTCTGCATTTATGCTAATGCATTTGGTTTAGAATTATCATCCTGCCTATACAACACCTCATCTGTCCTTGTTTATCTGTTTAACACACCTGTTGTGTCATTTCCTACCCCGGTTGAAGTTATTAGAATGGATACCTTCATAAAACAGCAATTAGAGGTAATCAGTTCTCTTTTTTTTAAACGCATTATTACGGATCTCTCCAAAGTTGGACGACCAAAAAAGTCATAAATTATTCAGCTTCAGTACAATGGTTATTAACCTGAGCTTGTAGAAATGCAAAAGTATCAAGTTGACATTACAAACCGCATGTAATTGGAAGGTATCAATCTTTGGGTGTCTGGAAGAGTACAGTTATATATCAACATGGTTAAGAACAAAAAAAAAGGAATTGGACATTGAACCTGCTTCTTAAAAACATACTGACCACTTCACATGTAGTTTGCTCCAGAGCAAATAAGAAAACTTATACATCATGCCCATGCAATAAAGCAATGAGGTCTTACTGGAATTCTTACGAAGAAGAAGAAACATCTTGGCATTACTCATAAAATAATAACAGTATGAATAATTCTTTGCAGTGTTTTAGTCCCTTCTATCTCAGAAGCTGAAAATAACTTTATACAAATTAATGGATTAAGCCTGACAATACACCTTTGATGTGTACCCTTATCTCTGTTTTCTAGATAGCAAACTGAAGGCAAACAGGCTCTAAACATCTTGGTAGACTAACACTTGGAGAAAGCTTTAAATACAGTCTTTGCAGGAAATGCTGGCCTTCTCTGGAAGCAAGGCAAAACTATCAGTTCATCCATCAGTACAGGCCAGATCATACAGAAATGCTTTTGAACCTGAGGATCAGTGAGAATTGAAAGAACTGAAGTCTCAATAATTGGTAATTTCCTCCTGAATCTAGAGGCTAATGAGGGCAAAGATTCATAGTGTCCCACTGCCATGAAGTTCTACATTTTCCAGATTGTTTGTTTGGCAACAACGCCTGATAGCCATCATTAACTTAAAACTCAAGACAACTCCTAGTTTGTCACCTTCTCGCCAGAGGACATCATGGAGCATGTTTTGAGGAGAGGGGAAGAATTTTGGTTATCACGACGGGTTTAGTGAAAACAGGATGCAGATCTACATGATACCAGGGTTAAATAGCTCACTACAAGAATAACTACATGTGCTTCATTAATATATTAAATGTATTTCAGAACCAGTCTCTTTGTAAAAGAACATCAAATACCTGAGTACTAAAATACATATTTCAATATCTATCCTTCATTTTTGCCTGATGACATCTGCTTGGACATACACCAATCCAGTGTACGTCGGAAAAGATTTTGATTTGTCTGAAATGGAGGAGCTGCCACACTGAGATAAGCTCAAAGACCACAGTTTTACTAAAAAAATGTTATCTGGAAATTCTTTCTGTAGCAAGGTAAACAGTTCCAGCTAATTTACTTTCTACAGAGTCAAAGGAAATATTTTTAAAGGATACAAGAGATCCACATAGCAAAATACATTTGAATTTCCCTATGCCTGCTTATATACTTGTCTTTATCATGACTGGACTCCTATCACAGCCTCAATTCAAAAAACATCTAAGTACTTGGTCCTGCACACAACTGGAATAATACTTCACTTAATTACTTAATTACTGTAGGCATAAATGTAGGCATGTGAATTTGAATAGGTGAGCTTCAAAATCTGGCAAGGATGCTCATCCTGCAGACAAGCCAGAATTACATGGTTTATTAAGATCCTTGGGTTCAGCCAGGACAGATCTTGCTGACCACAGCACATTCTGGGAGTGTACTGTTGGTGGTGCATTATTCACACAATAATGAAGAAATACAGGCTACATTCCCAGTAAGAAAGCTCTCACCTAATATGAGTGCCATTACTTACGTGTGGAAATAAACTATTTGCTTTACCTTCTTTCTGAAGAGACACAAGAAGTATAATGTGTTTCCAAATGTAACATGGATGCTTTTCACCCTTCTATAGATTTTGAAAACTAGTATAAGAGTCATATGGATCCTTCAGAAAAAGAAAAGGTTTTATATATGAGGTGTGGAATATTATGTAATTCATTTCACCTCAGCTCTAGAGCTCTAGTGATAACATATAAATCATCATGCCACAAGGGCTAGGTATCTTTGAAGGATCTTTGCATTTGAAGCTCTCCTTATCTCAGATCTGATTCTCCTTATCTCTTCAAATCAGAAGAGCATGCAATATGTTAGAGAGCAACGTGGAAGCATAGCTGATGAGTTCCCTATTTAATAACAACTTGAGCTAAAAAGAAGACATTTCCAGGACTTCAAAAGTGTCCCAGGGCCAGCTGCCTTTGTTTATGCTATTCTCCTCATTTGGAAGCAGTTAAGCAGAAGACTGATTTATAGACCTGACTTTGGAGGATGCCTCCAGCACAGGAAGTTTACACAGGACCACAAGATTCAAGGGGCTTGGCTCATTGCACAATGTGATAGCATCAGTAAGAAGAAAGAGTATCTCACCTGAACTTTTGATCCTTCAACATAAAATCTTATAACTCCCAGTCAGCGAACACACCAGCTAAGCACACCGGAGGGAGAGGAGCATGGTGGCAACACACTGACAAGCCAATTCGATTTCAATTAGCATTTCAGCTTCAGCTGACAAGTCAGAAAGACAGAGTGGGGAAAACATATATGTGAGACAGCAATGCTCCGCACAGAAACCCAGCAGACAGGGAAATAATGTAAAGGCTGCTTGATTTGCAAATTGACTCATGCGGCAAAATCAGTTTCCTTATTATTATTTTACAAGACAGAAAATGAAGGGAGGGGTAATATAATTCGATGAAATTATTTAAATCCCAAAGAAACTCTCAGGGAACTGTGAGCAGTACAGCAGCTTCTTATAAACGCTGTAGAAGTAACAGGCAGGGGGAGCTCCTCTCCTGGTCAGAGGTGAAAGAAAAACCAGAAGGTCCAGGAGCTGCTGCCATTGCTGAGCAGAGGCAAAACTGGCCACCTGCTGATTACAAGGTCCAAGTTAGCTACCAAAAATTTTAAGGCTATGGGATTTCCCACCAGTTACAAGCTGATTGGATGCAAAAGTGAGGATCCATTACAACTGGCATTTTTGGTGAAAATGAGCTACACTTCAGATCAATTTTCCCCCAGGGTTTTGAAGAAGTGGGACAGATGGTTGGATAATTTATACCGTTTGGCATGCAGTTACATTTGGAAAAAAAAAGGAGAAAAGAAATGAAAATGAGAGAGAGAGACAGACAGACATGAGCTATACATATCTGAGCAGAGATACAACCATTTTAGACACAGATTTGCTCAGGCGACACCACCAGTACATGTCACTAAATATTACAATGACAATTTTAAATGAAAGATAGGGATTGGTGAATCCACTGCAGAAAAATGAGAGTGGACAAAATAAGCACTAATTTTCTAAGCACCCCCATTTGGGGATCTCAGAAAGCTCTTGCATCCATTTGTTTACATTAATACATGATCATGCTTTTCTCTTCATGTTCTCATTCACCACAAGATCTCACGCTTTTGTGGTTTACTTCCTCCAGTACTTCAGTTTGAAGTAAATGCTAACATTTTTCCTTCACAGTGATAAACCAGGTCAAGTTCTAAGAGTGATTAGTGTTAGCTAGAGGTGATCATAGTAAAAAAATTACAAATTACATGTTCAAGTGTATTGTTATGAACTTCAGAGCATCTGGAAGTGGAGATGCACTCAAAGTAGTGGTAAAGGTTCCACATACTCAACCTGAGAAATGGCAAATCATCTACACGGCACTACAAAGGGAAATGTGGCAAATTGAGGAACTTTTTCAGCCTGGCTTCCTGAACAAGTGAGTTTATGTAAAAATCTCCTCTAGTCAATCAGTCTTTTCCACACCACTGTACTCACCAGCCAATTTTAACTAAATTTCTTGAAGACATCTGATTGATATTGCAGTTAGACAGGTTGTACAGAGCTAAATAAAGGAGAAACACTCAAACTAGATCCCCAGCCGAGGGAAAACTCACGACCTAAACTTGGCTTGTGTTGTTACACACCACAGCATCTAAACGAAGCAACACCACAGGGAGCCAGCGTGCATAGTCCACTGCTTCCACATCGATCTGCAAAACAAACCTCAACCAACACATTTCCTTGAGGTCCCCCTGCCTGGTGAAGGTGCAATGCTCACCTCAGCAGCCTCCATTTCCAACCCCAGCACTGCTTGTTTGGCCTCAATGATCTTAAAGGTCTTTTCCAACTAGAACAATTCTGTGATTCTGTGGTAGCTAACATTTACTCTCTTAAATGTGTTTCTCAAACAGCCACCTCAGGAAGGTCTTGGAAAAGCCAAAGCAATCAGAATACATAAGGAGAGCTGTGTCAAATCTAAAGCTGTAAATATTAAAAACCCTTCACATGAATATTGCAAAGCTAAATGCTGTGTGTTGGCAGAAAGCCCACAGTTGCCAGTGACCTTCTTCAGGAAGGGAAGGCCAACCTCCAAACAGCCGTACGGGGGCTGCGTGTGTTTGTATTTATTGTGCATATAAATGCACTCCGGTCTGTTGACCGAGTTTGCGGGACATTTACAGGAGTTATTAAACCCGATTTGTATTGTTTCAACCTTTCCAGAGCTCTGCCAATGTTTGTACAGTAAATGCCCTCATCTACAAAAGAAAATGGGGAAAAAGAATAAAATGGAAGTGTGACAATACTAGGCACAGAGGCCCCAGCACCCTGGGTGGTTTCCTGGGCAGAGGCAGGTGGTGCTTGGGAGCGGTGCAAAACCAGGATTGGTCCCTGGTACTGCAGCCCCCGGACACTCCACTTTTTAAAAGCTAAAGGGGAAAGCAGCAGCAGCTCTGTCCTGGCCACATACAGGCCGCTACAGAGGCAGCAGTGGCTAGTACTCACTCTGCTGCATTTACACCAAAAAACCCTGTTGCAACTCGTTGGTGCGGATTGGGAGGGAGGCACAGCAAGAGGCAAGCTGAAGAGGAATGGTGAGCTTTTGGAAAGGCTTAAAAGTAAATGCCCAACATTCACAGAGTATGCACCATGACAAGACAGGCTTGCTTTGTTCCTTGGACTTGTGATTTTGGGTGTGAAACCAGCCTTTTCAGTATTAAATATCCAGACAAACCTGGCACAATGAATCTGAACTTGCTCTATTGGAATTTTGAAAATCACAGTCATTTTCACAGGAAAATGTTGTCTCTGGTTTATTTTTCAATTCTGAGTCAAACCGTGACAAACCCAAAACACAGTCTTCTAATAGAGGAAGAGTTGGTGAACACCTTAGACACATCTCTGGCACTAGAGGTTTTTATTCACTGGGCTTTTAATTTGTTTTCACAGCGGTTTGAACAAATTGAATTTGTTAATTAAAGCGGTAAAATGAAATGCTGAACATTATTGACTAGATGCTAATTACATTAGAAGAGATATCGGGGAGGGAGGAGTCCTTGTTTTCAATAGCTAGGACAAATCATATTAAGAGAGACAAGTGATCAGTCTAAGCCTAAATTCTGCAGGGAAAAAACTGTTTACATGTTGTGGTTTAACATTTATCATTCATAATCTTCAATTGGCAATACCAATAGAAACATGATTACTGCAGCTTGTACCTCTCTTCAAATTTCACTCCAGTTTATAACATTCACTAAGCAGAGGTCATTACCCAATTAAACGCAATGATGCTCACTGTGCTAATCAGGAAGGACATTATTTTAAAGTTGGCCTCATGAAAATGCAAGCAGCTCACATTCCATCTCTGAAAAGCCCTTTGAGTCTTCAAGCTGCAACTTTTAGTATTAAAAAATAATATCAAGTTGATTGTTTTGTTTCTTCATACTCCCTTTCATTTTATGACCCTAATTTCCATATTAGCTTAATATTTTCAGTAAAATTTTAATTTTACCCTTCATGTATTTGTCTGATAATGGCTAGAGGTTGGTATTACATTATTCAATGTAGTTTAACATTAATCTATCCCACAGTCCTTCCTGTTCCTGTCTACTACACAATTTATATTATGGGGATACAGGCCACTAACCCTACATGTGTTATTTGCAAACCACACGCATTCACCATATGACAACGTTCACTGTCTTCAAAGAAAAACTGTAAATTTCCATTGATATGAAAATGCCGAGAGATTCTGGTTCCTGAGGTACCCAAGTCATGTCTGATAATAAAACTGAGCCCCTAAATACCTTAATTAATCATTAAAGTTGTACTCTACAGGCAGAAATTTCTTTCCAGATTGAAGCTGTAGATACTAAAATGTGTGAGTCAAAGTAAAATCCAGCTTATGCTCTCAGAGTTGTATTGACTCTGCAGTACTAACAGGTATAATAAAGATTACTAGAAGCTTTCTGTGTCACTACCAAGGGATGATGACTCAATACAGAGAAGATTTGCTGAATAAGAGCAACCATTTTTAGACTGACAGCTTTCTTCTTCTCCATCATAATCATATTTCTTTTTTTGAACACTGCCAGGATACTTGGTGCTTTATAAAAATATGAGAGTTTTGGAAAGAATGAAGGCATTTCATGCTAAAAGGCATCAAGTCTATGCTGCTCATAAATACACTGCAAGCAATAGATGAGGCAGCATTATGAAGAAACAAAGAGCAATTGTAACAATGAGCAATTGTAACACAGAGAATGTTTTCAAGCTTACTGGGCAGAGGGAATAAACACTGTTCGTCCTTTAGAGTCACAGCAGAGAAGTGGCAACAAAATTGTAAAGACCTGATAAATGCAAATAAAATAAACTGAAGGGACAATTTCTATGTCTAAGAAATAGGGACAGAAATAATAAAAAAACCTGAAGCTGCAACCATCAGTAGCAGCAGAGCCAGCAGAAAGCAAGGCACAATCACCTGCATTAGCTTAAGCAATGGGTGCAATAAAGCCCCAAGCACAGGAAGGTGATAAATCAAAGTTTCTCAGCTCTGGCATGTGGAGAGTGTCTTAATAGGGACAAAGAGAAAACAAATACTCTTCCTGTTAGCTGTTAAGAGTGTTTACTTTGTCCTCCTTTCCAGCACAAACAACATAGAGAATGGCCTAAATGACACATTTCTTTTTTATTCCTTTTGGAAAGTTAATTGCCTGATAGCAACACAACTGGGCTGGGCTCAGTATGGTCCCAACATTATGAACACTCACCCCATGTGTAACTGTAGGCATTCAAGCAGGCTCATTGAATTTGTGTGTTTGCACAATGAACCCTTCAAGCATGGCCAATGCTAAGAAGTGTGGTGGCCCTGGGAACTGTGCTTCTCCAGAGCCTCTCTAGTCCAGAACAAAGCCAGTGAAATCACTGGACATACATTGGGAATGACTCAGTGCATGTGCACTTAGTCTGACAGACTCAATATATGCTTATGATGCATAAATAAGGTCTAAGTTGCAGCTCAGTGTCACAATGGTTCCAGTTGGTTAGAAAAGTAGCAGATTCCTCCAAAAAATAATTCAGGAAGTTTGTCTAACCTATCTTTTATAAAGGACATAAAATGTGACCTTACAATATGGAAAACCAGACACAAGACAGAGAGCTGACAATTACAGCATAGACTGATGGGTCTGTGGAGATTCCTCCAAGTTTATGTGTACAACCTGGACCTCCAGGAACACATCTCTTAAGGTGACACTAACTTCAAATAGAGTCAGGAAGTTATTCTCAGCTTATTCCTTTTTCAAGTTCTTGCTTAGAGATAGCAGAATAACAATCAAAAGTCTGATCCTTCCTGCCTAACCTCATTCTACTCTTTCACTGAGTGTAATTGAGTTGTTTGAAATCTGAAACAACAAAAAATCTGGTTCTTTGCTGTATCTATTGTAAATCTGTTGAAAGATTACTCTCCAAGTTACTCTGATAATCTCATACACTACTCCTTCCCTTTGTTAGTTCTAACTCTATTGATATACACTTGATTTACACTCTAAACTGTGAGTGACTTGGATATTGGGCTTGTCTGAGAAGCCTCCTGAACAATATATCTTGGGCCTTTTGGAATGAAGTGTATATGACAAAGTAAAGTTTAAGCTTGAGCCAGATTCTTGACCCAAGAATTGGAAGAGATTAAAAACAGAAGCCTGAAGTAAAATGCAGGGAAATGCCATACAGAGGAAGTAATTACCACGAACACTTCTGAGCTCCTGCTGTGTTGATGTGGTTTTACAGATACCCAGTGTAGGTCTGTTGCTCAACAAAAGAATTTAGCTCTATGTTTGCAGGAAAGAAGTAATAAATTTGTTACAATCAGTAAGCAAAATCCAAAAGGATTGGACATCTGCCTTGGAATCTGCTCACTATACAGAAAACAGTTTAATATTGGCAATGAAACAAATCGAAGAAGTGCACAGGACCTAATTAAAGAGGACGTGCTTAGAAAACAGATATTAAAATAACAGGCCACTAGTTTTGGATTAGAGAGGAGAAACTATGAAGATAAAGTGCAAGTTGCAAGGTGTTGATTTTCTGATGCTGTCAATCTACTTGTGAAAACTCTGTGGGTACCAGCACAGCACAATGCTAACAGTGGCTGAAAGGCCATGGAGGCAACACAGCTCCATAATGCTGCTGGTCTTTGACAGTGCCCTTGACTGCTGATCCTTAAGTGCACGTCAACAAGGTTAACTCTTTGAAGTTAAGCCTTCAGCAAGCACGAAAGCACGAGTGCATATCTTTTCATCAGAAAGATACACTAAAGAGAGAAGTTTTAATTTATTACCTTCAATATAGCTGAGGCAAACATATAGAATATTTACTGAAATTGCTATTGAGATGTTTTATTGATGCCTCCCAGATCTATAAATGTTCAAAATGGCAAGTTTCTGTCTGCACACTTGTTAAATTTTTCTTTTCAACAAGCACCCAAACTGAAAGGTTTTGCCTCTGCCAAGAAATTTGCTGCAGGTCTCTTCCATTTCACTCCACTTTGGCTTGAAGAAGTCAGTCCCTGGCACCAGAAGAATACTAGCTTTTTTTTTGCTTCATATGGGCCTTTTATTATCCTTTCTTTGGCTTAAACAGTTCAATTCATGTTCTGACTTCAGGAGAATTACGCCTTTTCCATGTGATGGAAAACTATTTCTACTTCAAATGTAATTTTGCAACTGACTTCCCTGAGCCACTAGAGCTCAGGACTGTGCTGTGTAGGGTACACAGCTGTGGACAGTAAGAAAGCTCTGGGCAGCATTACCCTGTGCAGCGGTCTACATTTTCAGAATTGTCTCTGGACTCCAAAGATCAAAACTTTGCTTTCTACCTTGCCTTCCACCTGCATTTCAGAAACAGAGGCATCACAAGGATTGCTTGTTAGAGAGCACTCCTGGCTCTCAGGAACGTTTCAGAAGCTACAACTGGCTCAGGGGAAACTAAAATTAAAGGATGAGCTTAGTGACCTTCCTCATGCAGCTCTGTGGCAGCTAGCAATAATCTGGTTCATATTTTGGGAAGTCAGTAGAACATCATCAGGAAGAAAAACTGTAAAAATGAAAATAAAAAGCCAAGGGTATCAACATTAGCAGCAAATTTGGACAGCCATTTAAGTTCAATTTCCACTAATCCCTAATTGTGGTCAATGAACATGAAGAATTTCAGTACATTTCCTCCAGAACAGATTAAAGCTATATTTAAAAGCAATAAATTAAACCACAAAATACAATTGAAAAAGTAGGAACCAAAAATCCTTGGTCAGCCTAATGGATGTAGCAACTGAAGCAATTTGTGAGCACTTTTTGGACTCCCTCTGAGCAGTCCCCTACCACATCAGTGACAAGGCAGTAGACCACAAAGTTTGTCACAGGAGTGTTAGAATCAAGTTAGCAAAGGAGGACAAATGTATTTTTACCTCTGAAAAAGTTCTCTCTGAATTTGTACTAGGAGCAGAAGAAATTTATGTTGTAGTGGTCTGGATTAAACCTGTTGCATGTTTGCACTTACTCAGATCTGTATCTGTACTGAAGGTGTTGCCAAAACTCTAACATGAATATAGACACATGCCCCCATATGTAGCAAACGTTTTTTAATAACAATCTCCTGGCAGAATGCACCTGCCCACACAAAGCCTAAACTGTATTCTACCTAGAATGCTCCAAGGCAAACATGGAAAGTTATGAACCTGCCCATGTTGATGGGCAAGACAACCCATCTGCAGGGGCTATCCCAGCACTACAGCAGGTGACACTGGAAACTAAACACTGCAGAACTGTTTCCAGTAAGGATACCCATCACATAACACTGTAGCTGGGTGATTTAAAGAAGAGGAGTCTGGACTTCAAATTCCCTTGCTTTGCCATTCACATGCTATGGAGTTTTAGATTCTTTTCAGAGCTGATGTTATGTCAATGCACTCATTACAGTTTAGCTGAGGTCTGTGTATTGTTCTTCATATATATTCACAGCATACAGTAAACTCTAATGGCTCCTTTGGAGCTGTTACACTGTATGCTGTAAATGGTTATTAACAATAGTATTCATTCATTTACATGTAATGGATTCATAATAGCAAAAGTAGAGTTAAAAACTTACTCTGTAATATGAAAAGTAGATACTGCATAAAGGCAGCATTTTAACTCAATGCTCTGACTGCTTTAATTATTTTTAAAATATCAATAGGTCCTGCTTCAGTAGCTTGTAAAATTACACAAACCAAAGCAGCCTCTAAGTCAAAGGAGCACAATGAATAGTGTGCACAAAGCCAGACATCTCCACAGGACTAATTGCTGCCACAGATCAGCCAGTGGTGCAGATGGGAATCCTCTCTCATAAGGATCTCTGCCAGTGAATGGGCATCAGAAGGGAGATGATTCCACTCCCTGTGTTGCCCCACACTGAATGCCCATCCTCTGGGCACTCACAGGTGCTCCAGTCAGTTGCACTCTATGTGCTGGAAGGTGGAGAAGAAAGAAGAAGAAAACCACCAGGCAAAAATTCATTTTGCTTTTTGAAAATCCACAGGCAGGTCGTATAATCTCAGCCTGTTCACCTTGAACGTGGCATCTTTCATCCAGTAAAACTTTCTTGGGAAGGAATTTAAAGCTGATGTAGAAGACTAAAATGGTTACATGGAACTCAGAAATTAAGCCCTACACCTCCAAGAAGTGCTGCCAAAGAGGAATAAATCTTGGTCCCTCTTAACAGGAAGATACCCTTTTTTGTTTGTTTGTTTGTTTATAACTTGGGATGACTTCTATAGTGCTTCTCTCAGCATAGTCTGAGATGGTAGAATAACACAAGAATATCAGGTCTCATTATTTCAGCTCAATAATTGGTTTCTTTAGTCATCCAGAAATGGATAGATGAGATTGCTCTGTAACCTAAATGCAATGCCTTTGTTCTCAAGCAACAAGATAAAATAGAAAAGGAAAAACATACATGTATTCATGATAGTCAGGACAAGATATGCAGTTAAAAGGAGTTTTTACCAAAAATCAGAGCAGGTTCATATATAACATAAAAGGAATGGGAGCTTGAGCACAGCCACAAGAAAAGAAACAGATTTTTAAAGGATTCACTGGATAAGCTGTTTTTTGAAGCTGAGGCCAATACCCAGCAAAATCCACCAGCAGCTATTTATCATAGAAGAATAATTCACTTGGATACTTGAATACTTTATTGTGAAGAGTAAAGAGCAACTGATGTTCTCTGTTTTAATGTTCTTTATTTTTATCGGGTTGTAAAAAGATACTGTAATCACACTGACATAAGCCATGTTCTAATTTACCTGTGTTTTACAGCTGTTGTATTTGAGCTTACACTAAAGGTCAATGGTACTATTTGTATCACGAGTAAGGGTGTTCAAAAAATCTTACAAATCAGTAATATTTTGGCAAAAACAGAATCAAGAAAATTAGAGCTACAATGCCATTGGTTTTTGCCTGCCTATTAAACAACTATTCTAATGTATTTTATATCTGTAACTGTTTAATATAATTAGCTGCATGGCACTGATATTTTTTACAGCAGTGGAGATAAAGAGCTAATATGTTAACCCCCAGGACCCAATCTTTGAGAGGTGAGAGTTTGCTCATTATATTCAAATTAGTAGAGATACAACAGCCTAGGCAGTTATATAGCTTATCTTTTCTACAAATATATGTAGACCACTCTAAAATTATTCGCTTTTTTTTCCTGACTATAAATAACTGGAAAGATAAACTTCTTGGTTCATGCTAGAACTGAGTCTTAAACTATGAATACCACAGAAGAAAGTGATTGTTCTTTTAGATCTGAATGTAAATGTTTACTTCTATAGCTTAACTACCTCTTTGTTTGCAGGAATGAAAAATAGAGCTTAATGTATTCAGAGCTTCATCGCTATTAGCAACAGACAAGCCTGCTTTGCCTCAGATCCCAATTGATTAAAAATAATATTCAATTGTAATTATCAAGATTGTACCCAATCATGAAAGCTACTGTATTGCACACATATTCAAAACTTCACGGACAGAGAGCAAGGAAGGAGGTTAGAAACCCTTAATGTGAAATTGTATGATTTGCATAGTGCATTCATCTACAACGAAAACAGAGTCATTTTTTCTGCGTTCCTAGTTTGTATTTTTATGTTTAACTATGTTCTGAGTGGTGCCAATTACCAATGTGGTGGTTACAGACTTGATTATCTCCCTGATTTTACAGAGTCCTGTTCCATTGATAAGAATCTCTGGTTTAAAGTCTGTATCACACAATGCTGCTCCATCGCCTGATATTGAGTTAAAAGGACCATAAATCCTGCTTGGCAACCTGGTCTGCTGGAATAATGGAGAGTGCTTGGCAGCAGTAGCTGAGCTGTAATTCAAGCTCATCTCCTCAGACAACTGGAGAGGGACACACATGGCCGCAGAACTCATTTCAGAGTCTGAAAGCCATTAAACATCTTTTGCTGGCTTCTACATGAAGAAGTGTGATGCCAGAACCTCAGTGCCAAGGGATACCCAAAGGGAAGGCATATGGTCTGCTTTCACTTCTGCTGAAGAGTTCATTCTTGTTACTTAAGGAAATAATGGAATGTGTGCCTCTTTCTTTATCAACAGCCTGCCTATTTTACAGGAAGAATACTGATATATGATTAAACCAGTACAATATTATAGCCTCCTTCACACTGTGAACTGGTTGTATCTGCAAAATGGTGGGATGTGCAAAAAAAGGAGGGAAAAGTCCCAGGAGTCCCAAGAGGGAGTTCAGCTAAATCACATGTTCCTTCAAAGGGTGCCTTGAAAAGTGCAGGAGGCATCACTCATCTATGCTCTACCAGTCATGAGGTAAACCATGTTGTGGACAGCACTGATCCTCAGGACAGGTAATGCTGCTTCTGATGTAAAGCGAGTGCATAAGATTCACTCTGGCAGAAATGAAAGCTTGTAAAAGCAATCAGTGCTTCCCCTTGTGTAATCAGCCCTTACATGATCTAGTCTTACATCAAACCCCTCATTTTAACACACGACTGAAATCTACAAAATTAATGTCAATATTATTAAAGCTGTCAGTGCAGCATGTTAGAACTGCGTGCAGAAATCCTAGAGTTGCTTTAGAGCAACTGATACAGCAAAAGCTTATTGTGAGTCTTTATTTCATCCCAAATAGGAAAGGAAATTTTAGTTGCAGTAGGATTCACAGACTGGCTTTGACATCACCTCTAAATATAACCAGCAGCCAGAAATAAGGAACAGAAAGAGCAGGTACAAAGAAATGGAGGAAATCAGTGAGAAGAAACCTGAATGAGGTTAGAATTCTTTGCATCTTTTTACCTAGGATATTACACAGAAAAAGGAGTGGAGATGGTGCTGCTGTATGAGCAGACCAATGCTCAAGCTTTTCAGACCTGCTACTCTTACAGCTTATTTAAAGCCTTGGCTATATTTGTTGAATCAATACTCACACAGCTGTTTTGATAATTTCACTCTGACAGTATTTCTCCTGGAAGGACAGACAAAGGAGAAAAAGCAATCATCTCAACAAGGTCTAAAGTCCGTAAAGGTTTCCAAGGCAGAAAGAGACTGAAACATCAGAGACCAGCTTGCTGAGATCAACACCATAACAGACAGCAGCTGGGAGTCTTAAGCAACATTAGGTGACTGAGTCAGTGAGAGAATGAATGTGACAAGATAAACAAAGCTAATATTTCTAACAAAAATGTAAACCAATTTACATACACCAATTCGTGTTATAAAATCCAGGTTAATAATTAAATATCCATATCAGCACCTCTACAAAAATCTGACTTCTGGGCAGATCAAATACAAACCAAATCTGAAAAACACAGCTATTTCTTCTTCCCCTCGCCTTTTACCCATTTAGGGAATGGAAATTTCACAATCAAATGATTACATAAAAAACAAATTTCATAAAAGAGTTAAAAATAAGTCAGAAAAATGAGAGCAGGTATTACCCCACCTCCCAGAGTAAACACACTAATGGAGGGCTAATTAATCCATTAAGACACCAGCTACAATGAGACAATGAAACTGAACATAGGAACATCAATTTTATAACTCACTGTGCTATAATTATTCTCTGGCTCAGTAAATGCATATACCCTTTCGGAAACCTACGGTGCCTTTCATCTTACATAAAGGATTAAATCTTTAACCAACCCACACACAGGAAATACAGCCTTCTGTAATGTTCCCACATTACTCCCTGCACACTGCTTGATATTGCTCATTTATAGTAAAATCTCACTGTTTGCAACATCTGAAGAATGTTGTCTGCGTGTTTTTTATAGACATGTGTATGTATGTCTGTCCTGACTGAATCTCCCACAACTGTATATCCAGAAGTATAATACCTTTCTAAGGAGCAAACTAAACTATTCATGGGATGCCTCCTTGGTCCATCATCAGTGTTGACGACGGGGGCAAAGAATGCATCAAATATGTCTGCTTTGTCTACATCTCTGTTGATGAAGTGACTGTCCTTATCCTGGAAACGACCCATGCCGTTTCTACACTGCTTTTTGCCATTAATGTATTTGAAAAAACTCTTTTTATTGTCCCCCACAGTTCTGGTCAGTTTCAGCTCTGGTGGAGCTTTGGCCTCTTGAATTTTCTCCCTACAGTGGTTAGCAGCATCCCTGTATTCTTCCCACGTCACCTGACCTAACTTCCACTGGGCATTCACCATACATACAAGGAATGTGCCCTTGTAAATAATACAGCATAATTTCTAGTATTAGTGTCAAACTGTGACAATTAGTCATCTAAACACATTTTCCAAGAAACATTCATCCAGTTAAAATCACCCAAATCAAAGTGATTCAAGAGTTCACTCATATCTACTGTAACTCCTGATATAAAACAATGTGCCATTAACGTGGCAGATCCTCTCAGTAATATTCTGTTCTCTCTCCCTGCATAGGACACCAAGTGACATGAAGAGGGGTTTGTATAATTAGGGAGACTGAATCCAAATTAATCGTGTAGAACCTGGAACAAGATTCTTCCTGTAAATTATTTATAAGGTTTACTCGGTAAACCATTAATTGTTTTTGTCCTACAGTTTTTGTCCTTTCAAACACAGTCACAAGTTTGTCTAGACTATATTGCTAACTGTGTTTTATTTTTTGTGAAAATACTGATTTAGAACACTCTTCTCTGACCTAGCAAGACTACACATATATCTGGTAAACTTGCTGATAATACCCAGAGAACCCTGTAAGTTCATTCTGCATTATGGTATCTCTGTAGAAATTAATAACAGCAATATACAGAAAATCATTCAAAAGTTTCCTTGTAAAACATGAGGTTAGTAACCAACATCCCACTTCACCAGCTTCTATTATCCCTATCAAAAGTAAATCATTGCTGTGCTATTTGTTTGCTCCGAAGCTACAAAAACTAGGCACTGACTCTGCTCTGTCATTCCTGATCCTACCCTTTCAGTTGGCACTAGTGCCAGTTTAGTGCTACCAAATGCAAAGAATCAATATGCTGGCAGACACAAAGCAGCACATTGAGCCATCAGACCATAACAGCCTGAGATCAGTTTTATTTTTTTTCCTTTTTGTTTTTTTGCTGCTTTTCCCCTACTGTCTTATCTGGAGTCACTGGATAGATGCCATCTATCAATCAAGCAAAGTCTCAACAAGGTTTATTACTCAGCTGCTCAAAACAGGGGATAAAGATCAGGCCTCATTATTATCACAGAATATGTAAGATTCTACTTTATTATGCTGTAGTCTTTTTTCTTTGCCACATTAACTTAGTGACATAATTTTAATTGACCCACAGGGCTACAGACTTACTGAGAAATGTAGCTGAGACTTTCTAGAGATGAAAGGTCCCTGAATGACTTGGAAGAAAATATGCAATGTCAGTGGTATCACTGGTTAGCATTTTATTTACATTACTTGATTCTGTTTGTACCTGTGCCTGAAGGAACCGGTGGTCACAGACCATTTCTGTGAATTCTTGGAAACATCTTCTTCACAGGAATCAAAAATTATTACTCACTCCATCCTAATACAAAGCAAATCATCTTCCAAAACTGTTCTATATACACCAGTGGATGCAGGCCACAGAGCCAAACACCACCTCCACACTGGATTCATCTGTCCTCATCTGTAATGAAGCTGATCATCTGAGGGATGAGTCAGGCTGGTGGAAGGCTGGCATACAGTAATAGCCTCTATACTGCTGCATAAGGGACAGGAGCTGGCTCTATTTTCTCCCCCCATAAAAAATGAATTTTTAAAATGAGGCAATCCCATTGTAATTTTGTCATAATTAAAGACTGAGGCATTCAGTGATAGCAATGCTCTCTGAATTCACAGAGATTCATTCCGGGATTTCTTAGTATCCTGTAATTAACACAATGAAGAACCTTGAAATTCACTTAGCAATTAGCAGTGATGAACAAAAATGAGTTGCCTTTAAGGCACTTAGGCCATATTCACACATCCTATTTTAAGAACCAAGCTGCTTAATTTCCACACCTGCAAACTAGGCTCCTGAATCTGGAAAGATGATTCAGACAGCTTAAGTTAGGACTGCAATGTTTTTTATATCCAGAATCACACTGACATGATGTGGATCCAAGTGCAAGCATTACTTACCAGGAAACTGTTTTCCTCCCTGTTGCTGGTCTCACTGAGTGCTGCCCTGGTCTGTTATTCTAAATCTGAGATATGCCACATGTAAAGGCTTTAAATCCCAGGTCAAATAGCAAGTGAAACAGCTAAAGGCCAGCTTTACATGTTGTAGCTGATACTGTCCAGAAGGATTTCCAGGATATGTCAGTATTAAGTGTCAAAGAACCCAGTAAAAATGCCCTGTGCTTCAGAAGGCTTGTCAATAACTCTAAACTTGAGAGAGCAGGAGGAGCAGGTAGCTGTAAAATGATGCTTTGCATATTCAGCTGTTTGATAAGCTCTGCAGCTGCAATTTACTGGTGCTGTACAAATGCCAGGATTGTTGCTCTTTTAAAAATGGAAATATTAAAAATCAATATGTATTGCATTATCCCTTCCCTGTGCCAACCAATATTGCTCATACAAAAAACTTCCTTCTTCACCTCCCATTTTGCAGCTCACCCCTGCTCATGTCAACAAATATCTCCATGATTAAGCATATAATCCCATTTCTTTTCTGTTATGTATCAGTGACCAAATAATTAAACTATTTTTTCATTTTGTATTTTGATTCTCTGTTCAAATAGATGAAATTAGTAAGAGACATTGTTCTAACCCTATTGTGTTTTGAATTTATCTGATTTTATGCATGTTGGGCGGGTGTTTTTTTCCACATGCTTCTAGGAGCCAAGAAAACCTAAGTCAAGGGCTGGTTCTTTCCCAGGATTCATGCACACTGAGTGCAGCAGCAACCACCCAAGAGCAGGTGACCACTGGAATGTCTTCATCTCTGTAAAGCTCAAAGGGTTCTAGATGTTTCAGTGATTGATACCTACATTTATGATGTCCTGTCTCAATATTAGTAGATACAAGCACATTAATTACAGACTATACTAACCTCTCTATTTTTTTGAGAATCGCTTGCAGTATGGAAGCATTAAAAAAAATATTTTTAGATAATTCAATACTGTATATTAAAGTCAGCAACAATTTTTTCTCTCTCCGTGAAATGGAAAAATCCTCTTCTTTTATCTCCAGTTTATGAGAAAGCAGTTGTTTTTGTTTTTTTTTTATTAGATTTAAAAAAAAAAAGCTTACAATTTTTTTATTATGTTACTAAATTATTAAGAAAATAAGGATGCTCTAGTATTCACCAAAATAAATTGATAGGACAAATAGTTTTGGTTCATACTGGTAATCGTGGGCACAGGCTGAAATAAGAGTTCCATGGCAGCCTGCAAAGGGATCCCACTGGAGTCTCCTGCTGCTACCTAATATTTAGAGTATATCCTGCTCAATAATCCATACTTTATCATCCTGTCATATCTTACATTGAAACATTTTACAAACACTGCAACTGGCATGTGTCATTTATTTCCACTTGAGACAATTAAAGAACAATTATTAGAAAAGCACTCTCATGGAATGATTTACATTTGGATTACAAAGCTGGGCAAATCTGGAGTTCTGTGACAAACTCATTTTGGTATTTTAAGGGAGTGTTAGATAGAAGTGAAACAATGACAAACAGATCAGGGCATTACCTATCCAAATAAGGAACAGAAAAATGCTCAACCCTTGAATTATTTGGCCAGTAATTTATTTGTGTGCACCTGTTTTGTTGGGTTTTATTATTATTATTATTAAGCAATGACTTACACTGTAACACTTTATCTGTGTAAATATTAAAGCATTTTACTCAGTGACAGTTCAATCTCATTCCAGGAAACCAGCTGCTCTTCACCTCCACTAAGGCCCGAGGTACTTTAATTTAAAGGTGAACATATTCACATCTTTTGCTGGCCTGGACCCAGTGGTCCAGTCTCACTGCCTGTCACTACTAGGGAGTTTTGTCACTGACTTCAGTGGGAACAGGAGAGCACCACTGGGCTCCAAACCACTCTCCCAGACTGCAATGAAACAGGGACAGGAGACACTCATTGATCAGAGCTCATTACTACATTGACTAGTGGAAGAACTGCCAGCTGGCATTCAAAAAGAAATTTCCAAATAGAAATTTAAGAGACAGTATTAAGTAGAAGATGGTTATCAAAAGTTTAGGTGCTATCAGTAGATTTCAAGTTAAACAATCCAGATGCATGGAATTACAGCAGAACAGAAATTTGTTCCATGTGGATATCCCAAGGTACCTTAGAGCATATTTCAGCTTTAACCAAGAAATCCATGCAGACTTTATGGATGAAGAATGGATCTGAGAAACAACTTGGTCTTTATACTATCTTCTTTTGTGAGCATGGGAAAGGCATCCATCTTATTTACTCCGTCTTTAAAATCAGGATAAATATAAATTATTCACCTGCAAGCAGGGCTGAGTTATTGATGACAATGGCTGTGCAACTGTTCACCATTATTTATTATTATCAGAAGTGAAAGCTTTGCAACAGATCAGATAATAAAACAAGATCTAATCATTTCTGTTTATCAGTGAGCCAAGCTAAACTGAACTTGATTTTTTTGTAACACTGCTAACATATCTGTGCCTTCCTTCTCTTTCTCTCTTTGGTAATCCAATTATTGCACCCTCCTACATTTAGAAAAGCTATTGAGAAAAGGAACGTGCAGAAAGCTTGCCATGGAAATCTACTGGACTGTAAACCTGGAGTTCCAGTGTCTTACAAGCTTAATTTTTTTTCCTATACTACAGAAGAGATTTTGAAAGCTGAAGTAAATAGCTAATCACCTGGTACCTTTCAAACATCGTTCTTACTCCAAGAACTGTGACTTTATGGTTTAAAAGTTGTATAACCCATCTGCAACCTTTTCACAGTAAATGAGATAAATCAAGCTGCCACCCACAAAACCTTCATTCCACACTTTACAATTTGCAGGGGCAACTGGTGAAATTCTTGGAAAAAAGTGAGGAATTAGAAGTTAGAAGGAAACACAGAAGACTTGTGCCCTGTTGCCAGTGAGAGGCCCACACAGCTCCAGGCTAGAGCATTTTACCTTCCGCTCTAGAAATTTCATAGAATCATGGAATCATAGAATGGTTAGAGTTGGAAGGGACCTTAAAGATCATCGAGTTCCAACTCCCCTGCATGAGCAGGGACACCTCCCACTAGACCAGGTTGCTCAGAGCCCCATCCAACCTGGGCTTGAACACCCCCAGGGATGGAGCCTCCACAACTTCTCTGGGCAACCTGTTCCTGTGTTTCACTACCCTCACACTAAAGAATTTCCTTCTGATCTCTAACCTACATCTCTCCTTCTGCAGTTTCAAACCATTACCCCTTGTCCTATCACCATGTGCTCTTGTGAAAAGCCCCTCCCCAGCCTTTCTGTAGGCCCCCTTCACGTACTGGAAGGCCGCTATGAGGTCTCCCCAGAGCCTTCTCTTCTTCAGGCTGAGCAACCCCAACTCCCTCAGCCTTTCTTTCATGGCCCTCCACTGGACATGCTCCAGCAGGTCCACATCTTTCTTGTGATGGGGGCTCCAGAGCTGGACACAGTATTCCAGGTGAGGTCTCAGCAGCGCAGAGTAGAGGGGCAGAATCGCCTCTCTTGATCTGCTGGCCACACTTCTTTTGATACAGCCCAGGATGTGGTTGGCCCTGTGGGCTGCAGTTGCACATTGGTGGCTCATGTCCAGCTTGGATCCACTAGTAACCCCAGGTCTTTTTCCACAGGGCTCTCTCTAGCATGTCTTCCCCCAGCCTGTATTGATGTTTCTGGTTGCCCCAGCCCAGGTGCAGAACCCTGCACTTGGCCTTATTGAACCTCATGAGGTTCACCTGGGCCCACTTCTCCAGCTTGTCCAGGTCCCTCTGGCATATCGACTGTACCGCCCAGCTTGGTGTCATCAGTAAACTTGCTGAGGGTGCTCTCAATGCCATTGTCAATGTCATTGATGAAGATATTAAACAACACAGGTCCCAGTACGGACCCCTGAGGGACACCACTCAGGGGTTTGAGATAAGAGAGTTGAAATCACACATTTCACAATGTTTTTAAATAAAATGCTATTCACTTTCTGAGGTAGGAGAGTGCATTACTGCAGAACTCACAAGCACAAACATTTCTAGGATAACCTGCTCTTGTTTGATGCAAAAATAGATTGGCAGCATCAAATTATGCACTATTCTTTATCAGGCATCTCCCGCTGAAATCAGAGCAACCCCCTTCTCATTTCCCTTCAACACTGGGGCTAAACTCTTGCTACTAACTTGTAGCAACATAAATTACAGAGGAAGCAGAAGGTTGAAGCAAGAGTGTGAAAGATTTCTTGACTGTTTGTTACAATTTCATACACACACTCGATGAGAAGCATTTATGTTCACAGAAAAGTAATGCTTAGAGCTTAGTTATTGTTTGCCAACACAGTTAATATTTTTTCACTTGCCCTAATTATAATCAAAATAGCCCCTAGATCTTCAGTGGTAGGTAAGATACAGAAAGCCAAGGCTACTAAAGAAATATAATGATTTG
The DNA here is from genome assembly GCA_020745705.1 of Hemiprocne comata. Taxonomy (NCBI): domain Eukaryota; kingdom Metazoa; phylum Chordata; class Aves; order Apodiformes; family Apodidae; genus Hemiprocne; species Hemiprocne comata. Next base: position 25,514,126 of record CM036593.1, read on the forward strand.
GCACATGACATTATTTATGCAAGCTAAGAAAAAAATAAATACTTTTGCTCTTGTTGGATGAATGTCACTAATGGAAGTGTAACTCAGAACATCAAGGCCACCTATATTAATGATTAATTAAAGGAAAAAATAGTTAATCAAGATAAACTTCTGCACCTAGCTAACAGAGGACGGAAAGTTTATCATGTCTAAATATGTTTCTCATACATTTACTGCAAATTAGTTTTTGAAAGTGAATTTCAAGGTCTACTGACTCTGAGGTTCACTAACTCAGTTTTCATTAAGTTTTCACAAATGATCTACTGTAGCATTATTCTTTTATAGTGGTGCAGATTTAAGGCCCACTATGAAAAGCAATTATACTGTCAGAAAAGTGTATTTTGACTTATTAAAAACTTGAAAGGTTTCATAAAACTATTTATTTTGGTGTTCACTGGGAGTGCATGTTGACAGTGTTATGGAAGACAGCATTTTTCTGTTGGGTATCTCTCAGCTTCTTCCCATCATACTTTCTTGTTAAAAACTTGAGACAGCCTTACTTAGCAGATACAGTAAAAAAACTGTGTAGCCAATAAATACAAGGTACTTTGTGATTCTGTCCTGCAACTGGCCAGCTAGACCTGTATTATAGTAATAATGTACATGTTTTAGTTTAAGGTATTATAATTTCATTTTAGTAAAAGCTGACGGTGTTTAAATGGAAACCTAGATATTTAGCTGTCTGATGAGCTACACGACTCATGTCAGGAAATAATTTTGTCCAAATTTTGTGGATCACTTGTTTCAACTGCATTGCATTAACTTTTTCCAATTACCTCATTATCTCCCTGAGTGTTATTTTTATATCCTATTTGAGCACTATTCATCTACAATAACTATGACTCAGAGAATAACGATAATGCTGTCTTGTGGTAAAGGACTGAGAAAAGCTTAAAATATGAGCAAAGGATTTACCCTTCAATTGTTACATGGCATCTAGAAATAAATTCAGCTGGTTGCCTCTTGACTTCCCTTTCAGAGCAAGTGACTAAGAAGTATTTAGAGAATGGACCAAAAGTGGGTGATAATTGATTCAGCTTGACCCTTGATCTTGTTATACAAAAGCCATTGTAGGAGACACAAGAGGAAGAAGGGATTAAATTGCTACTTAGAACAGAGCTACCTCTAGAAGACAATGATTACATTGGTGTCAGCAACTAAGTTTTTCTTGCCTCTAAAAAAAATAACATGTCGTTTCTTTTTCATGCATTTCAATTGGGCTACTTCAATTATTGTGTGTATTCATAACGAAAAATGAGAACTCCCAAATCTAACAGTTTTTCCTATCCTCTGCCAATTGTGTCATGTAGAGTGACACAAAACTTTGGGAGCTACCGGAAAGGAGTCAGGCACTCTTACAATTTTCTTTCCAGGAATCACATGATGGACAAAATAGAAAACAGAAGGTCAGTCTAAGACATATATATTAATGCAAGACTTCCAAGAAATAAGCAGGAATAAGAAACCTCCCCAAATAGCTTTGTGTAAGCAGTAAGACTAGGAGAAATTGTGCACAGGATGGCTACCTGAGGCCTGACTATGACCTACAGGGAAGAAGAGAGCAGTAAAAGAGAATACTGATCAGTTAACAAGTTTTGAGAAGGGAAAGGCAGAGAAGAGGAAAATAAAGACAAAGGCCCATTGTCAAGATTATTAGCTTGAGTGAACTGCAGGGTTAGATAGCATAGAAAGCAAGTGTAAAGGGGAAAAACATTCAAGATATAGTTGAAAGACTATTTAGGGCACAAGTACAATTTATCCCAGCATGAAAGAAGTATGCTCATTTTAGTAAGGTAAACTTGGTGAAATCATGAGCACTGCAGTGACCTATAACGCAGTAAGAAACGTTACAGGACATGAAAAGTATGCCAAGTTACAAAAAATAGTAAGTAGACTATGGAAAGAAACAAACAAAAAGGCCAGGACACAACATGAGATACAGCAAGGCAGGTCCAGAAAGCTCCATATAAAGATGTTCTCTAACTTCATTAACATTGGAAATAGATAAGAAAACACTGTCCACTACTATACACAGAAGAAAAACTAGCAGCAAACAGTAAGCCTGCTGAAGTACCCAAAACCATACTGTTCCAGCCCTCCTTAAAAGGACAAATTATCATAAGAAAGTTGTGTTCAGAAAGCAAGCTACACAGACCTTAGACTACCCTCATTCAGTGTAGATCGCTGACTCTTTTTCCTTATATGCTAAATGCAGTACAAGAACAGAAGGACATCAAAGACCAGTATAGAAAGTCATAATGTCATAATTCCTACCAAACAAATCCAATACCATAGTATGGTTTTCATTTCACCCTATAGCCACTTGCAATAAAATGGCCACCATATTATAAGCATAGAAAAAAATTCCATTTGATCTTGAAGATGTGCTGTGCTGTAGACACTGGCCCTACCAGCTACTGGTTAAATGCTGACATACTGACATTTTGCTATTGTATTGATTTTCCTTAATTACATTGATCTTAGAGGTTGTGCACTGTTATTGTTTAAGCTATAAATACTCATTACATCCAGTAGGATCTTCACTTTGAGAAGTAGAGAAGAAGTTGAATAATAACCACACAAAAAAATTTTTGTTAACACTGAGAGTACTCTAAGAATATTGTCAATAGGATCAAATTCTTAGGTGCCAATAATAAGAGTTGTTTCATCAACAGATTTAACTACTAATTAAGCCTCCAATCCTGTGAGTCTGTGAACATACTTTACTTAAGTTCATTGGTACTACAGAATACAAGAAGAGGGATGTATTTCCCTTATTCTAAAAATAAAGGAGCTATTCCCCTTTTGGCAGGTTTAAAAAACCCTTCATATTTGTAACAGTTCTATGTCTAAGATCTTGCACTGCAAACAACCTAATTAGGCCTAAAGGAATTGAGATGGATTTAAATAAGTAGCTGTGAATTCTTTGTAATTAACTTTCCATGAGTTCTGCATGAGTTTTCCCAGCACAGAGATGTGGCTTTCTCTCTGGTCTTCCTTTCTACATTGTCTGTTCCTCCAGTAGCTATAGATCATTTCCTGTTCTACAGCTGAAATAGCACAGCTTCAAAGGCTGTGACTAACATCATTTAAATCATTATCATTTTTTACCAAACTACTATTAAACAAATTGATTTCCCCCCAGCCTCTCTGATAAAGAAAATCATTAATTCATTTTGAATGTTCTTGGCAATATATGGTTCTCCTTTAAATCACATAATGGCAAGAATTAGGAAAAAATGTCATTTATCTGATGACAGTAAGTTGGGCAAAGCTCTTACATTTGTCATCATGTAGGAAGCTGCCACTACATTAGGCCAATTTTTGCAACTAGTATTTTTTGATTCATTCAATACTTAAAAAATTATGATTGTCTTTGAACATTTTTAATTGTCCCACTGAAAAGAAGAACACATGGTGAAAAAAACTAAGATTTGGGTTTTATCTGGTGTGACTTTGTTAGCATGTTGGAAGAAGTGGAAATGCAGGAAAATCTTGGTTTAAAATAACCTCTTATTTCTGTTCCTCCCAGCAAAAACATTTTTTTCTTACACTCCCCATGTGTTTTGAAGACTGGAAATGCTAGCAAGATCTTTAAAACATTTTAACATCTTTGTCCACCTTGAAATAGAAACTACTTGCCCCATGAGCTGCACAATAACAAGTAACCAGTTGAATCATGTTCAGTATAGAAAACCAAAGAATATGTTATCTGTCTACACAGAGCAGCTTTCATGATACCAAATACTTATGGTATAGAGACTGAATGATTTGCCAGGTCACAGGCTCCCTCGTCCCACAGTCCTTTTAATCTCCTTGTTGCTTATTGTGCCTATGCAGTAGGACTTCAGGGAAAAGGACGACGGTGTTTGTGCCAACCCTAAAGCCTGCTGTATCTCCACAAAAGTCTTTTCTAAAAGGATATAGAAAGCAATACAATGACATCTGTGATGAATCAGAGTGGTCATGTGAGAAATACCAAGCTCAGAACACATTCTGGTAAGAAACAGCTGAGATCTGTTCCCATTTAATAGAACTGCTTCTCTTGTTAGCAGAATAAACAAAGTTTGTATTTATTCTGAGGTTAGTTATATAAAATAATGCAATGTGAGTGCCTGCTAACAGAGTCTGAAGCTAGAGAAAGCCAGCCAATCCTGTTCATTTTCATGACAGATGGCATAAAACAGTGTTTTAGGCACTGGTGGGAAAAGGAAGAGAGAGATTTTACTTCTGGATTCCCAATGGTGCTGCAGTACAGCCTGTAAAGCCAGCTCACCATTCTGTGCCTGCGTTTACCTTTTCCCCTTTCTCCATTTTGGAGGAAAACTCATCTCCCTGCGTGCACCCACACAAGGCTGGCAGGAAAAGGTCCCAGCACCTGTGGGAGCACTAACCACTGTCCCAGTACCAGCAGTGCTACTAGTTTTATATACACTTCTTGTTTACTCTATAGAAGTACCACAGTGTACAAACAGTATTTATTAAGAAAGGCAGCTTGGTAGAGATTTTCCCTCTGGAGTGCAGTTCTGCTATATAACATGTAACACCTTTAAGTTGACATAAAGGCTTATCTGAATTCCATGGCTAGTAAATGAGTTTTTTGGCAATAAATTCATGCAAAGCCAGGGCTGCTGAACTTCAACAGCTGACACTGGCTTCTGCAGGTGTGAAATCACAGATGGTTACATGTCATTACTGCCACAGAAGTGCTACTGAATTCACTAACATTTGCCAGGCTGTGCAGAACACTGTACACACAATATGCTATAGGCTTCAGGCACCCCGGACACCGTACAGTCGGGTTACTCTGCTGTGTGCAGTGTAATTAGCAAATGCCTGAATGTGTAGGTCCTACATTAACATCCATATCTTTGTTCTTCAGATGTCACCTTGTCCTTTTAAAGAGGATTACAATTAACACTCAAGAGGACCTCATTTTATGCAAAACACGTGGCAAGGTCAAAATAGACATATATAAAGCTTTAATCTCAAACATGTTCTTCCTGACACTGTGTAGTTAGGGATGACTCTGGCCAACCACCAATGCCAATTTTGTCCTTGCTTTCCCACCTCCTGCTGCAGGCAACAAGCCTCAGGCTACTGCAGGCAGTTCATGCACTGGGACAGAGCAGGTTCAGTTATTTGGAATCAATTATTTTGCAAGGGAACGGGCTGTGCTCCTTCTTACCCTCCACAGAAAATAACATAGAAACCAACGAGACCTCATGTTTGTACAGTCAGCACACACCTTCTCATCGATTTAAGTTCTCATTTTTCTGTCTCACTTTAAGAGGAATTTTTTATATTGAAATTGCACTCAGGGTAATAACAAATTTACAACTTTTTTCACATTCTTACTGCAGCCAAATAGATTGTGATCAGAAGTGTTTTAAAACTACAATTCTACTAATGTTATCTACTTGACAAATTGCCCATAATAAGTGAGAAAACCAAACAAAGTTATAATAATCCAGACTTCAGAGAACAAAAGTATCAGCAATGGCTCATTCTGTAGTTCATTTTGCTTCTACTCAGACATTAGATCCTTAAAAAGGAACAGAGATGAAGGACAAAGAAATACTGAGAAGTGACTCTGCTACTTAACAGGAGCTTTACAGATTGACCACTAAGTTGCAGGCATCCAGAGGGCAAAATCTGGTCTTTATGTATTTTCTGAGATAGAGAACACTTTCTGTAATGGGAGATTATATAAAGTGGTGAGACGTTTGTATTTTTTTTTTCCCAAAAGATAGTGGAGAATAAGTAACTACAGGCTAAGAATTCTCCTTTGCTAACCTGTCTAAAATACAATAATTACATGACAGAGTAAAAGTGATACTGTGCCAACAGAAATCCATGGCAGCTAATCACACTGCTGTATGGTTGACCACGTACTTAGTGATATAAACAAATTAATTCCCAAAAGATAGCTAATCCAGCTTTTCGAGCCCCCTAGTAACACTGTGAAGACTGTGCACTAATACCTAACAGCATGTACTTTATATCATTTGGTGGCAACTTTTCCATTAACTGGCAACAAAGGACTTTTTTATTTGGATTTAGAAATTCCCAAAGCAAATTTCTGAAGGGCAAACTTATATAATGCCATTTAATTTGCAATGATTCCAGATCCCAACAGTGTGTGAGCTCCTACAGAAGCCTGTTCTGTTTCCCTTAGCCAGAAATGTGATGGTTGTAACAACAGACCAAATTAGGGATGTGCTTGCAATATCAACACATTTTCAGCCACTGAAATAAAAGATGAATGGAAAAGCACACAATATAAAACCACTTCTATTACACTTTTTGGTTAGACTGGCATCAGATTGAATTAAATAATATACAGTTGTCTAATGTGTCCTTGAAAGTGCTCTAATAAAAACAAACAAACAATCACCAAATATTGCTTCATTTGCAAAAATCCCTCTGGTAGTTCCAGGAGAAAGGGTCTGTCCCCACACAAGGTTCACCATGTACTTTCCAAGGGCCACAAGAAAATAACATTAATGTAACAACAATCAGAAATTATTTGTCATCATGAACTCAAATCACTAAAATAAAACAATCTCCTAAGACCTTCTTCCCACCAAAATAAATAAATCAAATTTCTCTCAGAAGCTACTTTTCCTAAATGCCCTATTTTCCTTCCACATTATGAGGAAGCATTAGAATATCATTATGCTATGGCAATGGATATTTAAGAACACTTTGATAGTGTTTAAAGATTTTTTTTTCTTTTTACTACTGATTTATTGTACATTCCAAAAATACCCAGGAGCAAAACATTTGTTTTGGTTTGGGAAAGGAAAGGTGGAAAATATATTTGCTATATTTATCTCACTGTCAAACCCATATTTGAACTCAGGCTACCAAGGTACAAAAACTAAACCAAAATGAAACAAAACTATATACACCCCCTTGCCCCCTTCCTCCTTAATTCTCAATATTGATATAGTGCTTGTCTCTCAAGTGGCATAACCCTGTGTTCTCAGAGGTTTGGGGGTTTTTTCCTTCAAGTAGTTATATCGATAAAAATTTAATACCATGTTCTGAAGTCTTTGACTTTCCCTTGCACATCTTCATTCTTGGCAATTTCTGTCGTGGGACCGTATCTAACCTCCACATTCTTTTACCATAAGAATGTGTGAAATGGTGAATATGTGCATGGTTAACGATACGTGAAAAAGAACAGGACAGGACGCCAGGATAAATAATTCCTATTGTGAAAGAAGTTCTACTGACCCACCTGTAATTCACCCTGCACCTTGGCAAGGCACAAAGGGCCTCACAGAGAGATTAAAATTAGATTAAACTCATCTGGGAATCCAAGCTAGAACGCTAACTCTCTAAAAAGGTGGTTATTAGTGATTGTTAAAAAGTCCTTTTTACTTCAATAACTATTTCTTAAAGGCTGTTGCCTGTATCCCCAGTCAATAGATATCCAACAAAGTGAATTCTTCAGATCCACTGATGAGTAAATCAAGTAACAAAGTGAACTCTGTAAAAGTAGTGAAAATTTTCAAAAATAATGTTTTTCTGATATAAATTCATATATTTCAGTTGTTTTTTTTTCTATTTTGATTTGAAAGACCAGTTGATATCAAAGCCTCAGATCAGCCTGTATATGTCACTACACTTAGAAGTTTAAGAGAAATATGGAGGATAAATTTGTCTTTTGGGCAGCCAGGATGAATTTAATTGCCCAAACGTAGGAAATCAGTTTAACTCCAAGAGCTTCCCACTGCCATTTTGGAAGGGTGTTAATCTTCTGTAGATCTCTGCCATATATGCAAGCCCAACGTGCACAGGTCAGTTACACAAGGGTATCTAAAAGAGCACTTCTGAACAATTGAATCTTCTCTCAAACAACACCAACAAACTAGAGTTAAACAAGTGGAAGAAAGATCAAACAGAAAGGCTTAATATCCAGGATGTTATACACCTTTGACTCTGCAAAACCAATTACCATGCTGAGAAAGTTAACTCATTCAATTTATGACAACTGTAATTCTAGATTCAATAAGCAAATATTTTTCTCACACTTCTAACTCCATATTTTTTTGTTGATTATTAAAACTATTTCTTTTAAGAGCACTGCTGCAGGAGTAGCTCATTATAAATACCCTCTAAATGAAAAAGACAAGTCATTCAGAAGAAGAGTTGTTCTCTTTGGACTAACTTTAACTGATGTGAACCAACTTGACAGTATCTTCCATCTAGCACCAGGTCAGAACATGCACATAAGCAGTTACTATGGAGCACCTCATGCATTGCAGATTAACACCTCTGTTTAAATATCAGTAATTTATGCACATGTTCATTCCCTTAATCTCAGCCAGAGAATTTCATCAGACTGCAACAGCCATAGGAAGACAAAAATTAGTTACAAGCTGGCCACATTCATATATATGATTTACAATATTTTAATATAATCCTTTGACAACCAAAGCCCTCAGAATTCACAAAATAAAAATTATATATTGCTAAGGAGGTTATTAAGATTAAAATCCACTAGTATTTGAGCCATTCCACCACCCTTCAGTTTTCTATGCAGAAAATATATACTGGGGAACTGTGGTAACTACACAAGCTTTTATACCAGAGCAACACATATGGAGGGTAGCTAAAATGGAACAATGCCACCTTTTTGGTAAGAATTCTGTATTAAGTACTCACATCTGCAAACTAGCAGCAATGGCATTTTAACATATGCAATTTATTCTCCCCTCTGAATTCAGCCAGTGGTTCTTTAGCCAACAGACACCAGTATGAAGCCATGGCTTCGTTCCCAGTAAATTCATCTGTCTCAGGGAGCAAAGAAGAGAGTAACATTGGGATTATACATGAGAAACAAGTATGGAAAATCGTCTGTATTGACCAAGAAAGGAAAAATAGCCGAGACATATGGGACAGTGTAGGAAAAGGCACAGATTCTCCTGTAGGAGCATGGGACTGCCAGAACAGCTAGGCATAAACAGCCAGCTTAGAGCAAAAAACAAGTCTGAGAATGAAGGGCAAAATGAGACAAGTAGGAGGAAGAAGCCTGATAACACTGAGTTGAAAATGAAAGGCTTTGATTTGTTTTAAAAGCAAACTACAATCCAGCTCTTAGACACAAGGAAGAAGGTAGAAGTATCAGGCTAGAAAGACTAAGAGCATTTTTCACAGATTTCGAGGTTGTGCTCTATCCTTCAAAGAACGTAGAGACAAGACATTTGTAGTGCAAGATGCTAAAAATATTTCTAGATACTAACACAACAGTGCAGATCACATTAACATACAGCTTCGTAAGGAATGGTATATAAATTAGAACTATTTGCAAAGGACTGGAAATAATAAGCTCATATAGAATGATAAATGTGTGTTATTAATGTTTCGTTGTCTTAATTGCAAGGCTTTTGTTCTCTATTACAGAACGAGAATATTCCCTGCAAAACAATTATTCTCCTGATTGTTGGTTAGATTAGGATTTGCCACAGGGCTTTATGCTTCACAAAATATTTTTGCCTGCATAAAGAAACCATGAAAGGCAGGCAGAGAGCAAACAGTGAAGTCAAAGAAAACAGATCATGTTTGCTTTGTCTTTCTGCTTTTATTATATAGTTGGTCATACATGGATGGAAGGGCTTCCTACATAAGGAAGAAGTGATCAGAACTCACATGCTCTCTTCAGCATTGGAAGGGTGGGTATTTTGTGTGACATTCCAGCAAAAAAAACAAAAACATTTTAAGTATATCAAGTATGGAGGGATTTTATTTGAGCCTTGCCCTCATTTTCTAGCATATTTTGACCAAACCTGAAATCATCTTACTTGTTCACATACTGCCTACTGATAGTGTAATATAAACATCATGGAACTGAAAATACCAGTAAATAAATGCTTCTTTAAAGACACTTATGACTCAGCAGGTCACTGTTTTCCAATCACTATTACGAGTCAGAAATAAGTCTGTGAAATGCTGTTAGTAAGTACAAGACATAATCTTTTATCTGCAATGCAAGAATCATAGTCCTGACTATTCTTGCGATTAAAGATGCCCAAGCTGTTTTTCTAATAGGAGCATGTCCCAGCCAAATTCCCAGTCTGGTACTTTCTGCCCATCTCAGCTTGCTCCTGCAGTTTCATTTGGATATGGAATGCTGCATGCTCTGTCCTGAAGAGAGCACTGGGGCTGAGTGCAGCTGAATGGCTGCTGTCTTGATAAACAGTTCTAAGCTGCTTTGAGATACTGCCATGAAACAGACAACAGAAATACAAAGGCCAAACACCTAACTTCTACACAGAAGAACCAGACCAGAACACGCACAGCACTAAAGTAGCTATAGAGACAGACTGAGAAAAACCACTCTGTGATGTTTACACCAAGGCAAGGAATGCAAATGAAATCTTGCAGCATTATTGACAGTAACTCTGAGGTTGCGGTGTGTGTGTGTATCAGGTCTTATTGCTGATTGAGATTATCGTTAGTGTTTATTCAATCAATATCAGCATGTCTGAGGGGACTGAAAAGGCACTAATAAGGACACACACTGTTTAGGGTAAACACAGAGCTGATTACAGTGACTCCCACTTGATTTGGCAACTATAATTTAAATGGACTATTTTCAAGATGCTGGTAGTGGAACATACTGTTCACCTGACAAGGAGGGAAATGGACACCTTCTGCTGGGTTCTCCATTAGGCTTATAACCAAAACCCTGGGATGCGCCAAGGGTCTGGCTCAGCTTCTGGCAGACTCCTAAGCCCCTGTTAGTGTTGGAAATATTTAGTGCATAACTACACACAGCAGAAGGGAACTGAGGCACAAGCCAGGTAAGTCATCCAGATATTCCTCTCCTACTAGGGTATCCCCAGGCTGCCAAATTATGCAGCCTAAGAGACTGCAGCCCAACAAAGGATTTGATTCAGAGGATATGTGCTACAGGACAATGAAGCACAGAGATGCTCAGAAGTTGGCTTCAAGGATGTCAGCTGGATACTGGGTGTACACTATATTATGGCAATCATATTGCATATAGTACACAATCTACTTAAGAATTTGCTCAGAAATCAGAATGGTGCAGAAAATGCAGAAAGCCTTTGAGAATATATATTCATATGGTTATTGTTTAAAAGATGAACAATCATGTAGGACCCCAAAAATGCCCTCACAGAAATAATCTGTTCAGACTATGCAGTCGTATATGTACATGCCATTTTCAGAAAGAAAAGAAACAATCTTGCCTCGACAGAGCTTATATTCTCACAGCACTGTCAGCTACATCATTTGGGACTTTGTCTAAAAAAGGACTTGAAGGCATAAAATTGAAATCAGGAGGAATTTTGGTGCAGAAACCCAGAGCTGTGATCCTGAGCTGTGAACCTCAGCTGCCACTTATATCCCCTTCGTTCGGCATTTTGTGGCTGTAAAGCTGACTCGAGACTAGCAAGTTCTGCTTTGGCACCCACACAGAATTGCCTGAGTTTTGACAGAGCTGAGCAGCTTGGCTCTTAACCCAGTCAGGCAAAAGGAGACTTGGCATTGCTGATGACAAAGAAAATAGTTTCTGGAGAATGAAATGCATTTTTCAATTTGCTGGAATAGACTAGTTGTAATAATTAGCAGAGGAACAAAATGGCATGACTGTTGCATTAGAATTCTTTGTTTTTCTGTGCACGCCTTGGTACCAGACAGTGGCTCTTACACTAAAGTAGCCCAGGATGACATTACGTCTGTATTATGATGTCTCTCCATCCACTTCCTGGAACACATTGCTGCAATACACAAAATCTAAGTACATGTTTGAGCATACATATATTTTTGCAGACACAGGAACTTAGAAAGCAAATAAAAAACAGTTAAGCACAAAGTCCTCAGGTTTTGTCACTATTTTCTCACCTTTCAGGACCTCATTGGAGACAACTGTCTCCAGATCTGATGGTGCTAAATAGCTGCAGCTGGTGTGAAAGTCCAGTATAGTTGAGAATACCTGACAATTTGGCAAATTATATCACAGGAGTTTCAGATTGGGTGTCAAGAGAATAATATTGGAAAAATTGACATTTGCTGTTTCCTTAGAACTTTGTCACAGGGCAGTATCTCTTGTTTGAATTCTGTAGACAAATGTAAAATCAAACACAGAAAAATCAATCACATTGTCACCACCCCTGGGCAAGTCTGCAGGATGATAGTTGGTGCTCCCTTTGAAGTCAATAACAAAATTTATTCACTTTAACAGTGCAAGAGAGTTATTAAAAGAAAAACACAACCAAAACCACCACACAAAAAGCTTATTTAACTTAACTGTTCTTCTCTGAGAGGTAACATTCAGATGAACACGATTCTATTAGTGTGCAAACACTGAAGGGCAGCTACTGAGGTCTTTAACAAGGCACACAAGTACCTTAAAGTGAATGAATCCTATTACCATAAAGAAAAATTGCTCATTGTACAGCAGCACTTCCTCTCAACCTCCACCTCCCTGGAAATCCACCAAGCATTCTGAGGGAGAGGCACTAAGAGAAGGGGCTGAGAATGTAGGCATGAACAACACATTTTGAGAAAGAACTGTTATACTTCTTTCTCCTTCAAGCTTTTTCACATATACACCCTCACACTGTGGGGAATGTTAAGCAGTACTATAGACTAAATGTCACTCCTTGACTAACCACATCAACCACAGGTTGTGAATAAAGCCAGGAAGAATTACTCTCCCAAAAGGAGCAAAGGGGAGGGAGTAAGCAAAAATTTTTCCAAACCCAGGTAAGAAACTGAGAAGGCAGCAGGTTCAGGTGATCCCTGCTCCATCTGCACCCAGGGACTTCTGCAAATTCTGAGGAGGGAAGGGATTATTCCCTCCCAGGTGCTTGGCTACATACAAATATGCACAGTGTGGCTCTACATATGAACATAAAACATAATATATTCAAAGAGTGGCTTGATAAACAGCATTTCAACAGAACAGTTGTAAAAAAAGTATGAAGTATTCCATATTCTTCAAACATGGGTTTAGCTAATAAACTTATTTTCATGGTTATACATCAGTTACTAATTGTCTAATGCTCACTTAATCTCTGTGCTGGAAATGTATACCTTTTGTTGCATAACAGTGACTCCCTGCCTCACCAACAACAGTGAAAAATACCAGAAAATGGAAGATATATGAACTGTCCTTCTTAGGAAAAAAAAATACAGGTGATTTAGCTAACAGGCAAGAAAGACTGTGGCAAATATAGAGACTTTTACTTGTATCATAGACACATAATGTCAGAGTGGATGCATGATCTTTGTCATCTCCTTTCTTTCTCACAGGAGACAAAAAATACACAGAGGTATATTTGTATATTAGCAAAATTAAGACATAAATGGTAGAGTTGTAGTTGTCTGATTTATCAGATATGTAATAGATAGTTCTATATTGAAATAGCTAACACTTTCATCTTGTTAATCTAAAGATAAATGGACTCTTTAAGTTGCAGAAGGAATCATGTATCTCTGGAGCTATTCACTATTTGTTTTTGGCAATTCAACATTTCCAAGCATATTTGGAAACAATTTTTGGACACTGTATTCAAAAATTTTACAGGTTGTCTTGGTATTAGTTACAGGCTCCAGCCAGAAGTGTTATTTCTAATAATTTAGGGCACTGTTCTCAAAATTGTCTTTTCTAACAGTTGAGCCTAACGCCTCTCTCACAATCATAGAATGGTTTGGGTTTGCATGCACACATGTATCCCATTTTCCAACCTCTCTGAAACCTGGCTATTCCAACCCTTAGCACACCATTAACTCCACTTGCACTTGTCTTTAAAAATACCCCAAATACTAGCAATGGCACTCCACTATTCACACCTCTTCCTCTTTTCTTCACTGCCTACAGGCAAATGTCACATTATTCACAGGACTACAGGCAATTAAGTAACTACCCGAGGAAAAGAGAGTGTAAAAGAAGAAAAAGGAGCAGAAAAACAGGAGCTGAGGAACATTCCTCTTGGTGCCTCCATTCTATCTATGTCAGAAAGGAGACTGTGCAAATGATTGATTTGTGGCAAAGCTATAAATTGTGCTATATACCAAAGGCAGAGCCCCTGTCTTTTCCCACTGTGGCTTTCTTACATTCTCACTATTTACCCTCAAATGGTGTCAGAGTTGCTGGGACTCCTCCTGGCTCTGATCCTCTGCTTACCTGCAGAGGCACTGCAGGCATTGAGGACGCCAGCAGCAAGGCAACAGCCAACTAAGTTATCACTTTGGGCTCAGCTGAGAGTAGAAAATAAGCCAGGCAGAAGCAGAAAGAGAGATGAGTGCTGTGGCTGAGAAGCCTTGATGCAGAGAGAGGGCAAGGCAGACTGAACTGGATAGCAGCAAGGATAAGAAGCTGGCGAGCAGACCGAAGAGAGGACATGCAACAGAGGGAAAAAACAGCTACTGCAGCATCTTGGTTAGAGGGCTTCATCTTGACTGCAATAAATCCTTTGGCTAAAATCTAACATAGAAAAATTTCTGAGAAAGTGCTATGAGAATGCCTGAACTTGCTGATTTGTACCTGCAAATCAAGCCTTTTCTCTCAGGCTAGGCTACATCATGTTCTTACAAAAATATCAAATTGGCCTTCAGGATTTCGCATATGGTGGAACTACATCTGTAGCTAAAAATGGACCCAATCCTCAATCTTCTCCCCTACGAAAGAAAGCCAAAGTTTAACTTGAAACTGGCATAATTTTCTTGAACCTCTGCAACCTCAGACTAGCAACCACCCTCCAGAGGGTCAGCTCATCCAAACCACTGCCTTTTTCATGTGATGAGCTCAAACAAACACAGCAAATCCAAAATACATTGTAAAATATTCTATAATTTGACTGCTAAAGTCAAGATAATTTCTACCACTTTATCTAAATCTTCTGATTAATATGCATAACTCCATCTTAAACACTTAGAGACATTTACTCTTTTCATAACTTAAACTGACTTCCTCCCATTCCCAGTCTTTCTATCCAACAACTGAAGCAAAGTGTCACTCATATTTCTGGGTTAGTGCTGCACCAGAAAATAAACAATTCCTGCTTATACAGTTTGTGCTTCTCTCCTTTGCAAAAACTCACGCAGAACAAATCCTGCCCCACTTGTCACACCAACAGCCAGCCCAGCTAAAGGTATGATGATGAACAGTGAAAATCCCACCATTTTGGCTAACATGAACAAAAAGGATGTTTTGAACATAACATCATTACCTGTTGAATTAATGTTTGTGCACATGGGCATATGCAGACATGCATATGCATCTATAGGTGTGTGTCTAGATGTAATCATACATATTTCACCCTTCCCAGCTGCCTTCTCTCCCACGTTACTGCACATGAATCCTTGGAAAGGAGAAAAACCCTTCTGTGTATTTTTATTGGCCTGTCAATCTGCTACACTTTTTTTTCTTCCATAACTGGAATGTCATGTAGCATGTCAGTTTTTCTGCTTTCCCTTTCACTGGAATTAAGCACCCTGTGTGACTGCAGAGAAAGCTACCAGAGGGGAAAAAAAGGCAATTTCTTTCCAACATTTAGATTTGATACAAGAGGCACCATCCGCTGTGTTTCTTAACAAATTATTAGAAGCTCTTTTTTCATTCAAACCTTTGCATGACATCACAGCAGGAACCACATCAAGGGCTGAATATCTCAGGCTATCTGATATCAGTCTAAAAAGATTTCTCTATTTCGAGAGACTAGACATTATTTCTAACAGTCAAATAATCTACTGATCACCTTTTCTGGCCAGTCACAGTATCAGGCCCCATCAGCATAAGGAAACATCACTTTGCTTCCACCTGCAGATTCAGAAGAGCAGTCCCTTCACAGAGTCCTTCTTTGCTGTGTCTCAGACCAACATGCAGGCAGACCCCACCATACCATGAAAGGTCAGTGAAAGCTGAAATTCATCAGCACCCTGAGCAAATCTTCCAAAGGCAGATGGAGAATTAAGTGGACAATTAAAACACCAGTTAGTTCTCACCAGCTCACCTGTGAGCTCAAAAGAAAAGCCTGGGAACTTTTAGAAAACCTGAAAGCAATAACAGCTTTGGTGGCTTTTGGGACACAAGAAGCTGTGCTACAGGGGAGGTTATGGGATGTGCAGGACATCATGGAGTCAAACACTGGTGGATCAAAGTACTTGAAGTTGAAATCAGACCAATCCTTCCCTCTCCTCACCCTCTTTTTCAGTGGAACAATTCCAGCATTTCATGATTTTGGCTCCATGAAGAAAGTCAACACTATCAAATCCAACAGTTTTAATCTGACATCTCCCATCTTCTATCCTCTATTGAAAAACGTATAGAGAGAAAGATACGTGGCCTTATTAGTGCAGAAAAAAAAAAAAACACACTGAAGAATGCTTATCAAGCTGGGAATCAGCAACCAAAGCATCCATGAACAGACTTAAAAATGAATCCTGAAAAGCTGTCTTTAAAACTGTCCCTTGAGGTTCTGGCAGCCAACAAAATGTTGCAGCATGAAATTTAGAAGGCAAGGTTTCTCAGTAACTCTTTAAACAAATCAGCAGGCAATGCTTATAGAGATGCTGGTACAATGATACTCATCATTCAAAATTTTTTCTTCACTTCCAATCTTCCTTCCACCTCCTCTCCCTGCCCACCTCCAAAAGTGTAACAGTTAAAATGGATGAAAGAATCCAGTAACTAAAAAAGTTCCTATAAACTGGGAACTGACATGCCTATCTGTCTTTAAGTGTGAGCATTCATAGCTCTGTTTCAAAGCCTGTTCAAATTTGGATAGCCTTTTGTGGGGACAAATGAGGCTGCTGCCAGTTTTTACCAAGTTATAAAATTTTCAGCATCACAATAAATTGTGAGACAAGGAGGAGAGAAATTCAATTTAACAAGGAACTCGTAACTTTTCATTGAAGGAGTGCTCAATTGTGGCACAAGGAAGAAAGAGTGAGAGGTACAGTGAGCATCAATATCTTATCCCTTTCTTTCTGGGTTGTCCTTGGAGCCTTGTCCATAATTTACTTTCCCAGGGGAAATTTAGCACAAGTGTAGCAATTTTTCCTTTCATCCTGTTGACAGACTAAGCTAGCCTCAAAAAAAAGTGGGGATAAAAAAGAAAGAGAAAGGAAAGATCCATAGATATTATTTACACTGCAAATCATGTATTATTTTTACCTTCAGATGTTCATATTTTGATAGTAGTACTAACTCCACACACACACACACACTGGGGCAGCATGATCAATGGTAGGGGTCAATAAACCCATTTCAGAAGCAGTCCTACTGCAGACTGAAATGAAACAGAGTAAAGTCTAAAGTAATGAAAAGTGACAGAGCCACATTCACTGCCATCCTCCAAATATGGAGTGAAATACATTTCTACACGAGGAAATACTAACTGGCAAGTCAGATCTAGTCATATAATAAACAAGGCTACACATAAGTAATGGATGACTCTAATACTTAGAATTTGCTTTCTTCAATTAACTATAATACAATCTCACAAAGTCTGTTTTTTTGTTAGAGTATGAATGATTAACCTTCAGGTTTCCTTGTAAGCAAATGGCCTATCTCGTTAGTTCACAATATTAATCAAATTTTTTATTCCCTCTTTATATTTGTTGTATCGCCAGTGATATTACAGCTACTTCAATTGGTTAAATCAAGAAATGATCTCTAAACAATCACATTGCATTTAGTATCATAATTGTCAATGCATATCATTATATTGGACAGGGCTGGTGACAGCTAGCAGATCTGGCTGTGATCTATGAGCAATCACAGACCTCTGTGAAGCTGCCCTTCATTCAATATGAATGTCAGAAGCAATAGCAGTGCATTATAAAGTGTGACTAGTGAAACAATGGAAGCCACCATCCAAAGCACAGATTCCAAGGCTAGAAATAAGCTGAGCATCATGGGCTTAGGTGTTCTCCTCTGGCAAGCTGTAGATGTAAGTGTAAGGACATTCATTTGGTGGATCTTTACGTGTTTGTATCAGAGAAGTTTAAAGGAACAGGAAAACCAGCAGAGCAGACATCAAGGAAATATATTCCTGAAAGGAAGCTGCACACACAGGGGTCTTTTTCTTGGTCTCTGTTTTTCCCCCGTTTCACATAAAGTTCTATATTCTGTTACGGATAAGATAGAAGTTTTTGTGTCTCACTGTATTAGTCATTTACTCATCCTAATTGAGCCTTTCCATCCTACCTTTTCCTCACTGCTGCTTCTGGAAAGCTAATTTCCATTTCTATAAAAACTCAAAATCTCAGTAGAGACAAAAATATGCAACTGATCTCTGCAGAAATATTTTCATGAAGCTTTTGACTTACTTCAAAATGTCAGTAGGATTTAAAAACTGGTAATTCCACAAATTCAATAAAGCATATGTTCAATGCATAAAGAACTAATTTAAGGAAATTCCCCAGGACTCGTAAATGAAGAATTAACATGTAATGCAGATGTTTTTGATGGGAATCCACAAAAACAGGTATTAACCTAACACTGTCCAATCTTTTAATTGAGGATCTAGAAGAAAAGGTGGACTTACTACAGCTGTCATCTAGGGACGAGCCAGACAGCTGGAGAGTCAAAAGATGATGAGGGGTGACCTAATCATAGAAAGTGGGTCAACCTTGTTATTTGGGCCAGTTCAAACTCTGTGTGATTTAGAGGCAAAGTAATATGAAATAAAACATTTTTAAATAAAGATACAGACTACACCTACAAGAACAAGGACTGAGAGAGCACTAGAAAGGAATTGCTCATCCAGTAGGGATAAAAATTAAAAAGGCAAACGAGTATGCACAAGATGAGATGCAAGCATCAAGAGACAATAAGGAAAATAAAAATCACTTTAGAGATGCTCCAGTAAGAGGGATATCAACAGAAAGGCTAGTCCACTCCTTAAGAAAGGAATAGAACATGATGGATGATGCAAAAAAACGTCATGAATATATATATTTTTTTCACCTCAGTCTTTACTATAAGATCAATTGCAATCATGTAGCTATCACAGTTAATCCAGCTGACAAAGGGCCAGACCTGAGCCTCAGCTAGGGAAGGTGCAATATTCGGAGTACTTAGGTAAGGTGGATGTTTCTTAATGGGCTGAGTCTAACAAACTTAATCCAACAGTACCTAAAAAGCTAACTAAGAATCTCAAAGGCATTAGGGCTTGCCTTTGAGAACATTAAAAAGGACAATGGGGAAGCTGGAAGACCAAAAAAAAAGCAAATGTAATGCCTATCTTTAAAAAGGTTTAAAAAAACCACAAAAAACAAAACCAAAACAAACAAAAAAAACCCAACAACAAAAAAATCCAACAAGCCTGACAATTGTAGGCCAATCAGCTTATCTTCAATTCATGGAAAAATACTGAAACAAATAGCCAAACTATTTGTAAGCATCTGGAAGGTAATGAGGATATGTACAACATCCAACATGGATTTGTCAAGAACAATCACGTCAAAGCAATCTAATTTTCTTCCTTGATAGGACAACAGGCCTCGTGGACAGAGGAAAAGGATCAGATGTCATGTGTATTTAGGACTATTTCTGATCCTTTTTCACATAATAATCTTCTAAGCAAACCAGGGAAGCACGATTCAGATGAAAACAGTACAAAGTGAATGCAGCTCTGATTCAGAAAATCATACTCAGGGAGAGGTTAACAATGTTCCCATCAACATGAAAAGATATCTCAAAGTGAGAAACTGTATGAGATTCTCCCAGATCTGGTAGCATTTAATATTTTCCTAAAATTCAGAAGAAATGCATAATCTAGAAAATATCACTTTAAGTAAGAATTCAAGTTGTTAAAGAAGAAGAGGAAATATGGATATAAGTAAAAGGCTGCAAAAAAAACAACAACAAATGAACAAAAAAAAAACCAATCCCAAACTGGTTTTGGCATTGATGTTAGATAGGGCAAGACACAAATTACTCAAAGAGCAGCCAGGGAGATTTAGGCTAGATTTTAGGAAAAAAACCTGTCAAGTATTAAGAAGCAGTAAAGTGTAGAGGAGACAGATTGCCTGTGGAAGTTCTGGAATACTCCTGGAAAAAGCTGTCAGAAATAACACAGAAATCTGTCCAGAATAAGTGTTGATCCTGCCATGTAGGAGGAGTGATCAAGATTACCCAAAGGTCCTTCCTTCTCCTGTGAATGCATGAGCCCCACTGAAGCATCCCAGCAATGAGATCCCTGCACTTGCTTTTCAAGGAGTACTGATTAGGATTAAGTGTCTCTTTTCTCCAAATATAGTATTTGTAAAGCTGAACAAAATTATGGAAATCTAGAACCTATATTTTTAAAAAGATGCTGAGAAATTGAAATAGATTTAGCAAGAAGTCCCAGAAAATACTTGAGGGCTGAATAAAATATTTTGAAGCGAGATTCAAGTAGTACAATCTGTTGCATTATCATCAACTTCCCCTCCCTGCACCCATCAAAATAAATTATTTCTTAATCTTGTAGCTTCCAGAGGAAAACAAATAAATATATGATCTAAGAGTAATTCAACTAAAAAATTAGATTTATATTTTTAACAGTTTGAGTAATCAGACACTGGAACAAATTACCAAAGGAAGCAGCTGATACTCTGTTTCCTGATGCCTTGAAATCAAGACTGGATGCCTTCCCAGAAGACAGGCTTCAGTCATACATAGGTTAAAAGTTCAACACAAGGCAATGAAGATTTAATTTAATAGTCTGTGATGTCCTAAAGAGCTGCCACAACTGTTCAAAGTCCAGAAATTAATTTAAAGTGAGCCCAAACTTCTTTTCCTCTGAGCAGGAGGGCCCCTACACGCATAGACTGATAGAATTCTTGTGTCTTGGAAGTACTGGCATTGTCTCCATTACACATGGTCTTTTTGCACACTTTTAGAGACTTTTTTTTCTATAACTCTATGAACTCAGAAATATCCTTTCCCACTTGAACAATGCGAAATAATAAAATAGTATTTAGAAAGTACACCCACCCCCCAAAAAAACCAAACACAAACAAAACTTACTTTGCACAAACAACAGATTAAAAGTCTAGAAAACCAAGTTGGTAATTGAAGACATGTTTTTCCTCTTCAGAACTTTAAGAGTCTACTGTTTAATGTGTTATTTAGTCTGCAGAAGTTCTGCCTGCTTTAAGAGCAAAAGGATTAATGGTTTCAAATTCCAGCGTGTTGACCTTTATTCAACATTAAAATGCTTATTAGAGCATTCTGCCATGATATCAGTGAGCCTCTCACTAATGAAAACTGTAAGGGAAACAAAGTTTAACTCCCATATGTCCACAAATAAAATTATTTTCCATTAGAACATCTAGGGGATCTTTTCCACACACACACAAATTGAACATTGATGTAAAGAGCATTAAAACCACAGAGTATACAAGCTATTACACTGGTTCCAGGTTGAATGTTAAAGCAATATTAATGAAAATGAAGAAGAATAAAAATGGTTAAAAGCTTCAGTTCTTAAGTTACTGTGCTGACATCCAACAATTTTAAGCAAAGTAGAACAAAAGTAAGCCACACGAGTTACTTCTGAAATAAATTACTGAAATCTGCTTCCAAATAGCAAAAGCTCAATGAAAACCAAACTATTTGGTTACATGGTCTGCTAAGACAGCAAATCAAAGTAGGGAAAAAGCGGGCAAGATGATTTTGGGTGATGGTGGATAGTAGGAAGGGTAAGTTGCAAACACTTTGGCTGACACAGCAGAAAGAGCTGGTGGAGAAGTTACAGGGAATGGAAAGTCTGGATGCTGCTGCAGACCTCCAGGGCACTTACTGAACCTAGAAAAGGTGGTGTCTTTACAGACAGGTGGAAACTGAGAAAGCCTTGATCTGAATCTTTACTACTCTAATATTGATTCAAATAACAACTATGCAAAAAGCTAGGCAGGGGAATATTTTTCACAAGGCAGACTTCCATTCCTCCCTAGTTAGCTGAACAAGTTGCATGATCAAATGCAATCCAGAACAGAAACCATTCAGCAATGCCACATACAAGACTGAAGCTAATGGTCAGGCAAGATTTTTGTGGTAACAGTCCTATTGTGTTCTGAGAAGTCCTTTTCCTGCATAAAAGATTGAAGGCTAATATTTTCAGTGTTGAAAAATTTCTTGGACAAACATAGTTGTTACAACAGTTTGTTGAATAAAACAATTGCTCAGAAGCTAAAGAGCTAAAATCATTTTCCTAAAAGAAAAAAAAAGAATCAATAGCTTACCCAAAGAGTTTTGACTATCACATTTTCATTACTTTGAGCTATCACATTTTAAAATGTAAACATTATTTTGCTAAGAATTACAGAATGTGTCATAACAAGTAATGACAAAGAAATTATGCATAGGACAAGAAAGGAAGAGTAAAATCAACTCTACAGGAATAGGAGGGCTAAGGAAGATGGGAAGAGTAGACAGGAAAATCAATTTATGACATGATAGATGGCCATATGCAAAATAGCATAAGCAAAAAACAACAACTGTGAAGGCTGTGGTTGCAAAGGGGATCATAACACAATGCATCAGAGTGAATATTTCATCCCTCTAATTCAAACTTCCTGTGCAAACATTAACAGAACCCTGGAAAAAAAATCCAACAAAGCATACCGGAGTTTTGCTAAAAATACACACAAGAACTCAAGAACTGCAAATATAATTCAAAATTCCTGAATCTTTTAGAAGTCTAACCTCACTAACCACTAACCCTAAATGCAAAATAACTTCAGGAACACAGTAAACCAGAATGGATAAGGCAGAGATTGATTTATTTCTGCCTCTCAATCAAATTTAAATAAAATTAATTCACAGAAAAAATATGCAAACAATGTGTATTAATACTTAGAAGGTGACTCTGAAAGAGTTAATGCAACATAAATCTGTCGCTGTATGTATAGAAGATGTGGTACAGGAGTTTATTCAGCCTAAAAAACAAGATAAGACATGCTCACAGGGAATAAAAGGAATAAACTTATGTTGGGAGAAGAGAGAGAAAGAAGTGTTCTGGAAGAAGTTGTTTTTTTTTTAATTTTGTTCTTTTATTAGATATTGAAATGTAAAGTTTTCATATTTTTTTAATCTAACACCAAAAACAAGAGAAAAAGCTTTATTTTTCAAAAATGCAGTCAATAGGTGACTGCAAAAATACCAGTGCTTGCTAAGAGCACTTGTGACTCTACGAAAGCATACAGGTAGTTTGGCTTATTTAGCAGTGTTCCAAAAAAAAGTGTAGGAATCACTCTGGGTAGAATAAGCGTTTTTAATAAATAAAAAAGAAAACACTAAACCAATTCAACACAAAAACAAGGCCCTAAATTTTCTCCAGCTCTGAAATACAAGCATGCTGTCTAAGCCTAGGTCCCTTCTCACTCACAAGGACTGTACAAAAATGAAACACAACAAGTTTTAACTGAGCTCTCTGAATTTGTAAAGGCAAAAACAGTACCGTATATTTCATCACCTACTGCAAGGAATTAGCTGCCAGGGTGACAACTGGTGAATACTGGTGTGGTACCTTACAAGGGACACACAGGTTCTTGCCAATCTAGAAAATAATTTGCTCTTATATCTGCCATGAATGTAGCATCTCTAAAACAAACATTCTTGCATCCTGAATCAAAATATCATATGCAACAGCTCATTGTTTAACCCCTTCCAAAATATATGCCATGCAATCAATGAAAGTACTCTAAATATATCTCCAGAGCCTATGTGCAGTATGTTGGATTTGTGAAGTTAAATAGGCAGCATGGTAAAGCATGTTCCTGCTTTTGCTGATCCTCAGCATAAATGTTTCCTCCTCTCTTATAAGTTGCCTGAACACCAGCATGATACAATCAACTTCCTGCTAGTTAGTTAAGATTCTTGCTTGCTTGCCTTTCTTCTCTTAATACGGCACTCTCATGGGGCTATTGATCAGTGACTAAAAAAAAAGCCTGGATGAAACCCCTTTTTCTTTCCTTTCTTTTTTCTTATTGATATTTTTTTAAAAGGTCCTTTCATCTCCTCCTCTACCAGGAAAGCATCACTTGATGGAAATACAAGAATAATGAATCTAAAGCTGTTCAAGACCAAACTACCTAGAAATGGAAAATATCCCCCTAGAATTCAGCCTCCTGCATTTCAGTGAGGGAGCTCACACATGCTCCAATTACTTTCTCAGTTACAACATCAGTAACTCAAGGAAATTCTGTTCCAGTCAATAGCACTTCCACAGATTGTTATGCCATTGGGAATAAGGGGAGAATTTGACCCATTTCCTTGTGGTCATAAAAAAACATGGATGATAGATAACACACCAAAATGTTAACTATATTTGTATAGTTTAAGATTTGTAGCCTCACATTGCTCCTAAAGTCTCTACTTTCAAGCAGCTTATGCTGTTATCAGGAGGGGTTCATTTCAGTAGAAGTTCTGAAAACCATTTCCCACTGCTCTGGCCATCTCTCCAAACACAGCAGTACCAGTGGCAGCTGGAAACAGCAACGTAGATTTAGCCTGCAGTGTTATACAACCTGTCT
The DNA here is from genome assembly GCA_020745705.1 of Hemiprocne comata. Classification (NCBI taxonomy): domain Eukaryota; kingdom Metazoa; phylum Chordata; class Aves; order Apodiformes; family Apodidae; genus Hemiprocne; species Hemiprocne comata. Next base: position 25,538,675 of record CM036593.1, read on the forward strand.
GTTAACAAATGCTAGACACAAAGTAAAGTCATGTAACCCAATTGAAACAGTTCGTACTGGAGGTTGATTTCCCTTGGGAACTGAAACATCAAGTAAGAAACTGAACCAGTTAAATATAACCTTTTTAAAGGGCGAAAGAATTCAAAGGTAATCAAGGATTATTTTTTTTTTTTCCCCTCAGAAGGGCATTTATAATTATATTCCACTTTTATTTATTACAACTCTTTTAATGTTGGTACTACAAAAGAACTCAACAGAAAACCAGCTTTGCTTTATATAACAGGATTCAAGCTACACGTGGTTTTTATATGCAAAACATCATCTACACAACCTATGAACTGACAGAGGCACATTTCCCTTAAGAAACAAGAAATATATTTTCAAAGTGGTTCATGAGGGTTCAGCCATGTGCCTTTCACTAGTATTGTGGGTGACTCAAGAAGAAATCCTTACCTTTGCTTTGAGAAGCAATGGCAAATGACTATGTATGATGCTACATTGAGCTCAGAACCTGGTGTTTAAGTTCCTTTATTACCCTAAAATACACTTAACATTTTGCTTTAATCTACTAACTCCTGAGGAGCCTGAAACAGACCAGATCCTAAATGGATCTTCTCAGCTTGTTTTCCACTACATTTCAAAATACAGCACCAAAGTGACCAGGTGGCTTGTGATTAATCACTTTAACTTGTGTGTTCTTGTTGTATTGGGACACAACATCTTATTTTAGGGAAACAACAGTGGGAATTTCAGAGTGGAATCTCGATGTGCACAAAGCCAATGAGAAGGAAATCTACAGGAGGAGAGGATAGATTTGGGTGGGCTAACTTATCTGATGAAAGGTCTGCTGGATGCAGTAGAAATTCATCATATAGAAACCTGCCTTTGTGTATGCTTCTGTCTTCTACAGATCTAGTAGACACACAACATCACACTGTAGTCTCTTGTCCTTGGACAAAGAAAAAATTCTTAAGGATGGAGCCATGACACAGCCAGGCATGTTCTAAAATTATGCTGTACAGACTAAAAGATCCAAAAACATCTGTAAAAAACTGCTCTACTAAATTTATTCCATGAAGAAAAAAAGTTAATTTAGTCTTGGAATTAAATAAGAGATGTTCTGTTTGAATAGCATCAAGCATCCAGGATCCCACTGTGGATTCTAACTTACATACCTGCTCAAACCCTCAGCAGAGAAACTCTGCATACGTGCAAGTGCCAGAGAGAGACAACAGAGCCAACTATTTCTTAGCCACAACAGGCAATCTGTTGATACCTTAAGAAACTATTATTACAAGATGCTTTAGTCAAAATGCTGTAGGTTATTAATCACAGCTTTCGGGTTTCTGACATGATGTTTTGGTAAAATAAATCTATTTTAAGTGACTGTAATGAAATACTAACCCATTCTTGAAGGGCTTTTAAGATGTTTTTAAGAATTTTCAGATCAAAGACTCAGTTAATGTAACCTCCATGCATTAAATATTTAGTACTTAGTCACTTGAGCACTCAGGCATCTTGACATTGTAAAAGGGGGAGAGGGAAATTGAGTTTAAGTCAGTTTCGCACAGTGGGATTTTTCAGTTTTTATATTAAAATCCCAGGTATGTAATTTTAATACAAAGGAGTCAATTCTTTTACAGGAGTATATACACCACCCATTAAAAGAATTCTTTATGCACCTGCATAGATGGGAGAATAAATCCTCTATAGAGTCATTTCAGTAGAAACTGTGGTGCTGTTATGAACATCATGACTGAACATTATTCTGTCTCTGAGCTCTGGTGATGGACAACCCCAAAGGCACACACTTCTCTTGCCAGAACAACGAGGCACTTGCAAGGAGCATGGAAATTCAACAATGGCAGCTACATTTGGGCTGCATTTGACGTTTTCCATTTCTAGCATCCCTGAATTCTAACAATTGCTTACTGTTTCATTTCTTCCAAGAGAGATGCTTGGAAGTCTTCAATACAGATCAGAATGAGGGAAATAATCTTACTTTAGGACTTATTAAAATAGATGTCTTAAATTAATAAACTGAAAATGATTAAGGGCTGGATATCCATTCTGGAGATGCAACACAATATATAAATTCTGCAAGTTGTCAAGCATCACCTTTCTTGGGAAAGTGCAGAGAGCAGTAGGAACTTGCATATGACTTCAAGCAGAATGAAGATGCTCCTGAGTGCATTCCTCCTCTCACTTTCAGGGCATTATAGACAAAATATTTAAAATTGCCTTTGAAACTATTGTCATGAACTACGTTAGTATCTAGTCTCACAATCAAGGTAAGTATTGAATATTTCAATGATCTCTAACACAAATATGGTCACATTCAAGTTCTTTGATATGCACAGCTGCTCTAAGGCTCTTATATTTCACAATCTTTCATATCCTATAAAAAGGAATAACTTTAGTTCCAAAATTACCAATATATGGGGGAAAAAAACCCAACAGTTCTGCACATGTCATTCATCACAGACATTTTCCCAAAACTTACAGTGGGATTGAAGATGATTGGGCCCTAATTTGAAGTTCAAAAAGCTAAAAGTGACCTCTGAAGTAATGGTTGCAATACATATTCCCAAATCTGGCAAGCATCAGCATTACGTGACCCCATTTGTCGTAAGTGCCTTCTGAACATGGGCTCATCTGTGACACTGAAAGACAAACAGCTCCTGAGAACATCTACATGTCTCTTACAGTAATTTTTCTCCAAGACTTATGTCCAGTTTTTCCTGCTTTTACTCCTGGCCATGGCTCTGGAGCTCCCATTTTCTCTACCATATTGAATTACATGAACCCAAGGTGCAGGAAGATGCACAGTGATTTTACAGGAAACAGACATTCTTCCTATATAAGCTTAACATTTCTTATGCATGGGGGCCTCTGTATGCACACCACTATGAGAAACTCCAAATTAGTAAATTAAATTAATGAATGCTTACTCTGCTGAAGATACTACATCAGAACTGCCCTTTCCAAATAAATCCAGAACAGAAGCCAATCCTACCCCATAAGGGAGGTAAAATACTCCAACATCTCCCCCACTGATTTACCCAACAGATAGTCAGAATGTATCTACAAGGTACTACTGAAGCAGTTCCTGTCTGCCTTCCTTTTTTCTTTAATATTGTTAGTAGAGACCTGTGTTGAAATCATGTAATAAGATAATAAATCAAGATGATACGGGAAGAATTTAGTTCTGTGAAAGCAGAAGTCTAAAGACATTCTAGAATCCTAGAAGTTAATTATAATCTCAAAACTAGCAATAAGCTTAGCAAAATACACAGATAATTTAATAATTTGGTTAATTCTGAAACAACTTCGAGAAAACTTTTTGGATGTTACCAAGGAGAGCCTTTGCTGTAATGAAATACAGCACAGGAGAGGTCAGATATCAGATCTCCTTGCACCACTGCCTCTGTAACAGACATTGTACTCAGAAGGAAGGCAACTTTGACGGAGAGAGAGTAATGAGACTGTGACCGATGCTTCCGTGTAGGTGTCACGAGAAATGAAAGAAAAAATGAAGTTAGTTTTGATAATAGTGAAAAAGCCTTAAAAGGCCTTTGACAAATTTTATAGAAACTGAAAGAAATATTATGAAATTCTCAGTTGGACAATGGCACTTTCAGATGCTCTAGGGATTAAAAAAAAAAAAAGAAAAAAAAAAGAAAAATAAAAGAAAGGAGATGAGAAGCTTTCCAAAACTAGCAACAATAAATAGTCCAAATTTTATTAACTGGAAGACAGGAAATGTGAAAATTATCACATAACATTTTTTCTCACAGAAATTCATGCCACTCTAGTTGATTTCATCTTACTATTAGACAGCATGTTTACATTTGTAATGAATGTGACCTTCTGGAAACAGGATACATCCACATGTAATGCTTTAAGATGCAAAAAAAAGATTGGCATGAAACAATTTTCTTCCATGTTAGAATGAGAGAAAAAAATACAATGGACATCTGAAAAGAAGAAATCTTGGCTATGTGTTATCTATTAACATGAGAATTGTTTTACTCTTTTGGCATTCAGGATCATTCGAGTAAACAACATACAATGAGCTTACCCAACTGTGACATGGTGAAAGTGTCTCCCAGAGAGTTTTAACTCAGACTGTCCCTGGAACAGAAGCTGTAATATTTCATATTCATGTTGGCTGCAAACAGGGGTGCAGGTGGGTATTCCCAATACACAGAACATACCATGAAGCTGCTGTAAGGAATTCTGTTCATCAGCATTGTTGAAATATATTTGCTACCAGTGGTATCCTGGTAAGTTAAGTGTGGTCAGGGTGAGCTGATGATGTGTGATCAGTTCCAAAGGTTTACCATCATAACATATTATTTTCATGTAGTAGACTGTGATCATTGCCTTATAATCATTATGGAGCATTTTTGAATCAAAGAAAGAAAATGTTCAAAGTCCAAACACTTTTGTTATTCCTAGTAAATTTCTGTGCAACAGCAATTCCCAATGAAGCTCGATGTTCTGAATTGTCTGCATACATGGGCTCCCTGTTCTATTAAAGACACATCTCTGATGTTTTCCAATAGCTTTTACAGTGTGTCCTGCTGTCAGGATGTATCCTACATCTCAACACATAGAGCACATTTCAAATTACATTCAGCAACTTCTGAAACTACTCAAAGAAGGTCTCTTTTCTGAGCTAGTAGTTTATAGATGTTAATCACCACCAGTCCATGAATTTTGTAAACCTCTTGTTGTGATTCAGCATTATTGCAGACAAAGTTAGTGATTTGTGACAGTATGAAAGAGGGCTTATCTGCATTTTAAAAAATATATAGACAAAAAATATGCTCACTCCCCAGGCTATTTAGGAAAGGGGATTATGGAGCAACTACTCTGTGATCAACAGTTGCAGGAGAGAACTTCCTTCCTGTCAGAATAAGTTTTCAGATGGAGCATGTCAGGAAATTTGTGCCATTATTTGGAATGCACAAATACATGAAACTAGGGTAGAAATAATTTCCAGAAGCAAATTTATTCCCAGGATGTTAAAAAATTATCAAAGGTGCACTTCTTATTAGGGAAAGGAAAGACACATGAGATCAGGAAAGGATTCTGACATGCAGTCCTCATTACTTCTACCAAAAGTGTGCTTGGCTCATACTGAAAATTTTGGAGATGGTTGGTAGGTATGCAGGAACCGTCAGTTTACTTTTCTTGGTACCTACTTGTTGTTTCATACTGACATTGGCAGTAGATAACACCCTTGGTTGGTGTCCAGGTGCTTTGGAGTCCATTCATTTTCCTTTTTTCTGATTTCATTTGCTAAGGAGCAGAGAGCAGCTTACTTACTCTGTAATATGCATACCTTAATTAATGGTAGTTCTGAAGGAAGACCAGCGCTCTAGAAGTAAAGTTTGTATTTACCTGTATTTCCCTAGGAAGATGAAAAATCTGAGATTTCAGAGACCACAGCTATTCTGCTTCATTATTGTCATAGCAACAAATGATCTGGAAGCACTGTCTATAACATCTATAGCCATTTGTAGTATAGCTCTAGCTACTAACTTGTTTTTGTTAGTGGCCAGAATAAACTAGTCTCTGTACTCTTTCAAATGTTATTGATAAACTGCAAAACAAATTGTTACAGTTAATAAAATTCTATTTTGCCATCTGTGTCCAGTAATGAGAAAATCTGAATTATAGGAATGAAAAAGAATGAAGTTTTCTGCCAAACAGCTCAGTGCATCCCACCTCTTTGTCAACATTAAATTAAATGTAATCTGTTGCAGTGTATTCCTCTCATTGGTTGCAATTGTAAATGGGAATTTCAGCCAAGATGGACATAGAGGAATTCATTTTGACCATGAGGAATACAATATCTTTTTCTCAGTCTTTCTACGAGTCTGTGTAGTATGAGTCTACAATGTTATTAGGTCTGAGTGCATCCAGGTCTCATTTATTGGAGGACAATTTTGTTCAGCTCTGCAGTGTTATTTGCTGTTACAAAATCTTATCTATTTCTATAAAAGGAATCTAGAGGATATGTGCAGTTTTATTCCTAAAGCTCTGAAGGATTTAAAAATCAGCTGGAGCTGAAGGCAAATCTGGTGCTGCCACAGTATCTTGCAAGGATGATTACAACAGCAGAAAAGTACACCTTTGAAACACATATTCTTTTTCCTGAGTTCACTTTCTGAGCAGTTTGTTCTCTTGAGAGTGAGGATATATACTGTCTGGATTCTTCACAAAGATAAGGAGGCCACTACAGTTAAAAAAAAAACACCAAAAAACAGACAAACTTTTGTAAGTTCTCTGAGACCCTTCAGTCTCATTAATTCCTATAAGAAGAGCTGGTCCTAAGCAGAAGATACTAAAGTACTGTATGTATCATGCATTTCCACTCACTGTGGACAAAGAAGATGCAACGTTTTTCAGCACCCTGTTTGGAATAGCAACACTATTCTTTTTCAGGCCATTACCTTTTAGATTTTGAAACATTTGTTGTTTATATTAATATGTATGTCCAGGTCTAAGACAAATCTTGATATTGCCAAAATATCTCCTATTTTTTCAACACGGTACCATCAACCTCTGTTTTAGTCTTCATCTATTAATCTATAAAGTGCCCTTAATCAGTCATCTCTGACATTCCTATAAATTTTCCATCAGACATAACACTTCACTGGCCATTTTTCATTCTCAGGAGGCAAATAAGCAGCAGACCTGAGGTCCTGAATCACATGAACTGCACAAAATATCAGATTCCCTTTCTAATTTCCTTGAACACCATAGACTCAACTTTGAAAAGCTCAGTAGTGACAAGCAAGGCCTGCTTTCCAAAACGTTTAACTTCCTTTTGGTGTCTATCTATGAAAATCTGGGCTTCAATTTTCTGTAGCAGGAGTTCTGAAAGAAGTTTCTGTTTCAGCTGGTCCCGTCAGCGCGGGAAGGCGCCGCGGCAGCGCCCGGGATCTGTCCATGGTTCTGACAGCGGTTCCGCCGGGAGACTCCACCCAAACTCCCGCCGTTTAGCCCGGCTGAGCTAAGAAAATGAGCATCAAAACCCTCTCACTGACTGCTCCTAAATGTTCCAGGTTTCTGCTATAGTCTCCTTCCCTATCAAACGGCACTACAGTCGGAAGAATGTTATAAACCTTAACACAGTGACATCTATGCATTATTTTGAAGGCTGTCAGAGCAAACGTTGTAAAAAAAAAAAAAAAGGGTTGTCTTTAATGACAGGCATAAGCTTTTCCCTCATTCCATGCTGCACAGCACTGCAGCTTTTGTAAATATGGAGACGACTAGTTAATATTTTAATTCTAAGCAACTTAGAATTAAAAAAAAAAAAAAAGGCAAAACCACACAACCTTTAACAATGTGCAGCTGTTACTAATGAACTAAGAAGCTGATTAAAAATATCATGATGGATATTAATGCATTATTATAATCCACCTTAATGCAGAAAATCTAAATGGAAAAGAAACAGACATATTATAAAATCCTTAAGTATTTAGAAGACTTTAAGAAAGTAACAGTCCTCTTAAAATTTAACTAATTAAGGCTAAGTGCAAAATTGGATGCAACTAACAGGAAATTAAAACTAAATGGGAGAAAAAATATTTCTGGGATTTATGTTTCGTTTCTGCATACTTATGAAAATTCCTAAAATGGATTGTATCTCTCCTTTGTCTTCCTCCATTCACACATTTATTAGACCAGCAGATGAGGCAGTTCAGAAAAGCAAGCACTTTCTGTAGAAAGTCTGCAATTTTAGGGAATTCTGAGGGAAAACTTTTGCCTGTGGGCCTAGGGCTGACTTTTTCATTGGAAATGTCATGTAACCAAGACCTTTTCAATCTGTGTTCATTTTCTCAGATTGTTCTCTGCTGCCACAGTATGGTGCTCAGCTGCTGTTTGAAAACATGAAAACTAGGATCTTTATCAGAGAATGCAGTTATGTTCATGTACCAGTGTGATTGGTTGCCATGTAAGATCTCTTTTAAAGAGCATTAAAAAGGCTTTAAGCTGTATCTTTTATTTCCTAAGGAGTAAAAAAACTGTTTTCAACTAAGTACCTACAGCTTTACAGTAAATAGCTCCTGTCTCCTCATATTATTTGCATATTACTTTGTTTTCTAAACAAATAAAAATACTGCTTTCAGTATTTGTGGATAATAGCAGCACTTCAACAGGAGTTAGCATTTTCTAGAATTACAGTCTTTCTTTTTTTCCATACTATCATGATCTTGTAAAATAAAATACGTTTAAACCTAACATAGTGTCTTAAAATGAGGATGGCACTAGCCTCCCTTACATGTAAGCTTGATGTCCTTCTTGATTGCACTATCCTTTGAATCAAAAATAATTTCCTTACAGTGTAGAAAAGTGAGGGCCACTAAACCCACACTGCAATCAAGAACGGTTCACAGCCTACACACAGTATCTCCCCAGCTATGCATTCTAGAACTCCACTAGGTTGTCATGAGCCCTAGTTCTTCTCTTCAAGTACATATACTCAAATATTTAAGGTCAACAGTACTTAGCCAGCTTGGGCCACCTGAACTACTGTTTCTTGGTCTACATTATCTTATCATCTGCATAAAAATATTTTCCTATTCTTTTATTTTCTCATTCCTATATGATATAAAGATATGTCCAAGATATGTCCCAAATTCCCTTTTGCCATACAAGCTGAAGTCCTTTTAGAGCCAGCTTTCAAAACTTCAGGACAACAGACAAAGTCTCACTGAACACGTGCATGGTAGAGGACAAAGAATTGTCCTTGGGCTCCAGGATTACTATGGATTTTTTATGCCAAAGGCCTCAAGTGCACACCTTACTTTTACACTACCAAAAAGACTGCTGAGCAATGGTGGGATTCCCTTTCACAGAGACGTTTAACATATAGAGAGAGAGCTGCAGAAAGGGTTGCAGAATACATCACCTGAATCAGCTTCTCCAACTAGATGTAGGCAAGCGGTGAAATACCCAAAAATGTGGTGACAAACAAATAAATGCTTCCTTAATTAAAATTTGATACTTCTTTTCATTTGTTGAGTTACTTTGATACTATATATAAAGTATATAACACTACAAGAGGGAAGATGAATCTGAAGGGAGAGTGGAGGAAGACATGTGGAAACCTCAACCTCTGACTGAATGTGACAAAAATATCTATTTTTGAAAGTTTTTTTGATACATTATGGTTCAATTAGGACTAAATGGCCCATGGTCTTTCACACAGGTCTTAAAAATCTTGTCCAGTGGGAATTTTGTAATACTGGAAAGTTATCTGAAAACGTATCTACCTCCTTGTGTATTTGTTTTATTCTTACAGTACAAGGAGTGAATGAAGTTTTTGGGCAAATCCATTGGCTACCAATGACTAGCAAGTAACTTCTTTCCATATCCTACAACTAGATCTCTAATTTAGCCCTCAGATTCAGTGCTATTTGTGTACTGTAGGTAAAGGTGAAAGGTTAGACAAGCAAGCCCCTGGGAGCTTATTAAAATGAACATTTAAAAAAAACTGAAAAATAAGTCAACCAATAGCCAGATCCATTTACATTCATAGAAGACTGAAAACCCCATTAGTCCTCTTTACTTTGTAAGAAGTATGTTTGGCTGGAAACACTAAGAATCCAGCCTTAAAGTCTATGATTTATTGTTATTCTTTTTTTGTTTTCTGTAGACAAGTTGTTATAGTGGTAGTACAAAATAACAGCAAAATATTAGGGCACCAGGACTTGATGTTGCAAAGTGTTGATCATTCTTACCTTGGAGCTTAAAGGCAATTTTACGCATATTTAACTTAATGCCATGAACTGTGCCAGCTACTTTAACAGCACTGTTTAACATGCTTAAGTTTAAATATATGCTTAAGTGTTTTGCTCGATCAGAGCCACAATGCTCAGTTTACAGAAATTATGTGAACAAGATTTTGCCTAAGGTATTTAGAGATTTTAATGCATTATACTTACATTACATAGCTAGTATAAAGCTAAATCGATAAAAAGTTCTTTCTTTGGTTAAATTAAAAGGCATAAATCTGGACTAAGCAGACTTCAAAATGGTCAGGGAAGACTCCAATCCCAAGGTCTCAGCCCTGCAGGTAATGTGGGCCAGACTGACCCTCTTCTGGGTCTACAATAAAAGAATACAGATTAAAATACAGCTGCAGCCCCACAGATGCATGACACAGTCACCGCTCAGAAGATCTAAATAGAAACCAACTCAAACACAGTCAAACTCCCAGCAGAGTCGAGGCAGTAAAGCGCTACGGGGCAAATGTAGCTAATAGCTCCACACAGCACAATTTCCCCTACATGCAAGTACATTCAGCATCACTATCAACATGGTAATTATTGCTTAATGCTGTGCTAGGAAAGAGGGAAAACAAATTTCTGGGAATGGAAGTGAAAGAAGGATGAACGTATTCTAGGGTTTTCACTGCTTTCTAAGGGCCACACATACCTATCAAAAGATATCCTTCAGGGCAATAAGGTAAATCTTAGAACTATAAAAAGCATTACATTGGTGTATACACAGGAACTTGAAGTTGCTTTTTTTCATGGAATGATATTAATTAGCTGTTCTGCACTATTTCCCAAGCACCAACCAAAAAATTAGTTCTAGTGAGCAAGACACTAAAACCAGAGAGTAAAATGGGTGCTCCCTGCTCTCAAAAGCTAAAGTCAGCTGCCCAGATCTAGGGGTTGAAGTGACTATGTAGACAAAACCAGTTCCTTTCCTATTGGGATTACAGCTATCGTGCAGAGCTGTGTGGCACCCAACCAAGCAGTAGAAAGTGCTGAGAACAGGAACTAAAACCTGCCTCTTACCTGAAGTTTGGCACTGCCGTGAAACAAGGATTAAAACCCTGAAGTGCCTTCCTGCACTTGGATGTTCAAGTATGTCAGGACAACTGACCAAATCATTAATGTTTTTTCTCCAGACTGAAGCCTGGACAAAGCACACAATATACCAAGGAGATAAGGACAGAGAAGACAGGTCATAAACTGAGACATGAAGTTACATTAAATGGCACTGAAATGGGGGTATTGAGTGTACAGAAGAGAACGTGACTACTTTGTGCAGTCACAAGTATTTAAAAGACCTAACAGCTATTTTGGATGTTCCCTTCATGACTCAAAGAGATAAGGGGAATGAATGTGAAAGAACAAAGCAGATTAAGTAACATAAGAGCAGTAATCAATGCTAGAGTTTCTTTCTTGTAGTTAGCTTAGGAAAGTATAAACTAAACTGAAAGAAAAAGCAAAGTCAGATATGATGCAAAGAAAGGACAAACTAGATGAAGGACAAATGTGGAGTGAAGGTGAGATACAGAGCCAGACATGGAAGCAGAAGAGCTCTGAATCAAAAGGCCAACTTGCACAGCTATGGAAGGTCCAGGAAAAATTTCAGAAAGGTCACTGACTTTCCAAAGGTTTCCCCATGTGGCTATAGGACCTATACATGAAAACAGTTTGTATAGACCAACACCACCACATTTAACTCATTTATTGTCATTCCTTTCATGAGGTTTTCTTCTTAAATGGATCATAACAGCTTTTCTGCAGGTGATTTCTTAACTCAAAGGATTCTTTATATTCAAAGCTTCTTTTTTGTGACATTTTAAGCATTTTTTTTTCCTAAGAAACTGGACAAGGGCAGTTATAAAATGTGAGCAGCAAAATTGGCTTGAGATTTAAACACTTCTTCCTAATTTAAGACTTTTTTTACTTATAGATAAACAATTTACACAAATCTCTTCAGAAATTATTTTACTATATGAACAATGCTCTTTCTGAAATTGAAGAAATAACTTTGCACATTATAAGCTGTAAATGAATATTTTATTGAGTTTGTTTTTTTCTAAAACTATATATTGCTGCCAACTCAAACCAAAGTATTTCTTGTTTTTACCAGGAACAGTTGTATATATCCTACAGACAGATGGCAACTTTCAACAGCAACAGAGCTTCGCCTATTTTTCCTTGTCTATGATTCCCACAAGCCAGTTTATCTCCCAGAACTTCCTTTAAATTGTAACAAAAAAATTCTCCTTAAAACTGATGGTATAGAATAGTTTCGTGTTCTTCTTCATGTTATTTATATAATTTCCCTGGTAGCACACTGTGCTATTATATACTATAAATCGTATTTTATTTCGGAAAGAACTGTTGGTGGTGTTATTTTTAGGTCTAACTCTGCTTCTGCTGATATCCAACCCAGCTAAGAAATAGCTGTAGGAACATTTAAAATCTCACGTACAGTTTTGGGATGACATTCACGTTATGAGGGCTATGGGAACTGCAGGACCGTGTGAGTAAATAGATACACCACTGAATAAAGAGGCTGTTACCTGAACATACATGTAGATGCCCTTTTACATTTTAGAGAAATGAGAAGTTTGGTTTACTTTTTTTTAAGCATTGTTTCTGTGGCCTTTTTAAAACCAAGTAAATTGCCACAAATTGCATTTAGATGATGTTTCAGCCTAGTTGCAGTCAGATCCATTGGAAAGCACAGGATCTGATACCAAAGTTATTTCAAAAGTATGATACCTCGCACTGAAGCCTGGTACTTCTATTTTTTTCAAAGACAGAGTATACTTTTCTTTTTCAGAACTGTTATTACGTAACCTAACGCTGAACACAGAAATGGGAAATTTAACCTTAGAAAAATTGACTATTTTCTTTGCTTCATGCTTTAAAACAGTCATAACTGAGCATTTAAAAATGGACCAGTAGATATCAGTAGAACTGATCAACCGTTTTTACAGGGCTACCCAGCTATTTAGATGGTAAAGAAGGGATATTGATCAATGAACCAGCAATGTTTCACAGTCTTAGGGTCTCATTCTGATCTCTCTGATACCAACATGAATCAGGAGTAACTTCATAAATCGGAGGCTCACACCAAAGTGGTGTGGAGTCAGAATGAAGCACTTTGTGTTCCAATCTGTTTCATTACCCCATGTCTGACTTAAGAGATTGGCTCACTTACAGAGCTCTACATTAGACATATTGCCTTCTTGTTTTAAAATATGTATGGTTAATATTTAATTTAACAGAATTCCATATCCCAGAGTCTCTGTGTACTGTGGAAGTGCCTTTAAGGCTTCTAGGTTGCATGTGCAGTTGCAGTTCTCCTCAAGAGGAATTTGGAAGCACCATTGCCTAATGGGGTGAAAGAATAGATCTGCCTCCAATTAATCTTGGCCCTTTTTTGAGTGAATAATGAAAGTATTGCCAAGCCCATGATGATTTGTAAAGCAGGCTGTAGGAGATGAGCTGGCCCACCAAAACTTGCTTAATTTATTATCTCTGATGTTGAAATAGTAGCAGAGGTTCAGGTCTCATCAATTGTTCCCACATTTCACACAGCTCCTTTAGACAATCACCTTCAAATGACGACACGCTCAAAAATTTTGCCAACTCTGAAACATTGTTGATAATGCTACACATAACTGTGACTGCACATAAGACTGTACAAGTATCATAGATTAGGTACTGCAAACGTAAACTGAGCCCGTGTTTACATTTTTCACAGAAATATAACAATTTTTTTAAATTACATTATGCTTTGCAATACTGTGTGATATATGCCAAGATGAGACACACATAAGTAAGATGCAAAAACTCATAGTTTCACAATATTAAAAAGTGCTCACGGATTTGGACTTATGATCTGTTGGGAAAAGCCAGAGAAAGTCTGAAGTTACCCAAGGCCAACAATGACAGAATGAAAACGGCAGTTTAAATGATACCTGGGTAACCGTCATTGCTATCTTGCAGGAGAGACTATTTTCAAGACCATTTGGCACATCTAGAATGTGGCATAGCTCTCTGAAGTAAAGAATATAAACGTTAAAAGGTCAGAAATAGAACAGCTAAGTTATCCATTCACACTGGCAATGGAAACCTTTGCTATTTGGCTCTGAACCACTTTGCTGTTCTGCATCCTAATGACAATTACATGTCCCATACTGATACTTCACTATCAATTTTCATAGAATTAGGGAAAGTATTTAAGGAGTTAATGGAGGCATAGTACTTTCTTTAGAGAAAATATGAAATTAGATTAGAAATTAGATTGCCTTGAAAACATTACATGGAGCAAAATGTGCACTCAGAAAGCCTTCAGGATTAATCATCCAAGCATCTCTTCTTGTGACTTGCATTTTACTGTTCCATGACAAAGGAAAATAAAAATAAAAAGCAACAGAGATCTGTGCTGAGATTCTATTGTCTCCAAGAGGCACAGTTCAAAATTTTGTAACCCAGGAGAAGTGAAATGATTTCAAACCATTCTCCATCCTCACAATCACAAACTGCTGCAGGGAGCTGTTAAATTCCCCTGAAATGAACCGGAGTGTGTCGGTGGCCACACAGCAGCTCGACAGACACGCTGCAGCCTTCCCCACCGTGCTATCCTGCCTCAGCCCTGTGCCCAGCATGAGGACTTGAGAGTTTGTCCTCAGACAGCTTCTTTAAGTTACCTTTCACCATGTGCACCAGGGGTATCGTCCCTTTGCCAGGAATAGAGCTTTTAAGGGCCTCTTTATGCCAACCTGATTCCTGTTATCTTACATAAGGGGCCAGAGCAGGGATGAAGCTTGCTTTCTTAGCTCTAAGTCTATGCTATGTGGCACGCAATTCTCTAAAGTACAGCCAGCTTCTGCTTTGATGAAGCACTGTGCAGTGAAGATTGAAGGATCCTGTTTTTCACCATTTAAAGATGCATGATAGCAACAAAGCTCTATGTTAAAATATTTAACTTGCAGAGAACTTATGGAAATTGTCTATTCAAGCTCAGCAAAGGCATTAAATTACCAAGCTGTTCTAGGACAGTTGTGTGTGGAGAAAAGCCAGAAATGCTCTGAGATTGTAATGTTAGTAACCAAGATTACAGCATGAGCCTGATTCAGGCTCTGTATATTTTTTATACAGATCAGCATAGTAAGCTGCAAAATGTTACCATATCAATTTCAGCAAAACATACTCTCTGTGTACATATAGATATAAAATCAGGATTTAGACACAGCACATTTCCTGCCGCATTTTGAATGGCATCTGTTTGTTTAGTTGCTGAAATATGAAAAATAATACTTAGCAACTACTGGTAACACAATGTTAACAAGATTTAAGAGTATAGCTCTGTCTGTCAAAATGTAGATAAAAGACAAATCCTTCTATCTCACTGTTTTAATCAGTCAGATCAGGGTTTTGATGAATATGCAAATGTGACTGTTTATACATTATTTTCAGAGTGAAAGGAAACAAATTCAGCTTCATTATAGAATTAATGACAGCTCTGTCCTCCAAGATTAATAATTAAAATCCTACACACATTAAAATGATAGTGCTTCTTCCTCCCACCCTCTGAAGATTCGACTCTCCTGTTTTTTTAATACCCCTTTCCCTTATAATTGTTTGTCCTTCTAATTGGAATGATTAATAATTAATATCAGTTCCAGGATACGTAATAGTCATCTTTAGAACAAGAACTGTAATTAACCAAAAAAAGGGTTAAAATAAAATCTTTCTTTGGTTAATTCTGCTTTTACTCTTCACCATAAGTTAATTTTTTCCTCCAAGTTTTATGCCACCATAGGGATCTCAACAGCCTGCTCTAATGCTGGAAGCCTTTTATTTATTTCTGTGCAAGCTATACATACGATTTCATCTGATTTTCACAATATATGCTGGGATTCTTTTTAAAGCCCCAGCTGGGATCAGCAGCCTTCATAGCTAGGAATCACAGCTTTCTTTTCCATATACACACACACTACAAGTTTAGACCAAATCGAAGCTGAGAGAAAAGATTAAGAACGTGGGACAAGTGCACTATGAAGTCTGAAAATGCAAAAGGAAAAAACCAACCCAAGATTTCAGCTATTATTTTTTAATCTGATGATTTCTAAGTTGATATGGGAGTGGCTGAATCACGTTTTCCTAATCCTCAGGGTCAGCAAAATTTCAGAGAAAGGTTATAGCAAAGTGAGCAGATCAGCCTTACCATTAGCCCTCCTTCCTGCACCAGAGCTATCACATTTCACATTCATGTGGCTACTAGGATCTATACTCAGACCACTAAACCCCCTTTAATTTCATTTCACCAAAGCAGTAAATTTGAGCGTAAATAAAACAGGTAGCTTGTGAATAATTTGCATTATTTTATCAGAAAAGCTATATTCTAGTTCAAAAGACACATGCTTCCTTCTGAACAGAAAAGCTCTTCCAGAAATACAAATGGACAGAGTACTCCAAAAATCACATTTCTCCAATAAACTGTCTCAGTTTCATCCTTTAATGTCTCTAAGAGGTGAATTGATCCTATATGAGAATTTAGTATTGTCTTTCATATTAAGAAGGAAATATTTTACGTGAAATTAAATTAGCATATTTCACCATGGTAGGCTACCTCATGTGTCACTGTTGACAGTAAAACAAATACATGTGTGTGTGTACTTTAGCAGGGATGATGAATTATAATCTATAAGCATTCAAGGGTATACATTCATAAAGAAGCCTGCTAGTTGGCAAGCATGCCTATTACTTACCACGCTGAGTCCCAGCAATTCTCTGCGAAAGTAGTCCATGTTCCGCCTTTGTAGGTTGTCAAGATAGTGCTGAAGGCGAGTGTAGGTGTAGGGGTAGCAGTAAGCAAATTGGTAAGTGTCATCCTCACGGTCAAAGCAAAAAGCAAATGACATGACATAGTTCTTCCTGTGGTCTGGACAGCGATAGTAATACACGTTTTTCGAGGGTATTCTTTGCCTAAAAAACAAAACCAACATATATACACGTTGATATATGTATACATTGACGTAATAAAACTGAACTAAAAGGCTATGTGAGATTCACAGTTCCTCTAAAACAAATGAAATGTAACAGCTTGAACAGTTCAGCAGCTGGCGAGCAGGTCCCAGAGCCTGCGTCCTGGAGTACTCCTGCAGACAACCTTCAGCATCAGGGCCCAGCCACGATGCAGCTTCTCTGCTGGGCACCCATATCCACATGGACTGCAGGTCCCTCCAGGTGCCCAAGCTGGCAGGGTCACTGTGGCAGGGAAGAGCATCACACAGCCAGAGAAACCAGCTCCCAGGAAATGAAAAGGCTACACAGGCAGTTAAGCTATCCTCTACTTCGCTGGTGCGGTGTCATCCACCGCATGGGATTCAGTCTGGAGCGTGGCTACATCCTTTCATACAGGTCTAATCACCACCACTGAGACAAGGTATAATTAATGAAGGAATGTCAGTACACAGCAACATCAACTGATCTGTTACAGAAATTCAGGACATCTTTACACTTTTATTATCCTTAATAACCAGGGGGTGTATCACCAGCTAGCCGAGGAACGAAGAAAAAGAGTTCCCAAGGTGAAAAAAAAACCACATGGCCACAACAAAAACCCAAAGAAAAAAACTTCAGGTATGGAAAATAATCTGGTCCTAAGCTAGAAAGCAAAGGAGAAAAGGGTATTTGGTCATGTTCCAAATTGGATTGCTGCCCTCCTCCAGAGTTCTGGCTTGGTGCTGTCAAGATAAAAATGAATATACATGATGGTAAATAATTATAATAGAGACATTTATGTCATTGCTATCAAGCTCATCTCTGTTCAAGGAATAACAAATACCTGCCTGACATCTTTCATCCAACTTCAATTATTCTGTTATTTCTCAACAGAAATAAGTAACATTTCAGGGGTGGGTCAAACACATGTTCTATGGACTAGAGATGTTCAGCATTACTGTTTGTACTGTTTCTTAATTTTGTAGATGGATTTTCTGGCTTTATTTAGACAGCAGATTCTCTAGTCATGCAATGCTCTTGTAATTTGATGTAACTAACTTACCAGTCATGTTTGGCAACAAAACACTATGGTCCTGCAGACTCTAACTGATTCAATTACAGAACATTATAAACAGGTCTCATCTAATGATGGGAGCAGATCTCAGCTAAACTAGAATCATGGTGAGGGAAAGCATAATAAGATTTACAGACATAGCAGCAGTAATGTGCCTTTTTTAATAGTTCCGAGAAGCTGGTCTACTGCAGAGCATCAGTTTTGGCCTTTCATTGCTAATATGAAATAAAGGACAAAACCCCCTCATTATGCAGAAGTACGTGTTTGCCAATTAGCAGCAGTTAAGGACTCTGATCAGCCAGACTCAGGAGCTACAAAAAGAAACAGAAAGGAATTGAGATGTTCTTGAAAAAGTACAATAAAGAGCCAGTGATGCAGTTAATTAGACTCAAAATAAGAATTTATTTGCCCCTTTTATTGCCCTAGTTCTTGAACTTTCAGGGATTCCAGAATTTACTTCAGTATTTTTGATTAAATAAGGCACTTACTTATTCCTAAAATCTGAAAATGATTTTTAAGCTACAAATGTGAAGGACAGAAAAACAATTATATTAATTTTATTATTTGTTTTACAAGCATCAGTAGGGGAAAATTGCCACCAGCCGTCGATATGCAGCTCCCTAACCTAATAGGTTTCTCCAGTATCTTAACATATTTCTATCATTCACCCCTACTCTGGAGTGCTATAGGACATCCCTCATTTGGTCTCAAATCAAGCAGATGATATGGCAGTGGGTAAATGTATTCTTGCTCCCAGTCCTCAAACCGTAATGCAAGTTTAAACAGTATGTTGCTGAGTTGTTGAACTTTATTTGTTTCCAAATTAACATGGGAGAAATAATAAAGGACAAGCCTCACTTTATGCTATAAAAATTTCATATAAAATAAGACCAATAGGAGGAAATTCAGGATTTTAGAAAGGCTAATGCTAATTGAAATTCATCTGCTGATAGTTAATGTTTAAATGACACATAGTTCTCCTTGGTTCAATAACTTTCTACTTTTAAGTAAGTTGAAGACAACTTTGTTAATGTATTAAAGGCACTTTTGATATTTCATTCCCTTTCTCCTTCATTATAGAAGCTAAGCATCTGTTTTATTATCCACTTTGACACATCACTTTATGGCTGCATTTGGCTATTATGGCTAATCTTGATGTCTAGGACATCTGGTATTGACATTTCCCTATCTGGTGTCTGACACAACAGCAGAAACCATTCTCAGTTCCTAGGTTTAAATTCAGCCTCTCAGGGCAGAAAGTGCCCAAACTCTTAATTCAAACCATATCTTCCAAAAATAATTATAATAGTACTCCTGTCAGTGCTAATCTATTTTTATCTCTCCTAGCACTTTGTCACTGCTAATCTGTTTGTGAGTCACATAGAGAAGAGAGTTAGTGTTTAGATACCAACAACACATCTTTACACACAGGAGCCTAATCAGATTGAGATCTTATCAGGGAATTAAAGAAAAAAAAGGGGAAGAAAAAGAAAGAAAAGAGACACAGTGCTAGATATCACCAACAGAGTTTTTGATAACGAAAAGACATTGCTCAGTTCTTGAATTAACCTTTGTGTCCTAGATGCACTATTGTTTACTCTTTCCCTTTTTTGTTCTATGCCTTCTGGAAAAGGACACCCACACACTGTGGCAGCAGCTGCTCCTATTAATTTAAAGCTATTACAAAAATTAAAATTAAACCCAATTACTTTGGCTGGTTTATAGCCGGGGAACGGCTTAGTCTGATTGTTCCCTCTGGTTATGGACAAAAACAATATTCCTACCTACAGGCAGCTGCCAGTGGAATACTAATGCATCCAGGGCCTGGCAGGGACAGATTCAGAATGCAGTCTAACTGCATTTCTTACTAGAGATAAATATCTTATCACGGATCTGCAGAAATGCACCAACTTCTTACACCGTAAGTCACAATGAAGCTGATTTGGAGTCAGAGATAGGAAAGCAAACTGATGGTAGAAAGCTTAATGCTCAGATTTGTCATTTTGCATTTCCAGGCAGCTCACACCAAGAAATGCACCTTGCTAATTGATACACAACTGCCGGGATGTCAGTGCTTCTGAATGGTTATTTAAAGGAGAACCACCCCAATTCTAAGCACAGCCCGAGAGCATAACAAGCAAGCAATTTCCAGTCTGATTTTAGATATATATTCACAGAAATCAAGTGTGATATTTTACATCATGCTGAAACAAATTCAGGCTGCCTAATCTTAAATGAAGAATTATTTCTGTCAAGTGAAAAAGAAAGCAGAAAATCAAATATTTTCCTTCTATTTTGACTCTCATAGTCCAGTGCTGGTGAAAGGCTTGAGCCAGTGAGTTTGAGTGTTTTCTGTTATCTGACAAGGTAGCACTCCCAAGCCAGCAGATTTGTTACTCCAAGTGTGAATCTACATGTGCTTGTCTGTTCCTATATATTTGCTACATG
The DNA here is from genome assembly GCA_020745705.1 of Hemiprocne comata. Lineage (NCBI taxonomy): Eukaryota > Metazoa > Chordata > Aves > Apodiformes > Apodidae > Hemiprocne > Hemiprocne comata. The sequence goes on from CM036593.1 coordinate 25,558,988, forward strand.
GCAGTATGGAGTCATGGCATTTAAGCTGTTTTGGTCCTATGCAGCAAGATCAAGTTAGTCAGCCTATAAAAGAAAAAAAAATAAATTGGAGTCCTCATTCAGTCTCGAAAAACTGATAACTTCAGAGGCTCCGGGATTTTACTCTCTGCTACAACAGGCAGCGAGGGATATTGCACATAACTGAGCTTTGAAAATGTTATCCTAACTATACTTCTATTTCAAACACAATTTTAATTTCAGCTCTAGCTTGGCTACAAGTTTTCTCTTTAAGGCAAACTATAATATCTGTTCTGATTTTTTTTTTTCTCTGCTACCTTATTTCCCTTTGAAAACTGGGAGTTAATCAAGACTTTGGGGAACAAACACTGGGGGGTGGCAGCGGTGCTGCTGTGTATCATCTGTTCCTTACATTTTAAACTCATAAGGGTGCTAATCAAATCCTTTTATGGTACCACAACACTAATAATTAGATAATACCAATCTTTGGAGTACTTTTCCCCCCCTATTGCATGACCAAAGCAGGAAGCTCTTGCCCAGCCAAATTCCCAATGACTTTAATGAGCAGCTTAAATGCTCTTTGGACAGCTTTTAACATGGCACTCATGAAGCAATTATTCAGTTCCTTGCCTCTACAGGATTGGGTTAGACACGTCGCAGTCAGTAGACTTCAAACTAAAATGATGATCTTTGGAGGAAAAACAAAAAGCTGCAGGTGCTGTGAAAGATCAACGGCCAAAAGAAAAATTAAGTGATCTGACTTGTAGAGAAAAGCTCTAGTGAATCTGATAGCAATGTAGTGCTAGCTGTGGTGACACACTGTGGTGATCATTTTCAATTGCCATCAATTTGCAGATGGAGGGAGACAACTTCACACATTTCCAAGCTTGCATATATCATTCAAAGGGGTAAGCCTGAGTCATCATCTCAGAGGAAATTAACCTTAAATTTTGAAGACATTTGAAGCACAAAATGTGATTCTGATTCAACTCTGGAAAACAAACTGGGTGTTCATTGACAGTACCCAAAATACTAGATCTAGGTAGCTCTTCTGAGTGCTCAAATTTTATTCTTAAAGCTGGGTGTCACTATTTATTAACTGCAAGAAATGCAACAAACTCTGGAGAAAATATAAGGAAGTTAATCGTGCGCTGCAAACTCCTCTTCTGGGGGGGCAGCCCTTTCAAATTGGAGGCCTTCCTGACTTGTTTCTCTGTTAGTCTAAGCCATTATTTTTCTTCTTGCTTATTCTTGTTGACAAGTGGAGCTGACCATCTTCAAAATTCCTAGCTTACTTGTGACAAAATAAGGTTGCAGGGTTTTTTTCTTGCACATAATTTTATATTTGATTCACAGAGCATGGAGTGACAGTGAATATGTCAGATAGTCTTAAATATTGTTTACAGATAACTGAATGGGTTTTGGCACAGCTAACTCAGTTTCAGATACTGCAAAGTCAGTCCTGCTTTTTATTCTTCTTAATATGTATTAGAATGTTCTGCAAATATTTTCATCATTTTTAGCAGGCTACCATGCACCTCAAGGCTTTCCACCTCTACCAATACCTAGTTTCTTCTTAAGCACAAAAATCAAAATATCATGTAGCTCAATGGCTTTTGTGACAATCAGGAAATCTACACACTAACCATACAGCTTCTAAGAGTTAATGTTAATTGCAATAATTAAGTAACCTCAATAAAGATTTCTAGGGAATTCAAATAATAGTGAATTGTACAAAGGCTGCTTGTCAACTCTCTACATTCTTTACAACTGCAAGGGGAAAATACTGAGTTTTCACTTATTTTTTCTCTAAAACTTAATTAAAAATGAGAAGGTACATTTATTTATTTATTAGAATTTCTGCATGTTTGTAATAAACATGATAAAACTTCATCAGCACTGGGTACCCACATCAGTGCTAATCTAACCTGGCATACCTTTTTTATGAGTCCTGCACATCCAACAGATCAGTCCCATCAGCTGATACTCAGAATGTCCTGAATTTACATTACTATTGTTTCAGAACTTGAGACTAGAAACAGATTCACATGAAGAAATGCTATGAGAATAATTCCCCACATTTCTTATGTGCTTGGATACATTCAGAGGGAACTTGCAACGGAAGGTTTCTAACAAAACTATCTTCAACATGGTGCAGTGTTCTGACAAGGAAAATTCAGTAGTGAGGAGGAACAATAAATAGAAAATAGCAGTGGGAAATGTTCTTTGTCCTGTGTTTGCAAAATACCTCACAGAAATGTCGTTCTTGCCCACAGGCCAGTCTTCTAGGTCCTGTGATAATAGCAATAACAAAACCATAATGAAACCATTCTACCCAAAACCAGAGGGAACCAGCAGAAGTCATTACTCCTAGAAGTGACAAGAAAATGCTGAGGAAAGGGCGTACCTTGTGGGAAGCACCATGAAGCAGAATGGAAGGCTCCCTACTAGCAAATCATGATTACAAGATATAAAGCAATGCTGGATACCTGTTCCTGGGTTCTGCTGTCAGAAATGAAGACATCATCCTTTGTTTCACCAGAATAAGCACAACAGTATGAAGGGGAGAGATGTTAAATTAGGAGCTGGCAAGAAAATTTTTTTTTAATGACTGAATTACTTTTAAGCAGCTTCATATAAGACAGGGCAACACTGCAGCCCTCAAGTAAGAGAAGTGTTGTATCAGGTTCTCCAAAGTTCAATAAGGTTTTGTGGGAGGAGGTTTCCATCAGTGCTGCCTATCATTCATCAATCTCCCCTTAACATAAAACATGTTCACAGGGGTCTGGATTTGGCACAGTGCCTTCTTTTGACAAAACACTTTAATATGTCTTAAGGGAGCTGTGAGCTGATAGGGAAATCCAAAATCTTTTGCCAGCAGCAGGTACAAGCAGACCCTCCAGTGGACAAGCAGCTGCTTTACCTTCTTTTCTCCCTCCTGGCAAGCATTATAACCAAAGCTGTACTCCTTCCTTCATTGTTTGTTTATTCTGTCCAGTTGCTAAATCTTAAACCACAGTCACTTTCCTCTGAAGCAGCAGTTCCAATACTGCAATTATTCTACAGAAACTCTATTTTAAACTGCAGGGATAATGAATGGTGCTGATTTTTTCTGCTGTCAAAATATGATTTGCCTACTGACCACAGGTGTTCCGGTGAAGAAACAGCATCTCAGAATGCCTTACCATTCCAGTTTAATAGTTTAGATCATGTAGAAAAGAAAAACAATTTTTTTTTTAAGGAAAAATGAGAAAGAGTAGCTACAAATATTATTTAAATAGTGGAGACACTTAAAAGAATTAAGTCAGAATGAATAATGTGCTAGAAAAAGGTGAGGATAAGAAACGTTCCAGCTCAGCATATAAATCTGAAAACCACACAAAAGTGCTTGTCCTCACTTTGACCTATACCAGACTCTGGCCATAAAAGAAGAAGTCTACTGACAGCTTCAGAAGGCAGTTTGAATGTACTGGCATCAAGGAGAAAATAAATGTATAAAAACCAAAAGCAAGTGTGTCCCTGACTGGATCAGAAAGAAAAATAGGTTAGGAGACTGAAAGAAGGAAACAAGACTGGCACACCACAAGTATATGAACTTCAAATTGGCAGAAACAAGGTAATGGAATTATTTAGAATAAATGAGCTTTTGGGCCTTTCCCTTATCTACTATCTGTGAAAAAAGCCACGTGCTTGAGACAATTGTGTACTGGACAAATTTTAGTAAGGGCTGTCTGGTAAGAAACAGTTTATTCCTATTTTGCATCTCTTCAAAATATTTTTATTTCAATCTGATTTTTCTCTGGCAGTCAGCTCAAAGGAATTCCAAATCATTTCACTAAACAATTTACCTGTTAATATAGTATTTTAATGTCTTCATTTCCAAATTCAACATTTGACTCCATTATTCTTTCCCGTCTCAACTATAATTTGATTTACAATCCCTCCAGATTACGTTGACTGGAAAACACATACATACAGGATTATAAAGGCTATAAAACTGAGTCCTTGCAATGTTTGGAGCATGTGTTAGCCTGGGAACAAGGGACCAACCTCAATCCCAAACTCAAGTCCCTGAACTGCACCACCAGTAGACCACTGGGTCAGCCCTAATAGCCTCTTAGCCTCAATTACCTAATTAGCCTTTTCTTCACTCTCCTCTTCTCCCTTTCCCATCTGTTCATCTATTCCCACCACTCCCTGTTCTTCTGCAAGAATAATCTTTAAAATCTATGTTAACTTCATTTAGGTTAGTCTCAGGTGACTTCTCCTCTATGCAAGAATAATTTATATGTCTCGTAAGAGCCCCAACTTGAGGAAGTATTTCAGCAACATCTGAATTCTGAAATCCATATTTAAAATGTTGATGATTTCACAGTCTAAATACAAAGTTGAGATTGTTAATTTATGTCATTTTGATATGAATTTTAACTAACAAAGGAAGGAGAATGGATATGAAATAATTTTTTACTAATTGTAGTTTATTTGATACTGAGCTGTCCTTAGTAAGATCTGAAATCTGAAACCCCCTGGAAGTCTGAGCCTTTCTCATGTATATTATTCCTGATAAAGATCAGAGCATCTCTGATACTAGATGATGTATGAGCAGGACAAAGACAAAAGAAAAAAGGAAATTGTCATCACGGATCAGACTTCGTTAGCTGGGAAAACTTACCCATAATATTATGCTTTATCCTATCCCCTGTCTCCACGCAATGAAGACAGAGTTGAGTAATTCATTTTTAATGTCCCATTTCTTACGCCTTCTAGCACCTTGTTCACTTTTTTCTGCTATAACAGCATCTCAAATGGCTTCTGTTATGGAACTGCCAACAGCAACGTTCAGGTTTTTTTTCCCTTCAGTTAGAGGATAAGATTTTAGCTTGGTTTTCTCCACATATTCCCTTCTCATTTATTAGGATGAACCTCCTTTATCCACCTGAGTAACTTGTTAGATGGCTCAGAAGTTTTTAACAGCATGCTACAGGCTTAAATTACTTAAGTAATTACATCATTTGTAAGTGTTACAATCTAATCCTTCACCTCTCTCCCCAGATCATTAATAAATATATTTAGCATATGACCTGATAGGTAACTTTAAGGAATGCAGCTGCTAGCCTTTTACTCTGATGAAAACTGACCACTTGGCCCTCTGCCTTTTTGTTTCCTTGTCAGTTTTTGATCTATGATGATGCTTGCCCTGTCACCATATGTGGCCTTTGTAGCAGTGTCTTGTGACAGAATTCGTCACAAGCTTTTAAAAAGTCAAAATACATTACGTCAGGCAGCTCACCTCATGAATCTGATAGCTGAAACATAAAGGTGAGGAAATATGCCCAGGAATTCCCAAGAGGAAACAACACCTTGGCATGCAATGGAATCATAGGGAGAAAACAGAAAAGACTGGTGGGCAAGACAGAGACACCTCCCTTTGGCACATATTTCAATTATATATTTGAAGGACAAAGGAAGTTACTTCGACATGTGAAGAAAATACAGGGCAGTCCAGGCCAACTTATTATGTGCAGTAAAGCCAGACCAGGAAGAGCATTAAGCACCATAATACAAAGGTTACACCTTAAAAAATTTTTATTTTTTTTTTTTAAAAAAGCATTGGGGGTAAAAAAAAGAAAAGGAGATTTGAGTTAAAGCCTTTTCCAAGATCTGTGAGGTACAGAAGCTGCTTAAGCCACTCCTGTGAGCTGAGAGCCTGTGCCTCGTTCTCAGCACTGTGTTTGCAATTCCAAAGGCTGAAACAACGAAACCGGTCAGGGGGAGGGATGGCAGCTAATGGGAATGGTGGGCCAGAGTGCCTCAGCCTGTGGAACACCCGGAGTTCTGGCTAGAACAAGTAGTACAAGTGGCTAGCAGGGGAACATGGCTGAAGGAGCAAAGAGTAGCCAACAAAACTGCATCCATCAGGTTAGCAAAGCTGCAGTGTGGATTCACTACCCAGCAATACTTGTTAATCTCAAACTGTGAATGAAAGTAGGTGAAAACAACCTGGTGGCCTTGCTAGATGAAAAGACTATTGTTACAATTATACCTCAGGAATTGGTTATTGTTATTCTGAGCATCTAGCCTGTCAGACTTCTCTTTTCTCCCTTCTATGAAATCATTGTTTATTTTACCATCTAATTCCTTTTTCTGAACAGGAAAAAGGGTTATCTTATCCTTTTTATTCTCCTCTCTTTCCCATGTCCCTACAACCAGGCACTGTCAGAGGAAGGTTGGGACTTTTGGTCTAATCCGGTCTGGCCGTTCCTATTTCTTTTTATGGGCACATTCAGAGTTCTAAGTGATGTAGCAAGACATGATTTTGCTTTGCTGAAGCTGTTCTCATTAAAGTCTCTCACATCATGATCTTCCAGGTGTTTTATTATTCCCTTTTAAATTCCTGTTTCGACCATTTGCAATGTGCAGATGTAATGCTTACTGGTCTAAATATAGGATAAACCCCAGATACTTGCCAACCCTCTGGAAAAGAGTTTGGTTTTAATGAGGGTGCACATCTTTGTTAGCAATTCAGCTAATTCATTCCTTAGCTTCTTCAGAATTCTTTTATACATAAATCATGTGGGGCTGATGATTTACTGCTTTTTAATTAATCAATTTGCCCCATCTTCTCAATCTCTGATAGTGCCTCATCTTTATTCCCAGCAAAGTACAGGTCTCAGATAGGTGCCTTCAAACTCCTGTTTGCTATAAAGACTGATTTATGATCTAGAACCACCTGATTTCTTTGTGTAAAAGCACATAATTTTAAAACACATACAAGATGCAACAATATGAAGGCAAATAATTTAAATCCAGCATTGTAAACTTTGTATTTTTCCTCAGGCTACACATCTTGCAAATACACAAGTTTTATTCTCTGTTCTCCTTCACGCACTCCATATTCCCTCCTTCCACCTTCCTCTGTTAAAAAACTAGTTTATAACATCCTCTATTTTTGTGGGTGTCACAGAGTAACTATCTCCAAGGATGCTTGTATTTCTCCTGCTACAGGGAGAGTCTGTAGGTCTCCCATTTATTGCCCATACCAGCACGTGACCTGTGTTAGCAATGGCAATCCTCCTTCTCCAGGGCTAAACTCACCTTGTGCTGTTCAGACCTGCCATTTGTGTCCTTCATTCATCCCTTTACGAGACAGAACTCAGAGCTATCATATTAAGCACAGAGAGGGGCAAAAACATGAAGCCTGGAAAGAAGAGTCTCACTTTTCTCAGCTAAAATGGAACAATAATCATGGCAAAACCCTCTCTTGAAAGGTGAAAGTGAATGCAGATGTGCAACAGGATTTCAATACTGCAGCTCACAGCCCAAGAGCTGCTGCTTTGCAAGCACCCTGCCTCCTCATCTCCAGTACATCTGATCTCCATCTCTGTCACCACTGAGCCCAGCTCCAAGAAGAAAACACATAAATGGCCACCTAGGCATTAAAATTCTTGTTTTAATGAAGGGGAAAATTAAGATTTTTCTTTTATCTAAATTCTTTGCTATCTTATTCACAGTGCTTTTTGCCAGCTGAGACTGGTTCAGAAATAACCTGCTGAGTTGTTCTTCCCTGGAAAATAGAGACAAACCCTATGCAAAAGTGCTGGCCTCAGTCTACAGAGGAAATAAAACACAATTCCCTCCTTCCCTCTTTTCAGATATTCCTAGCTGCTGATCCACAGAGTAGTATTAATATAAGAAGAGACTAAATATCCTGCCCTCACAGTCACTTCTTATTTACAGTACCCAGGGAAAGATGCAAGCAGAGGGGAAAATCTAAGAGCAGAGGCACCAGGCAGCCAGAAGCAAGTGTACACACATGGGATTTCTCATCCTAAACACAAAGGTAAAAAAAGTGAGATGCTTCAATAGTTGGTGCTGTTAAAGACAGGAGAAAATGAAAAATGGTATGTGTTGCACTAATCTTGTTTTTCCAAACTGTATGTACGATACCAACCAGGCCACTCCAATTTTTCACAATGATAGTTCCAGCATCATTTTTCTTGATAGCAGTTTAAAAAAAAAATTCATTTTAGGAAAAGTCTGTGGTTTGCTTTTTTTTTTTCTTCTCTACCTGAACAGTCAGTGTCACAAAATAGAGCAACTGCAACCCTTACGCATATTTTAAGGTACATTTCACTGTCCCATTTCACTGTCCCATTTCACTGTGCTGAGCTTTAGACTACAAAAGCATCACCTCCTTTATCCTCTTCTGCAATATAACCAGACAAGATAGTGAGGGGAAGGGAAAGGTGGGATACATTTTGTTAAAATGCAGAGTTTTATTTAACTTTGAAAGACTCTTCACATTCTCGTGCTGCTAAAAGTAATGACAAAATTCTAGACACTTTCTTTCCTCTTTAGACTGTTATAAAATACAGTGAGAGAACATACACACTGCTCACAGGTCAGCGAGGAAGCTGATACACCAGGAGACAATGGTACAAACTGTAAATGCAACATGGTTCATGATATACAAGTCAGTGATCACTAGTGCAATGCAGAACTTTACATCTTGCCAACTGAAGTATTTTTTCAGTGCTCTCAGGAAATTCAACCAGTTTAAACAGTAGGAGACCCGCCCCTTTCTTTGCCTCTCAAAGGTCCCCTGGGCCAAAGCTTCAGCATACTCTGGGAAGAGGTATGGAGATTTATTGCAGGTAGTTTGAGCTCTAAATGATACATGTGCACTTGCAAAAACTATGCTGTCAATGATTTCTAGGCATACATTGTAAGGCTCCAGAAAGGTTATTCTCAGAATCACTGTTCAAATGTTTGCACTTGCAGAGCCTCATCAATGAGATTATCTAAGCAGATGATACTTCACTAGTTGCTAACCCATAATCACATATTCCTAATACGGTGGAAGAAGTGTGATGCCATAAGATTTCAAATGAGGACAAAGTGAGCAGACAAACCCTAAAAAAAGAAAAAGTCTTAGGTCAAATTCTCTAATGGTAAGATTAAGAAAAGGAACTACAGAAAAGATCCTGCAACGTTGGGACAGCCTTCTCTGTTGCTCAATATTTCCTGCACTGAGAAGCACTAAAATGTAACTCAAGTATCAAGTCATACACAGAAGGTTTAAGTGAAAACTCTACGTAAAATTAAGTATTATCAATTCTATCAGTTTTTTTTCTGTGTATTGCAAATGAAATATTAGTAGGTAGCAGTAACTCTCCTCCGTTTGTTTCACTGTTACACAGCTATTACCATCAGCAATTTAGACTACCCTGCATCCAAAATATTAACCTACAGAGAAGCCAGTAGGACTGTCATGACATTTTATTTTTATTTGAGGTAAGGTTTCCAGCGGATTATGTTACATGTGTCTCAGGATCTCATCTATGTCACACTTCTGAAGGTTTGTCCCAAATACTAATTTCCATTTTAGACAAGTAAGGTTTTGTAGGATTGGCACATGTGGAAAAATAAGAGTCTGCACTACAAGCTGAGGTATTGAAACAAAGCATTAAAATATCTTCCAAATACTGACAAGAAGCACTAATATTTATGCCTAAATAAATTAAAAGGCAGGTGCAAATAAGAGAAAGCAACATATAGAATACAAAAAGTTGTATAAGCAAACTGTCTTCAGAATGGTCCAAATGCTGTGTATTTCCAGGACAACAACAAGACATTTGTCAATAGACTTGTGGAAAATGTTTGTAAGAGTACTTGACATATAATTTGTACAGCTATCAAGCTGCATGGTGAAAATGTAAGTTCTAATAACCTTAAATAGTTGAAGGCTTTCAAGCAGGATTCACATACTCATATCTGTTGCTCTTTCACGCTATACCAGGTATCAAATCTTGTCCCTCTGGTCTTTAAATGGGACAAGAATGTATTAAGGTCTTACATACACACATAAACGTGTGTTTTAACACTTATGGCTAACATTTTAGGGAATTTAGCCAGGTAATACTGAGTGTAGCAGGACGCTCCATCTCTCAATATGCCTGCCTCAGTTTCACTCTATGATTCAACTGCTTTTGTCTCTCAGTTTTGCAGGCCTAGGCCTGGAGTGGAAAAATTCCCATGAGAAAGGAAGAGGCCTAGCAAACTCTGAGCTGGTAACAACCTTGTAAGGTACAACCAGAGACCAAGTTGACACACGTAACACCAGCTGCTGTGAGGTATTGAAGAACACACAGCCCAGTCCAGCCACAACAAGGCCTGAAATGGAGATAAAGTAAGAATGAACTGATAAACAGAAGAGTTTGCCTAGTGACAAGAGTGCCTTTATGGTTTTTCTACTGCTTTCCTTTTATTCTGCAGTAACAGATGTTGGAGGTATGGCTAAATAGTTAAATGACAGCAGTCAATCCACTTTATTTTATAAAAGCCTGGTCCCATCTTTGAAGGGTGGACTTCCCATACACTTTCCCAGAAGGTTGCTGGACCTTCTCCTCTGCAGCGGGGACATCTGCCAGGGAGATTAATTCTAGAGAATTAAGACCCACCCAGAGAGACACAGCTGCAGCAGGGCAAGAGTGAGAGATCTTAACTCCTTTATTTTCTTTATTAGCAAACCTACTGTTAAGTAATTTTCATCATTAAATTTTAAGATTATGGAATTCTTTAAGATTGGTAATTAATGTTCTAGGCCTAGTATAAAACTTGGTAATAAGTAAGTGGTCAACATTTTAATGGTTAACCTTCAGTGTTTGATCTAACTACAAGTAGTAAATTTTATTATTAAGATACCTTTTGCATTCTAACTTCAACTTCCGTTCCAGTCTCCCGATTTCCCTACAAATTGACTGTGCTTGTGCCTTCTACTTTAAAGAGTTAAGACCCCAGCATTGTACCAATAAATCTTGATCTGTGCATCTACATCTCATCTGCTATCTCATCCCATTCAGGACACTGAAGGAAGATAAAAGGTAAGGTATATTCACTGCGATAATAGGGAAAATTTGATATACATACACATGCACCTAATTTAAAAAATTGTATCAAGCTATTACTTAGCATCCCGTTAAAGAATGGTTTGAAATGTTCATGGAAGACTTTGCATCCATCTCATTTTACCTGCAGTTGCACATTAGTTTAACTTTAAGCAGATGCACAGTCCTGCTGAACATGAACCACATTTTAAAATAGTACTCATAAATTAGGGTTACACATTAACAGACAGGAAGGTGGATGATACTTCCTATTCCATTAATGACTACAAAAATTCAAGCCTGGGAAAAAAATATATACTGAAAAGTCTTAAAAATTAACAGCTAACTTTTAAAATGGAAGCCACATACTACATTAACACATGAAAATGGAAGAACAAAAATTATTTCTATGTATTTTCATACATTATTTATATCTATAAAAAAATCCCATATATACATACTCTTTTAAGTCCCAAATCATTAAAAATTAAAATGTAAACAAAAAAAAAGCTCTTTACAATATATTTAACTGGATCAGAACTGGGAAAAAAAGATGATGTTATGTCTTATAGCATTTTTAACTGAATGTGATCATGGTCATATTCCTTTCTGGATCTCTGTCTCAGAAACATTAAACTTGATGTTCATTGACCATGAGGGCCTGACAACTTAAACCATTTACAGCAGATATAATACATTTTCTGTACACAGTAATGCTAATGCAGATAATGTGAACCTGCAATATTCCTGCTGTCCAGATCATTGGAGTCTCCCATCAGCAGATGAGAGTGCCTGTTTTGTGTTTGTTCCATGCTGATTGTAGGATGTGGACACGTGTTCTCAAGGGAACAGAGTAAAAGCCCAAGCCATTCTCATAACTCAAGCAAACCAAACCTGAATGTAACTTTAAATGACAGATCAGTTTGCACAGTTGCTGCTCTTAACCAGTTTCTAGCACACACGTATTAGAATATAGTATGGCTTTAAATGACAAGACACAGCTATCTCACAGACAGCCAGTACAAAAACTGCCTATCACTGCTATTATTTTTAAATTATCAGGATTAAATTCAAAACAGACACTATAAATGGATGCAGAAAACAACAAAAAAGTATTGTTTTAAATTGAAATTACGAATATTGGAAGGGACATCAAATTACCTCAGGAATAACACAGACCAACAATAACCCAGTGCTTCTGTTTCACAACTATCTGTCCAGACCCTGGACAGAAGGCTGATTTCTCAGATAAATGCACTGTAACTCACCAGTTACCCCACAAAAAACAGTGATCAGCCACACAGTGGCCCTCAAGGTAAGCTCCTCAAAACCATGTAGGAGAAATAAAAAAATGAAGACTTAAGGAAAGGCTTATAAACACAAAATTTCATACCTCCTGAATGATGACACAAGATTTCTTCTCTCTGACAGCTGCTTGGGAGAGAGCTAATGGAGCTGGCAAATTCAAGAGAGATAAGAAAGAGTAACGTTGCCTATTAAAACAAGAGATGAAGCTGGAAAAAGCAAACAGGTCCAGCCAGAAGAACACAAGGTCCCTAAAGCTCTCTGCTTTTCCTAAGTCAACCAGTTCATTATATAAAATATATTACCTCTAACTCATATCTGCTTCATGACTGAGCACACTTGTTACAGTTTAGCTCTTTGATTCCTTTTCAGTCTCTCCCAAGCAAACATTTCTGAACGACTCATCTTACATCTCCACTTTTCCTAGAGTCGTGTCTCATGATTTCTTCCCACTTCCCTTCCACCACCGTAACACATTTCATCAGCAAAAAAAAAAAAAAAAAAAAAAAAAAGAAAAACCTACCACAAGCCTCCTTTTGGAAGCCCTGGCCATAAGAGAGGTGCAATGACTTAGAAGAGCATCCTAAAATCAGAAGCATTATTTACTCAAACCTCACAATCAGAGTACTGACTTCATGTGTAGCTTAAAACTTGGCATATCCCCCTAAATGGTCAGGCCACATTTCTCAGTCACCCTGGGACTATTGCTGGGTTGGACCTGAAGACTTTAACTCTCACTTCCCCTCCCAAGCTACAAGAGGAATACTTGAAATGCCTAGCAAAATTATCCATGCCTTTTTTTTCCCCCAGAATATCACTGGCTAGCCAGTTGATCAGGGAAACATTAACATAAAACTTACAATTGACACTTGTACTGACAGAGACCCACGACTGGCATACCTGACTTTGGATCTTGCAGGTATTACTAAGTAATATACTAAAGAACCTAAACAAACAAAAGTTTCTAGAATAGTAGTAAAATTAAAGTCCTCTTTCTTATATTCCACTGTGTCTGGTAGGTTTGTACCTTGCAAGTACTCATATATTAGCATTTAAATGTCTTTATTCCATCTCAGAGATCAATCCAGCCTCTGTCAATACCTTGCTGTATCTCACAAGCATTTAAAGACCAGTTTCAGGCATGTAAAGAATAATGAAAAGTTCAGAAATTTATTTTGATTTCCTGCAATATGCTACCCAACAGTTTTCTGTTGTGTTATATGACCTTTCTGCCTAGCTAGTGTTTTGCTATTGATTTTAATTACTCAGTTTAATTTACTGCATGCCAACACAAAGCTGTTTACTCCTACTTGCCAAAATGTTGTCATAGTCTCCCAGAGGAGGGCAAAATGAGAAAACTGTATATGTTTTTACAGTTACATGCTATTCATTACAAAGAATTTAATAGATTCACTTCATATAAATGTCACTGCTCTCACATGTAGCCACTAAACACACCATAACAACATACAGAAAGGGAAATGCTATGCCATTCAGAGGAGAAGTAGAATATAAAAGCCTTAATTTATGAAAGGCTTTGACTTTAAGCAGTTGAGATTTTCTGCTTTGCCATTCTTGCCTGAACAAGTGAGGGAGTTAGGACCATATGTTCCCCTTCTGCATAAAAAAACTCATGGACAGAAATAAATGAGTCCTAGAACAATGCAATGATTACAAATGCAGGTAAATTCTACCTTGCCCCCACAATCAAATTGCATGATAAGAAAGCGGGAGTGCAAATTTCTGACTACGCTTCACCGTGTTCCTCTTCTAGCCTCAGATCACAGAAATGAACAGAACAAACCACTTTGTCAGAGATTCCTACGCATATTAGCAGAACGGTCTTTGAAGGGAAATTATGTTGCCATACTGGAAGTTGGAAACACTGGAAGATGAAGCTCACTTCTGGGGTAACAGTGCAGCCCTTTTGCCCAGGCAGCACACTTCTCAGTCCAGTTACTCTGTGGGCAGGCAGGCAGAGAGGTATAGTAGGGCTGGAGAAAATCCTGACAAGTCTCTCTGTCTGAAAAGTGGCTTTTACTATAGTTTGGAAAACCTGTAACAAAACCTTTTTTTCTCAGGATAGCAAACTTTAAAAAGAAAAAGGCAATTTCAAAATCCTCCTACCAGCTCCTGACATTTCTGCTAGACATGCGTATTAACAAAGAAAGAGGTAATTTCGGTCCCGTATGCTTATTTTCAATCCTACTTTCATTCTCTTTCTTTCTTCATCTGATACCTGGCGATGGAATCCTACTGTACTGGGAACCTAGAGACCAATGAAATTATCCCAGCTTGCTCCACTGAGGAATTAGAATGGCTTTTGGTGCATTTTGTCATCATCGCTTCAAAGTGTGCATTATAGTGGCTGAGCTCCATGGTTTTTAAACACGAGGTTATCCACTAGCTCTTTGATTTCAACTATATTTAACAAATAGGACCATCTGATGATAGAGCAAAAGCTTCCCCGACTTTGCTGAACTGTAGAGTGCCCTTGAAGAATGATAAGATCTTTGAACAAAGTTTATTATCAGGATGATACATGCTAAGAATATGAAAATTCTCAATTTGAGTATCTTGTTTACGGTGAGAGAGTGAATCTTCTGCAGATCATTTGAAAACAGCCTTTCGAATCAGGAAAAAAAAAACGGAAAAATACTAAAATCATTAATTTTTCATGCTGCTCTGTATTTGTTTATTGTGGTTTTATGTTTACCATAATATCCTTCCAAAATTACAGATTTTAACCTGAGACTCTCACCACTACAAAGCATTTGTACAAAGTCAAACTCTTAAAACAATGCTTGTTCAAAACCATGATGACTCAGAATGAAAATATGCAGAGCTTAAAAATTTCTTATGACCTTGATGTAAAGTTTAGACTGAACAAATCTTCCATAAAATTTGGGTGTGTATTTGCTCAATGCAGGGACAGATTTTCTGGAAGGCTTCCATAAACCTCCCCCAAGGCACAATGAAGCAGGAAAGTTTTGTTTATCTTCCATTGCTCTTTGTATAGCTGAAAGATCAAAGTGGTTTTGTATGGGAGACTCTTCCTTAGAACACTGGCTGGCAGTTTAGAACTAAATCCAAACAAAAATGTTCAATCCTAAATAGATTCTATCTGCTCGCTGTCCAATACAGTACCTCTCACTGTGAGGCAGCAGAAAAGGACAAGGACAGAGGCAATTTCATCTGCTTTGTTCCTCTGCATTATAGGATCACAGGATAGTTCCCATTGGAAGGAACCTCAAGATCATCAAATCCAAATTCCTGCTCAAATCAGGGAGAGCTAGGAGATCAGCACAGGTTGTTTGGAGTTTATACAGTCAGGTCTTGAAAATCTCCAGGGATGGAGACTGCACAACTTCTTTAGGCAGCCTTTTCTAATGCTTGACTGAATGTTTTAGCTATGAGGACAGTAAACCTTGGTGTTGCAAGGAGTTGTCTCCTGCCTTGTAGGATTCACAGCCCTGCACAGTTGAATTAGAGATTAGCGATTTCCCCCTCCAAGCAGAGACTTGGAGACTAGTCCTTTCTTGCAACATGCACACTGCAGACAGTGGCAATGCCACTAGTTCTGCATTACATCAGTAGTTATGTTAGCAGTTAGGACACTCATCCAGCTTGAAAGAGAATGATTCTCACCTGTGCCTTAGAGGTCTCCCCTGAGGCAAAGAACTAACCATTCTGCTGTTGTGTTGGCTTGGACAGGAAAAGTCTCTGCTCTTATACACATGAGTCCATTTTACACTAAGTGATTAGGACATTTGTTGCATAAGAAAGGACTGAGAACCCCAGTGGGGATCATCTGCATAGGGGGGCCTTGGTAAGGTTATGTCTCCAACTACCTTATAAACATTTGTTTTCTGCAAAGCCTAGAAAGTTCTGTGCCCTGATCACACCCATCAGATCAGGCACTACAACAGGCTGAAGAATGCCTAATTTACAGGTCTCATCAGGACCCATTGCACAGGACTTGGCTACTGACATAGTGATGACTGAAGCATGTATGGACACACATTCAGGCATAGATCTTTAAGCATCCAAGAAATTCAGAAGTAAAAACATGGGATGTCATAGATCATGACTATTTGCAAACTTGCAAAGCTAGACAGTAGCTCTGAAAGGAGATTGACAACTTCACTTCTATACTTGGGTTTCAAGAGCTGGAATCAGGTAGGATTCTCACCCAAGTCCTTGTGAAGATCCATCTTCTAGACTAGACAAGCAGCAAAATGTTAACATTCCAAATAGTAACACTACCAAATCACAGCAGACTTTACGAAGCTCATTAACAGTCCCACATAGCTCAAATAAATATGAGGCAAAAAATGAAACAAAAATAATTCAATATTCAAAACCATATTCCCAAATTCTCCAGGTGGCACTGTGTACAAAATTATACATCTAAACTTAACATCTAGTCTTCCAATAACCAGCATAAAAATGTCAAATCAGAAAACATTTTCCAGCAGGTGTAATGCTTGCTATCATTAGCAGCACTGATCTACAAGACCTGCATGCCACAGTAAATCAGATAGACTGCTCATGGCAATAAGAATTATACCCAAAAGTAAGAGATTATAGTTGCTAGCACAAAAAAATAAAATTACATAGCATGTGTTTTTTTAAATGTATCAGTAATAATATGTCAAACTATACTGCGAAAATTTATATAGATACTGAAAACGTATTTGGCTTTTCCCTTTTTGACATGTGTGCTCCATACAGAATCAATGAGGAAATTTAAATCTTTTTCCCCGATTCTGTAAGAAATACAAGATGTACTGAATAGTATATTGTTCCATCCTGCCGATTTTTTTGACCATTGTTAAGTGATTTTTAAGTATGCAGTAATGAAGATTTCTTTCTATATACATTCTAGGGTTTATCATCCTTTGCTAGATCACAGCTTCCAGTCACAACTCTGACCATCAGTTGCTCCTTTTGATCAGTAATAGAGAGCCAATAATTAATCCCAAACTAATATTTTGTAAATAAAATAGGTAAATAGATTTTAAAAGTTAATAATAAAATGAACTATTTTTTTGAGATTCAAATGTGTAAATTTTATTATTATGTATTCCAGGAATCTGCAGGTCTGGTTAAATAGAAAAATGACCCTTTTCCAAAAAGAAAACATCTTCACATGAGCCTCTACACCCAACATGACACAGAAAATACAGGCTGCTTCTTAATAGTCCAAAAGTATTTGCAGGCTGACTTCTACAAAGCAGTGATGGGATTTCTGAACATGCCTTCCACACAGCTCATCTTGCTGAAAAGACCAGGCACTCTCACAGCTGCAACAGTAGAATGGACTTTAGAAGACCTGTTTTCAGTCTTAAGCTCTACTCATGTGAGACTTCATGACATTTTGAAAGTACCTTAATCTTTCCAGGTCTTCATCTCCTCCTTGAAATGATAACACCTCTATCTTTTAGGATAGCTAAACCCAAATCTATTATCTCACCTATTATACTTTAAACCACAGGTTTGTCAAGGAGCTATTTCTGCAACAAAAAAGAAGTTATTTATTTTAAAAGGAGCAGGTGCTTTCTTTTGCTTTGTTCTTAAGGAGATAACAGCCTTTTTTTAGAGGTTTTGTAATCTACTGAAGAACCCTTCTGTGAAGCTTTAGGACTTCTTGATCCAAGGAGGGCAGTAAAATTGTCTTATACCTGTCTGACAGTTCTTTACAGATCACAACTATGAAGTTCTTAATGGGCCACAGACTAATAATGAAATTCTAGTATGTTATGACTTTTTTTTTTCTTTTAAATAGAATTAGGATTTTTTTCCTTGAAAAATCATTACAACTTTCCTCATTATTTGTTATGATAAGTCAAGCCTTCTTGGTGACCTTTACAACTTCTGAGCCTGGAATTTCCATTTGAATGGGCCATGGTTTTTCTAACAATAACCCCAATTCTCTCTGCTTGTTAATATGGTTGCCCTTGGTGCTGCATTAGCTAATCCTTTCGAGAAGCCAGCTAACAGGACCAGGAATTGGAAGTTCAGAGGTCACCCCAAACTGCTGTCTCCCCAGCGGCATCACAAGATAAGCAATGACACAGATAATTTCTTTTTTTAAAAAAATAGATTTAGCATTCTCTGCTGCTGACAAAATTATTTTCTTTGACCTTGTAGCATGTAAACATTTACTATTTTATACACTATCTAACAGTTATTCTGCTAAAGAAACTTGACTCTCCAGATTTATGCTACCGGTTGTATTGCATTTGAAAATATATTGGACTACTCCACTTACTCCTCTTCCTGACTCATAATAGTACCTTAGATACTTAAAAATGGTATCACTTTTCTTATATGAAAGTGGGCTGACTGCCAAGTTCTGGGATTTAGCTCTCTAGCTAGACCTAGTCTTGTTTAGCATTTAGAATATATGGATCTGTTATTTTAGCTGGAATACATTTCACTATATACAGATTCTTAGGGTAACTATATTTGAAGTGCAATTACAGACAACATACTGCTTAACTTGATTTAAACAGTTATGCACTACTTAGACATTACAGATTTGCTTTTACAAGTCTTCAAAATCAAAGCAAGCCAAAGGTGTATGAAAATTTCTGTGTACATTTAGGATTGTCAGGCTTTCTCCCTAGAAATGAAAGGGTTTTTAAAATACCAGGTATCTTCTGTAAAATGCTCATACAGAGTAAAATACTTCGTGGACATAAGAAAAAAAAATATTCAGAGCTTCTTGTTATGACTTATCTCTCTGGAGACTTTGTTTTTTCCCACTGCAAAACCTTTTTATACATTCTCTTCAGTCTGGTTTTGGAAAGAAAAACAAATCCCAAAACATTTTATCTCTAACAACCTGATTCAGAATGAGGCATTTATCTAAAAGTAAGATGCAAACTGGTCATATACAAATGCATATTTTATTTTCCTGCATGTCATATCACCTAAAACCCCCTACAAAGTAATTACCCTGTTTCTGTGTTGTTGCTGTATTGTCTCTAAAATAAAACTAATTTTCTTACCAATACACATACAAACATCACTGCTAGTAGTTGTTTCGAAAAGACAGTCCTATGAGATTATACTTTGACATTTGTACTAGAAAGTCCAGTTTAGCTTAAGAAATGAGTAAATATCAGTGGTTATTTTTAAATAGATACACCTATGTAAGAATATTCTTGATTTTCTTTACGGAGTTATTTTTCATTGACATTCATAATTTCACTTCTTAGAATGCTACAGCTACCTTGCTGGTACAAAATAACCTTCTATTATACAATTCCTGTAAAGAAATAAAAAGGAAAAGGTATGTTATAGTAAATTGCAGAGGTGAAGGAACACTTGTGTTACTGCTTCCATTGCAAGATCATAGCTTTGCTAATGGCAGCCTGCTGTGCAGGGGAAAAAAAAAAAAAAAAAAAGGAAGAAAGGAAAAAATGAAAGAAAAGAAACCTGGTTAATTAGAGTACAGTTGCTGCTTTATTGCAGCATTACTGCGAAGTGCACTGAGATGCCTTCCCATAGGCAGGTGCCGGTGGTTGTACAGCTCATTTAGCCTGGGTGAGTAATGTCAGTTCGGGAGAAGAGAAAGGCTTGTGTCTTCAAACTTTCAATCTGCCTCCATTATCTATGATCAAGGTGGAACCACAGGGGAGTGGAATTACTGGCAGGTCTAGGACAAGTGAAGAGGCAGTGAATCTATAAGACATATTAATCATCTTTCCCTTCTCTTCACTGGCGCCAGCCTGCGCCTCCGACTCCCCGGCGCCAGGCAAATGGATTCTCTGTCCCCACAGGTACAAGTGAATGCCTTTCAGGGGCAAGTCATCAGAATAATAATTACTGACACTGCTGAGATCAGCCCTAACTGGTCCAAAAGGGAAGAGAAAGTATTATTGAAGAAACGTATTTCCTGAACTTTCGTATCAGTATTTATGGCATCAAGATATTTTTCAGTTACGTTGAGGACTTTCAAATTATATAATTCTAAATCTATCTGTTGTTACTGTAGCAGCATCATTAACCTAGTATGACTATTTAAAGTCTTTACAGTTTCTCTTTAAAACAGCATTTGTATCTGTTGTTGGAGTGTGAATGCAGAAAAGTGTATGTTGCATCTTTTACATCACAACAAATATTAAAATTCAGTTGATATTAAAAAACCCACAATCCTTACATGTGTAGCTTTGCTTAATTCTGAAACAGAACAGTGCACTCTGTTGTGGCATAGCTATTCCTAATTATAACTATGAAATAAGCATCAGTATAAGGATTATTATATAGACTATGCAGTAATAGCCACACGTGTACACAAATATATAAAACCAGACATACTTTAAAGACATATGCATAATTTAAAATTCACTAATTTTGCACAGTGTGACTAGTCTGTATTTTATAACATTCAGCATTTTTAGTCCCTTTCCTCTCCAAAGCATTATTTCTACACACAAACAATAAAATACAGTCCACCAAACTTAAAAAGAACGGAAGAATAAATCCCAGCAAAAAGCTAGCTCTGTTTCAATTCAGTAATTGTACTGCTATCTAAAGAGATCAGAATAAGAAAAAAGGCAATTTGTTATATTTTACACTATGAAGAATATCTTACGTTGCAGCATATTATAGGTTACAGCAGAGAATAGGAAATATTTTCTTGGTTCCGATTACGATCGGTTCAGTATCTGACTGTCGATGATACTGAGCTCAGTATAAGAGTAATACAGCAAAATGTCAAATTACTTGCCAGAATTACACGACACAACTGGCTCATTAACATATGCTGATTGATGAACCCTCCATGTAAACACAAATCTTGACTTCAAGAGTGTACATCATAAAGTATCTGACCTTGAGTTCAGCTTGGAGTTCGCCACACACCTGCAGCCATCTAAGCAATAATAATGCTAATATTTGTGTATGCCATTTTGAGTTAAGCGCCAAAAAAAGTAAAAGAAACAGGTTCAAACAGTAACGTGTTCATTTATTTTCAAATCAGCAATTTGGAAGTTTACTGACAGACAGTACAGAGAAAGGGAATGACTTAAAAATGTAAAATCAAATCAAATCTAATCACTGCTTTCTTGGTGATCAGCTGCAGCAGCCAACTCGACGTCAGCCAATCAGCGTTCAATATTGATTTTTCCACTGGTCTTAAGTGACTTTGGACACTGATCAATGTTTTAAAAGAGAAATATTAAATCTCATAAAGAAAAATGCACATGTGACTAAAGAGCAGCAATGAAAGTAGAAGTTTGCCAAAAGATAAAAGGATCTACATATTTAATGATATTCAGGCTCTACGAACACACACAGCCAGTCTAAGAGAAAATTAAGCTATAGCTTTTTTTTTTTGTGAGCAATGCAGAATGAAATTCTTTCTTTCACATGCTCTCAAAACTATTTAGAATTTCACCTGTCAGAATAAACAAACACAGCACCCACAGTGATTGCTGCTGTTACAGATATGTAGACCCCAAGCAGTTATAAAATGGCAGTGGAAGTGTTTTGTTAGGTTTTTGAAATAAAAGATGCTTCTAAGAAGCTAGTTTGTAACTATTAAATTATTCTCTTACCCCACTGTTTATTGCGATTTTTCTTATCCATTTCTTTTTAAATGAAGATCTTGCATTTTTTCAGGACATTATCATTAGTTTAATGAACTGTAAATATTTTTTTTCAGCTCAGCTGTGTGTAAAGGGGAACCCTGATGTAAGAGAAAGCCCAGCTAAGACCCTGTGGATAGCTACAGTGTATTCAGTTAT
Source organism: Hemiprocne comata (assembly GCA_020745705.1). Classification (NCBI taxonomy): domain Eukaryota; kingdom Metazoa; phylum Chordata; class Aves; order Apodiformes; family Apodidae; genus Hemiprocne; species Hemiprocne comata. The sequence continues at coordinate 25,580,934 of CM036593.1, forward strand.
CAGCTGGCATGACAGTGTCTAATCCTGAGTAACGTGCCCAAGAGCCAAGGGAATGCTATTTCTCTCCGTTGTTCCAAACAACAGATGCTGTCAATTAACTTTAAGCAGCGTCCAAGAAAACCCTTTTGTTATATTTTGCAGTATTATGCGGAAAGTGTCACCTCTGGAAATGAGGGAACAAGCTGTTTTTCATTATCATTCAATTGTCCCAATCAATCTGACAATTACAAAGAGAAAAAGTCTTAATCACTAGACACATGCTAGTTGTTGCTAGTTTTACCAGCTGCAAAGGAAAAAGAAAAAAGAACCACCACCCCCACAAGCAACAGTAACAACAAAAAACAAACGGAAAAAATTCAAAAACAGTTTTTCTACTTTGAGATATAACTCAAAAAACATACCTGCATTAGGGTAAAAGATAATTAAATACGTAGCATTATGACAGGTATGGGAATAGCCACTACAACAAATTAGTAATTAAATCAGCTTATGCTGTTGATTTACTATGGCTTTTATACAAGTACCATTTGCTGTGTACAAAGAAACAGCCATCAGCATCTTATTCATTGGAATACAAGAAAAGTAGTTCATTAAAGTTGTGACTAGTGAATTTCCATATAATTAAAGTACTGTATATGTGAGTAACGTAAGAGCTTTCTGGGAACTGGTGAGAGAATGGGTGTAAATACAGATGTCCAGGATCTTTCATTCTATTTGGAAAAACTAAGGCTGCACAAAAAAAGGCAGCATCATGACCCAAGATGTGGGCAGGGCTTGGACCTGCTGCTTTGGTGAGTCTTCTCAAGAGCCCCAAAGAATAGATACAGTAACCTCCACTTTGCTGGAAAGCTCCTTTTCTCTTCTAGTGGGTGCTTGCCTGCACTGATGAGGAGCATGTGTAGTGCATGCACAGAGAATGTCTGTGAGGAAGGACGCTCATGTTCTTAACTCCTGGTCTATGAGTCTGAGTTGTTTGCTGAAGTCATCCAATATGATACCTTCACATGGCCCGCCCATCCCACCAGTGTTCCCAAGAAGACATAGGCTAGGTTGGTACTCCATTCCTCCGAGGGCATGAAGTCCCTACATAACATGTATTTGGACAGTAAATAAACAACAGACTTGGCCTGCTATCAGGCGTTTGAACAGTTTAACCTACTTGGAATTTCTACAAAAGTAAATGCTATCCCATGGCAAAAAATAATTGTACTTCCCTTTTCAGTAGCATTAAACCGTTCTCTTTGCTACCAACACCAGAATAGAGCATCAGGCAACAGCTCTTGGAACAGAATTGGCTTGAAAAGCTGCACAGTGACACATGCAGTAGATGGTGAGTGACATCCATTAGAATAGGTATTCCAGTAACTGCCAGATATGTGACATTGAAAGTATCTGTCTGATGCAAGTCTTTCAGTATATGCCAGTTATGTTTTGTCACCTCTCCTCAAACATCTCCACTGTCACTAAAAACACAGCAAACACTCAGTATTCCCAACCACACTGCTCTGGCTATCAGCATCTGGGCACCAAAGTAGTGCCACAGATGGAAATTATTCCAGACCTATTGGCAACCTTTAATTTAATTGCTCTGCCTCATGCCCTTCTTGAAGGAAACAAAGGGTAACAAAAAGTGCTGGTTTGCTGACATTCTCTCTCAAGAAGCTACATGTAGCTTTTTGTACTTTCATCAAAAAGGGCCCACTTTCCCTCATCTGGCTGCATTGGTTCTTATAAAAAGCTGACTTAGTGTTACAGCAAGATCTCTGGGCCCTGTTGCAGTTCACGTGAAAGATTTGTGTGTGCTTATACCCTGGAGGCCAAGACTATGATTCTGGTACATAAACCCAGATTTCAGTTTTTGTCCTCAGGAAATCTGCTAGTCACAATAATTCCAAACCATACATGCAGAGTTATAAAGATCAATGCACGTAAGAGAGTCAAAGTAAGTGTTAAAACAAAACACATCTTACAGAAATCCATAAGACTTAGATAAGAAGGAAATGTTATACCTGAGGCATGAAGAAGAAAGAACAAGTAAGCCTTTTTTATAAAAAAAGAGAACTCTCAGGTGCTGGATTGGGCAATCACGCCCACATGTGGAGCTTTATACACTCAGACCAATAAATCTATGAAATTGCAGTACTGGCCTATAAGGCAAGGACCATCATGGTGGGGACAACTCAAAGAAAAACAAATAATTTTATTTCTAAGCACTCTAGGAAGGAGGCTTGATGACATCATGGGCCCTGCAAAGGCCACCTGCATAGGGAAGAGAAACCCTCCCTCTAAAATCATGAGCAGATACCATTATAAGATGCAGCAGGGTCCTAAGAGTTTTCTCAAGAGATGTCAACTTTGCAACTGGCTGTAAAACTACTCATTCTTCATAGCAGACTCTTCGGTCTTCTCATCTGAACACTTCAGGCTAGTTCAGGTATTACTAGAGGCATACTGGAAAAAGCTGGTAGAGGTTTTTGTCTCCTCTAGACCCTTTCAAGGGGAATTTTTCTACCCCACTCACAATTAATCTGTAAAATTGATACAAGTCACTCTTGAGGGGGAATCACAGTTATTCCGGGTTTGCTGACCAACTAAAGAAATTTTGTTACTGTAGAAAGCATTTACTCTATAAAGTTTCATTTACTAGCTACAGTGGTAGACAGCAGATCCCGCACAGAACTAGATTATTGACTGGCAGCCTAGTACCTACTGTTAAGTACAGAAGATGGCACTTTTTACTTTTAAGAGTAACACACTTTTTAAAAAAAAATTTGAGAGAGATAGTGCAGTTTTGTTGTGTGTGTATTCTGAGAAAGTAAAGGAAAAATCAAGCTAATTAGTCTTTTAATAGATCTTTCTACTTGATTTCATGTTTGTCGAAGGCTGAGAACAGAAAAGGCTTCTTGAGCATTTCTCTTTGCAGACATAAACTGCCTGTGCCATAAAACTAAACCCTTCCTTAAGACATAAGGGTTATGAACATCAGAACAACATCAGAACAGAGCTAGAGTATCTGCTCTTGCATTGTTTCTTGACAGTGGGAGGAAAAAAAATTAAGTACTTTTCCTAGCAATAGTATTTTGATCTGCATTTGTGTCTGTTCAGTCTTTCAAGATAACTCTTTTTTTAAAAGCCTTGGATTTATGTTGCTTCCTTCTTGAATGTTATTTTTCATTCTACTGGGTAGAAGAATTACAGAACAGGGAGAACACAAAGCAGATAGCACTTACTGACTTTATTGACAATTATGAGGCATTCAGATAGAACTGTACAGTTTTTCTTTATAGTTGGACTGTAAGTGTGCTTATGTAAAAATGTAGCTTTGGAATGACCAAAACTATTCAAAAGAGAAAAGAAAAATCCAGAAAAGGGGAAAAAAAAGAAAAAAAGAAAGAATTAGCATGGAAGACATGATTTCTTTTGACTTATTTAGAATAAAACACCATGGTTGTCTTAAAACAACAAATAGTTTTGAAATGTTGAAATAGTTTTGAAATGTTTTAAGATGTAATTTCCAAAAGATGTAAGTATCTAAAAAGAAAATAAAAGTATTTTAAAAGTAAGCAACATGAATAAAATTGTGCATAAAGCTCTATTTCTAAATGTAAATGCTGGACAGCCTTACAAGGCAACAAAACCTAGAGACCCTCTGAGAAGACCTAATGATTGCACTGTCAGAGGAGAAGATCCCATATATTGCATATTGCAAGAGAGCCTAGAGCAGTTTCAAAAGAAGGAATGGAGCCATTTCAATATTATAAAGCATGCAGAGAATAAAAGGAGAATTTATAATGAAAGGAAAGTTGTTGGGTGTTTTTTTTTCTTTTCAATAAAATACAAAATGCTACTGCTAGGCTAGGGGGGAGGGCAATAATCAAGGGATAGCTGCTGGCTTCCCATGGGAACTCTCCCCAATTTCAGGAATTCAGTGGTGGCAGCCAAATCTCACCCCATGGGCTCAGCACAGATCTGTGCTATGTGCCACTTTTCACAAAGGAAAAAAGTTTTCCTCTGCTCTTTGGGCTTCATGTCCAGAGATAGTCACACTCAAAGAGCCAGAGGAATAGGAAGTAATTCTGTGTCTCACACTGCTGCTTCTTGGCCTTCACCAAATTTTTGGTGCTGTCACTAAGGAAGAGATGCTGCTACAGTACCTCAGAAAAATATATTAAAAAAACAACCTTCCAGAAGCCAATTAAAATGTAGGCCAAATGCTTAGGGAAAATTTCTGTAAACACAGGAGAAGAGTGCCAACTCTTAGCCAAGTGGGTGTTTTTAATAAACATGATGGGGAAGGACTGCATGACAGACTGCTGAGGCGAGTCAGAAAGCTACGGTGGCTTTCTGAAGATGAGGGTAAGAGCAAGGCAGTGTATGATCTGAGTCAACACAGGACGTCTGAGCCCTCTTATCAGGGTAGAGATTACAGAAAATAAGAATTATAATTTTGGGATTATTAGAGAAGCTTGCAATCAAAATGCAGAAATATTCTTTTTAGGAAGATTTTTTTAAATTAGATGGCACTTTGGCTAGAATACCAGTATGCACTTTGGATGGCACAGGATTGTTTGATTAACCCACCAGAAATGAAAGGGCAGACTGAAATACAATTAAGAAACCCACATACTATGTAGTACATTTAAGTAGGCAGGAATTTGGGGAGAACCTTTAGAATAACAATAACACTTCACAGTCATTTGGGGACCTAAAAAACATGCCCAAATCATTTAAGGATCAGACAGGAAAGGACGTTCCTCAGTATTTTCAGCAGCATATTTTTGATGATAGTCTCATCTTGGCCCACTCAAGGGGAAACCTTATGCTCTGAATCCACTTACTGCAATGGATGTACCATTAGTTGAGACAAAAAGATGAAAAAGACTCAAAGCCCACCATTTCTGTAGCTAATGGCACTAATCGGCTATTGATGAGAGTCCTCAGTGATAGTGACAGACCAAGCCTTACTGAAGAATGCTGTTGATTTATTAGCAAGATATTAATATGACAGTGAAAAACTGTTCAAGAAAATGTCTATTTGATAGGAGTGTAACACACAACCTCAAGCCATTCTATCATGTCCATCTCTAGTAGACTATATGAGCTATTGAGAAGATGACCTTACTGAAAAGCATGTTAAATACTAGATGCATCTGCCTCAGGAAGCTAATTAAAAAGAAAAAGCTACAGAATAAAATACCTGAAAATACCTTTAGCTCATTTAGATCACTGGCTGATAACAAAGCAAGACAAATTGCAAAGATCTGATACAAGTTCCTATAGTGTATTTTAACTACTTTTTTTTTTTAAAACTAGATTAAGTGTTTTCTTTGCAAAATTGGATGGAGTGTTTTTATTCTTAATAACTGAAAGTGTAACGTACCGTATTTTATGCTATTATACAGTTGTGTAAAGGTTATTTTGATGCTAGTTCACTGCGTATTTTCATATGCAAATGACAGAAATTAAATTATCTCCAATAGTAGCAGAAATACCAGCAGAATAGTATTTTTAATATAAATCATCATCCCCTCAAGTCATATTGTAGACAGAGAATTGCTTCTGTATTTATATTTTTTCATTAAAAATAAAATTATTAATTTCACAAGTTAATTTACTTTCCCCATCACAACACAAAAATTGAAATTAAATATTCTAATGCTTAGAGATATTAAAGACTCGTTTATTGAAAGCAGCTTATTGTTTTAGGAACATTTTCTTGATAAGTGCATGTTGCTGCTATACTACTACAATATTTGTAATGATTTTATTGAACCAGCTGTGCATTGTTGCTTGGTTTTGGTTTTTGTTAAGCTTTATAGAACTAATATTTGTCCGCTCAGGAACATAGGAGAGACTTTATGCTCATCATTACTCCGAGTGTTTTGCCGGTCTTGAATATTTGAACAGAACACCCCAAGAACCTTGGTCATGGATTTTACTGAAAGGTCAAACAGCAAGACAGTGACTGTCCCTTCAGCTGGCCTCAGTACCCTTAATGGAAATGTCCTGCTAACCCATCACACTGTGTGCAAATTCACTTTTACTTCCATGTGGCTTTCATGATCATGACCTTCAAAGATGAATTTTAGTGAACCGCAATAATGGGTTTATAAGACTAAGACATAAAAAAGCCTTCAGCATTTTCATAGCCTCACCTTTACCCTCCAAAGAAAAAAAAAAAAAGTCTTTCTTTTGTTTAATAATACGGCTTATTCTTTCTTCTATTAAAAACATGGTAGTTTTGCTCTATTGTAGATTTTTATATTGTGCCTAACTAGGGTCAAAGAAGGCTCATACTGGGCATCTCTTTGGATTAATTCTGTGTTGGAGGAACAAGAAATATATATAGCAGGGAAATTATCCCATCAGCTAGACAAGAATCTGTGTTTAGTGTCTGAGCCACCTGACGGTTAATCAGATCTTCAACCAATCCCCTCAACATGGATGTGTTGAATATTTGATTCAGACTAATTAGTATGCAAATCCAGACATTCTGAAGGTATTTGAAATGGCTTAGACCCTGACCTGGAAAAAGAATACAGTAGCAATGATCCACATTAAAACACTCCAAAAATTACAACAGTCCCATCTAAGTCACCTTCACAACCTCAGAGACTTATAGGTGTGAATAACAATAATCACTAATAATTGTAGATGTTGTTGCTCGTCTTTCTTTAATCAGTGTTTTCCTGGAATCCAAGATAGTGGACCCTTTGGTTGTGTCTAACCCAAAGGAGAAAGCTGTTCTGTGGGGTTAGGATATGCTATATCAAACATTTACAATTTTACGTTTTATGCATTTCTGAAGACCTGAAATAAGATAATCAAACACAGTATAGGGTAATACCTTCAGAAATATCTTCACACCAAGACTGCAGAACGCAGACACATATGGTACCACAGTGCTTCATTACAAGATAAGCAATTATTGCATTAAAAGCAAAAGAATTTGGAAGCCTGTGATTTCTATAGCACTATGAATAGTAAATACTGTTAGCACCAATCGTGCCAAACATGCACTTTCCTCCCAACCAAAGTATCACAAACCTTGAAGCATTAAGGTTTATAAACCAAATCCACCAAATCTTAAAGCTAATGTCCAAGCGATGACATTTAGAATTTATAAATAGATTAATCAATTTAAAAAAAAAAAAGTAAGAATGCCCTGAAGGGCCTCTGCTTCATGAGATAAAAGACTATACAAGGGGAGTAAAAGGGGAACTCTTTGTTGGTCAGATCAGACTACATGTCAACTTTTGACACTCCTTCGATTACACATTCAGGAATAACTCTTTAAGAACATAATTATTAGCTAGAAAAGTTAACATCTTGACCTAGATTTCTGTTCTTTTTTAAAACAAAGTTGAAAAAAAATTCTGATAAAGATGGAAAAAAAATTTACACAAATTCTTGATCAGAAATGTCAAAAGGAAACTAGTGGTATCTTCTATCAAATGGAATGAGGTAGAAAAATTTTACCATGAGTAGATATCAAAGAGAGAATAGCCTTTCATTTCATGTTTCCCAGTCAGCAAGTGAGAACATTTAATCCATATATTTTCCTGATTTTGACTGAGGAAAAAAATCCTGATTTTAATTGAAGCAAAAAAAATTGGGTTACAGAAGGAAATTCAAGTAATTTTACTGCCAATGGACAGACAGAAACAAGAACATAAAAATAAATGAAAAAAGAGCCATTCACTGAATAAAGGGCACCATTACACAGGGGGCTCAACTTCCTCTCTTTAATGAGGCTTGACCATTGCCTAGCACTTTGCATGGTCACTTTGATTCAACATAGCTAACAAATTGCAGACTTGAGCTTGGATGATGGATTTCTGCACATTAATAAAAATTAATAAGTGGAATTATCTTTTGTTTCTTCTTCAGATAGCATTACTAAAAGATCTGTACACACTCTCACATGCACACAGAGTCACACAGTTTACAGAAAAAAAAATATATAAAAATACCCATTAAATCACCTTAGTTGTCAGTTTATAACCTGATCTCAAAAACAGATGCAGAAACAGAGAACACAGGAAACATACTGGCAGAAAAGTGGAGAATGGCTAAAAGAACCTCTCACATAAAGTTTTGGCCCACAGAAAAACCCAGTGTGAAACTACATGTGTGCCTACCCAGCAACTGACCACAGAAGTCCCATTTCCAGTCAAAAGTGTACAGTTTTCTAAATAACCTGCAGAAACTTCTATCCCATTGCGTGAGGAAAAATTTCTTTATTGTGAGAGTAACAGAGCACTGGAACAGACTGCCTAAAGAGGTTGTGGAGTCTCCTTCTCTCCAGACATTCCAAACCCATCTGGACATGGTCCTGTGTGATCTGCTGCACGTGACCCTGCTCTAGCAGGGGGGTTGGACTAGATCATCTTCAGTGGTCCCTTCCAACCCTAATGACTCTATGACTCCATTAAAAAGCACTATAAACATCATGCCAAAAGCATGGCTAGAAAAATGTTTCAATGTTTAGTATTCCTACACAAGTGTATTTTAATTAAAAAAACCTGTAAAGTCCATGTTTGAAAGTGTATAAAATAAAATTAAACGGGGAGATAAATTATGAGACAAGCACTTTATGTGTCTAACAGTTTTACTGAGAAAAAAATTACTTACTGATAGATACTTCTTTATAAGATAATCAGATTTCTTTAATAGTGCAAGGAAATAAAAAAAGATATTTAGAAACTACATAGGCAAATTTTCTCTTGTGTTTTCATTACACATCCTGGAAATATAACAAAAATTCAATTTTTTTTTAAAAAAAAGTCTCTGAATAAGCTAATATTTCAAAATTACAATACATGAAAAAATATATCAAAATAATTATAAAAATGATTCACAGAAAAATGACTGTACATATTTTAAGTTAAACAGCAAGCTGTTAGTCTAAGACAATCTTCTGTTTCCCTTTCATTTTTCTTTCTATATTATAAATAAACAGTCTAGTTGGGTTGGAAGGGACCAGCTGGAGATCTCCTAGTCCAACCCCCTCCTCAGAGCAGGGCCAGCTAGTGCAGGTTGTTCAAAAATGGAGACACCACAACCTCTCTAGGCAACCAGTTTCAGTGTTTGACCACCCTTGGCATTAAAACAGCTTTTTCCTACATTTAAAGAGAATTTCCATTTGTGTCCATTGCGTCTTGTCCTGTCACCAAAATGATTCTATGATTCTAACTTCCTGAGGGTGCACATTGCCCCTTTATCCAGGTCATTAATAAAGATGTTAAACACCACTGGCCCATGTATCAATCCCAGGGAGCCTCCACTAGTAACTGGCCTCCAGATGGACTAGCCTATACCTCTTCGATTCATTCTTTAAAATATTACCAGAGACATTGTTGAAAGCCTTGCTAAAGAAAAGATCAACAACAGTCACTGCTTTCCTCTAACCCACAGAGCTACTCATCTTAGGCTATGAGGCTGCTCAAGCATGATTTCCCCTTCGTAAATCCATGCTGACTAATCCCACTTTGATGTACTTCATGTGTTTGGAAATAGCTTCCAGGAGTATTTGCTCCTTTACCTTCCCAGGGACTGAGCCTGTAGTTGCCTGGATGGTCCTTCCTGGGGACAAAAGGGACATTTGCTTTCTTTCAGTCTTGAGGAACCTCTTCCAATCACCACAACCTTTTCAAAACAATCAAGAGTGACTTTGCAATGATATCCATCAGCTCCCTCAGCACTTGCATTATATTCCATCAGGTCCCACAGAGTACAAGTTTGTTTAGATGTTCCCTAACCTGGTCTTCCTACATGGAGGGCAAGTATTCCTTGCTCAACACTTTCTCAATGATCTCAGGGACCTGTGCTACCAGAAAGCTGATCTCAACTACATAACTCAAGAAGGTGGCATTGAGTTCCTCAACCTTTTCTGTGTCTTTATCACCAGGTCTCCCACCCCGTAACAGCAAGTCCATGTTGTCCCTAGTCTTCTTTCTACTGCTGATACACCTATAGTAATCTTCCTTCACCAGATTTAGCCCCAGATGGCCCTTCATTTTCCCAATCCCACCCCTGCACACTTGGAGAATATCTCTGTATTCCTTCCAGGCCACCTGTCCCTGCTTCCACTTCTTGTATCTGATGGGGTTTCTTAGATAAATGAAAATACATGAAACTGGAAGACAAGTGGAAAACATGAGATGAGGGCTCAGTATGAAAATACAGACCTCCAGTTCTCAGATTCAAGGAAACAGATTCTGCAAAGTTGCTCTGAAAACAGTGTTATAAAACAGCTTAAATTATTGCTTCACTTTTAAGAAAAAGGATGTTGTGACATTAGTTTTGGGTAGGCCAAGATTTTACTTTCAAATTTTATTCGTAAAGCTAAAAATTGTGATCACAGATAGGAAAAAGAAGGTACGTTAACAAGCAACAGGGAGTTGATTAATACACAGCTGAAGACCTAAAAATGCCATGAATTTCCTGGCAAAGCATGTTAACAAGCAACAGGGAGCTGATACAGCTGAGGACAAAAAATTCCATGAATTTTTTGGCAACCCATAGAAACTGCACATGTTACTGCAGGACACTAAATGCGTGGTCCTGTGAGATGCCGAGTCTCACCCTAGCAATTAAATTCTCTGCAAACTCAAGTCCTGTTCTGGCTTCAAGATTGATCAGTTTAAGGACTCTATTTTTATTATCTTTAGCACACTGTTTACACTTCTCAGAATGAGTCTATTTCCTTTTAATTACAGCTTGGCAAATCATTGCTCCCAACTGTTTGTTCAAAGACGCTTTAAAAATAAGCCTTGAAGTTGCGAAAGAAAATTATTACAACTGCACACAGTCACAGTCAAAATCCAAACAAGAGCATGGGTTTTGTACTGACTGGCTCAGCACACTTCTTTCTAGAACCTGGATGACTCTTCAAAGCTGTAAGAGATTCACAAATATTTGGTCTTCCAGATGGGTCAAATACAGGATGGCATGAACTACAGGGAAAAAAGAGACACTGATCAGGTACATGGTTGTGTAAGAGCTGCTGTGTTAGGATAGGTCAAAGGTTCATCCAAATTGGTATCCAATCATCAAAAACTAACAGAAATAGGATCTCAGGATACATATAACAATATCAGTAAAACACTATGGAAAGAGTTGAAATGCAAAAAGTTCTAAACAAGTGACCTTTACTTCTCATGTACATTCCATAGATAAACATACAGGAAATAAGCAAAAAAAAAAAAATCAGGAAGAAAGAAAACAGTTTGATAATTACTAGTGAACAACACTATTTGCAGACCATAGGAAACTTCAAAGAAAAAAAAAATTATAGTTTCATAAAGATAACAGGCCACCTACACAAAGCTATACCATCTAAGAAATCCCTGAGGTAATAATATGGCTACAGAAATCCTAACTTGGGTCCTGGAAACAGTCTGCCTTATCAAAGTACTGACCTCAAACAGAATAAATCCCACTTCCCAGGAAGGCAAGAAGTTAGGGACAGCACCACATGGAAGCAACTACTGTTCTCACTTCTGTAGCTTGCTGGGTATGTTCTGGTGTGAGGATCTATCCTTCACAAGGCAATGATGAGCACTCTATAAACATACTGCTCTTCAGGTTTCACAAAGTATTTGGCTTCCTCTCACTTAACATTTGGAATGAAAACAGCACTATACAAATGTCACGACTCTCCATTTTCTTTAATTAAATCAACTACATTGATGGAGCCAGAAAAGTTTCTGTACAGGAAAAATCATTCCATGAAATATTTCTGGTGTGTGCCCCATGGAAATGTACTCTTCTTTGGCAGCTTTACCAATAAATAAGAAAACACAGTAATATTCCTGGTAACATCTGCAGAAGACACCAAACTCTGAGAATAATTATGTTGAGAAATCTCTGGTATATGTAATTTAATATAAATATGTCATATTGGGTTAGGTCAGTCATCCATCTAGCTCAAAACTCTGGATTTGGCAAATATCAGTTTTTCAGGACACAACTGAGGTTTTTAATATTAAAGCAAGATCCTAGATCTAAGAATGAACAGAAAATCACGTAGCAATTATTTTACTCTAGAATAAAGAGACACTGAGAAGGATGGAAGAACTGTGATAATAGTGTCTTCAATAGACAAACAAGGAATAGCAAAAAAGAATACAAATCCCATACACATAATGACCTCAGGTTTTCACCACCAGGCAGAATAAAGTTCTGATAGCCACCTTTCAAAAAAAGAAGTTGAAAGAATTTAAAAGTTCAGAAGAGAATCATATTTCATATGTCTTTCACTGAAAGGGCATGTCTACAGTACAGTCATGGCTGTTACCAAGGAGAGCAGATATACACAAATTGGCTCCAACTTTGCATACTGCTCAACAGGATGGCCAAGCTCAGGCAGCTGGAAAAGCCCAAGAAGTTCTCCAGCTTTAAGGGGGTGCCTAGGAGCTCACACTGCCTGCTCAGCTGGGCATGTTTCCAATAGTACTCAAGCTCCCTACTACATACACAGGTAGCTGAACACAGCTTGCAGTAGCTGCTGTTAGACATAACCAGAAAAAAAAAAAAAAAATCAGTCTCTTTAGGTTACCAAAAAGGTGGTTAGGAATTATACTACCACATTTAGAAGAAGGCAGCAATCATAACATCAGTTAAATAAAGGCTGGCAAAGGCCTGAGATTGAAAGCTGAAACTAAAGCAATTCAAACTAAGGTCAGGGTGTACATTTTCAAACATGAAGATTATTGACCAGCAATACCCAAAAAAAAAAAAAAAATTTAAGAGATTCAGTTACTCCTCTTTTACCAGACATCTATAAATCAGGACTGGAAGTCTTTCTTGGAGACAAAATACAACCCTGAACAGCATTTTGGACTCACTGCAGAATTTATGAGAGTATCAATCTAAAATCTGCTCTTTGTGAGAAACGATACCAAATGACCACCATGGTACATGATATTCTAAGCATCTAGGAGAAAAGCACTTTCTGCATTCTTTTGAGTGCAGATATTGTTTTATTCCCCTGTTTTTTCTGAGTCTCCCTGGAAGCAGTTATTCCAGCAAAGGAGAGGAAATAAGTCTTGAACTCTTTCTTGTGTACAGCCAATGTAATTAGCAAGGTGATCAGCACAGCCTGCTGCACCGTTCACAGAAGATAAGCTCTATCCATGCAACTCAGAAAATTGTGATGGGGAATATTTGAGTAACTAGAGAGAGGCCAAGCAAGGCTGACGTACCAAAATGTTTACATTTGAGTTCTGTTTACTTGCTTTATCTTTTGAGATGGACCGACAGAAAAAAGCCTCTTATCTTCTATTTACAATATATCTCCTTCAAAAATTATAAATTGTTTTAGCTGGAACTGTCAGCACTATGCTGACAATGCTTAGTTTTATTGATTTTATGATGGAATATTATCTGCTTTGCCAAAGGTTTTGCAGTGCTGTTTCTAATCCAGTGATAGATGTTGGCAAACTATCCTTAGGAATTTTAACATTCTGACAGTTCTTGCAGTCTGAATGTAATTAATAAAAAAAAAAAAAAACAACACTGTAGCAAAGTACTTAGTGGAACAGGGCTATGGTTTGAGTCATTTCATTACAACCTCTGACAGACAATTTGGAATCATTTGTAAGGATAGGAGATTATTTTTGGCATTTAAAACATATATGGAATGAGGGAAACATAAAAGATACCTCTTTGTGTTCCAGCATTTACCCCATTGTCTCCAAGAGACCCCCTTTATTACTTTTGGGATTACTAGTTTTAGTTCCTCTTTTTTTGCCTTTCCTATAATTACCTATATTTACTTTCTTTAATATCTCTTGAGAGTCACTATGAATCTTACCAATAACTTGGAATATGATGAGTAAAACTGGGAATTACTAAAGAATCTTTTGCTTTAAAAAAGAAAAGAAAAAAAAAAAGAATAATAAAGAAATAAGAATCAATACTTTAGTACAGAGCTAAGCTAGTTTGATATGATTTCTGACCTGGTTTCTGATACAGTTTCCTAAGACAAGCAAAAGAAATGACTCAATTTGAGCAAATTAAAAGTTGGCTGGGCGGAGCTTTAGGAAGCACTCCACAAGAAATAAGGGCCCAGAGCAATGAAAGCAGTGAGGTGTTGGATGTTGTGGCACTAGGGGTTGCTTTTCAAATCATCTGCTACTCAGGAGTGGAGGTGTTTAAAAAGTGACCCGTGTACATGACTGGATCATATAAAATATAACAACTAGGCAGGTGTTTTTTAATTAAAATCAGTGATGAAGCACCAAAACATTTGCAGAAGAAAAAGGCTGCACTACGCCTTCCACCTTTATAGTATGTTTTCAGTTAAAGGAAAGTCTTTATAATCCTACTTGCAATGCTGCAAGCACTTTCAAATTAAAATAGGGGTAACTGGTGGGGTATTTTTTTTTGTGGGAAAGGATCTTGCATAGTGTTTTTATCTGAGAAGTCATCTCTCCTTTATCTTCAAATGAGACATAACCCTACAAAAAATAAAATACCTGTATTGCTTCATATTTGATTTTAACTGGGATTTAAATAATGTTCTATAAAGTGAAAGCTGCTGATGGCTTTGGGATTTGCAATTATACTTGCAGAAAACAAACAGGAACTATAGAGGTGATTTGTACATTAAGACAAATGGATGCATACTAACAAAAGGCAGAAAGATAACTACGGAACAGTTTATCAACGCACAGCAAGAAAGAATATTTATATCTTGTGCTGAGTCTACCTTTTATGGCTCAAAAAGAGTTATTTTGGGACCATGGAAATGGACTAAAAATTACAGTAAGAACATTAGATTCTTAAAACTTCTAGGTAAGAAAATTTCTATGGTATCTTATTGGTTTTATCTAAATTTCATAGCACATAACTATCCTAGATGAGAATTTTCCAACTTTTCAACTGATTAAAGGCATGGCCATTAATAAAGAGTAACTGAACAATGTATCAATATTTTCAAACACTTTGGAAATTCTATACATGTAAAAAGCCATCCTGATTCAGCTTCATTTCCATGACAAGTACACAAAACTAGCTGCCAATAAAAATAAATTATCTGGGAAGCAATCAGAAAACTTCACAAACATTAAATAAAATGCCATAAGGGAGCGTACCAGGAGCACCATACCATAAGGTACCATTAAACACTGAAATATATTGTATGTCAAACTGTGTTAGTGAATAAGCTTCACTAACATTCATCAAGGAGCAGAAAAAAAATGCCAGTTTCTATTCCCCTAATTCTTAGAGAAGTGTTCTATAAATAGATATTTTTTAAAACCTGGTATATCACTATTATTCTAATAGTTTACCATTGTTGCTCAATTACAGTAGCTGACTTGCTTCCTAAATACATGCAATGAAATTAGTATTTAGAGCTGAATGTAAACTCTGACTTGGAGGGGGAAAATTTCAATGTTAGGTTGAAATTAAGATTGAACCCTGCCTCAATTCAGTTGTAGCTTTCTTAAATGCTGCCTACGTCCTAAATGCTTAATATAAACAATCTCCAAATCCTTTCTCTGTATACCTGCAATTATCAGAGTCCTGTTGATGACAAATTCTGTGTTAGAGCTTTGTTTGCTGAGATAAGATAGGAGATAGATTATGGAGTTACACAACTGAAGCTATAAACTGAGCTGGGGATGTCAGGGAGGGAAAGAAGTGAGGGAACATTAGT
This sequence comes from Hemiprocne comata, assembly GCA_020745705.1. NCBI lineage: Eukaryota > Metazoa > Chordata > Aves > Apodiformes > Apodidae > Hemiprocne > Hemiprocne comata. The sequence goes on from CM036593.1 coordinate 25,596,601, forward strand.
CTCACTCCTACTACCCCTCATGCCACTATGATAGAGTCAGTGCAATATGTTTGTACATGTGATGGAGTCTTACCATACAGCCCCACTTTTGAGAGGGTGTGATTTGCTGCCTAAACAGGAGGCCCTCAGATGGGGAGAAGCTGGATGCACTGTTGGCACCTTCAAACCATGAACATAAACACAGGCACATGCAGATTTGGATAAGCCACCCTGTATTAGCATGAACCTAGCAGAGGTTCCTACACCCCCCTCCAGTGGTAAATATATCCCCACCTATAACCCCTCAATGATGTTTCATATTTTAATATCTATAAAAATTAAATAAATAAAACAAACGAAATGCACATCACAACTAGTAGCAGGACCATAGCTCTGTTCTACAGCATTCTTATGGTTACTGGTGTACCACCACTTCTCCTACTTGGACTTGCAAAAAAAACAAACCAAAAACGGAAGCCTAAAGTAAAATTAAAGCTGTGTCCTGGTATTCCACCTCATTGGGATCTCCCTGAACTCCAGCTACAAAATAAGAAGGACCCACAGGTGTAGGCAAATGTGTTGGACCGTTGCCAGCAGATGAGACTTGACACCTTTCACAGTATTCCTGATGCAGTTTCAATGTGGTATTTGGGATTAGATCCTTCATTCTAAGAGAATATATCCCAAAGGAGTCCAGGCACCTGAGCTGCAAAATTTGGGCCCTTGTGTCCTCAGTTCCCACTGACCTGTATATTGCCAAATAGACTTTGATTTACAATGCCTTTTTTTTCCTTTTTGTAAAAACAGCTGCCTTGAGAAGAGTGATGTTGAAGTGACATGCTGCTTCAAAAAAATCACTTGCTAACATCTTCATTGCATAATTGTATTTGAATACTTAACAGCTATTGTAAAGTTTCTGTTGTATTTTTAGGATTCTGTTCAAAGCAGGAGTTATTTTGCTGCTTAAATGTTGGTAGTTCCCTGACAGCTTACATAAATACTCCAAAGGATAGAAAGGACTTAAAAGTAACTTTCAGGCATTGATTTAAATGGAATAGCAGTGAGGGGAAAAAATGAACTTGTGTGTGAAAGGTGTGAATCTTGTGACATACATTTCCTTGCAATCACAGTTGAATACTGCAATTGAATAACTGCATAGAAAGAAATGAATGACATGAACACTTCCATTAATTTTTTTTTGTATCTTCCAGTGATAGTAATCTAAAAAGGCTACTTTTTTTTCAGTCATACCTCATTACTAAATGAAAATAGTCTTTTATATTTCCTTAAATGGGAATCAGGAAAATGGTAAAGTGAGCATCAGAATTCAGTAGCTCTGAAACTTGCCATACTTATTCATAGCCACCATTACCAGAGAGAAAAGTTTGCTTTATCATTTCACCATGATTATTTTTCCCCATAAGATTTTGATATACCCTTGAACAATTTTCAACAAAAAGGAAAGTAGAAGGAAAAAAAAAAATCCACTTTTTAAAACAAAAAATGTAGCTTCTAAAATAAACTTCCCTAAACAAAACACTATTTGTTTCTCAGATTTAATGTCCTTGATTAAATTCCAAAGATGAAACATTGCAGAGCATCAGCATATTTCTTCATTAAACCAAAGGGGGCATCCTGAAGATATCCTTGTGCTTTATTTCTGCCTGGTTAGACCCTGGGATCAGTAAAATATGCAACAAGCATAACCTTGACCACTGCCTTGCACATCTCACAGGGAGCTGTTTTTTACACACCACCTTCCCTGAAGTTATCTATGTCAGTTTCTTCATTTTTAGTGTCTGCACCTGGCTCAAACCAGGACAACCGTTAACTACACAAATAATTTACAAATTAATCATTGCTGGTTTGCTGTAGAACACTACGTTCTACTCTCAATTTTCTACACAAAAATGAAAATAAGCAAAAGTCTTTCAAAAGGCTCAGTACAGGCTTGAGTAACTGTGGAGTGGAGCACAAAATGAAAACTAGCAAGAGAATAAGACAATACCTGATAGAGGAATGTTTATGTTCAAGTACAGCCAAGGACGGACAAATTATGAAACTGTTTCTTTGACACCTATGCATAAGCTAAAATGTTTCAACACTTTTTTTCACAGGAAACAAGGGGAGGGGGAAGGGGGGGGGCAGGGAATTAACAAACATACAAGAGAAGCTAGTGGCTCAACTGCTACAAAACACAGACTTAAAGTCGTTCACCCACCAAGTGAAAACTTGGTTAAACAAATCCTCTCCCAGAACCAGCACAAGACCCCTTCCCAAAATGAGCCAAGAGCCTGGTGGTGGGTGCTCCTGCATGTATCAAGATCTGCTAAAAAAAAAAAAAAAAAAAAAAAAAGGTCAAAAAGTTCAGGTTTAGAAAAATCTCTCTCTTCCATTTTTAAAACACTTCATGAAGAAGTTACAGATAGTTCTCTCTTCAAGACATGCTCTATTCAGATAGCAACACAGTGCAATGCTTCACAAATGGACAGAAATAACAGACTGCAAGCCCAGAAGAGCTTACATTTTGATTTCTGTGTATGAGAATCCAAGAAGACTAAAACACCACTGAGATGAAGAAAAGTCTCCATTTGCTTGGGAGGCTAAACAATTAGAACTTTTTTGTTTTATTAGCGTATATGTTTCTTTTTATTAGCCTTGAAGATGAAAACAACACAAATTGGTGACTGAGGAAATTCTGATTCCAGCAAAGGTAGTTGGTAAAACAACCCTTAAAAATTAAACCCTTCCTGTACAACATCTACTAATAGTAATGGAGCATGCAGGGCTAACAGTGTAACAAGCTGAAAATAAGCTCTCACAGATATTAAAAGAAGATGCCAAGAAGGAGATCTGGACACTTGTCTGAATTCAGATTCTCACTTGGCAATGTTCTGAAGGCAAACCTAATTAAAGGTTACAGTTGGCTATGTTGCATTACCCAGATATTACAGACTATAATTGTTCTAGGCCCAGGCAAGTGTTTAATTTCTACAAAAAAATATCCCACAGCTAAATTTATCATTTTTCTATTTAAGGTAGTGAGCTTAACACCCACACAAATAAAAGCAAAACCAGAAAAGGTAACTGGATGAATAGCAACATAACAGTTTGAAAACTGGCTACTTCAATTCCCATCGTGATACATGGCATGAAGCAGACAATACTACCAAAAGCAGAAGTACATTTCACAGAGAAAATCAGTTTCACATCAGAGAAATATGGGATATTTTTCTATCTTCTTTTGCTTCTGAACAATTAATGCAGCACTGGTTAGGCACATTCTGGAACTGAGTTCCTGACACCACTCTAATAGTCAAAAAATTGAAATGAGATTAAATCTAAGAATCAAGTTTCACCTTCTGCTTAACAGAGTAGAGGACTGAACACTACTGTGGAGGGCCAAACACATGTTCAATTTGTTTCTTTGCCCAAGTGGATCTCAATTCAAATCTTCCACCTTTCAAGATGGGGGTTATCTTTTTGGGTGAGTTGCTCTCATTCCCTGCTGCAATGAGTGCTGAGAACTCTGTCCAAATAGAGCAGGAAAGGAATTGGGCCATGAAGCTTGAATCCAGTCCATTTATGCACCCGAAGCCCACTAGAGTGCTGAGCAACTCCCCATCGATTTTTCTGGACTACTTAACCGTGAAGACATCAAAAACTATTAGAAAACTCAAAGTTCTGGACTTGGGCATTAATGTCCAGAGCTGAACGTCCATGATAAGAATTTAGCATACAATTTCCTGAACCTTTCTAAAGTCTCACAAAGACACTTGGAAAGTCAAATTTGGTCACGACTATATTAGTTGCAGCTGATGCACCACTTTTCTGTAGCAGCGCAGTAGCTGGATTACTCACACTGGGAGTAGGAGGCACTGGATTCAAAGCTCTGAACAGTCTGAGGGAACCAAATCTGTATGTTCCATGTCCTGGGAGAATGAATAACTCCCTGCCTCCAGCATGATGACTCTACGTGAGTCTCCAGAATCCACTCCCTGCAATGTATTTATATTTTACAAGAGAGCTTCATCAAACAAAAAGAAATATAGTGGCTCAGCTCATGTCTCTGATACCCTGAAAGTTTCAGTATTAGATGAGAAGTGGGAATGTTTTGGAGAAAAGATTACTTTCTTGGAACTTCAAAGATCCCTGAACGGAGAGAGCGGAAAAAAACCCACAAACTAACAAAACAGAAAAAACAATCTCAACTTCCTACATTCCAAGTAAGAGCTTTAATTTCTGAGATTCTAGGTAATAAGAGGGGGAAAAAAATAGTACTTTACTGTACAGTTGGAAGTAGTTTGAGGACATCTACCAAATTAACTCCTGACACAAATTCCTTGTGCAATTGGCACAGAATGGGTCAGTGTGTACATATAACAAAAATGTAGGTGTTAGGAGTCTGACAGTGGAAATTCAGGTATTGAACCAATTAGTGCCTCCACTGTTACCTAGGAGCTTGAAGGATCTCAGCTGCAAATAGCATCCTAAGACCTAAATCTTGGTAGACCTAAATCTAGCCAGGTACTCATCAACTCATTGTAGTTTCCCTCAGGTCAGCCTCAAGTTTCACATCGATCAGCTATAACAGCTGGAAAAAAACACAGCAAATGTCTGATTTTGACTAACAGTTCATGCTGAGACAGCTATTTGATTTTGCTATCTTAGAATAAAACAGAGTTGTCCTGTTTGCTTAAAGACATAAGGCTTATTTATACACGGATTTTATATCTCCAACAAATACTTGCCTTTCCAGAGGATGGCTACGTTTAGAAAATCAACTACGTAAACAAAGTGTCTTAAACAACTCTGGATCCCTGAATAACACGTTTACAGATAAATCAATGTTTTTGTTATGTTCCAACAGGATATCCTGCGCCTGAAGTTGTGCAAAGTAAATCCTATTTTACTTTGTACGTTATCAGCACAATTCTCAGCTGAACTTTGGCTGTGTGATATTTGTTATGAGTGACAGAGGAAGAGGCAAAGAGATGCTCTGTTTTCAAGAAGAGGTGAAATCTTCAGAATCTGCCTGCAACAGTCTACATTTTCCAAGCGCCTCCATGCCACATGTTTAATTTTGTGCTGGTAATAAGGATATACAAGCACAAATAAGAAGAAAGCTACAAACACATGTGCTGCCTCTTTCTCAAAAAGTCAGTGTTCTGTGACCCCAATGTCTTCAGTCATTTCATATTAAAATCAGACATTCTCAAATAACATGCATTTGTCAGGCTGACAATTTCAGAAGAACTCTGCACTGAAACTGAAACATCTGACACAACTGAAACATATACTAATGCACAGAAATTACAGTATGTTAAATACAAAGAACAAGGTTATGATCAAAAATAACATGAACTTCAAAATTCATGGTTAGTCATGATACACCATATGTCGTCCACCACCTAGCCACAACAGGGTGCCCTTTAATTACTCTGCTAATGTGCTCTTTGTGTCTAAGTGCTGGAGGGCATATGGTACATTTCACTTGTAAACACGAATTTCATGTCTTTAACACTTTCTGTCAAAATTCAAATGTCCTTTTAAATGTACACATGTATATCCATTTGAATTCATACGCTGGTATTGTTACCTATTTGAATCCCCATACCATTCTGTACCTCACGGTGCCATGTATTTATATGCCATTTCAGGAGCAAACTGATAAAAGATTGAAATCTATTATAGTCTTATTGCACAGACATATTAAAAAGAAACAAAAACACATCACCACCTACTTAATGATCTGGAAGAGGGAGGGACAGGCAGCGAAATCACCAGTTATAGAAAAATTACTTTCAGTTTCAAACTTTATGGCTGAGCTTACACAATGGAATACTAAGTGAATCAACTGTACTCCTGCTTTATTCTTTAAGATTGTACCAGAGAGCAGCTTCAGAATTTATTGCCATGTGATGCTGTCCATTAATGGACAATATTCTTTATACATTTTTTCATTTCAGGTTAAAAAGGAAGTAGGTTTTGTCAGTCTCTTCAATTCTTCTGCAAGTGACAGTTCAGATAGGAGCCGATGAATGAAAATGCCATTCTGATGTGCCTAATGTATTGTAGACAGAGATCAGACCTTTGGTATAAACAAGGTGCAACATGGGCTTCGGTCTTCCTGCTGAACATGGTATTTCTCATCTTAAAAGGTGTCAGTGTCTAGACAAAGAGGATGACATCCTTTAAAGTGCCTTTGGAAATTAGACAGCGATTCAATGCACCCTGGACTCAGATGGTGATGATGTGCCTGATGTATGTACAGTCAAGACAATTAAGTTACATTAATCACATTCTGAGTCAATTACAGTTCCAGAGAGATTTGGGATTTGCCTTATGTAGGAAGAAGGCTCATTTTATGTTCCAGTTACAATAAAGAATTTCTCAAGCATCTCCTGTGTTGTTCAGGGGTTTAAATCAGAGACAGCTACTGCACCAGCCACTGAATTCTACAACGTTTCCTCCAGTCCCCCGTACATTTTAATATAAACTGCAGCCCACAAAGACTTCAAATACAGCTGCTCAGACTGAACAGATCAAGATCAAATATTGTGCTAGAAAATGAAGGTTTAAACTACATCACTCCATTTTAAAGGTTTGGAATCTTACAGACTGTTCAGTTTCACAGTAAACAGTAGTCAGCTAGAAAGCTAGAAATGTAGCTTTGTGTTTGGTGAAGTTTACTTTTTCAAGCTCAATGCTGCCTGCTGCTACTTTTAAATAAGTCTGCATTCTGATGCATGTCTTTGATCTGCAAACAAATATGAAGTACAGTTCCTTGCCTTGAGGAATATTATGTACAAACTGGAATTCCAGCATTTGGCTGTCCTTACTCTGCATAGCATAAATAAAGGCCTGATCTAAACTAGGTTCTGAAAAGGACCAAAACACAGTAATCTCAAATTAATCATGGGAAGGTAACCCAGGACACTGTCAAAGACACCACCACTAGCTTCCCCTCTATAATGGCAAATGTATTGGCATTTCAATACTACCTTGAATTCTTATGAGGACTACTGTCCTTTTGGCTGCTTTTTTTTCTCAGCCTATGAGCTCTATTTGAGGCAAAGGAGCAAAAGAACCATGCCAGGAGGAGAGTAGGTTATTGGAGATTATGGGGGCAAATTCTACACATTCTTACATAAAATGAAAACTCTCCTTAGCCATTTATGATTCTGCTTGCTTGAAACAATGTTAACTGAATTATAGCTGGTTGGTACCAATCTGCCAAAATTCACAGGATGAAGAAAAACGTTTACAAGATAAGGCAGCTCACTGCACAAGATGGCCAAGAGCACATCCAGCCCAAGACTCACAGCTAGTCAGGAAAAGAGATACAAAGTGCTGTAAACAATGTTCTATGAAACAGCCTTTAAAACACTGCCCAAGACAGATAAAACCATAAAAGATTATAAATAATTGTCAGAAACTGCAAGTTCATGCTTTCAGGAACCCTCCAACTGGCCTATATCTTTCTACTATAGCACTGAAAAAAAGTAATCTGTTTACTTGGACAAGGAGCTCCGTTTTCAGACTTGGGACTTCAGCAGACAGTCTGAGCACAGCATAAGGCCAGCTTGTGAGGTCAAATTAATTACAGCTGTCTCTTGTTAAGGTTTGTATATTGGAAAACTGAAACTATTCTGAATTCATAAACAGCACAATAAAATATAATCTGCAACAGAAAAATAGAAGAAACTATTTTGTGGAGGATTTGTTAATCTCAAAGTATAATAGATGACTTTGAATCCAAGTCTCCTTATGGGAGATCAGGCATTATGCTTATTTTAGCACTGGGACAGTGAGTCAGATTTCTTCAGAGAAACAGAAGCAACAGAAACAAAATTAAAAGGGAAAATTCAGCTGTACTAATTTTTTGTTTACTATTACTGGACCTAGAACTAACAAAAATGAAAAATTTTGGCTTTTAAATGACATTTCCTTTTTAAAGGTAATGACTGAATAGGGCAGAACCACATACCACTGACAATCTCTCTCTAAAAATTATAGTAACAACAATTACTAACAACTGAGAGTGCTCAAAGAGAATGAAGTGACCATATATCAAAGCCTGCACTAACAGTCACACAGGCAAATCAATCACATGAACCATGTTTGTTAAAAGGAGACCTAGAAAATTCAATTATACCAAGTATTTCAGTGTTGGGTTCCTCATTCATGTCAACTTAATAAAGAAAACAGTTACATTTGGTTGTCCTGATAGGACAAATGTCCTATCCAAATCACCAGTATTAGCTGGATGCAATGTTGTTAGCTTTCTGCATTCACACATTAAATGGATTTGGAGGATGAACTCTAACTTCTGGCAAGGGTTCTTCTCTAACAGAGAAGAAATCTGTACTGACTGGACACTGGAAAGTGCTTCTGTCTTGTATTTTTTCCTCTCCTGTAGAAAACAGCATTTCCCAAGCTACCAACTCCTCATTGTTCATAATCTCTAAATTCCCATTGGGCATAAAAGCAGACTTAAACCAGTGGCATTTGCAGTAACGGCAAAGAGACAGATTACATTTCAGCTTTGTAAATTGGCTGTTCTTGAGATTTATTTTGCAGACATGTTTGTGAGGCAGACACAAAAATATTTGTACAACTTTCATATTTTCTCATCTTTGGCAAAATGTAGGCTCAGCTAAATGGGACAGAACAGCACCTTTTCCTTAAAAATTAGGCTTCAATACTTTAGGCTTCACTTTATATCAGTGACTATATTCTACCAGCTACTGCACAACAATTAGAAAAAAACTAACTGAGCAAAGACTGAGTGGTCACATCTGTATAGACAGACACAAGAAAAATATCTTTATAATAGGAGGATACCTTCAACTGTTAGTCTCCTTACAGTGACAAAAGTTTGGATGGCCTATTACAGTGGAAAAAAAAAACTGAAAATGTGCCTTTAAACATTAAAGGGTTAGGTTAGCAGCTGCAGCTTCCTTCCCTGCCCCCCTTTCCCCACTTTTTTTTTTTTTTTTACACGGGGGCTTTGGGGTTTGGTTGAGTCTTTTTTAGTTTTCATTAACTGCTAAACATGAGAATAATTTTTTTCCCTCTTTTGTCCAAAAAAAGGAATCTCTCTTATGGTTGATTTTCATCCAGTGTCTTCATGAAAGAACTAGCAAGAAAGTTACAGAGTATATTACTTTTCATTTTAGAAGGATTTCAGCAATCCCTAAACCTCCAATGGTTTTTTCTTGACAAACTCATCTCTTTGTAGTGATAGGTAAATTAAACCAAACTGTCATCAATGAAAGCTCTCAAGAGTAACTCAAGGATATTCAGCACACGATATATAAAAGTATAGTAACCAATCTTAAAAAAAACACCATTTAAAGTGGAATGTTTAATTAAAGACTCCAGCATTGACAGGACCTTTTTATTTAATATTTACTCTTGTCTATTCTCGTATTTAAAAGGTGTTAAGGATGCTTATTTGAAGATTAACTTAAAAAATTACTTCTTCACTGGCAAAAAAACCACAAAATATTGTAAAGTTTTGAAAAACAAACTGTTGTTGAATATAAAAAAAGTAGAAAAAAACTCAAAAATCACACTCCTATAGCACCAGGGTAATGATGATTTCCACAAACCCATCTGAATACTGAAATACATGTGTAGTTTCAAGCCTGGGGCCTGTATGTCCCTCTAGATTCCTTGCAGATCTACGTAGCTGAAATGACAGACAACATATTTTACAGTGCACTTCCAGCTGTAAGATGCATCTTTTCCACAAAAACTACCTGATCTCAGCCATGCACGAAAACAACCCAACTTATTCTGAGGACTGAGTTATTAGAAAGCAGAAAAAGCTCTTCTTTTGAAACTATCATGAAAAGCATAATGACATATCCCGTGTCCGCTGCATCTTCCCAGTATCAGTTCAGCAAAAGTTCACTGTATCTTCATGTTGCTTGTTCCACAAGCCATCTATGAAATATTAATAGAGCCTTTTGTTCTCACAGCCCTTGGTGGACTACACCAAAGAACCACTAACCCTCTGAGCTCCTTCTGCCTCCAACAGCTGTGTTCTTACAGGGCAGGAAAACACATGTAACAAACCATGCCCAAGCACAGTGGCTTCTCCATCGCAGGAACAGGACCTACAACTCACCGCCGTACCACTGAGCCAGGAATGAAGTTACTCCATCGTGCTTAACATAATACCATCCTTTGTGACAGAAGGCAATAAATTGATTTTTATTCCCATAAATTGAAACAGCGGAAGGGAACAGGTATGACATAAATTTTAGTTTGACTGAGTACCTCGCTTAACAAGCTTTTATATACGGCAAAAACCTCAACTGCTCAATAATGGGAGCAGTATATAGATCTGGGCAGCACAGAACATCCAGCCACAAAATTCATATAGTCCATAATCTGCCAACCCATAATTCAGATACTGCCACTTTCATTTAGTTAAATGTTAAAACAATGTGAAACATGCTGCTGAACCAAGAAAAAAAAGCTCTGAATTCCACAGTGAATTGCCTACCAGCTTCATGCGTTTTCCTTTCAATGAAAAAAAAATATGGGTATATTAAAACATCAGTAATATTTGTAATTGTGAAACATATCTATGGTATTTTCCATGCTCTGGGTAGATAATGAGATATATATACAGTGATAAAGTTTACTACTAAATGTGATAAACATTGACTTCCATATTGAGAATACTTGAAACAACAGATATCAATTACAAAGTCTGAAAAATGTCAAAGCTCCAATGCTACTATTTTGATTTTCGCTCCTAGTTGTCTAAGGCCAGAAAGATAAATCCATTACAGAGCACCTACAGATTTTGAATACTGATTTCACTAGAGCTTTCTGCTTGAAAATCAAATTCTTTACTACTGGCTGTACATGCAGCTTTAAAGGAACAGTTTATAAATCCAAGTGTGGAAACAATTTACCCGTATGCTTAATTAAAGAGTGGTTAATAAGATGACACAGTCCCAGGACCACCTTGGACATAACCCTACGTAAAACAAAGTGGGGATGAATACTATTGGGAGCCACGTTAGATACCACTGCTTTATACCTCTATGTCATTCTTCAGGTTTTGGTGAGGGTTTTTTGAAATTAACATGTGAGGAAATGACAATTAAAACCTCTCAAATATTTTGTAAAGGAATGTCAAAACTCATTTGCATGCCATCTTGCTTTAAGGTTGCAACAACTGATACCATTTTCCAAGACATGGACACACTTGTCCCCATTATGAGTAGAACCGAATTCTGGTCATCTCTGTAGTACAACATAATAAGTTTGTTAAGATGAGGGAACAAAACAAGAAGAGTGAAAACATTTTATGTTCCCATTTATAGGAAAATATTTTTTTAAATGGGAGGCAGACATATGCACAATTCATCCACAACAGGCTGTTCTGCAACACCTGCCATAACCCAAGGACTAAGAGTTAGGTGGACGCAGCACCCTGAACTTCCAACTTTACTCAGCTTTGTAGGTGACAGCTATCTAATGAAACAGCATTTTAAAAGCGTGAAGTGGAAAGTCTGTATGGGGTGTTATTAGTGCCTTGTGTCTTCATGGGACCGATAGAAAGCAGTAACTGTTAAATGGTATCAATCAAACATAATGATTTGTTACTGAAGCTGTCACCTGTATTTAAGTGTTAGTTGCTCTCCCTGTGCTCTGCTATTCACAGTTGGGGAAGACACAGCCAATATCTGTCAACCTGAGGTTCCCTCTGAACTGTTGTCACCTAAAGTCGTATTCAGACCTTGTAGCATGTAAAATACCTTTTTCTCACTCATCAACACTTTGTATTACACTGTCAGAGCTAGACAGGATATTGTACAAAGGATCCTGACTACCCAGATTGGTTGGGAAGATGTCTAAGCTATTTTGTGGCAATCAAATGAACATATTTACTTACAGATGAAATGACTGAACATATATTTATTATAGATTTGATTCAGTCCTCCTCCTTGCTTCAGGGAAAAAAAAAAATATGAAGTTTTATCTTGGACAGCAATGCAGACACCAAAAAGCAATAACAAAAGAACATTATAGTAAAAAGAAAAGTCTGAAAAGTCCATCTAGACTTTATATAATAAATTACTTGAAAGGGCAAAAAGAATACTGTAACTCCCCCAGGGATCGATATTGGGCCCTATGCTGTTTAACATCTTCATAAGTCACCTGAATGTTGGGATCAAGAGCACCCTGATGAAGTTTGCTGATGGCACCAAGATGAGTGGAGAGGTTGACACTTCAGAAGGGAGAGCCCAATGGACTTGCAGGAACCTTATGAAGTTCAGTGGGGAGAAGTGTACGGTCTTGCACCTGGGAACACATAACCCAGGACTGCAGTTAAGACTGGGATCCACCTGGCTGGAGAGCAGCCCTGTGGAAAGGGACCTGGGGATCTCGGTGGGTAACAGGCTCAACATGAGTGACCACTGTGCTGCAGTGGCAAAGAAAGCCAACAGGATGCTGGGCTGCATCAACAAGGGCATCACCAGCAGAGATAAAGAAGTCATCATCCCACTCTACTCGGCACTTGTCAGACCACACCTGGAGTACTGTGTTCAGTTCTGGTCCCCGCTCCACAGACAAGCTGGAGAGGGTCCAGAGAAGGGCCACAAGGATTATCATAGGACTGGAGGACCTGCCATATGAGGAGAGGCTGAGAAAACTGGGACTGTTCAGCCTCAAAAGAAGCAGGCTTAGGGGAGACCTCATTACCATGTTCCAGTACTTAAAGGGTGGCTAACAAGAAGATGGAGACTCCATATTTACAAGGAGTCAGATGGAAAAGACCAGTGGTAATGGGTGCAAGTTGCTTCCAGGGAGATTTCAATTAGACACAAGAGGTAAATTTTTCACCATGAGGACAATCAATCATTGGAATAGTCTCCCAAGGGAAGTGGGGGATTCCCCCCCATTGGACAGTTTTAAGTCTCAGCTTGGCAGGGTGCTGAGCCATCTCATATCAACTATAGTATTACCTAGAAAGGCTGGACCAGATGATCCT